>OX451735.1:648059192-648743339 GCA_948472305.1 Vicia faba | reverse complement strand
AGCTTCCCTTTGATTTTGGGGCCTACTACTATCCAATTGAATTCGGGCTTCAAAGTAATTGGCCGAGTAAACTACTATTTGGTCAAAATCCAAGCTTCACAGTGTACCTCACTGTTATCTGGTCAAAATCCAGGCTTCACAGTGTCTTGTACTGTTATCTGGTCAAAATCCAGGTTTTACGATACCTTACTTCCTATCTAGTCAAAATCCAGGCTTCAGAAGAAAATCAAATGGTTATCTGGTCGCCTCCGGGCTTCCCTTTGATTTTGGGGCCTACTATTATCCGGTTGAATCCGGGCTTCAAAGTAATTGGCCGAGTAAATTGCTATTTGGTCAAAATCCAAGGTTCACAGTGTACCTCACTATTATCTGGTAAAAATCCAGGCTTCACAGTGTCTTGTACCGTTATCTGGTCAAAATCCAGGTTTCACGATACCTTACTTTCTATCTGGTCAAAATCTAGGCTTCAGAAGAAAATCAAATGGTTATCTGGTCGCCTTCAGGCTTCCCTTTGATTTTGGGGCCTACTACTATCCGGTTGAATCCGAGCTTCAAAGTAATTGGCCGAGTAAACTGCTATTTGGTCAAAATCCAAGCTTCATAGTGTACCTCATTGTTATCTGGTCAAAATCTAGGCTTCACAGTGTCTTGTACTGTTATCTGGTCAAAATCTAGGCTTCACGATACCTTACTTCCTATCTGGTCAAAATCCAGGCTTCAGAAGAAAATCAAATGGTTATCTGGTCGCCTCCGGGCTTCCCTTTGATTTTGGGGCCTACTACTATCTGGTTAAATCCGGGCTTTAAAGTAATTGGCCGAGTAAACTGCTATTTGGTCAAAATCCAAGCTTCACAGTGTACCTCACTGTTATCTGGTCAAAATCCAAGCTTCACAATGTCTTGTACCATTATCTGGTCAAAATCCAGGTTTCACGATACCTTACTTCCTATCTGGTCAAAATCCAGGCTTCAGAAGAAAATCAAATGGTTATCTAGTCGCCTCCGGGCTTCCCTTTGATTTTGGGGCCTACTACTATCTGGTTGAATCCAGGCTTCAAAGTAATTGGCCGAGTAAATTGCTATTTGGTCAAAATCCAAGCTTCACAGTGTACCTCACTGTTATCTGGTCAAAATCCAGGCTTCACAGTGTCTTGTACCGTTATCTGGTCAAAATCCAGGCTTCACGATACCTTACTTCCTATCTGGTCAAAATCCAGGCTTCAGAAGAAAATCAAATGGTTATCTGGTCTCCTCCGGGCTTCCCTTTGATTTTGGGGCCTACTACTATCCGGTTGAATCCGAGCTTCAAAGTAATTGGCCGAGTAAACTGCTATTTGGTCAAAATCCAAGCTTCACAGTGTACCTCACTGTTATCTGGTCAAAATCCAGGCTTCATAGTGTTTTGTACCATTATCTGGTCAATATCCAGGCTTCATAGCTTGAATTTTGTGAGAATTTTGACTGCATCTTTAATGAAAGGTAAAGGTTAGTTGCATGACATATATCAAACAATGATGTTCTCAAAATAAATGAGATTGCGTTGTATGATGTCCTGATGTATGGATGTGTAATGTTTTCAAGACGACCTCTTGCTGGGGAAAATAAATCCAGACTTGGTGATGGAGAAAAGAGTTAAATTCTTCGTTTCCGATAGTGAAAAATATGGCGACTTAAATGGGAGAAATTCTCAGGAATTCTTGAGGTCAACTTAGCTGGGAAGAGGTTATCAAAGATCGAAACTCTGGCTAGGAGCCATCTTATGAGAAGGATTTTGAAGAGATTTGTCACTGCCCCAAGTAGCGAGTGTTTATGGCTTTGCCAGGAAATGTTTGACTGTATGCAACCCTTTATTGGGATTGACGTTCAATGCCCCAAGTGACGGTGACAGAGACTTGCCCCTGGCTACTCCGCACTTTGAGAGATTTCTTGAAATCTTGACTAGACTACCCCAGGTTAACTGGACTTTGAGAGATTTCTTGAAATCTTGACTGGACTGCCCCAGGTTTATTGGATAATGCCATGTCATGTCCCCTGTGTTGATTGGAGATTTTTGCAATGGAAGTGTCATCCCTCTTGAAGTGATTTTGTTCACTGAGAGAGCTTTCGTTCATCGGATATTCACTGTGTGAATTTCTTTGCTGTCAAACAAATAGCCATATGCAAATAATGATATTCAAATAATGCAAAGTTTATGCTTGTCTTGAAATTTTGAAAATGCGTTTTTTAGCAGAAAACTTTTGTAAGAAAAATTCAACTCAGGATTTAGAGCAAAGCCTTACAGGAGTCAGGATACCTTTTGTAACAGTAAGCTTTTGAACTAACCCATGCTTCAATTAGGACTTTTGAAAGGTTGTAACGTGGCTTGGTTCACGGTTTTAAGAAACAAAGGATAAAGGCTCAAAGTATATTTGTACCCACCAGCTCTTCGTGATGTTCTTCAAGCCTAAACTCAGTTAATTATGCGTTGAACTCCAAATGAGTTTGGAACGAAATTTTGGTGATGGTTCAAACAAGTTGAGTTTGTTGGAAGGCAGTCATTTTTGCAACATTTTTCATGTTGTTGAGGATTTGTAGTGACCTCGTTCTCTTTATTTTATTTTATTTGTTATCCCTAATTTTTGCCTGACTGTTCCTGTTTTTGAGATTACAGTCAGCAAAATGCCCCAGTTTTTTTTAAAGTCTCCTTTGTAGGTTTCGACTCAGTGGGCTTTTTCTTTTTGCGAGATAATGACTTCCTATGTGATAAGGAACCATCACCGTCTTTTGTTTCCAAAGGAAAGTTTTTGATGTCATTCATTGTATTACAAGATGAGAGTTTGCGACTTTATCACGCATTTGAATTAACTGAGAGACTACCCTACCCTAGGTTTTGATTAAAGGTTTCAATTTGTGTTAAAATAGAAAAACTTCTACTTCTTTGGCTCGAAAGGGTTGACTAGGGATTATCTTCCTTATAGCTCCAGTGTTTAGGATTTGAAAGAAACGCCTGTACATCGTCAGCAAGGTCTGTCCAAAAGCATACTGTATGAGATTAAGGCATTGTTTTCGTCATCCTCCCTCTAAAGGTTTGTAACTTTTAGCAAGAGTTAAATGTCATAAAGAAAGTAGAAAGCATAGTTTAAGTATAGTGAAAACGAATGGATGAATTCAAGACAAACATATGCAATGCATTAATGAAACAAAGTTTGACATTAATAGATAGTTGTTTGAATAAAAAAAGAAATTACAACTTGAAAATTCAAATGAAACAAAAGCCTCTTTGTCTAAACTTGTCACTTTAGGTGAAGCCTTCAGTGGGAGATTTTCATCTGGCCATCTTGTGTAAACTCCAGCGTTGTTTCTTTAACCAGATCTTGAATTTTGTTTCTCAATGCCCAACAGCTATCGGTGTCATGTCCAGGACTGTTGGAATGATACACACATCTTGCATTTGGATTGTACCCTGGAGCAGCTGTGTTGGGACGCCGAGTGGGGGTCCCTTAATACAATCAGCTTGACTTCCAACAAGCGTTGCAACACTTGGGATAATGACATGTTAATCTCAGTGAAACGCTTTTCAGATGCATTTTGCTTACGCTGATTACCCTGTTGACTTTGGTGAGGTTGTTGTTGGGCTTGTGACCCTGAAGCAAACTGGGGAGGCTTTCCCTCGACTTCTTGTCTCAAGGGAGGCTGAATGATGACTTGATCCTCAACCCTAGTTGTTTGCCCCATTTGGTTACATCCATCCCGATGCAGTTTGTTGATGAGGACCTTTAGTTCTTCTTGTCCTTGTGCTAAGTTTTGGATGAGAGCCATCTGGCCCACCAGTTGTCCCATCATCTGGATTTTCATTGTTGCCATCTCAATCTGTAGCCCTTCCAACTGATCATTCCTGATGCCCCCCGGATTCCCTATGACCATGCCCCTTGTGAGGAGAGCTTTCACTTCTTCCTGCCCCTTGGATAGGTTCAAGAACATCTCTTGAAGTTGAGCGTTTTGAGCCTGGATGTCTTTGATAGTCTTCTCTAGAGCCATCTCTACTGAAATAAACAGTAGGAAGATAAGGAGACCTGAAAGGGGGAAACCTGTCATGATACGATGCATGATATATGGATTCATGTTTTCAAGGATCTCGCGGGGTAAACACGAGAAAATGTTAGAAGTTAAAAATCCTTGATTGGAGAACTTTGTATCAGTGGATGTCTTTCTGTGAGAATCAAGCTCACCATGTCAAGTGGGTCATAGCCCTTGACTCAAGTTGTTGTACTTGATCTTTGACGTCGTTTGTTTAGAGGAAAATGAATCCTCTTGCCCTTTGGTAGACGTTTGGTTCAACGTGACCCTGCATCAAAGACCCTCGAGATCCTTGAAATAGTTATTGAAAATGCCATGGTATGATGTTATGATGTTATGTACAGATATGCGAAGTTTATATACAAATAATCATATTCACACAAAACAGACAAGTCCTTAGGTTTAGGCTTGCATGGAGCTTGTAGGTAAGTACCCTCTTGAAGTCTAGTTGGCTCAACCTGTCCTAGAAATAGTAACCGGGTTCCAAGGATTTCAATATCACTGGATTGTTTTCTGTGTTCATTGTTTCAGTTTAGCCACTTTACTGGCGACCAAAATATTCCAAGAAAATAACCCTCAATGAGTGTAGTATCGAGTATCTACCAACTTCGGACTGCACCAAAGTCGATCATCTCACTACATCCTAAAAGGCCAAGTTGGTCAAGTAAGGTTCTAAGGTCAGTTGATGTTTCATGACACCACGTGGCGGCCCCGTACTCTCCTTGATTCAACTCAAGGGTTACCGATACCAACCAAAGTTCCACATCAACGTAGCTACTGCTTCAACCATGTCGGTATACCCCGCACAGTTCCCTTACAGTTTATTGCTACTTACCTAAAAGGTGCCCCCAAATCCGAGTGTAGGATTTAAAACAAACCCAAACAAGGAACCAAAAAAGTAAAGCATACAAATCAAACAAGGTAAGCATGTAAAGGTGATCTAAAACCTAAGGTAACCCCACTTTTATAATGGTCCCCAGCAGAGTCGCCAATTTTGTGATACGGTGGGAGAACTGACTTGAGTTTTTGCATTTGTGTTTGCAAATGTTTCGATTTAGCAAGAGTCGCCACCGACTTTTTATTTTATCCAAAGGAAAGGTCAAAAAGCACAGGAAAGACCTTTGAGATGTTTTCTTTGGTTCGGGGGGTAGATTATGAAAAGGGAAGGTGCTAGCACCCTTTTCATCCATGGTTTTCCATGGGCTCTTAGTTACTTGTTTAGGTCACTTGCTTTTGCTTTTCAATTGTTTGAAATGGTGCTTTGTGTGTGGTTTTGAAAATGTTTTGAAAAGGGACCTTGTCTAGGAAACCTTTGTAACAATTCTTGTTTGAATGTTTTACAAAGGTGTTTGTCTTTTGAAAAGATGTTTCAATGTTTGAAAGTTTAATTTGGGAAAATGTTTTGAAATTGTATTGTGTGTTTTTGAAAATAGCAAGGATGTTTGCAAATTTGATCAAGTAACTAGGAGTTGTCTACCCCATTCAAAGATATTTCCTACACATTTGTAACTCTTTTACATTGTTGTTTTACCATTGTATTTGGTAAACAACCTTGTATTTGGATGTTAAACGGGATAGGCGTGGGTCAAATTTACAATCATTGAAAGCAACTTGTGGGACGCTCTAGAAATTTTGTCAGGGACGAGATCATTTTATCGAAGGCAACATCGAGGGTCATAGAGGGACTACGATTTTTGTTTATTGATGGGTCATTTGCTAGAGTGTCTCATATTCGAGGGACATGATTGTATTTCCGAGGCAACAAGCGAGGTTACCCTAGAGGTGCACGTGTGAGAAGTGTGTTGATTTCAAGTTATTTGTTCTTGGATTAGGTCATCTAGCGATTGATTTTTTGAATCTTGCCATACATGCCTAATTACTACACAGTATATAGAAAGCAATAAATTGCGGGGATTAAAATTCTAAGTTATTACAAAAGTATCCGGGAATGGGGGTACAATTATTACAAATGGGGATGAGTCACATAAAAAATAGCAATGTACAAATATTATAACCAAATCGAATTGTTGTGCGATTTAATACAAAGCTATGACAATTTATGAAATAAAGAAATCAATAAAGTATGAAATGCAATGTATTTACTTGAAAAGAGAGAAATAAGATCTATTCTAAAAAAAAGATTAAAATTTATTATTATTATTATTCCTTTATGTATTTTATTAATTATGTAAACTAACTTTAAAGAAAGAAAATAAATTAAGTTAAAATTTGATGTTTTTATTAAGTGTAAGAAAATTAATAAAAAGAAAATGATAAAAGAAAACTAATTAAAGAAAACAAATTAATTTTACAAAATGAAGTTTTAAAAATTATTAGTATATTATTATAACAAAGAAATAAAACAAATTAAATTAGATAAAAAACAAATGAAAATGGGCTTAATGGAATTTAAAGGTGCTAGGCCCAAAGAAAAGATTATTATTTTTGCTGAAACAAAAAAAAGCTCAAAGGGGGGGGGGGGGGGGGTGGATGATTAGTGAACGTGCTAGGCTTAATGTTTGTGGACCGGATTGGCCCAAATCCTTAAGTTTGTAAAATGTTTGATTAGGGTAAATGTTAATTAGGGTTTGTGAACCCGTTTCACAGCGGCGCCGTTTCTCTCAGTGACGCTATCGTCCCTTTCTAGTTCATCTCTCTCACTGAACGTCCATGCTTTCTGGAAACCCTAAGCTCCAATTCAAAATTGCAACGCTCGATTAACGCTTAGACTGATCCTCTCTCTCCAATTACGATCATCGGAGCACCCCTTGTTCTCTTCCTAACCATGCTCAACTAATTTCTCTCATGAAAAAAAGGTGATGTTCTGAGTTGGATTTGAATGTTGAAAGATTTCTGTTTTTTTGTTAATCTTGTTCATGTGCAAAAAATGATTTGAAAAGAAACGTACCTTCAGAACTTTTCTAGAAGAATGGAGAAGGATGTAGGGCTGAGCTTATGGTGCTCCTTGGAGGCCGGAAATGGGGAGGAAAAGAAATGATGACGTGTGCGAGCTCTTTCTGGTAACCTTTCTGTCCCTTAAACTGTGAATGTTGATGATGTGGTGTTTCTGATTGTTAGATTTCTTCGTGCTTTGTTGGATATTGGTTAATGATGATGATGCTTCTGACTTTGTTGGATAGTTTTGGTATTTTTCTGTTTCTTTGGTTTAAACTTTTTGGAATATTGGGACTTTGTGATTTGAAGAACTGTTCTTACATTCTGGGATGTTGATGGTAATTTTGAATGATGATTTTGACAGTTTGCAAGTTTTTGTTGGTGTTCGGGACTGAGATACAGGTTTGAAATGTTTGGAGATTGTTATGTTTGGTTTTGGTTGTTTTAGGTTTGCTATGTTTTGCAGTTTGAATGTGCAGGTTTTGGCTGTTTTTGATACTGGCTTTTACAGTTTTTTTTTGAGAAATTGGTTTGACAAAATGTTTTTGTGGACAGTTTGCAGGCCTTGGTTGTTTTGGTTTGACAACTGTTTTTGTGGACAGTTTGCAGGCCCTGGTTGTTTATGGTTCTGCAGGTTTTGTTATTGTGAGTTTGATATGGTTACAGGTTTTATTGAAATGGTTTCAGTTTGGTTAGGCTTGGAAACTGGTTGTTGGCTTCACAGGTTTGGTTATGCAGGTTTTTTGCTATTTATTGTTGGTTCACAGGTTTGGATGTTTTTGAGAACTATTAACAAGTTTTGGTTGTTTTGAACTTGTTATGTTTTTTTTTACAGTTTTTGGAAGTTTGAAAATGTTTTGATGGTTTTGGAGAGTTGTTCTTGCAGTTTGGTTCTGTAAGCTTTGGGGATTTTTGTTTGACAAAATTCTCTCCCTTCTTCTTACAGTTTGATGGTATTATATCCTAGTTGCTTTTGTTTTACAACTTACTTTATGTAACTTGTGACAGTTTGTGGGCAGGATGGCCAAGTTGTACCTTTTCTACAGTTCCAACAAAATAGGTGATATCTTTTCTCTCTCTCCTCTCTGAATGATAAAAGCAAGTTACTTTTTCTCTGTTTTTCTGAAAAGTTTGCCCAAAATTTGGAAAATGATGAAAAGCTACATGAAACAAGCCCCTTGCTTGTTATTTTGGTTTACCATACTGCTTTCTTTCTTCTTGCCTGTTGTTGCTTGTACTTTTTTTCTACTATTTGTATGCTACTTTGCCATGCTGCTATGCTTGTTCTAGCTGTATCCAGTTTGTATTTGGCTTTATTTAGTTTGCCTTGTTTGTGCTGTTTGGACAACATGCTGCAGTTTAGTGCCTTGTTTGCATTGTTTGACCTTGTTTAGTTTGCCTAAACAACTTGCTGCATTGTTTGACCTTGTTGCATTCAGTTTGGCGCCTTGTTTGCATTTGGATAAATTTGCTTGGCATTCTTTTTTATTTGGACAAATTGCATTTTTATTTTTCTTTTTGTGAACCAAGAGGAGTAATCTTCTTGTGATTTGAAAAGAGAAAAATAAAAACGTGATGAATTGAAAATAGCCCTCTGATTCCAAACGGCAAACTTTAATGATGAACATTTTTCTTTCCTTTTTTAGAATTCTTGCTTATGTTGTACTAATTATTTTCTATCTTTCTTTCATATGAGCGCAAACTGGAAGGTGGCAAAGCAGAGGAAGCAAGAAATTCTTTGGCGAGCATGGGAGCAATGGAAGCTTAGTCATCCTTAGGCTTAGATTCAATTATTTATAATTTAGAGATATTTTCAATCAATTGTATTAATTTATTTTTCAAGTACGATAAGTTGTAAAACCTACAACATTTGAATAATAAATTGTTTTTGTATCAACATCTGAAATGAATGAAAAAAGTCTTTAAGAGATAATCTGATGTCCAATAAAATCCATTACTGTTAGTAACTTGTAATTCTCTCTTTGTGTCTTCACTGATTCTTAAAGATTCCCTGATCAAGATAATTGAACCACATTCCAATAATTCCAATCAGGACAACTTAAACTCCAAGTAATCCAATAACTCTGTAATCTTGTAACCTTGCAATTGTACTCTAATCAAAACACGCACTGTGTATTCCAATAAACAAGCAAATGTTTATTCCTTAAACGAGCAAATTTTTTGAAAGACGCAAATTATCTGGTTAACCTGGATCAAACAAACACTGCCTTTTCAGTAAATTTGAAAGAGCATGAAAACATGTGAAAATCAATTGAATTTCTGAGAACTTAATTTTTTCTGAGAAATGCGAGAAAAACCCTAATTCTTGATTTACTGCCAAAGGAGAAAATCTGTCTGATTGATTCCTGAGCCAATCTTAAATATTTGAGAAACCCTAGGGTTGTGTTTTCTATGAAAAATGGGAGGGCAAATTTTGGGGTACAACACCTACTAGCATCTACCTACTCGAAAAAAGAATGTTTTTGTTCTTGTTTCCTTTAGACAACACTATCCCACTAGTAATGAGTAGGTAGCACCGTCGTTGGAGTTGCAAGGGTCAATTCGAAAGGGATGTATGATCACTAAAGCAATGTTAGGACGTCTTAGTAATAACCCTAGTGTCTTAAGATCATATTCGAGGCAACATTTCCGAATGGGACATTTGATCTTTGTTTAGACAAGAGGGCAACCACTAAAACATCCTATACTTAATGATCGTTTACCGAAGGCAACCAGAGTGAGAGTATACCTTAGGAGTGCGCATGTGCGAGTGATTTGATTTCAGTTATTATCTTTGCACATTAGGGTTTGCTAGTCATTTTAAATTAACATACAGTCTTGTCATGCAATCCTATTATCATACATCTAACAGTTAATATTTGCGAGAATTAAAATGCAGAAAATAAAACTACGCTATTACAAGGCTTCGGGGAGGGGAATTAATTACATAGCCAAAAACCCGTAAAACAATAAATAAAAGAAAATCCTAATTAAACTATTACATACCATGAGCAGTTACATTAATATCGTAAAAATAACAAATGCGCGCGATGAATCAAGAACGAGGAAAATTAGGGTTTGGCCTCGTCTAAACCTAATTGACAGAAAAATCATTTTTTGTTTGTTTTGATTATTTTAAGAAAATAAGGTTTTAATGAATAAATATAAACCTAGTTATTAATTAATTTAATTTGAGAAAAGTAATTAATTTGCCCTATTTTTATATTTTTTGTTATTTTAAGAAAAGAAAACAAAAATTAAACCAAACAAATCCTAATTTTCTAATTGATTTTAATTCATTTACAAAAAGGTTAAAATTACCCTAAAATTAAATTAAACTAATTATTAAATTAGAATTGATAAAAATAAACCTAAATCTAAATTGTTGAAAATTGATTTTATGAGTTTTTTGTAAAAAAAAAATTAATTTTGTGTTAGAAAATAATTAAATAAAAGAATTTGAATAAGTAAATAAAAGAAAATATATAAAAGAAAAGAGAGATGAGCCTGGTATCAAAGCAAAAAGGGGGGGGGGGTGCAATAGCAGTTCTGAGCCCAATAATCCTTGATCCATGTTTGACTTTTCAGATCCCATGTATTGGCTTAACTAGGGTGCATTGTGGACCTCCAAAGGATGGCCTTTGGATCTAGCTTGTTGGAGATCTGGTGGTTGAACATTGAGGCGCATGGTGGTCATCTTGTATGCACATGTGCCTGATTATGCAAGAAACAAAATCATGAAATAATATGGGGGACCTGGGGATCGAACCCAGGCCCTTTGGCAATTTCCCTCGCCTACTGACCAACTGAGCTAGCGCGTTGTGTTGTACAAAGGATAGCAAACAAACATTATATTGGAAAAGCAAATTAATATAATAAAAACGCGCGGATTTTTGAATGGGCAAATCACACCACCCCACGCCATCATCTTCTACCTCCTTCCGTTGCTAAAAGTTTGGAAACTTTTACCTACGGATAAAAGGGCGTAGGTACAGCCCTGTAATCTTCCAAAATTCACTGCACGCATCATAAATCAATTCCAGTGGTACCAATCAACTCGTGGCAACCTCACGAGCATCATGGTACCACTCTCCATGGCTAATTGTTCATGCAAGCAAAATCCCTAAAAATGAAACCTAAACCCTAATCATGGCAACTTTCTGTATGGTTGGAAAAAATGCAATTAATTATTATCATTAGCTTGCAAATGTTTCAAGGATTCAGAATATATAAACAAATCATGCCAACAATGCCAGATTTATGAGATTCGATTTGAAGAAAATATGGAGTTCGTGGGATACTTACAATGTGTATCTGGGCACGAAAACGCTTGTTAATGATTGGGATAGAGTCCTTAGATGCCCAACAAGCGAATGGTATGCTTGGAATGGCTTGAAGAAGCCTGGAAATTGGAATTTGATTCACCACTTTTGTTGAGTTTTTT
This sequence comes from Vicia faba, assembly GCA_948472305.1. Lineage (NCBI taxonomy): Eukaryota > Viridiplantae > Streptophyta > Magnoliopsida > Fabales > Fabaceae > Vicia > Vicia faba. Next base: position 648,731,945 of record OX451735.1, on the reverse strand, counting down.
CAAGTTTTCTTTCAGCTTCTCACGCCTCCAATCCCCTCTGTTTGGTCTGCACATGTTCTATATGTACCCTTGAATGGATCAGGGTTACAAATTTGCTTTCAATCTTTTTCATCTAAGGTGATTGAATCATGATTTGATCTTTATTCAAATCTTTCTAAATCAAGAAAAACTCAATCTTTTTGTATCCAAATGATCCTTGCATGATTTGATTCTCTTCCCAGCTGTATAAGAGACCTAAACATGCACAAAATCTCAAGCCTTGATCAATTTTGATATTTTCATGATTTTATTTTGATTTAAATTAAATTAATTGAAATAAAAATCAAAATAAATGACAAAAATAAAATAAAGACAAGTGGGAAGTATCATGGATCTTGGATCATGTTACAAACTCAATACAAACACAAAAAGTTCGGCCCATTTGACAAAAAATGCAATTTTGGCCACTTTTGACTTTTGGCAATTTTACAAAAAAGGTCAACTTCACCAATGCATAACTCCTTCAATTTTGACCCTAGAGATGTGTTCTTGGACTTTTTAGAAAGATCAAGATGTCCTCTAAGCAACCCTTTTTGTCTCATCTCAATTGAGTCTTCTATGTTCATGTATGAAGCTTTGGCAAAAAAGGTGTTTTTGTTGACTTTTCAAAATGACCTATAATGTCCAAATTTATATCTTCTTGTGAGTGCATTTTTTGAACTTGGAATCTGAAGATGAATTGTAGGGAATCACATCCGCTTCAAAATTATCTTTGGATGGGTCATTCTTTATAAAGTATGAGGAAGTTATGCTTGGTCAAAGTTGAGTTGACTTTTCCTGCAAAACCCTAATTTAGCAACTTTTGGGTTTTGATGAATTGTGAGCCATCCTTGAGGAATCATGATCAAACCTTAATCAAATGATGAATAATACTTAAAAATGAGGATGTTGACCAAAAATCTTGAAGTTTGACTATATGTAGGACACAGTTGACTTTTGCCCTAGCACCGTCGATTTTCAGGCCTTTGAGCAATTGACTGAGCAAACTTCCTCTGCAAGGCTTGAAACTTGACATGGATGATCTTGAGAACATATTAGGACAATGGTGATCATTTGGGATCCTTTGTACTTAAACATCTTGGTGCAAACTGAAACCCTAATTTGAGGTAGACTGCCTTAGGAGAGAGTTTGTCTGGTCAACTCTTGGACTTCCTTAAGCAATTTGAGGATCTTACTTGAAGTGTATTGAGAAATATGGGAGGGAAATTTTTGGGGTACAATAGCTGCCCCTGTTCAATCTTCTTAAACCTGAGGATGTAGATTGGCTTGCTTGCCTTTCGTGATCCACAGGTGGAAGATGATTGAACACCAGAGTGCCCAAAAATTTGCACTCGTATGAAGTGGTACTTGTCTAGCGATGTCGGGAATGGGATTATGGATGCCATTTGGAGATTGATGATGGAGGATGGGCTTAAAGATGCCATCTGAAGGAGTGTCGGTCGCATAAGAGATTCTTTTGCGAGAGCTTGTATACCTGTTATTGAGGAGGACTTCGCTGGGGAATGCTGGTCTCTATCTTGGTAAAATTTGAATTTTAGGAGCTTCGGTCGTCCGTTATTCTACTGGGGAATCGTCTCTTGGTCGAATAGGTGAAAATGAATTACTATCTGGTCGCGATCCAGGCTTCATAGTGATAAGATCGACTGATATTTGGTCGTGCTCCAGGCTTTATAGTGACTTAACAGGGAGATGAGATTAAACTTGCTATCTGGTCGTCTTCTTGGCTTCGCAATTTCTCAATTCTTATCTGGTCGTACTCCAGGCTTCAGAAGGAATTAAGTTGTTATCCGGTCGCATCCGGGCTTCAACTTGAATTTAGGGCACACTAATATCCGGTCAATTCCGGGCTTCTTAGTAATTGTCCAAGTAAACTACTATTTGGTCGAAATCCAAGCTTCGCAGTGTCTTATACTGTTATCTGGTCGATTCCAGGCTTCAGTCTTTTGCCGCTATCTGGTCGTAATCCAGGCTTCTTACTTCTTACTTCTTATCTGGTCGTGTTCCAGGCTTCAGAAGAAATCAAGTGGTTATCCAGTCGCATCCGGGCTTCCATTTGATTTTAAGGCCTACTAATATCCGGTCGATTTTCGGGCTTTATAGTAATTGGCCGGGTAAACTGCTATTTGGTAGAAATCCAAGCTTCATAGTGTCCCTTACTGTTATCTGGTCGTAGTCCCAGGCTTCAGTGTCTTTTTCTGTTATCTGGTCGTAATTCAGGCTTCATGATGTCTTATACCATTATCTGGTCAAATCCAGGCTTCATGGTGTCTTGTACTGCTATATGGTCGATTTCCAGGCTTCACAATACCTTGTTAAGCTATTTTCCGGTCGATTTTTGGGCTTCACCGCTTGTGTTTATGATATACCACTATCTGGTTGATTCCAAGCTTCATGGTGTCTTTGTACTGCTATCTGGTTGTAATCCAGGCTTCATAGTAACTTGCATTGCTATCTGGTCGTTCTCCAGGCTTCACAATAACTTGTTGGGGATTAAACTATTATCCGATCGAATCCGGGCTTCATAGCTTAAATTTAAGATAAACCACTATCTGGTCGATTCCAGGCTTCGCGGTATTTTGGTACTGTTATCCGGTTGTTCTCCGGGCTTCACAGTATGATGGGGAAATTAAGATATTATCCGGTCGGATCTGGGCTTCATAGCTTGAATTGGAATAGAAATCTTAGCATCGGTTTGACTGAACCAGAGAAACTTATGAGAATTTGATTGTATCTTTCCATGAAAGGTAAAGAGTTAGTCATATGTAATGTTATGATGCATGACATGTATCGAATAATGATGTTCTTAAAATAAATGAGATTATGCTGTATGATGCTTATGCACATGCCACGATGTATGGATATGTAATGTTTTTATGATATTCTCTAGTTGGGGAGAATAAATATCGGACTGCTGTTGGAGAATATAAAGAGTTGAGTTCTTCGTTCTTGCTGGGGATAACGACCGAAGATGATTTTAGAATAAATTAGCTGGAGAATAACTCTGCTGGAGAATAAACTGGCGAGAGAATGACTCTGTGGGGAAGAGATACTTTATCAGAAGATCTGCTGATTTGGAGAAATAACCTTGGCTGGGGATGAATTACCGTTGCTGGCGATAATGAACCCTGTTGGGGATTGAGTTTCTGCTTGTGGAAGAAATAAACTCCACTGAGGATAGTCTTCCATTGTTGGTGATAGATGAACTCTGCTTGGGAAGCATTAACATCAATGTTTTTAGATACCTTTTACTCTGCGGGGAGTGCATGCACTTTTAGTCATATTCTCAAGCTGGCTCTGTTCTTATACCTGATGGGTAGAGCAACTATCCGGTTTGGGCACTTTTATTTGCCCTTGTTCCTGAAATTACCTGTAATCGTCTTTTGTTTCGTATATAAATATTTATGAGCAACAATTATTTTCAAATGCACATATAAAAAATGAATCATTGGACGTTCTTGCAAAACAAAACAGGAAAAGAAAAACAATTTTGAAATTATTGTAAAAATGAATTGTATTGATTTTGAAGTTGGCCTAGAATAGGCGTTTTATACAAGAGGCCGACATCCTAGTAAGAGAACGCCGCCGAAAGATAGAAATTATATAATTTGTGAAAAACAAAGAAAAACAGCTATGTGAACAATCCCACTGGGTTCCAACTCTACTATTGTCCTTATGTCTTCGAGCGTCTCATCACTTTGCTACTTGGTTGAAGGTAGATCAGATTAATTGGCGCCGTCCGAGCTTGATAGTCGATACTGAAGTCTGGTTGCAAGATGATACAATGAGACATAGTGTTACGCTTTAATCCCTAATTTTTGCCTGGACCACCCTTTCGGATTTTCAGTCCACCGGGATACCCTTTTTTGCCCAAGCCGCCTTTTCAGGTTTTCGACTTGCCAAGTGTACAGTTTTTTTATTTTCATCCCTTACTTTTGCCCGAACCCTTTTGGTTCGCCGGGAAGCCCTTATTTTTGCCTAGGCCAGTCGACCTAGCGGGTCTTTGATTATGCGTAGTATCTTTTCACTATGTCTACATTGACGGGATGAGGAAGGTCGTCACCATCCATGGTGGTTAGAATCATAGCTCCTCCCGAGAAGATGTTCTTAACAACAAATGAACCTTCGTACGTAGGAGCCCACTTGCCCCTGGGATCACCTTGCGGAAGTATGATGCGCTTGATCACTAGATCCCCGACTTGATATTCTTGTCGTTTGACTTTCTTGTTAAATGCCTTGATCATTCGCTTTTGATACGTCTGACCATGACAAATAGCAGTAAGTCTCTTTTCGTCGATTAGATTCAGCTGATCAAGCCGGGTATGGACCCAATTGTCTTCGCTCAAACCTGCATCCTTCATAATCCAAATAGAGGGTATTTGGACCTCAATGGGTAGGGTTTCCTCCATGCCATACACCAAAGAGCAGGGTGTTGCCCCTGTCGAGGTCTGTGCTGAGGTACGGTACCCATGAAGAGCGAATGGTAACATCTCATGCCAATCTTTGTATGTCACAGTCATCTTCTGCACAATCTTCTTGATGTTCTTATTAGCCGCTTCAACAAACCCATTCATCTTCGGCCGGTAAGGAGAAGAGTTGTGATGCTGTATCTTAAACTATTTGCAGAGCTCGGTGATCATCGTATTGTTGATATTTGTACCATTGTCTGTAATGATCCTCTCTGGTACACCGTATCGACAAATCAGATTGTGTCGGATAAACCGCGCCACAACGTTTTTGGTTACTGTAGCAAAGGAAGCTGCTTCAACCACTTCATGAAATAATCAATAGCTACCAGAATGAAACGGTGCCCGTTAGACGCAGTAGGTTTGATTTCGCCGATCATATCGATGCCCCACATTGCAAAAGGCCAAGGAGTTGTCAAGACGTTCAGAGGAACCGGAGGTACATGCACCTTATCAACATAGACTTGGCACTTATGACAGGTCCGAGAATGCTGATAATAATCAGCTTCCATAGTAGACCAATAATATCCTGCCCGTAGGATTTTCTTTGCCATGGTATGTCCACTGGAATGAGTTTCGAAGGTACCTTCATGTAATTCTGCCATGATCCTTTCTGCCTCGCTCTTGTCCACACATCGCAGTAAGGTTAAATCATGGTTACTGTGATACGGTGGGAGAACTGACTTGGGATTTTGCGTTTCGTTGCAAATGTTTCGGTTTAGCAAGAGTCGCCACCGACTTTTTATTTTATCCTAAGGAAAGGTCAAAAAGCACAGGAAAGACCTTTGAGATGTTTTCTTGGGTTCAGGGAGTAGATTATAGAAAGGAAAGGTATTAGCACCCTTTCTATCCATGGTTATCCATGGGCTCTTAGTTACTTGTTTAGATCACTTGCTTTGCTTTTCAATTGTTTGAAATGGTGCTCTTCAATTGTTTGAAATGGTGCTTTGTGTGTGGTTTTGAAAGATGTTTTGAAAAGAGGCCATCGTTGTGGCAACCTTTGTAATGATTCTCATTGGAATGTATACAAAGGTGTTTTTGTCTTTTGAAAAGTTTTCAATGTTTGAAAGTAGGGTTTTGAAATTGTGTTGTGAAGTGTGTTTGAAGATAGCAAGGATGTTTTTGTAAGCTTTTGAACAAGTAACTAAGAGCTATCTACCCTATTTTACTCAAAGATATTTCTTATGTTTTTAACCCTTTTAACAGTGTTATTTCACCATTGTATTTGGTGAACAACCTTGTGTTAGGATGTTAAACGGGACAGGCGCGGGTCATCGTATAGACCATGATAACAATGGTGTCAAGTATTTTTGGCAATTTTCTTAAGGGACTTGATCATTTTTTTTAGGCAACTCAGATAGCGTCATCGAGGGACTATGATCTTTTGTTTTGTTTTTGTTTTGCCAAAGTACGTAACATGCATACCATGGCCCATTTTTGAAGGCAACAAGTGGATTGTAACCCTAGGGGTGCAAGTGTGCATTGTGTTTATTTTTCATGCATTTTTGTCTTTGATTAGGTCAAACTATGTGTTGATTTGGATTTTTGCATACAAACCCTAATTCTCTAATCATGGTATAATTGAAAACGTTTAAGTGCGTAAAAATAAATCTAAGCTATTACAACTTGATATAGGGAGGGGGGTACAAATTTTGAATAGGGGGGTATTTGACAAGAAATATAAAACCCTAATTACTATTACATCCAAATTGAATTCTTTGTGCAAATAAAATAAATGGGCAATATTTAATTAAACAAGATAAATAAAGATTAAACAAGATGTATTATGCAAAAAAAAAAGAATTTTTATTTGTTCATGTATGCAAAAGTATTTTTTTTAATGTAAAAAAGGTGTAAAGAAATAAATAAAAGATTAATTTTATTTGTTTTAGGGTAAAAACCCTAATTTATTTAAGAAAATAAATATAATGTATTATTTATGTACAAAAATATATTAATGTGTATAAAAATGAAATATATCTAAAAAAGGGGTATTTTTAGTATAAATAATAATAAAAATAAAAATGTAATATTTTTGTATTTTATTTCTAAGCATTTAATAAAATAAAAGTATATATATATATATATATATATATATAAGAAATGAAAATAAAAAAACATTATTTACATTATTTTCAAGTTTAAACAAAATAATATACAAGTATATATAATATTTTAATGCTAGTAATAATTAAAATAAATATCAAATAAATGTAAAAATTATGAAAAATATTTTTTTAAGCATTTTTTATGGTTGGAAATAAATAAACAAAGTCAGAAATAAAATTAAAATAAAAAAATGACAAAATATAAAGGAAATGGGCCAGGGGGTGCATTTAGCAAAAGGGGGGTGTTAGAAGCAAGAAACCAAGCCCAGCCCATCAGCTTCATCTTCTTCCTTGTGACAAACAGAAAAACGCGCGCCCTGTATCCATATTTGAACATCCTGAAAACATGACTTTTTGCTAAAACTTACAACATCAAACTTGTAGAGCACCAAACAACGATTTCAACCATATAAAACATTAAATCTAACTCTCAAAGACCAGAGAGAATTTCTCTGGCCCTAAAATCTAACCTAACTTTTTCAACATGTTCATGGATGAAATTCTCCTAGTACGATTAATATAAATGAAAACTGAGCATATGTATGGTTTCAGGGCAATGAGTACAACATCTTTTATTCACAAACCTAAGGCTAAATGTTCCTAAATAGAGAGATAGAAGTTCATGAAAAAACCTGTTTCAGTTGGACACGAGTTGGACAATGCATCAACTTTCAGTGAGGCCTGAGGTTCTTTTGAGCTTGCTTGAGGTTCCTTGAACCTTTCCCAATGCTTAGTTTGTTTTGAAGTGGCCTGAATCGTTCTACAGAAGTCAACCTGCACAAGCTTGAAATGAAAATGGTGAACACTGTAAATGGAGTTACAGTTGGCAATGGAGGTTTGGGATAGCTTGAGTGAGTTGAATGGAAGGTGTTTGAAGTGGAAAGGAGCAAAACACACGAGGCAATGTGAAGATGGAAGTGATTCTGCAGAGCTTGCCCTGTTTTGCAAGAAAATGTGGTTTTTGAGTATAAGGGTGTTTTAGAGGTGAAAGGCTCGTGTTTCTGGCTTACAAGGATATGCAAAACTTGTTTGAAACCTTGGCTTTTGTTGAATATATCAGATATGTGAGTTATGGCTTTTTTGTATAATGCCTTGGTTTTTTGAAGCAAAATGTGAGAGTTGACAATGCAAGACTGTACTGGCTTGGAACCTAGCTGCACAAAGTTGTTGAGCTTTGCCAGATATTAGGGAGCCTTGTTTGCAGCAAAAGGCTTGGTGTATGGCTCAAGAAATGAAACTTGACATAAAACATGCTTTATGTAAATGGAAGTGTGATCTTTATGCCCAAAATGGAAATATTCATTGTATAATGCTCCCTTGATCAGAATAACGCCAATGTCCAATGTATTTGCATTCAATTTTTGAGTGTAAATTGGTTTAGAGGCCTGTAATTATGTACTAAGCTAGTTTGGTCAGATTTTGCAAGTGGTATGAACATGTATTGGCCATGGTTACAAAGTGAGTGTTTGCCAACTTCAAGCATTCGATTCTCCCTAACCACAAAGGTGTTTGAGGAGTTCTTAGACAATTTTTAAAGCTTGCAACATGTACTATAATCCATATTTGAAATTAAACTTGAGACTCTAAGTGTAACTATGTGAAAAATGGCCAAGAAGATGGGTCAAAATCCTGCCTAAACTAGGGCAAAATTTCTCTAAGTTAAAAGTTTTAGGTACCCTTGTTCCAAAAATCATAACTTGAGATCCAAGCTTCTTTTGATAAAAATTTGTGAATCAAAGTTGTAGACTTTGTGATGGACTATAACTTTCATGTTGTAAGTTTTGTTTGAATCCATTTGCATCTTGGTGAAAATGTGGGACAAAGTTAGGAAAAATTAAGAAAATTTCATAACTTAGAAAAATTCGAAGTTATGATATTTTTCAATTTCAAACCCTAATTTTCAATTTAAGGTTTCTTGATGAACAAGTTTCATAATTTGACACATCTTTATGAAAAATGATCCTTGGCACTTGATTTTGACCAAAAAAGTCAAAGTTTGACTTTTCAGTATATAGTCAAATTTTGATCAGTTGACTGAGAAATTCATCTGTCAATCCTATGCATTTGAGATCTTTTGAACTTGTTGAATAGGTAAAGATAATGTCATTGAGTCCTTGAGTCCATGGTTTAGCTTGATTTTCCATTGGCTAGGTCAAACAGTTAAAAATTGCCTTTGTGCAGTCAAAACCTTAAAAATGACCATTTTGCCCTTTTGGTGATCTGATTAAATTTCTTGTGGAGTTGTGGTCCAAACTTGATCAAATGGTTCATATGAGCTCATAATGTTGATGTGGGTCAAAATTCATGAGGTTTGACTGTAAATTGGCCACAATTGACTTTTTCTCCAATACAGTTGATTTCTAGGTCAACTGTCCAATTGACTGGGCAAAAATTTGATTCAAGGCTTGAAACTTGGTATGGGAAAACTTATGAGTCCAACATGAAGTATGAAAATCAATTTGGGCATTGTAGGTCAAAACATCCCTGTGCAAACTCAAACCCTAATTTAGGTCAACAATGCAAAGAGGTGTCTTGAGCAGAGCAAACCCTAGCTTGGTCTTGGGTTCCAAGAGCCTTGTGATGAGAAATGTTGATAAAATGAGAGGGAAAATTTTGGGGTACAACAGTTTCCCCTGTTCAATCTTCTTGAACCTGAAGAGTTAGATTGACAAGTTTTGCCTTTCGTAGCTCGAAGGTAAAAGAAGATTGGACACTAGAGTGCCTGTAAATTTGCACTCGTCAAAATATTGTTGAGGGAATGGGATTAAAGATGCCATTTGGAGATGGTAGAATCTTGCTGGAGATGGGCTTAAAAGATGCCATCCAGGAATGTTTGTTGAACTGCAATGTTGTAGGCCAGAAGAATGAGCATCAAAATGGTATCCGTGTCTGGACTGCATTTGAACTGTATCTAGTCTGTATCGGATTGCTGAAGTCTGAATGAGTAATAGAATGACCGTCGTGTATGGGGTGTATTCATACTGTATATTGACTTGCTATTCTGAATGAGTAATAGAATGACCGCCGTGTTTGGGGTGTGTTCATACCGTATCTGAATAGTTGTTAACGATAGCCTTTTAATCTTATCCTGAAAAGGGTAAAATGTTAGCTAAAACACAAAGTCATGTTGTATGATATGTATGATGCAATGAACGGTGTTTCATCCATGTTTATGATACATGAATGTAATGGATGTGCATGTAAGCTGAGTAGCTGTCTTGCTGAGGAAAATAAATCCTTGGTAACTGGAGATAAAGAAATCTTTGACTGCTGCCGGGGAAAAATAAATTCCTGACCGATGTTGAGGATTCAAAAGTCTTTGATTGCTGAAGACAAGAAATCCTTGCTGACTGCTTAGGGCTTAGAGATCTTTGATGGTCGAGAATGAGAAATCCTGGGACCTCTGATTGGGATTGAAAATCCTTGGTGACTGGTGGGGATTAACAAGAGCTTTGACAAACTTCTGTGGGGAACGAGAATCCTTCATGACTTTCCTGGGAAATAAGGAAAATCCTGAAAATCTCTACCGGGGAGTTAAATACTAGGAGGCTTCTGTTGGAGAAATGAGACCACAAATCTTCGATCTGCTGAGAAATAATTCTGGGGGAGAGTGTTTACTCGGCCGGTGAAGTCAGGAGTTTGGGTTGTACGCCAATCTATCGGGGAAGTTGGGGAAGAGGGTTTAGAACATTCTAGCTCTGTCAGGGATATGTATTTTAGGGTTTTCGGGCTCCACTGGGGATTGGGAGTTTGAACTCTTAATCTCTGATGGGGAACTTGAAACTTAACTCCGCTGGGGAATAAGGTTTAGAATACACTGGCTCAGCTGGGGATCCTGAAATTTAACTCCGCTAGGGATGTATACTCCAAGGTTTTAGCTTTGTTGGGGATCTGAATGATGTACTGCAGGGGATTTCTTATGGAATAGCACAAAGATATCTTCCTACACCTTTAACCTACCAGTAATTATCCTTTCTCAATTTTGTTTTATTTGTAAGTAGTGATTATATTCAAATGCATATACCTATTTAACAAAACTTTGGACGTTTTCAAATAAACATAAGTGTAAAAAAAAAGAAAGACAAGCAAATTTCTGCACTTTGAAGTATCTTTGTATTAACTTTTGTAAGTATCTTTGTACAAAGGATACAGACATCCTAGTAAGAGAATGTTATCGTAAAAATTGAGAAAAAATTTATACAAAAGAAAGATGGCTATGTGTAACAATTCCATGGGGTTCCCGTTTTGCTATAGCCTTTGTTAGAACAATGTTTGAATCTAGTACCCTATATTTAAGTTTTGATGATAACAAAGTGAAAAGATATAGTATTTATATGTTTCATGTTTGAACCATATGCTGCCTAAAATTACTATGCTCTGACTTGCAGATATGCTGATTAAAATAAGCAAGATCACTTATTCAGCATCAGAACTTGACTTGAAACACCAGCATCAGAAGTTGCTGAATCAGAACGTGAAGATCAGATGATCAACTCACGCACATGCTGAAGCTTGATGAACAGAACTGCGCGTAAACACTCTGATACAGAAACAAAGTAGTTCATCAGCAGCGAAGCAGAATCAGAATGAGCCAAGCCAGAACGTGCATTGAAGAAGCAACGGTACTGTGCATTGAACGCCAATTAATTCCAACGGCATCATTCTAGACAAGATCTGCTCAAAAAGGAAAGCTTGTTATTAGCATTGAATCAAGAATATTCGCTTTCAACGTTCATCTTCTCAAGTGCTATATAAACAAGGCTTCGAAGATTATAATGGCTAATGCTCTCCAATTCTCTACACGCACAAAGCTGAACAATAATCTTCATCTACCAGTTTTGCTAAACCAACAAACTCTGATACTCCATTAGCGTTTAGCAACCTAGTATTCTAAGCTTAATTTGTGTATACATCACAGTTGTGATAAAGTTTGTAGAAAACATTCACACACATTTGTTTTATACCTTTGTAAGAAAGTGTTGCCTTGACAAACCGGATTGTGGTTTGAATCAAGAAGGCTTTAGCAGTTGTTAAAGCAGATTTGTATTCAGTTGAATATAGTGAATTAAGACCTCGTTGGAGAGAGGCGAAATCACCTTGACGGGTGGACTGGAGTAGTTTGAGATCAAACGAACCAGGATAAAAATATCTTGTCAATTGCTTTAAGATTCCAGTTTTACAATTCAACCCCCCCCCTTCTTGTGTTTTTCACCCCTTCAATTGGCATCAGAGCGCCTGGTTCTGAGCTAAAACACTTAACCGTGTCAGTACAAGATCCAGCGTCAGAAAAACACAATGGCAGGAAACAACTCTCATTTCAGCAATGACAACAATGAGGACAGAGACAGATTCAGCGGCAAACCTCCAGTCTTTGATGGAGAAAACTTTGATTACTGGAAAGACAGAATTGAAAGCTTCTTTCTAGCACATGATGCTGATCTGTGGGATATGGTGACAGATGGATACACGCACCCTGTGAATGCAACTGGTCAGAAGATTGATAGAAAATCAATGACTGATCAACAAAAGCGTGATTTCAAGAATCACCATAAGGCCAGAACCATCCTCCTCAGTGCCATCTCTTATACTGAGTATGAAAAGATCTCCAACAGAGACACAGCTAAGAACATCTTTGATTCTCTCAGAATGACGCATGAGGGCAACGTTCAAGTCAAAGAAACAAAAGCTCTGGCGCTCATTCAGAAGTATGAGGCGTTCAAAATGGAAGAATCTGAATCCATTGAAACTATGTTCTCTAGATTCCAGATTCTGGTGGCTGGTCTCAAAGTTCTGGACAAAGGATACTCTACTGCTGACCATGTCAAGAAGATAATCAGAAGTTTACCCAAGCAGTGGAGGCCTATGGTTACTGCTCTGAAGCTAGCGAAGGATCTCAACAAAATCACTCTGGAGGAACTTATAAGCTCCCTCAGAAGTCATGAGATAGAGCTAGAAGCTGATGAGCCTCAGAAGCAAGGTAAGCCTATATCTTTAAAATCTAACAGAAAATCTGAATCTAAAGTTTTGCAGGCAGTTGAAGAAACATCTGATGGATCCTCATCAGAAGAAGACGAACTTTCCCTTCTCTCCAGAAGAGTAAATCAACTGTGGAAGCAAAGACAAAGGAAGTTCAGGAATCCCAGAAGATCTGATCAGAACGAGTCTTCCTCCAGATACAGAAGGACAGATTCTTCCTCTGGATACAGAAGATCTGAAGGCTCCTCCGGTAGCAAGAAGCCAAACACAAAAGACATCATCTGCTACGAGTGCAATGAGCAAGGACACTACAAGAGTGACTGCCCAAAGCTTCAGAGGGAAAAGCCCAAAAAGAAGTTTGGAAGAGAGAAGAAGAAAAGTCTCATGGCCACATGGGATGACTCTGACTCGTCTGAAGCTGACTCAGAATCTGATGATGAAAGGGCAAACATAGCGCTCATGGCTAACATTCCAGATGACAGTGAAGCTTCTGAATCAGACTCAGAATCAGACACAGAAGAGGTATTCCCTAACTTCGCTGTTAATTTTACAAAGGCTGAACTTGCTGAAAGCCTCAATGAAATTCTGGAACGTTATCAGCAGATTAGAGCTAAATTCAGAGACCTGAAAAGGACTCTTGAATCTGACTCTAATAAGTCTGAGAGTCTCAAATTGGAAAACTCTGAGCTGAGAGATAAAATTTTAAAATTAGAAAACTCTTTACAAAACTCTCAGAAGGTACCAATTTCTGAAACTCCCAGCAACGCTGATGAGATCATCAAGGAGTATGATCATAGTTTCCAGAAGTTCCTTGCTAAAAGCATAGATAGAAGCAGAATGGCTTCAATGATCTATGGAGTTAGCGGAAACGGCAGGAAAGGAATAGGATACCAAGGTAAGGTTCCTACACCTAAGAATGTCATGGATTTAATTATTAAACACACTCCTCTAGATTCACACTTTGTGTATGTTCACACACACGACATCAAATACACTAGCAGTAAGCACTCTGTGAAACCAAAATTCAACCAGAGTTTTGGTAAAACTAACAAGTCAGGACCCAAGAAGATCTGGGTACCTAAGGACAAAATAATACATGTTGCAGATATCTTTAGCAGCAAGTCAGAAACACCAGTCATGGTACCTGGACTCTGGCTGCTCACGACACATGACGGGAAGAAGGCATATGTTCCAAAGCCTGGAACTTAAGCCCGGAGGCCACGTTGGCTTTGGAGGCAATCAGAGGGGAAAGATAATTGGCTCTGGAACTGTAGGTAACGGAAATCTTCCCTCCATTAATAATGTTCTGCTAGTAGATGGATTGATGCATAATCTGTTATCCATAAGTCAATTAAGTGATAACGGTTATGATATAATCTTTAATCAAAAATCATGTAAAGCTGTTAGTCAGAAAGATGGGACTATCCTGTTTAATGGAAAGAGGAAAAACAACATTTACAAAATCAAACTTTCTGAACTAAAGAGTCAGAACGTAAAATGTCTTCTGTCTGTTAACAACGAGCAGTGGATCTGGCACAGAAGATTGGGGCATGTTAGTATGAGAAGAATATCTCAGATTAACAAACTCAATCTGGTCAGAGGACTTCCAAATTTGAAGTTCAATTCAGATGCTCTGTGTGAAGCATGTCAGAAAGGCAAATTTGCAAAACCTTCTTTTAAATCCAAAAATGTTGTTTCTACCTCTAAGCCATTAGAACTTCTGCACATTGACTTATTTGGACCAGTTAAAACTGCTTCAGTCAGTGGCAAGAAGTATGGGTTAGTAATCGTAGATGACTATAGCAGATGGACATGGGTAAAGTTCTTAAGACACAAGGACGAGTCACACTCTGTGTTTGTTACCTTCTGTAACCAAGTTCAGAATGAAAAAGATCTTAGAATCGTTAAAGTCAGAAGTGATCATGGTGGAGAATTTGAAAATAAAGATTTTGAGTCATTCTTTAATGACAAAGGCATTCTGCATGATTTCTCTTGTCCTAGAACTCCCCAACAAAATGGAGTTGTAGAACGAAAGAACAGAACATTGCAAGAAATGGCCAGAACCATGATCAACGAGACAAACGTTGCTAAGACTTTCTGGGCAGAGGCAATAAACACAGCGTGCTACATTCAGAATAGAATCTCAATAAGACCTATTCTGGAAAAGACTCCATATGAATTGTGGAAGAACAGAAAGCCCAACATTTCGTATTTTCATCCATTTGGATGTACTTGCTTTATGTTAAATACAAAGAATTATTTGAACAAGTTTGATTCTAAGGCACAGAAGTGTATTATGTTAGGATACTCTGAACGCTCAAGAGGGTACAGAGTATACAATACAGAAACACAGATTGTGGAAGAATCAATCAGTGTTCGTTTTGATGATAAGCTTGACTCTGAAAAGTCAAAGCAGAATGAAAATCTTGCAGGTATAGAAATTGAATTTGCAGGTTCTGAAGACAAGTCACCAGAAGCTCTCAACACAGACATTCCTTCAACGTCTGAAAGGAGCAATGCTAGAAATCCTACAACTGCTGCTGATCAACCTCAGAAGAGATTACCCAGAAGCAGTTTGGATCACCCAGAAGAAACTATCCTAGGAAGAAAGGAAGATCCAATCAGAACAAGAGCAAGCTTCAGAAACTCTGAAGAAACTCTTATGGGACTTGTGTCTCTGATTGAGCCTTCTTCTATTGATGAAGCACTTCTGGACAACGACTGGATTCTGGCAATGCAAGAAGAGCTGAATCAATTCACCAGAAACGACGTATGGGATCTCGTTCCCAGACCAAAAGGATTCAACGTCATTGGAACAAGATGGGTGTTCAGAAACAAGCTTAATGAACAAGGTGAAGTCGTCAGAAACAAGGCACGACTGGTTGCACAAGGTTATAGTCAGCAAGAGGGGATAGACTATACAGAAACCTTTGCCCCAGTCGCCAGGTTAGAATCTATCAGACTTTTAATTTCATTTGCTGTTAATAGAGGCATCACTCTGTATCAGATGGATGTCAAAAGTGCATTCTTAAATGGTTATATAGAAGAAGAAGTTTATGTTCACCAACCCCCAGGTTTTGAAAATACAAAACATCCAAAACATGTTTTCAAACTGAAAAAGTCACTGTATGGTCTGAAACAAGCTCCCAGAGCTTGGTATGAAAGGCTAAGTAACTTTCTGCTTGAAAATGAATTCACCAGAGGGAAAGTGGACACTACTCTATTCTGTAAAACAGTTAAGAGTGACATTTTAGTCTGTCAAATTTATGTTGATGATATTATTTTTGGTTCTACTAATCCTTCTCTTGGAAGAAAATTTGCTAAGTGTATGCAGGCAGAATTTGAGATGAGCCTCATGGGGGAACTGAAATTCTTTCTAGGAATTCAGATCAATCAAACTCCAGAGGGAACTTACATTCATCAGAGCAAATACATCAGAGATCTTCTGAAGAAATTTGACCTCTCAGAATGTAAGCCATCAAAGATTCCAATGCATCCCACGTGCATTCTGGAAAGAGAAGAGGTAAGCAAAAGCATAGAACAGAAAGTCTACAGAGGTATGATTGGTTCTCTCCTTTATCTGACAGCTTCAAGACCTGATATTTTATTCAGCGTATGTATTTGTGCTAGATTCCAATCAGATCCTAGAGAATCTCACTTAACAGCTGTTAAGCGAATTTTCAAGTATCTGAAAGGTACTACTAATCTGGGTTTGTTTTATAGAAAATCTAGTGATTACAGCTTAGTAGGCTACTGTGATGCTGATTTTGCTGGAGACAGAGTGGAACGTAAAAGTACTTCTGGAAGCTGCCAGTTTCTGGGAGAAAATCTGATCTCGTGGTCCAGCAAAAGGCAATCAACAATTGCTCTGTCAACAGCAGAAGCTGAGTACATAGCAGCAGCTGGATGTAGCACACAAATGCTCTGGATGAAAAGTCAGCTTGAAGACTTCCAGATTTTTGAGAGTAACATTCCTATTCTTTGTGATAATACTTCTGCTATTTGCTTAAGTAAGAATCCTATTTTACATTCTAGAGCTAAGCATATAGAAATAAAACATCATTTCATTAGGGACTATATTCAGAAAGGTATTTTAAACTTGAAATTTATAGATACAGACCATCAATGGGCTGATATCTTTACTAAACCCCTTTCAGAAGATAGGTTTAATTTCATTCTGAAACATCTCAGCATGAAAGTATGCCCAGAATGAAAATGTTTTGATTCCATGTATTTATCTTCAGAATGTAATTATTTTACTGTGAACTTCTGATCAATCTTCTTTCAGAAAGATAGAACATGCAGATTGTATCAGATGCAAGTCTAAAGATCTGAGAGTCTAATCTCAAAGACAGACGTGCTGATCACTACATCAAACAAGTGTCATCCAATCATCAGCAAATCCCTGAAGCAGAACGCGTGCACGCTTCTGAGAAAGGAAAGCGCTGATTGGGTGCATTGAGACACATGTCTGGTAACCGTTTTTAAGTATCTTTCTCAAATCCCCCAAAATCAGCAAGCATTTAATGCAGAGTAATCACGCTTGTTAATGGCAATCATTATTTTTTTTCTCTCTCTTAAAAACGTTTAATTTTTCAAAATAATTTTTGAAAACTTTATTTAAGCACATTATTCTTCATTCTTACTCTTTACGCTTTCTCATAATCTCTCAAGAACTTTCTGCATATTTCTGAGTTTATCTCCTTCAAAACCTTTTTCTCTCAAATCATTCTAAAATCTTTGTTGTGTGAGAACAATGGCATCCTCCAGCATTTCTGCAGGGAATCAGAAGAAAGAAACTTCTGAGCAATATCAGGTGCCTACCAGAACTCTTCTCACACCGGTAAAGAATCTTGAAGTTCTCTCTGAGTTAATCATCGACTTTGAAAGTTTGAAGGAAAATGGATTTGACCTAACTGAAGAGATTAGGGCTCAAAAGTGGGAGAGGTATTTCGATAGGTTGGTTGGACCAACTTTCCCAGAGCTTGTCAAGGAATTTTGGATTCACGCCAAGATTCATAAACATCTAGTCATCTCTTCTGTCATGGGAAAGAAGATAATAATTTCTGAAGACCTCATTGCTAGGTTAATCGGTCAAAGTGGTGGTGGAGTCCGTTGTGTGGACATGGCTGATAGATGCCCTGATATAGGTGTGGTAGCCAACAGCATTTTCACTCTTGGATTTCCCAGCAGCAAAATTAAGGATCTGAAGGATCACTGCAGAGTATGGGCCAAGATTGTTCTGGGCTGCTTCAATCACAGGAAGCCAACAAGCTCTCCTGATTATATAAACGTGGATCAGCAATTTCTGATCTACTTTATTGATCAGAGGGTGAAGATCAATCTGGCACACTTCCTGTTCAACCATCTCAAGACTAGTGTGAAAGAGACTAGAGAAGAAGAAAGGACCAAAAGGGACTGGATACCGTTTGGGAGGCTCATATCAGATATTCTGACAGAGAATAAGCTGATAGATTATCTGAGCGAAGCTCAAGTGCTGAGCACTCTTGAACCAACTGTTGGAAAACCGCTGAACGCTAAGAACCTGAAAAAGATGAAGCTGATAGAAAATATTAGGAAGGAACCCAGAGCTACTTCAACTGCTGACATTTCCAGCAGAAGAGTGCCTCTGAGTAATTTCCCAAGATTTTCTGAAATGGAATCCCAACCTGATATGTTTCTCAAGTATCCAGATTCATACAAGGAAGAAGATGCAGGTTCAAAGCTGAAGATCAAAGATCTGAGTCAAGTCCAACCTGAAGTGACTCAGAAGAAGACAAAGAAGAGGAAAGCAGAAGGATCATCTCATCAGACTCCAAAGAAAAGAGGTATTTCATCTGCTGCCCCTATTTCAATTTCATCTACTATTCCAACATCTGCTGCCCCTCCTAAAACCTCTCACAGAATATCAATCCCAATCCCTACCATTGATGAAACCATACCAGAAGACCCTTCTGAGGCCTTACTACTCAGAAGACCCAGAATCAAAATTACCAAACAACCAACTGTTTCAACAACACCAGCACTTGATAGAGTACTAGCTGATATTGAGCGTGAACACACTTCTGCTCAACCAAATTCTGAACCACCAAATATTCCTCCTCCACAACCAGAACCATAACCAGAATCACAACCTGAACCAGAAATACAACCAGAACCAGAATCAGAACCACAACAACAACCTCTCACAGAAGAACCTCTGATCCCTGAGCAATCAGAGATTCCACCTCCTCAACCAGAAAATAATCCACCTTCACCACAAATAGAGTTTCACCGCTATGAAACCCCTTCTCCTCATCATTCTGACCCCCACTCACCTCAACCTTCACCGCTGGAAATCCAATTGCCATGTGGAACCACTATTGTCAGGCCCCAGTTGCCATCTTCAGAGGAATCAACACCTCCAAAAACTCCAACCACTCCAATAGAAATATCTGACTCTGATTCTGATAACCCTCCTCCAAAACAAACAACCTCTCAGAAAACCGTTGAAAACCTCAGCAAAACTTTCATTGACTTGACAAGTCTTGAACGTCTTGCTGATCTAAGACACAAAATTGCCATACCCAAACCAAAGAAACCAGATGTTGGCTCTGGTATTTTGAATTTTGAAACAGGTATGCTGCAATGGATTGCTTCTTTGAAGCAAGTCTGTCCGGGGATGATCGACCCAGCTGCTTCTGATCAGCTCTGGTCACAGTTCAGACTATGGGTACGTGCTGAAGCCCTCAAGCTGCAGGACGTCAACTATGAGCAAGCTCAACAGAACTTTAGCAAGCTGCTGAAGGAAGTTGAGAGTCAGCTGCCTCAAGAAGTTGTGCTCCCTCTGGACAGTGAATCCTGGTCTGAGAAAGAGCAAGCTGCACAGGTGCAACCATCAGAGGACAAGACCCTTCAGAAAGAAAATCCAGCAGAAGATGTAGCTGAAAGTTCTGAGAAGCTTCCTCCTTCTGAAAGTTCTCAAGCTGCCTTGGACAGGCAGGCTCTGGAAGAACTAAGGCTGAATGACTTGCGTCTACAACAGCGGATGGACGACAATGATCAGAAGATGAAAGCAAGAATGGATGTACAGGACAGCAAAATTGACACTGTTGTCACCATGGTTCAGAAGCAGAATGAAACTTCTGAAAAGATTCAAGCAATGCTGGAAAGCCTGTTCTCACGCATGCCCCCACAACCTTAAATTTTTTTTCATGCATGACATTCTCTATGTTTTCTTCATTTTCTGATGTACTGTTTTGACTATGTTTTGTAATGCTCTTTTGCTCTGAACTATTTTAATATAATTTGTTTTTCTGATCTAAATTGTTTTAGCACATCACCAACACTTTTTGATTGCTGACAAAAAGGGGGAGAACAAGAATGATATTTAAAATCAATAACGGCTAACTAGACAGAAACTCTCAAACATTCTAACTCTATTACTTGAAATGTTTTTCTGTTTTGTTTTTAAGTCTACAGGCACAATGAAGACTAGAAGCTAGAAGCTCTGATCAAATGTAGAAGCTCATGTTGCTCTGATCAAATATGAAGTTCTGATCGACCAAACACTCTGATCCGAAGCAAAGCTCTGACAGGAAAAGCTCTGAAGCTCTGCTCTCTGATAAGTCAAAGACCTATAATCTGATGCTCAAAGATAGAAAAAGATCTGATCCTGAAGAACACGTATATCAAAGGGAAGTAACAAACTCAGGGGGAGTATCTCTTAACTCTGATTTTTCCGTACTTCTTATTCTGATACATTTCCTAGATACCTTTTCACGTTATTTTTTATTTAAAATATCTAGTTTTTGTCATCATCAAAAAGGGGGAGATTGTTAGAACAATGTTTGAATCTAGTACCCTATATTTAAGTTTTGATGATAACAAAGTGAAAAGATATAGTATTTATATGTTTCATGTTTGAACCATATGCTGCCTAAAATTACTATGCTCTGACTTGCAGATATGCTGATTAAAATAAGCAAGATCACTTATTCAGCATCAGAACTTGACTTGAAACACCAGCATCAGAAGTTGCTGAATCAGAACGTGAAGATCAGATGATCAACTCACGCACATGCTGAAGCTTGATGAACAGAACTGCGCGTAAACACTCTGATACAGAAACAAAGTAGTTCATCAGCAGCGAAGCAGAATCAGAATGAGCCAAGCCAGAACGTGCATTGAAGAAGCAACGGTACTGTGCATTGAACGCCAATTAATTCCAACGGCATCATTCTAGACAAGATCTGCTCAAAAAGGAAAGCTTGTTATTAGCATTGAATCAAGAATATTCGCTTTCAACGTTCATCTTCTCAAGTGCTATATAAACAAGGCTTCGAAGATTATAATGGCTAATGCTCTCCAATTCTCTACACGCACAAAGCTGAACAATAATCTTCATCTACCAGTTTTGCTAAACCAACAAACTCTGATACTCCATTAGCGTTTAGCAACCTAGTATTCTAAGCTTAATTTGTGTATACATCACAGTTGTGATAAAGTTTGTAGAAAACATTCACACACATTTGTTTTATACCTTTGTAAGAAAGTGTTGCCTTGACAAACCGGATTGTGGTTTGAATCAAGAAGGCTTTAGCAGTTGTTAAAGCAGATTTGTATTCAGTTGAATATAGTGAATTAAGACCTCGTTGGAGAGAGGCGAAATCACCTTGACGGGTGGACTGGAGTAGTTTGAGATCAAACGAACCAGGATAAAAATATCTTGTCAATTGCTTTAAGATTCCAGTTTTACAATTCAACCCCCCCCCCTTCTTGTGTTTTTCACCCCTTCAATTGGCATCAGAGCGCCTGGTTCTGAGCTAAAACACTTAATCGTGTCAGTACAAGATCCAGCGTCAGAAAAACACAATGGCAGGAAACAACTCTCATTTCAGCAATGACAACAATGAGGACAGAGACAGATTCAGCGGCAAACCTCCAGTCTTTGATGGAGAAAACTTTGATTACTGGAAAGACAGAATTGAAAGCTTCTTTCTAGCACATGATGCTGATCTGTGGGATATGGTGACAGATGGATACACGCACCCTGTGAATGCAACTGGTCAGAAGATTGATAGAAAATCAATGACTGATCAACAAAAGCGTGATTTCAAGAATCACCATAAGGCCAGAACCATCCTCCTCAGTGCCATCTCTTATACTGAGTATGAAAAGATCTCCAACAGAGACACAGCTAAGAACATCTTTGATTCTCTCAGAATGACGCATGAGGGCAACGTTCAAGTCAAAGAAACAAAAGCTCTGGCGCTCATTCAGAAGTATGAGGCGTTCAAAATGGAAGAATCTGAATCCATTGAAACTATGTTCTCTAGATTCCAGATTCTGGTGGCTGGTCTCAAAGTTCTGGACAAAGGATACTCTACTGCTGACCATGTCAAGAAGATAATCAGAAGTTTACCCAAGCAGTGGAGGCCTATGGTTACTGCTCTGAAGCTAGCGAAGGATCTCAACAAAATCACTCTGGAGGAACTTATAAGCTCCCTCAGAAGTCATGAGATAGAGCTAGAAGCTGATGAGCCTCAGAAGCAAGGTAAGCCTATAGCTTTAAAATCTAACAGAAAATCTGAATCTAAAGTTTTGCAGGCAGTTGAAGAAACATCTGATGGATCCTCATCAGAAGAAGACGAACTTTACCTTCTCTCCAGAAGAGTAAATCAACTGTGGAAGCAAAGACAAAGGAAGTTCAGGAATCCCAGAAGATCTGATCAGAACGAGTCTTCCTCCAGATACAGAAGGACAGATTCTTCCTCTGGATACAGAAGATCTGAAGGCTCCTCCGGTAGCAAGAAGCCAAACACAAAAGACATCATCTGCTACGAGTGCAATGAGCAAGGACACTACAAGAGTGACTGCCCAAAGCTTCAGAGGGAAAAGCCCAAAAAGAAGTTTGGAAGAGAGAAGAAGAAAAGTCTCATGGCCACATGGGATGACTCTGACTCGTCTGAAGCTGACTCAGAATCTGATGATGAAAGGGCAAACATAGCGCTCATGGCTAACATTCCAGATGACAGTGAAGCTTCTGAATCAGACTCAGAATCAGACACAGAAGAGGTATTCCCTAACTTCGCTGTTAATTTTACAAAGGCTGAACTTGCTGAAAGCCTCAATGAAATTCTGGAACGTTATCAGCAGATTAGAGCTAAATTCAGAGACCTGAAAAGGACTCTTGAATCTGACTCTAATAAGTCTGAGAGTCTCAAATTGGAAAACTCTGAGCTGAGAGATAAAATTTTAAAATTAGAAAACTCTTTACAAAACTCTCAGAAGGTACCAATTTCTGAAACTCCCAGCAACGCTGATGAGATCATCAAGGAGTATGATCATAGTTTCCAGAAGTTCCTTGCTAAAAGCATAGATAGAAGCAGAATGGCTTCAATGATCTATGGAGTTAGCGGAAACGGCAGGAAAGGAATAGGATACCAAGGTAAGGTTCCTACACCTAAGAATGTCATGGATTTAATTATTAAACACACTCCTCTAGATTCACACTTTGTGTATGTTCACACACACGACATCAAATACACTAGCAGTAAGCACTCTGTGAAACCAAAATTCAACCAGAGTTTTGGTAAAACTAACAAGTCAGGACCCAAGAAGATCTGGGTACCTAAGGACAAAATAATACATGTTGCAGATATCTTTAGCAGCAAGTCAGAAACACCAGTCATGGTACCTGGACTCTGGCTGCTCACGACACATGACGGGAAGAAGGCATATGTTCCAAAGCCTGGAACTTAAGCCTGGAGGCCACGTTGGCTTTGGAGGCAATCAGAGGGGAAAGATAATTGGCTCTGGAACTGTAGGTAACGGAAATCTTCCCTCCATTAATAATGTTCTGCTAGTAGATGGATTGATGCATAATCTGTTATCCATAAGTCAATTAAGTGATAACGGTTATGATATAATCTTTAATCAAAAATCATGTAAAGCTGTTAGTCAGAAAGATGGGACTATCCTGTTTAATGGAAAGAGGAAAAACAACATTTACAAAATCAAACTTTCTGAACTAAAGAGTCAGAACGTAAAATGTCTTCTGTCTGTTAACAACGAGCAGTGGATCTGGCACAGAAGATTGGGGCATGTTAGTATGAGAAGAATATCTCAGATTAACAAACTCAATCTGGTCAGAGGACTTCCAAATTTGAAGTTCAATTCAGATGCTCTGTGTGAAGCATGTCAGAAAGGCAAATTTGCAAAACCTTCTTTTAAATCCAAAAATGTTGTTTCTACCTCTAAGCCATTAGAACTTCTGCACATTGACTTATTTGGACCAGTTAAAACTGCTTCAGTCAGTGGCAAGAAGTATGGGTTAGTAATCGTAGATGACTATAGCAGATGGACATGGGTAAAGTTCTTAAGACACAAGGACGAGTCACACTCTGTGTTTGTTACCTTCTGTAACCAAGTTCAGAATGAAAAAGATCTTAGAATCGTTAAAGTCAGAAGTGATCATGGTGGAGAATTTGAAAATAAAGATTTTGAGTCATTCTTTAATGACAAAGGCATTCTGCATGATTTCTCTTGTCCTAGAACTCCCCAACAAAATGGAGTTGTAGAACGAAAGAACAGAACATTGCAAGAAATGGCCAGAACCATGATCAACGAGACAAACGTTGCTAAGACTTTCTGGGCAGAGGCAATAAACACAGCGTGCTACATTCAGAATAGAATCTCAATAAGACCTATTCTGGAAAAGACTCCATATGAATTGTGGAAGAACAGAAAGCCCAACATTTCGTATTTTCATCCATTTGGATGTACTTGCTTTATGTTAAATACAAAGAATTATTTGAACAAGTTTGATTCTAAGGCACAGAAGTGTATTATGTTAGGATACTCTGAACGCTCAAGAGGGTACAGAGTATACAATACAGAAACACAGATTGTGGAAGAATCAATCAGTGTTCGTTTTGATGATAAGCTTGACTCTGAAAAGTCAAAGCAGAATGAAAATCTTGCAGGTATAGAAATTGAATTTGCAGGTTCTGAAGACAAGTCACCAGAAGCTCTCAACACAGACATTCCTTCAACGTCTGAAAGGAGCAATGCTAGAAATCCTACAACTGCTGCTGATCAACCTCAGAAGAGATTACCCAGAAGCAGTTTGGATCACCCAGAAGAAACTATCCTAGGAAGAAAGGAAGATCCAATCAGAACAAGAGCAAGCTTCAGAAACTCTGAAGAAACTCTTATGGGACTTGTGTCTCTGATTGAGCCTTCTTCTATTGATGAAGCACTTCTGGACAACGACTGGATTCTGGCAATGCAAGAAGAGCTGAATCAATTCACCAGAAACGACGTATGGGATCTCGTTCCCAGACCAAAAGGATTCAACGTCATTGGAACAAGATGGGTGTTCAGAAACAAGCTTAATGAACAAGGTGAAGTCGTCAGAAACAAGGCACGACTGGTTGCACAAGGTTATAGTCAGCAAGAGGGGATAGACTATACAGAAACCTTTGCCCCAGTCGCCAGGTTAGAATCTATCAGACTTTTAATTTCATTTGCTGTTAATAGAGGCATCACTCTGTATCAGATGGATGTCAAAAGTGCATTCTTAAATGGTTATATAGAAGAAGAAGTTTATGTTCACCAACCCCCAGGTTTTGAAAATACAAAACATCCAAAACATGTTTTCAAACTGAAAAAGTCACTGTATGGTCTGAAACAAGCTCCCAGAGCTTGGTATGAAAGGCTAAGTAACTTTCTGCTTGAAAATGAATTCACCAGAGGGAAAGTGGACACTACTCTATTCTGTAAAACAGTTAAGAGTGACATTTTAGTCTGTCAAATTTATGTTGATGATATTATTTTTGGTTCTACTAATCCTTCTCTTGGAAGAAAATTTGCTAAGTGTATGCAGGCAGAATTTGAGATGAGCCTCATGGGGGAACTGAAATTCTTTCTAGGAATTCAGATCAATCAAACTCCAGAGGGAACTTACATTCATCAGAGCAAATACATCAGAGATCTTCTGAAGAAATTTGACCTCTCAGAATGTAAGCCATCAAAGATTCCAATGCATCCCACGTGCATTCTGGAAAGAGAAGAGGTAAGCAAAAGCATAGAACAGAAAGTCTACAGAGGTATGATTGGTTCTCTCCTTTATCTGACAGCTTCAAGACCTGATATTTTATTCAGCGTATGTATTTGTGCTAGATTCCAATCAGATCCTAGAGAATCTCACTTAACAGCTGTTAAGCGAATTTTCAAGTATCTGAAAGGTACTACTAATCTGGGTTTGTTTTATAGAAAATCTAGTGATTACAGCTTAGTAGGCTACTGTGATGCTGATTTTGCTGGAGACAGAGTGGAACGTAAAAGTACTTCTGGAAGCTGCCAGTTTCTGGGAGAAAATCTGATCTCGTGGTCCAGCAAAAGGCAATCAACAATTGCTCTGTCAACAGCAGAAGCTGAGTACATAGCAGCAGCTGGATGTAGCACACAAATGCTCTGGATGAAAAGTCAGCTTGAAGACTTCCAGATTTTTGAGAGTAACATTCCTATTCTTTGTGATAATACTTCTGCTATTTGCTTAAGTAAGAATCCTATTTTACATTCTAGAGCTAAGCATATAGAAATAAAACATCATTTCATTAGGGACTATATTCAGAAAGGTATTTTAAACTTGAAATTTATAGATACAGACCATCAATGGGCTGATATCTTTACTAAACCCCTTTCAGAAGATAGGTTTAATTTCATTCTGAAACATCTCAGCATGAAAGTATGCCCAGAATGAAAATGTTTTGATTCCATGTATTTATCTTCAGAATGTAATTATTTTACTGTGAACTTCTGATCAATCTTCTTTCAGAAAGATAGAACATGCAGATTGTATCAGATGCAAGTCTAAAGATCTGAGAGTCTAATCTCAAAGACAGACGTGCTGATCACTACATCAAACAAGTGTCATCCAATCATCAGCAAATCCCTGAAGCAGAACGCGTGCACGCTTCTGAGAAAGGAAAGCGCTGATTGGGTGCATTGAGACACATGTCTGGTAACCGTTTTTAAGTATCTTTCTCAAATCCCCCAAAATCAGCAAGCATTTAATGCAGAGTAATCACGCTTGTTAATGGCAATCATTATTTTTTTTCTCTCTCTTAAAAACGTTTAATTTTTCAAAATAATTTTTGAAAACTTTATTTAAGCACATTATTCTTCATTCTTACTCTTTACGCTTTCTCATAATCTCTCAAGAACTTTCTGCATATTTCTGAGTTTATCTCCTTCAAAACCTTTTTCTCTCAAATCATTCTAAAATCTTTGTTGTGTGAGAACAATGGCATCCTCCAGCATTTCTGCAGGGAATCAGAAGAAAGAAACTTCTGAGCAATATCAGGTGCCTACCAGAACTCTTCTCACACCGGTAAAGAATCTTGAAGTTCTCTCTGAGTTAATCATCGACTTTGAAAGTTTGAAGGAAAATGGATTTGACCTAACTGAAGAGATTAGGGCTCAAAAGTGGGAGAGGTATTTCGATAGGTTGGTTGGACCAACTTTCCCAGAGCTTGTCAAGGAATTTTGGATTCACGCCAAGATTCATAAACATCTAGTCATCTCTTCTGTCATGGGAAAGAAGATAATAATTTCTGAAGACCTCATTGCTAGGTTAATCGGTCAAAGTGGTGGTGGAGTCCGTTGTGTGGACATGGCTGATAGATGCCCTGATATAGGTGTGGTAGCCAACAGCATTTTCACTCTTGGATTTCCCAGCAGCAAAATTAAGGATCTGAAGGATCACTGCAGAGTATGGGCCAAGATTGTTCTGGGCTGCTTCAATCACAGGAAGCCAACAAGCTCTCCTGATTATATAAACGTGGATCAGCAATTTCTGATCTACTTTATTGATCAGAGGGTGAAGATCAATCTGGCACACTTCCTGTTCAACCATCTCAAGACTAGTGTGAAAGAGACTAGAGAAGAAGAAAGGACCAAAAGGGACTGGATACCGTTTGGGAGGCTCATATCAGATATTCTGACAGAGAATAAGCTGATAGATTATCTGAGCGAAGCTCAAGTGCTGAGCACTCTTGAACCAACTGTTGGAAAACCGCTGAACGCTAAGAACCTGAAAAAGATGAAGCTGATAGAAAATATTAGGAAGGAACCCAGAGCTACTTCAACTGCTGACATTTCCAGCAGAAGAGTGCCTCTGAGTAATTTCCCAAGATTTTCTGAAATGGAATCCCAACCTGATATGTTTCTCAAGTATCCAGATTCATACAAGGAAGAAGATGCAGGTTCAAAGCTGAAGATCAAAGATCTGAGTCAAGTCCAACCTGAAGTGACTCAGAAGAAGACAAAGAAGAGGAAAGCAGAAGGATCATCTCATCAGACTCCAAAGAAAAGAGGTATTTCATCTGCTGCCCCTATTTCAATTTCATCTACTATTCCAACATCTGCTGCCCCTCCTAAAACCTCTCACAGAATATCAATCCCAATCCCTACCATTGATGAAACCATACCAGAAGACCCTTCTGAGGCCTTACTACTCAGAAGACCCAGAATCAAAATTACCAAACAACCAACTGTTTCAACAACACCAGCACTTGATAGAGTACTAGCTGATATTGAGCGTGAACACACTTCTGCTCAACCAAATTCTGAACCACCAAATATTCCTCCTCCACAACCAGAACCATAACCAGAATCACAACCTGAACCAGAAATACAACCAGAACCAGAATCAGAACCACAACAACAACCTCTCACAGAAGAACCTCTGATCCCTGAGCAATCAGAGATTCCACCTCCTCAACCAGAAAATAATCCACCTTCACCACAAACAGAGTTTCACCGCTATGAAACCCCTTCTCCTCATCATTCTGACCCCCACTCACCTCAACCTTCACCGCTGGCAATCCAATTGCCATGTGGAACCACTATTGTCAGGCCCCAGTTGCCATCTTCAGAGGAATCAACACCTCCAAAAACTCCAACCACTCCAATAGAAATATCTGACTCTGATTCTGATAACCCTCCTCCAAAACAAACAACCTCTCAGAAAACCGTTGAAAACCTCAGCAAAACTTTCATTGACTTGACAAGTCTTGAACGTCTTGCTGATCTAAGACACAAAATTGCCATACCCAAACCAAAGAAACCAGATGTTGGCTCTGGTATTTTGAATTTTGAAACAGGTATGCTGCAATGGATTGCTTCTTTGAAGCAAGTCTGTCCGGGGATGATCGACCCAGCTGCTTCTGATCAGCTCTGGTCACAGTTCAGACTATGGGTACGTGCTGAAGCCCTCAAGCTGCAGGACGTCAACTATGAGCAAGCTCAACAGAACTTTAGCAAGCTGCTGAAGGAAGTTGAGAGTCAGCTGCCTCAAGAAGTTGTGCTCCCTCTGGATAGTGAATCCTGGTCTGAGAAAGAGCAAGCTGCACAGGTGCAACCATCAGAGGACAAGACCCTTCAGAAAGAAAATCCAGCAGAAGATGTAGCTGAAAGTTCTGAGAAGCTTCCTCCTTCTGAAAGTTCTCAAGCTGCCTTGGACAGGCAGGCTCTGGAAGAACTAAGGCTGAATGACTTGCGTCTACAACAGCGGATGGACGACAATGATCAGAAGATGAAAGCAAGAATGGATGTACAGGACAGCAAAATTGACACTGTTGTCACCATGGTTCAGAAGCAGAATGAAACTTCTGAAAAGATTCAAGCAATGCTGGAAAGCCTGTTCTCACGCATGCCCCCACAACCTTAAATTTTTTTTCATGCATGACATTCTCTATGTTTTCTTCATTTTCTGATGTACTGTTTTGACTATGTTTTGTAATGCTCTTTTGCTCTGAACTATTTTAATATAATTTGTTTTTCTGATCTAAATTGTTTTAGCACATCACCAACACTTTTTGATTGCTGACAAAAAGGGGGAGAACAAGAATGATATTTAAAATCAATAACGGCTAACTAGACAGAAACTCTCAAACATTCTAACTCTATTACTTGAAATGTTTTTCTGTTTTGTTTTTAAGTCTACAGGCACAATGAAGACTAGAAGCTAGAAGCTCTGATCAAATGTAGAAGCTCATGTTGCTCTGATCAAATATGAAGTTCTGATCGACCAAACACTCTGATCCGAAGCAAAGCTCTGACAGGAAAAGCTCTGAAGCTCTGCTCTCTGATAAGTCAAAGACCTATAATCTGATGCTCAAAGATAGAAAAAGATCTGATCCTGAAGAACACGTATATCAAAGGGAAGTAACAAACTCAGGGGGAGTATCTCTTAACTCTGATTTTTCCGTACTTCTTATTCTGATACATTTCCTAGATACCTTTTCACGTTATTTTTTATTTAAAATATCTAGTTTTTGTCATCATCAAAAAGGGGGAGATTGTTAGAACAATGTTTGAATCTAGTACCCTATATTTAAGTTTTTATGATAACAAAGTGAAAAGATATAGTATTTATATGTTTCATGTTTGAACCATATGCTGCCTAAAATTACTATGCTCTGACTTGCAGATATGCTGATTAAAATAAGCAAGATCACTTATTCAGCATCAGAACTTGACTTGAAACACCAGCATCAGAAGTTGCTGAATCAGAACGTGAAGATCAGATGATCAACTCACGCACATGCTGAAGCTTGATGAACAGAACTGCGCGTAAACACTCTGATACAGAAACAAAGTAGTTCATCAGCAGCGAAGCAGAATCAGAATGAGCCAAGCCAGAACGTGCATTGAAGAAGCAACGGTACTGTGCATTGAACGCCAATTAATTCCAACGACATCATTCTAGACAAGATCTGCTCAAAAAGGAAAGCTTGTTATTAGCATTGAATCAAGAATATTCGCTTTCAACGTTCATCTTCTCAAGTGCTATATAAACAAGGCTTCGAAGATTATAATGGCTAATGCTCTCCAATTCTCTACACGCACAAAGCTGAACAATAATCTTCATCTACCAGTTTTGCTAAACCAACAAACTCTGATACTCCATTAGCGTTTAGCAACCTAGTATTCTAAGCTTAATTTGTGTATACATCACAGTTGTGATAAAGTTTGTAGAAAACATTCACACACATTTGTTTTATACCTTTGTAAGAAAGTGTTGCCTTGACAAACCGGATTGTGGTTTGAATCAAGAAGGCTTTAGCAGTTGTTAAAGCAGATTTGTATTCAGTTGAATATAGTGAATTAAGACCTCGTTGGAGAGAGGCGAAATCACCTTGACGGGTGGACTGGAGTAGTTTGAGATCAAACGAACCAGGATAAAAATATCTTGTCAATTGCTTTAAGATTCCAGTTTTACAATTCAACCCCCCCTTCTTGTGTTTTTCACCCCTTCAGCCTTCACAACTCTGAGTATCTTGTCCATTTGTTGCTTCGTCCGCCGATGATTGGATTGACCAGAAACTTGGAGTCTGTTGGTGAAGAGATTGTTCTTAAAGTGATCCGACGAGACATAGTCATACGCTTTAATTCCCTAACTTTTTCCTGGACCGTCCTTTCGGGTTTTCAATCCACCGGGAAACCCTTTTTTGCCCAAATCGCCCTTTCGGGTTTTCAACTTGCCGGGTGTACAGATTTTTTTTATTTATCCCTAATTTTTACCTGAACCGCCCTTTCGGGTTTTCGATTCACCGGGATGCCCATTTTTGCCCAAGTCGCCCTTTCGGGTTTTCAACTTGTCGGGTCATTTTATGTGTAGTATCTTTTGACTATGTCTACGTTCGCAGGGTGCGGCAAGTTTTCGCCGTCCATGGTGGTCAGAACCATTGCCCCACCAGAAAAGATGCTCTTGATCACAAATGACCCTTCGTAAGTAGGAGTCCACTTGCCCTTGGGATCACTTTGCGGAAAGATGATCCGCTTGATTACAAGATCTCCGACTTGATATACCTGACGTCTGACTTTCTTGTTGAAAGCCTTGATCATTCGTTTTTGATACGTCTGACCATGACAAACAGTAGTAAGTCATTTCTCGTCGATCAAATGAAGTTGATCAAGCCAGGTCTGAATCCAATCGTCTTCACTTAAACCAACATCCTTCATAATCCTTAAGGAAGGAATCTGAACTTCCATAGGTAAGACAACTTCCATGCCATATACCAAAGAAAAGGGGGTTGCCCATGTTGAAGTACGCGCCGTGGTACGATATCCATGCAGAGAAAACAGTAACATCTCATGCCAGTCCTTGTAGGTGACTGTCATCTTTTGAATGATCTTCTTAATATTTTTGTTTGCGGCTTCAATAGCACCGTTCATCTTCGGCCGATAGGGATATGAATTATGATGATAAATCTTGAACTGCTCGCACAGAGCGGTGATCATAGTGTTGTTCAAATTCGTACCGTTGTCCGTGATAATTCTGTCGGGGACACCATACCGGTATATGAGGTTCTGCTTGATAAAGCGGGCAACCACATTCTTTGTAACAGAGGCGTAGGAAGCTGCTTCGACCCACTTGGTAAAATAATCAATAGCGACCAAGATGAAGAGATGTCCATTGGATGCCGTAGGCTTGATCTCTCCAATCATGTCAATGCCCCACATTGCGAATGGCCAAGGAGCCGTCAGAACGTTGAGAGGAACAGGAGGAATATGTATCTTGTCGGCGTAGACTTGGAACTTGTGGCAAGTACGGGAATGTTGATGACAATCAGCTTCCATGGTAGACCAGTAGTAGCCTGCCCTTAGAATCTTCTTAGCCATTGTATGTCCGCTTAAGTGGCTGCCAAACGTACCACTATGTACTTCTATCATGACCAATTCTGCTTCAACCTTGTCCACACAACAAAGTAGAACACAATCATGGTTGCGCTTATAAAGGATGCCATTACTTAGGAAGAACTTGGCAGCAAATCTCCTTAAGAACTTTTTGTCATTGACGGAAGCTCCTTCAGGGTATTCTCGAGTCTGGAGATACCTTTTGATTTCATGAAACCAGGGTTGTTCCACTACTTCTTTGGTATTAATCTCATGACAGTGCGCAGGTTCGTTCATTCGTTCGATGGTGATTTGGGGAGCCTCATTATCCCAGTTGAGTTTAAACATGGAAGACATTGTAGCCAGAGCATCTGCTAGCTGATTTTCTTCTCGCAGAAAGTGCTCGAAAGTAATCTGCTCAAAATGAGGCAACAATGTCAGGACATGTTTTTTGTATGGGATAAGATTAGGATGTTTAGTGTCCCACTCTCCTTTGACTTGACTGATAACCAAAGCCGAGTCCCCAAATACGACCAAAGGTTTGATTCCCAAGTTTATAGCAGCCTTGAGACCAAAGATGCAAGCTTCATATTCGGACATGTTGTTGGTACAACTGAAACAAAGTTGGGCAGTGAAGGGTGTATGGAAACCTTTCAGAGAAATAAGTACCACACCGATGCCGTTGCCAATTGCATTGGAAGCACCATCAAAGTACAGGGTCCATCGGGATCCTTGTTCAGGTCCGTCATACGGTCCGTTACCTTCGATGTTACCCAAAGTCATGACGTCCTCGTCAGGGAAGTCGAATCTCATAGACTGGTAATCTTCGACGGCTTGATGAGCTAGATGGTCAGCTAGTACACTCCCCTTTATAGATTTTTGGGTAGTATACTGGATATCATACTCAGTTAGGATCATTTGCCATCTAGCGATTCTTCCAGATAAAGCAGGCTTCTCGAAGATATACTTGATTGGATCCATTTTGGAAATCAGTAAAGTGGTATGAGTCAACATATACTGCCTCATCCGGCGAGCAACCCATACCAAAGAGCAACAAGTTTTCTCGAGCAGTGAGTAGCGAGTCTCACATTCGGTAAACTTTTTTCTAAGGTAATAAATGGCATGCTCTTTTCGGCCAGACTCGTCATGTTGGCCCAGTACGCACCCCATTGAGTTATCCAAAACAGTCAGATACATGATTAATGGCCTTCCTTCGACGGGTGGCATCAAGATAGGAGGTTCCAGTAAATACTCCTTGATCTTATCAAAAGCAACTTGACACAAATACCCGATCTTTCTTCAACAACTTGAAGATTGGCTCACAGGTAGACGTCAGGTGAGAGATGAACCTTGCGATATAGTTTAAGCGTCCCAAGAATCCTCTAACCTCCTTTTCAGTGCGGGGGGCTGACATTTCTTGTATAGCTTTTACCTTAGCTGGATCAACCTCAATGCCTTTGTTGCTGACGATAAATCCCAAAAGTTTACCCGACATGACTCCAAAAGTGCACTTGCTTGGGTTCAGTCTGAGCTTAAACTCCTTCAGCCTGACAAACAGCTTTTGCAGATGATCAAGGTGTTCTTCTTCTGTATGTGATCGGGCTATCATGTCGTCTACGTAAACTTCAATCTCATGATGTATCATATCATGAAACAAAGCTACCATGGCTCGTTCATAGGTTGCCCCGACATTCTTCAGTCCAAATGGCATCGCTTTATAGCAGAAGGTACCCCATTGCGTGACAAAAGTAGTTTTCTCCATGTCTTCAGGGGCCATTTTGATCTGGTTGTATCCCGAGAATCCATCCATGAAGGAAAATACCTTATGTTGAGATGTGTTGTCAACCAAGATGTCGATGTGTGGTAGTGGAAAATCGTCTTTGGGGCTAGCCCTGTTTAAATCCCGATAGTCCACACACATTCTGACTTTGCCGTCCTTTTTAGGCACGGGCACAATGTTAGCAACCCATTGTGGATAGGAAGTAACAGCCAGAAAGCCAGCGTTGAATTGCTTCATTACCTCAGCTTTAATCTTCTCAGACATGTCGGGCCTCATTTGGCAAACTTTTTGCTTGATCGATGGACAATCTTCTCTTGTAGGGAGACGGTGAACCACGATATTTGTGTCTAATCCCGGCATGTCTTCATAAAACCAGGCAAAGATCTCAACATATTCATTCAACAACTGCACTAAGCGCTCTTTGACATCTGGTTCCAGGTTGGCACCCACCTTAACCTCTTTCTTGTCTTTCTCTGTTCCCAAGTTGATGGTTTCTAACAACTCTTCATGAGGCAGAATTTCCCTCTCTTCTTGTTGCAAAAGTCTGGCTAACTCTCCCGACACTTCACAATCTTTGTCAACTTCGTACTCAGCATGATTGACCAAATCTTCAGAGTCACCGAAGGCTAAAGCAGAATAGTCACCCATGGAATCCGGAGTGGATGGGTACCAACATTTTGTGAGTGTGGGTGTGTGTAAGGGATAGCCATCCTTAAACAAAACAAGATGCAAAAAGAAAGAAAATGAACACAACAATTTATAGATGAAAACGTCCAATGATTCATTAAAACATGGCATATGATAAATGAATAAAATCAAGCCCTTACAAATGGACCTATATGTCCCGGGCAAGGCATAAGGTGAAAATAGTGTACGAATTGTTTAGTTATTACAGACCAAAATAGGAAATTGTTTAAAGATAAATTACTGGTTGATGAAAGTGATGGGAATAAAGTCCTTTGCTTCCCAATTGCTTAATCCTCCTTCGACGGTTGGAAAGATCCAATCTTCAAAGTTGTCTTCTTCACCATCATCTTCTAAGGCATTAATTCCATGGTGAGTGATCTTTACGGGTGGTCCTCCAGCCTTGGAGTGACGCATAGCTTTCTGGCCAGTAGCAGTAAAACCTAGTCCGAACTTGTCCGTCTTATGGGGAAAATCAGGAAGTTGCCCCCACATTGTACTCTTTCCTTCTTTGATTACAGCCTCCGCGTCCTTGAGAGATGCCATCCTAGATACATGCTTGGGAACGATAGGCACCTCAACCATTGTCTTCGCAACTGCGACCTCAGGAGAAACTTCCTTAAAATGTTGGAAAGGCGTTTCTATGAATTCGCCATCCAACTCCACATAACGGAAGGAGTTGAGGTGACTTATCATGTACTCTTCCTCGCCGTGCACCGTTATAATCTTACCCTGAACAGGATACTTTAGCATTTGGTGTAAAGAGGAGGTAACTTCCCCAACATAATGGATCCACGGCCTTCCCAACAAACACGAATATGAAGGACGGATGTCCATCACATAAAAGGTGGAGTTGAAAACTTCTATGCCCACTTTGATAGAAATGTCAACCTCTCCGTGAACCATTCTTTTGGACCCATCAAAGGCCCTAACAACGATGTTACTGGGTTTGAGGGTCAATCCTTCGCAGTCCAAACGGTCTAACGCTTTCTTTGGCAGCACATTCAAGGATGAACCGGTATCAACTAAGACATGGGCAAGGGTGGTTCCCCTGCATTCAACTGAGACATGTAGTGCGTCGTTGTGTTTCCTTCCCTTGGAGGTTAAATCAGCATTGGAAAAACCAAGACCATTATCAGTAGTTAGGCTGGCCACACACTCTTGAAACTGGTCAGCCGAAGTTTCTTGAGGCACGTGTGCCGTCTTTAAAAATTTGATTAAGGCCTTAGCATGGGCCTCAAAGCAGAGTAGAAGAGCCAACATGGAGATTTTGGAAGGGGTCTGCCCTAGCTGTTCCACGACGTCGTAGTCGCTCTTTTTGATTATCTTCAAGATTTCTTCCATTTCTTTCTGGGTGGTCTCGGGGATTACCACAGCCTGAGCCTTCATCCTGACAGGCGCTTCTAGTATCCCCTTACCTTTATCGGTAGTATCAACAGATGGTCTAACTTTAGGAGTATCTAATTCTTCAATTATTGGGCGTTGCACAGATGGCTTAACAGGCACAGAAGATTTCGAGGGTCCGAAGACTGCTCTGGGGGGAGCAATCTCCGGAGAGAAAATCCGTCTGCTGCGAGTTATCTTGCTTGTTCCCGCAATGTTCCCTATATCAGGGGTTTCATCTTCAGAATTCTCTTAGACTGATTCAATCTGTTTGATACCATGATAGAAGATTTCTCCTCCGTATTTCCATGGTATTGTCTTGTTAGATTCATACGGTACATGCCCCAACATGGTGATTTTTAACGGCACAAACTTAGGATCAGGCGTAATCTTGATAGGCCTTTTGCAAGCCTTGGGAAGATTGTCGGAGATGGTTATTATTGCAATGTCATTGGTTGAAGTAGCAAAAGTAGCAGGAGTAACAGGAGTGAAAGTATCAACATGAGTCTTTTGGAAGAGTATCTCTTGGGTATCCATCAGGCATTGGATGCCTGATTTCAACATTGGGTAGTCAACTCGTATGTTCAAACAAAAGTAATAGTCTTTTCCACAACCTGGGAATATCCCGACTCTCATCAAGTTTACTTTAATTACTGGTAACAGAGTCAAAAGGTCAGCAACATTGGTAACATGAAGGTCTTCCATAACGGCATGAACATTATGACCGTGCTTGGGCATTGGGGCAGAAATCACATTTTGCTTTTCGGGCGCATCGAATTCTACCTCCTTGGCATCAATCAAGTCTTGGATTTTGTTCTTAAGAGCCCAACAGTTGTTGGTATCATGCCCTACACTGTCAGAGTGGTAAGCACACTTTTCATTGGAGTGGTAATATGGAGAAGATGTATTAGGGTTCTTTGGCGCTTCCTTCAAATTGGTAAGATTCAGCTTTAGCAAATGAGGGAGTACTTGAGTTGGCGTCATGTTGATTCGGGTGAACTGCCATTGTGGCCTTTCTACCCGTTGTTGATTAGGTCTTGACTGATTGCTAGTTTTGAATCATTACAGCCCCTACAGTTGGTCGGCACCCCATTCCTCCTTGGCTTTTCTGAGAATAAACAGCAGAAGCTTCCTTCTTAGCTAGGAAGGTCTTCTTAACAGCGGTGGACGCGGAGGCATCTTTCTGAATCTTACCACTTTTAATGCCGGCCTCGACCCTTTCACCAGTCAAAATTAGTTCGGTGAATCCTGCGGAGGAACTCCCGATTAAATGATTGAAGAAAGGGCCAGACAGGGTCCCTAAGAACATGTCCACCAGCTCTCTATCCGACAATGGTGGCTGCACCCTTCCAGCCAGATCACGCCACTTCTGGGCATACTCTTTAAATCCTTCATTAGAAGCCATACCCATACTCTGTAGTTGAGTACGAGTAGGCACTAAATCAACATTGTATTGGTATTGCCGGTAGAAAGCAGCATCTAAGTCTTCCCAGTTATGAACCTCTAATCTCTCGAGCTGATAGAACCAGTCCAATTGTGTGCCTGACAAACTATTTTGGAAAAAATGGACCCAAAGATCCTTATCAGATGAGTGGGGTTGGATCTTTCGGACGTAGGATCTTAGATGCATCTTTGGACATGACAGGCCGTCATACTTAGAAAATGTGGGAACTTTGAATTTGGGAGGAATAACAATCCTAGCGACCAACCCTAGTTCTTCGAAATCTAAACCAGGTACCCTTTGCAACTCCATGGCTGCCAACCTATCCTCAAGATTTTTAAATTTAACATCCGCCGGGGGATATTGCTGTACGGAGTAATCTTCGTCTTCTTCCTCTTCCTCTTCTTCTCCTTCAACTTCAGATTCAGAAGGCATCACTGTTCCTTTTCCTTTACCAGCCCCTTCATCATACGTTGAGGGGAATTCGAGAAATTTTATAGCATTGCTTTCAAACCTTCTTCCCATAATGACCACACCGGGCCTTTTCTTCTTTTTCTCTTTATCTTTCTCCAATAGTGCTTTTAGGTCCTCTTGACCCTTTGCTAAGGTCATGAGGAGTTGCTGGAATTGAGAATTAGAATTCTGCGCTTGCAGATCCTTAACCGTTTGCTCCAAATCCATCTTGCTGAAATAAACAGCAGAAAGATAAGGAAACCTGGTGTGAAGACCTGTTTATGCATATGATGAATGATATGTTATTCATGTAATGCATTCAAGGATTCAGAAAATTCAAATTTGTTGCAAACAAAAAGAACATATGTCATATTAAGAATAAATTTGTTAGTACATAAGTGCCCCATGGGCAAAATATTACAAAATTCTTAGTGTAAAAAGACATTGCACATCCTCTTTGGCGCGATGTAAGTGTTGAGAGTTTCCTCCTCATGAAGTCGGCGGGTAAGCTCCAAAACCTTCTTCTCACTGGCATAGAAGCTGGCTTCAAAAGTATTCCGTTCTTCTTTGAGTTGGATCCAACTCTTTTGTAATTCTTCCAATGATGTTGGCATGTCAGGATATTGGAGGGTGTATGGAACCTCTCCTTCCATAACAGGCTCTTTGATCACGGGGAGAATGTAAGGATATGGAATCATAAGATTCTGGGCGCGGGTTCGTACCCACTTGAGGTAAGGCTCAAGGGGGATGGAATTCTTATGCCCCAGTGTCTTACTATCCACTTTGTTGGGTATCCTCCAAGCTCTGATGAACCTTTGTCGAAGTCCTTGCGCATCATTGTCGAAGTCAAAAACCAAGTCAGGGATCAACATGTCATGAGGGCCATCCCTCCGAGCATATCCAAACCGTCTTAGAGCTAAACAGGGGTTGTAGGTTATGCCTCCCCTAATGCCAAGTAGTGGGACATTAGGGAATTCCCCACAACGATCAATGATGATGACATTTTCTCTGGACCAAGAACACCAATGAACATCAGAATGTGTGAGGGTTATCAATCGTTGTGACCACCTTAAACCCTGCTCATTCTTCAAAATTGATTGTGGAAGGTGAGAAATAAACCACCTTGCTAGGAGAGGAGTACAACACATGAGAACACCTCTTTTCCTCATTGTTCGTGTGTAAAATGAGTGTAGGATGTCCCATAGCAATGTAGGCACAGGATTCCGAGATATAAAAATCTTGACAGCGTTCACATCTATAAGCTGATCAGGGTTTGGGAACAAGACCAACCCATAGATGAGGAGTGCCACAATCTCTTCAAAAGCTTATAGATCGAGAGAGTTCCAGCAGTCTTGTGCCTTCTCAAACAGAAACTTTTCCAAGAAACCCTTGACACCGCTTCTGGTTTCCCAATGACCCTTGATATCAGATGGTTGCAAGTGTAATGCTTGAGCAACATCTTCAGGCTTTGGTTCTTTTTCCGTACCGTTGTAGGGTAGTTGATGAAGAATAGGAATTCTCAGAAGTTGAGAAAATTCCTCCAAAGTAGGTACTAGTTGGTAATCAGGGAATGTGAAACAGTGGTGTAGGGGGTCAAAGAACTGGAAGAGAACTTTCACCATGTTTCTTCAATGTTGGAGTTGACCAAGTTGAGAAGTCTACCATGTCTTTCACTGAAGAGAGAATTCTCTGGAATCCTGGAAGTAAGCTCCTTGAGTTGAGGAGGGATTCTCACAAGGTTGACTTGAATTGTTTTCATGCGAAGAGATTCCATGACCTGCAAAATAAGAATAAAGATGAAGATCCAAACCCTTGAAATGGTTAGTGGATGCATATGATGTTTTATGATGTTCATGATGTATGCACAAGCACATGTACAAACAAGTCACACCAAACCCTAGTTTCAGGCTTGCATGAGGTTTCATAGGTAAATACCCTCTTGAGTTTAGTTGGCTCAAACCTGTCCTATCAATAGTAACCGGGTTCTAAGGAGCTCAATATCACTAGATTGTTTTCTATGTTCATTGTTTTGGTTTAGCCACTTAACTAGCGACCAAAATATTCCAAGAAAACAACCCTCAATGAGTGTAGTATCGAGTATCTACCAACTTCGAACTGTACCAAAGCCGATTATCTCACTACCCCTAAAAAAGGCCAAGATGGTCAAGTAAGGTTCTAAAAGTTCATTAGTGCTTCATGACATCACTCAGCGGCCCCGTATTCTCTTTGATTGACTCAAAGGCTACCAGTACTCACAAATATGTCGCACTAATATAGCTATTGCTTCAACCATGTCGGTATACCCCACATAGTTTCCACAACGTATTGCTATTTCCCTATGAATGTTTCCCAAATCCGGGTAGAGGATTTCAAGCCCAAACAAGAGAACCAAATGTAAAGCAATCAAGACAAGCATGCAAAGGTGATCTAAACCCTAAGGTTACTCCACTTTTAGAAGTTTCCCCAGCAGAGTCGCCAGTTTTGTGGAATTGACTTGGGATTTTGCGTTTCGTCGCAAATGTTTCGGTTTAGCAAGAGTCACCACCGACTTTTTATTTTATCCTAAGGAAAGGTCAAAAAGCACAGGAAAGACCTTTGAGATGTTTTCTTGGGTTCGGGGAGTAGATTATAGAAAGGGAAGGTATTAGCACCCTTTTTATCCATGGTTATCCATGGGCTCTTAGTTACTTGTTTAGATCACTTGCTTTGCTTTTCAATTGTTTGAAATGGTGCTCTTCAATTGTTTGAAATGGTGCTTTGTGTGTGGTTTTGAAAGATGTTTTGAAAAGAGGCCATCGTTGTGGCAACCTTTGTAATGATTCTCGTTGGAATATATACAAAGGTGTTTTTGTCTTTTGAAAAGTTTTCAATGTTTGAAAGTAGGGTTTTGAAATTGTGTTGTGAAGTGTGTTTGAAGATAGAAAGGATGTTTTTGCAAGCTTTTGATCAAGTAACTAAGAGCTATCTACCCTATTTTACTCAAAGATCTTTCTTATGTTTTTAACCCTTTTAACAGTGTTTTTTCACTATTGTATTTGGTGAACAACCTTGTGTTAGGATATTAAACGGGACAGGCGCGGGTCATCTTATAGACCATGATAGCAATGATGTCAAGTATTTTTGGCAATTTTCTTAAGGGACTTGATCATTTTGTTTAGGCAACTCAGATAGCGTCATCGAGGGACTATGATATTTTGTTTTGTTTTTGTTTTGCCAAAGTACTTAACATGCATACCATGGCCCATTTTTGAAGGCAACAAGTGGATTGTAACCCTAGGGGTGCAAGTGTGCATTGTGTTTATTTTTCATGCATTTTTGTCTTTGATTAGGTCAAACTATTTGTTGATTTGGATTTTTGCATACAAACCCTAATTCTCTAATCATGGCATAATTGAAAACATTTAAGTGCGTAAAAATAAATCTAAGCTATTACAACTTGATAGAGGGAGGGGGTACAAATTTTGAATAGGGGGGTATTTGACAAGAAATATAAAACCCTAATTACTATTACATCCAAATTGAATTCTTTGTGCAAATAAAATAAATGGGCAATATTTAATTAAACAAGATAAATAAAGATTAAACAAGATGTATTATGCAAAAAAAAAGAATTTTTATTTGTTCATGTATGCAAAAGTATTTTTTTTAATGTAAAAAAGGTGTAAAGAAATAAATAAAAGATTAATTTTATTTGTTTTAGGGTAAAAACCCTAATTTCTTTAAGAAAATAAATATAATGTATTATTTATGTACAAAAATATATTAATGTGTATAAAAATGAAATATATCTAAAAAAGGGGTATTTTTAGTATAAATAATAATAAAAATAAAAATTTAATATTTTTGTATTTTATTTCTAAGCATTTAATAAAATAAAAGTATATATATATATATATATATATATATATATATATATATATATATATATATATATATATATATATATATATATATATATATATATAT
The DNA here is from genome assembly GCA_948472305.1 of Vicia faba. Taxonomy (NCBI): domain Eukaryota; kingdom Viridiplantae; phylum Streptophyta; class Magnoliopsida; order Fabales; family Fabaceae; genus Vicia; species Vicia faba. The sequence goes on along the minus strand of OX451735.1, from coordinate 648,689,984 downwards.
ATATATATATATATATATATATATATATATATATATATATATATATATATATATATATATATATATATATATATATATATATATATATATATATATATATATATATATATATATATATATATATATATATATATATATATATATATATATATATATATATATATATATATATATATATATATATATATATATATATATATATATATATATATATATATATATATATATATATATATATATATATATATATATATATATATTAAATATGTTAAGTGTGTATAAAATAAAAATAAAATATTTACAAAAATATATATATTCAAGAAAATATTTTCAATGTGAATAAAAATAAGAAATGAAAATAAAAAAACAATATTTACATTATTTTCAAGTTTAAACAAAATAATATACAAGTATATATAATATTTTAATGCTAGTAATAATTAAAATAAATATCAAATAAATGTAAAAATTATGAAAAATATTTTTTTAAGCATTTTTTATGGTTGGAAATAAATAAACAAAGTCAGAAATAAAATTAAAATAAAAAAATGACAAAATATAAAGGAAATGGGCCAGGGGGTGCATTTAGCAAAAGGGGGGTGTTAGAAGCAAGAAACCATGCCAAGCCCATCAGCTTCATCTTCTTCCTTGTGACAAACAGAAAAACGCGCGCCCTGTATCCATCTTTGAACATCTTGTAAACGTGACTTTTTGCCAAAACTTACAACATCAAACTTGTAGAGCATCAAACAACGATTTTAACCATATAAAACATTAAATCTAACTCTCAAAGACCAGAGAGAATTTCTCTGGCCCTAAAATCTAACCTAACTTTTTCAACATGTTCATGGATGAAATTCTCCTAGCACGATTAATATAAATGAAAACTGAGCATATGTATGGTTTCAGGGCAATGAGTACAACATCTTTTATTCACAAACCTAAGGCTAAATGTTCCTAAATAGAGAGATAGAAGTTCATGAAAAAACCTGTTTCAGTTGGACATGAGTTGGACAATGCAGTAACTTTCAGTGAGGCCTGAGGTTCTTTTGAGCTTGCTTGAGGTTCCCTGAACCTGTCCCAATGCTTAGTTTATTTTGAAGTGGCCTGAATCGTTCTACAGAAGTCAACCTGCACAAGCTTGAAATGAAAATGGTGAACGGAGTAAATGAAGGTTTGGGATAGCTTGAGTTACAGTTGGAAATGAAGGTTTGGGATATCTTGAGTGAGTTGAATGGAAGGTGTTTGAAGTGGAACGGAGTAAAACGCACGAGGCAATGTGAAGATGGAAGTGATTCTGCAGGGCTTGCCCTGTTTTGCAAGAAAATATGGTTTTGAGTATAAGGGTGTTTTAGAGGTGAAAGGCTCGTGTTTCTGGCTTACAAGGATATGCAAAACTTGTTTGAAACCTTGGTTTTTTGAAGCAAAATGTGAGAGTTGACAATGCAAGGCTGTACTGGCTTGGAACCTAGCTGCACAAAGTTGTTGAGCTTTGCCTGACATTAGAGATCCTTGTTTGCAGCAAAAGGCTTGGTGTATGGCTCAAGAAATGAAACTTGACATAAAGCATGCTTTATGTAAATTGAAGTGTGATCTTTATGCCCAAAATGGAAATGTTCATTGTATAATGCTCCCTTGATCAGAATAGAACCAATGTCCAATGTATTTGCATTCAATTTTTGAGTGCAAATTTGTTTAGAAGCCTGTAATTATGTACTAAGCTAGTTTGGTCAGATTTTGCAAGTAGTATGAACACGTATTGGCCATGGTTACAAAGTGAGTTTTTGCCAACTTCAAGCATTTGATTCTCCCTAACCACAAAGGTGTTTGAGGAGTTCTTGGACAATTTGGAAAACTTGCAACATGTACTATAATCCATATTTGAAATTAAACTTGAGAATCCAAGTGGAACTATGTGAAAAATGGCCAAGAAGATGGGTCAAAATCCTGCCTAAACTAGGGCAAAATTTCTCTAAGTTAAAAGTTTTAGGTACCCTTGTTCCAAAAATCATAACTTGAGATCCAAGCTTCTTTTGAGAAAACTTTGTGAATCAAAGTTGTAGAATTTGTGATGGACTACAACTTTCATGTTGTAAGTTTTGTTTGAATCCATTTTCATCTTGGTGAAGATGTGGGACAAAGTTAGGAAAAATTAAGAAAATTTCATAACTTAGAAAAATTCTAAGTTATGAAAATTTTCAATTTCAAACCCTAATTTGCAATTTTGGGTTTCTTGATGAACAAGTTTCATAATTTGACACATCTTGATGAAAAATGATCCTTGGCACTTGATTTTGACGAAAAAACGTGAAGTTTGACTTTTCAGTATACAATCAAATTTTGATCAGTTGACTGAGAAATTCATCTGTCAATCCTATGCATTTGAGATCTTTTGAACTTGTTGAATAGGTCAAGATAATGTCATTGAGACCTTGAGTCCATGGTTGAGCTTGATTTGCCATTGGCTAGGTCAAACAGTCAAAAATTGCCTTTGTGCAGTCAAAACCTTAAAAATGACCATTTTGCCCTTTTGGTGATCTGATTAAATTTCTTGTGGAGTTGTGGTCCAAACTTGATCAAATGGTTCATATGAGTTCATAATGTTGATGTGGGTCAAAATTCATGAGGTTTGACTGTAAATTGGCCACAATTGACTTTTCCCCCAATACAACTGATTTCTAGGTCAACTGTCCAATTGACTGGGCAAAAATTTGATTCAAGGCTTGAAACTTGGTATGGGCAAACTTATGAGTCCAACATGAAGTATGAAAATCAATTTGGGCATTGTAGGTAAAAAAATCCATGTGCAAACTCAAACCCTAATTTAGGTCAACAGTGCAAAGAGGTGTCTTGAGCAGAGCAAACCCTAGCTTGGTCTTGGGTTCCATGAGCCTTGTGATGAGAAATGTTGATAAAATGAGAGGGAAAATTTTGGGGTACAACAGTTACGCTTATAAAGAATCCCATTACCGATGAAGAACTTTGCAGCAAACCTTCTCAAGAACTTCTTATCATTAACAGATGCACCCTCGGGGTACTCTTGAGCCTCAAGATATCTCTTTACCTCGTGGAACCAGGGTTTATCTGCCACCTCTTCAGTCTCAATGTCACAACAATGCGCGAGTTCATCCAACCCCTCAGTGGTAATCTTGGGAGCTTCATTGTCCCGCCCGACTTTGAACATAAAAGACATAGTAGATAGCGCGTCCGCTAACTGGTTCTCTTCTCTTAGAAAGTGTTCAAAGGTTATCTCCTCAAAATGTGGGAGCAACGTCAGTACATACTCTTTGTAAGGAATAAGATTTAGGTGCTTCGTATCCCACTCGCCTTTGATCTGACTGATCACTAGAGCGGAATCTCCGAATACACTCAAGAACTTAATCCTTAGGTCAATGGCAGCTCGAAGACCCAGTATGCATGCTTCATACTCTGCCATATTGTTGGTGCAGTTAAAACATAATCGAGCAGTGATCGGAGTATGACAGCACTCGGGAGATATGATCACGGCGCCAATTCCATTACCCAACGCGTTTGAAGCTCCGTCAAAATACATAGACCATCGGGATCTTTCCTCAGGTCCTTCATCCGGTCCAGGTTCTTCACAATCGGTCACCAACATGATGTTCTCATCCGGGAACTCAAAATTCATGGATTGGTAATCATCCACAACCTGATGCGCCAAATGATCTGCCAATACACTCCCCTTAATTGCCTTCTGGGTTATGTATTAGATGTCGTACTCAGTTAAGATCATCTGCCATCTTGCTATTCTTCTGGACAAAGCAGATTTTTCGAAGATATACTTGATTGGATCCATCTTTGATATCAATAGGGTAGTGTGAGTCAGCATATACTGTCTCAGCCGGCGAGCAGACCATGCCAAAGTGCAACAAGTTTTCTCGAGCAACGAGTATCAGGTCTTGCAGTCGGTAAAATTTTTGCTAAGGTAGTAAATAGCGTGCTCTTTTCGGCCAGACTCGTCATGCTGCCCTAACACGCACCCCATTGAATTATCCAGTACGGTCAAGTATAAGATCAAAGGTCTTCCTTCAACTGGAGGCATCAGAATTGGTTGCTCTTGGAGGTATTCTTTGATCTTTTCGAAAGCGGTCTGACATTCATAATTCCATTTTACTACTTGATCTTTCTTCAGCAGCTTAAAGATTGGCTCACAAGTAGCAGTCAGATGTGAAATGAATCGAGCGATGTAGTTCAGACGTCCCAAAAATCCTCTGACTTACTTTTCTGTGCGGGGAGCTGGCATCTCCTGTATAGCCTTCACCTTTGCAGGATCCATTTGAATACCTTTATCACTAACGACAAAACCCAGCAGCTTACTAGACCTTACCCCGAAGGTGCACTTGTTCGGGTTTAACCTCAGCTTGTACATCTTCAACCTGTCGAACAGCTTCTGGAGATGGTCAAGGTGTTCTTCTTCAGTCTGGGAGCTTGCAATCATATCATCAATGTAAACCTCTATCTCATGGTGAATCATGTCATGGAACAAAGCAACCATGGCGCGCTGATAAGTTGCCCCATCATTCTTCAACCCGAAAGGCATTACCTTGTAACAGAAGGTGCCCCACTGTGTAACGAAAGTTGTCTTCTCCATGTCCTCGGGAGCCATCTTAATCTGATTGTAACCAGAAAAACCATCCATAAAGGAGAAGATCTTATGCTGCACGGTGTTGTCGACTAGAACATTGATGTGAGGCAGTGGGAAATCGTCTTTGGGGCTCGCCCTGTTCAGATCTCTATAGTCCACACACATCTGTACCTTACCATCCTTCTTAGGCACCAGGACTACGTTGGCAACCCACTGTGGGTAAGAAGTAACAGCTAGAAATCCGGCGTCGAACTGTTTCATGACCTCAGCTTTGATTTTCTCAGACATCTCTGGGCGCATACGGCGAACCTTCTGCTTTATCCGAGGCCCATCTTCTTTGGTCGGCAGGCGGTGTACCATAATATCAGTGTCTAAACCAGGCATATCTTCACAAGACCAAGCAAAGATCTCAACATAGTCGCGTAGCATCTGTATGAACCGCTGCTTGACACTAGGTTCCAGCTTTGCACCTATCTTGACCTCTTTCTTGTCTTCCTCTGTACCCAAATTCACTGATTCCACTGGCTCTTCATGAGGCTGTATGGCCCTCTCTTCCTGTAACAATAGTCTAGCAAGTTCTCCAGGTACCTCACAATCATCCTCACCTTCTTCCTCGGCTTGGTTGATCGGATTTTCGAAGTCATAACTGGCAGTAGCATAGTTTTTATCAATGGGATCCAGAGTGGATGTGGATCTGCATTATGATACGTGAGTGTGTGTAAGACAATAGCTGTTTTGATAAAGTGCGAGATAGAAAGGAAAAACAAGGAGCGCAAAATTTGTAATGCAAGAAAAAATCCAATGCTTTATTGATGATATATGAAAATGAAAAATAATAAGCCCTCACAAACAAAACCAAGGTGCCTCGGGCAAGGCACCGGGCCGTAAAGTTTTAAACTGTCTGTTACAAATCTCAAAAGAAAAGTTTATTACTGTGTAATAAAAGAAACGGGCACGAAGTCCTTCGCCGTCCAGTTGTTCAATCCACCATTGGTAGTCGGGTAGATCCATCTGTCGATATATGACTCTTCTTCATCATCCTCAATTGCATTCACTCCCTGATTACTGATGTGCAGAGGAGGTCTTCCAATCCGCATGCGCCGAACAACTCTTTGAGCCTCTGCAGTAAAGCCCAAACCAAACTTGTCAGTTTTGTATGCGAAATCAGGGAGTTGACCCCAATTTGCACACCCACCTTTTTCAATTACAACCCTGGCATCCTTGAGGGAGGCCATCTTCATCGGAGGTTTGTCAGCAGCAACTTCAGTCGTCGCCAGAGTCTGGGGGTCCTCTTCAAAGTTCTGACATGGGGTTTCGATGAACTCCCCATCCATCTCCACGTAGCGAAAGGAATTAAGATGACTCACCATGTACTCCTCCTCACCTTGTACCGTGACGATCTTCCCCTTTACTGGATATTTCAACATCTGATGGAGCGTAGAAGTCACTGCCCCAGCCTAATGAATCCAAGGGCGACCCAGCAAGCAAGAATATGATGGTCGGATATCCATCACATAGAAAGTAGATGCAAAAGTCTGGGAGCCAACTTTAACAGGGACGTCCACCTCCCCGTGCACCATCCTTTTTGACCCATCGAAAGCTCTAACCACAATATTGCTCGGCTTCAGAATCAAACCTTCACAGTCCAGACGGTCTAATGCCTTCTTTGGCAAAAATTCAATGAGGACCTAGTATCCACCAGTACGTGGGCCAAAGTAGTTCCCCTGCACTCAATCGAGACGTGCAAAGCATCATTGTGATTTCTTCCTTTAGCAGTCAGATATGCGTCTAAGAAACCCAACCCATTGTCGGTAGTCAAACTAGCTATGCAGTCTTTGAATTGATCAGCCGAAGTTTCCTGTGGCACATGCACAATTTTGAGGAAAGCAATTAAAGCCTTTGCATGGGCTTCCGAACACAATAACAAGGACAACATGGAGATTTTTGACGGGGGTTTGCCCCAGCTGCTCGACTGCATTGTAGTCGCTCTTCTTGATAATCATCAAAATTTCCTCTATCTCCTGCTTAGAGGTTTCTACAATGATCTTCTTAGGTGCCTCCATCCGGGCAGGCTCACCTATGATTTCTTTGCCCCGAGTGCCAGATGGCTCGGCGACAGGGGTGATAACTGGAGTGGAAACTGGGACAGGAGCTGATGTACTAGTAGATGGAATAACAACAGGTTTGTGAACAGTCGGATGGGAAATCTCAAGAGAGAATAGTCTTCCACTTCTGGTGACCTTGCTAGCCCCGACAATATTGCTGATATTAGCATCAGCTTCTTCAATCTTTAAGTCTTGCTTAACTCCATGGTAATACACATCGGCCCCATAGTGCCAAGGGACAGCCTTATCCGAAGTGTATGGGATAGGACCAGGGATAGTAATGATTAACAGAGTGATTCTTGGAACAGACGTAATCCTAATAGGCTTTCTCAAAGAAGCCTTGGAAGGATTGGCGGAAATGGTTATGATGGCAACATCTTCAATTGGAACTAACGGAATCAAAGTCTTTTCGAACAGGATCTCTTTGTTATCCATCAGACGTTGAACACCTGATTTTAATAAATGGCAACTAGCAGGCAGGATTGAACATAGGTGGCAACCTTCGCCACAGCTCGGAAATGAAACGGCCAACAATAGATTCTTCTTAACTGTCATCAAAGGAGTAGAAATTTCTTCCACGGAGGTCACGAATAAATCATCATCCACAATATTCACTCCATGACCATGTTTGGGAATAGGAGCAGTCATGACGTTGGGCTTCTCTGGAGCGTCAAACTCAATTTCTTTAGCTTCGATCAAATCTTACACCTTATTCTTCAAGGCCTAACAATTGTTTGTATCATGACCTGGGCTATCAGAGTGATAGGCGCAACGGGCGTTCAGGTTATATAGCGGAGATGTGGTGCTGGGATTCTTCGGGGCTTCCCTCAGAGTTACCAGGTTGGTCTTCAACAATTATGGTAGAATTTGAGACAAGGTCATATTAAGCCGAGTGTCTCTGCAGTCTCTCCATTCTTTGCTGAATGTTGCATTGTGGGGAAACGGTGGGTCTGGATATTACTACCGCATTTACTGCTTAACGGCGTTCAGGTCTACTTTGGCTCCTTGAGCCGTAGACTGCACTAGCTTCTTTCTTACCGGTGAAAGGCTTCTTTTTTACACTTGATTAAGTACCTTTCTGTATCTTACCACTTCGGATACCAACTTCTACTTTCTCCCCAGTCAAAATCAATTCAGTAAACCCAGATGACGAATTGCCGATCAGATGATTGAAAAATGGACCAGACAACGTCCCTAGAAACATATCAACCAACTCCCTATCAGGGGGTTGGACTCTTCCAGCTAAATCCCTCCACTTTTGAGCATAGTCCTTAAAACCTTCACTTGCACCCATAGACATACCCTAAAGCTGAGTACGAGTGGGAGCAAGGTCGGCGTTATACTGATACTGCTTGTAAAAAGCAGCAACAAGGTCCTCCCAGTTTCAGACATTAGCTCCTTCCAATTGATAAAACCATTCAAGCTGAGTCCCTGACAGACTATCTTGAAAGAAATGTACCCACAAATTTCTATCAGTAGTGTAAGGTTGGATTTTTCGGACATACGAGTGGAGATGGAGTTTTGGACAGGATACTCCATCGTACTTAGCAAAAACCGGAGCTTTAAACTTATGAGGGATCACCACCCCAGATGCCAGTCCCAGTTCTTCAAAATCCAAACCAGGGATCTTCAGACACTCCATAGCACTCAGCCGACCTTCAAGTTGTTTGTACCTATCCTCAGCAAGAGGATACTGTTCTTCATCATAATCTGTATCATTATCAAAAACTGCAGGAATGGGGCCCTTTTCTTCTTCTTGGTCCTCCCCTCCTTTGGATGAAAGAGACAGATCAACTTGTTATTTCAGCCTATCCCCAAACCTTTTACCCATACTCAAAAGAAGAACCTTCTTCTTCTGCTTCTTCTTCTTCTTCTTCTTCTTCTTCTTCTTCTTCTTCTTCTTCTTCTTCTTCTTCTTCTTCTTCTTCTTCTTCTCCTCCTTCTCTTTCTCTTTCAGGATGAGAGCTTTCAAATCCTCTTGCCCTTTAGCCAAGCTTAAGAACATCTCTTGGAATTGAGCATTTTGCGCCTGAAGATCTTTGATAGCTTGATCAGAAGACATAATTGCTGAAATAAACAACGAAGAAGATGAGAAACCTGTAATGGTACCTGTAATGATGTGCATGATAATGGGATGCGCATGTAATGATTTCAAAGACTTTTGGAGATTTAAATTTGTAAAACAAAAATAAAACAAACTTTATTAGATTAACTTGTAAAAATGTTTAACAATGCCTTTGAGGCGTTACAAAGAAGTAAATGAAAAACAAATCTAAACTAAAAAAGCAAAATCAGAAATCCCATGGACGCTTCCCCTTCGTGCTGACGTAGTCATTGATCGTTCTTTCGTTCTCGAGTTTCCGGGTGAGCTTCAAGATATTCCTTTCTTGCTCATGGTACTTCTCTCGGTAGGTATCCCTCTCCTCTTTCAGCTGAATCCAAGATCTCTTCAATGCCCCAAGATCAGTGGGCATGTAGGGATAAAGGACCGTATAAGGAACGCCCTCTTCATTGGTGGGCTCCATAATCACTGGCAACATAACTTCATAAGGCATCCCAAGCTTCTGAGCATGAGCTCGGACCCACTGGAGATAAGGTTGCATAGGGAGAGAAGTCCTTGGTCCTAGCTCTTGAGAGTCAGACCTGTTCACCATTCCCCAAGCTCGTATAAACCTTCGGCGATGCTCGTCAACGTCCTCCTTGTAGTCAAATGCAATATCTGTAAGAAGTAGCTCATGAGGACCATCTCTCCGAGCGCGAACAAACTGTCGTAAAGCTAGGCATGGGTTGTAGGTTATACCCCCTATGATTCCAAGAAATGGGACATTAGGGTATCCCCCACAATGATCAATGACAACAGTGCTTTCCATAACCTTAGAACTCCAAATAATGTCTGTATGGGCAAGGGACATTATTCTGTAAGACCACCCTAAACCTTCCTCATTCTTTAACACATACTTGGGGAGGTGCGAAATAAACCACCTCGCCAGAAAAGGCATGCAACACATGAGGGTCCCTCTTCTTCGCACAGTACGAGTGTAGAGGGCATGCAAGATATCACCCAGAAGAGTAGGTACAGGATTGCGAGACAGGAAGATCTTAACCGCATTCACATCTATAAAGGAATCTATATTCAGAAAGAGAACCAAACCATAGATAAGGAGAGCCAAGATGTCTTCAAAAGCCTGAAAATCCAAGTTATCCCAGAATAGTTGAGCTTAATCCATCAGAAACTTAGTTAAGAAACCTTCAACCTCGCTTTGTGTCTCCCAGTTAGATACTACATCAACCCGTTTCAAATGTAGAGCTGAAGCAATGTCTTCTGGTCTAGGAGTCTCTTCCAAACCTGTGAAGGGCATCTGCTCAAGGATGGATATGCCAAATAAGTGAGAAAACTCTTCCATAGTGGGAACTAGCTGATAATACGGGAAAGTGAAGCAATGATGCACCGAGTCAAAGAACTGGAAAAGCACACTCATCATCTGCTCATCAAACTTTGAGGTAACCAAGCTAAGAAGCTTACCATGTCTCCTAATGAATGAATAAGTATCAAAAACTTTTGAGGCTAATTCTTTGAGTTGAGCAGGTATTCGCACAAAGTTAACTCGGATGGTATTTCTGCGCATGGAAGCCATAATCTGCAAAACAGAACAAAGATAAATCCCCTCGGTCTTTGAAATGGTTAGTATAATGGAGTATGCATGCTATGTTATGATGCATGATGTCATGATAAAACACACAACAGGTATAGCAGATAACAGACACGGTAAAGGCAAACAAGTCACACAAGAGCCCTTAAGTTTCAGGCTTGCATGGGGTCTAGGTACTACCCTCTTGAAGTTCAGTTGGTTTCAACCTGTCCTAATAATAGTAACCGGGTTCTAGAGGTTCTCAACATCACTGACCATCCTCCATCGGTCATGGTTTCAGCTCACGCAATCTTTTCTTGTGGCCGTAACTATCTCGAGAGTATGGTCTCAATGACTGTAGTATCGAGTATCAACCAGTTCTCAGCTTTACACCGAGGCCGGCTATCTCACTACTTCCTAATGGCCAAGTTGGTCAATTATAGGTTCTAAGGCCAGTTGATGCTTAACGACACACATAGCAGCCCCGTATTCTCCTCGTTTCTCCATAAGGGATACCGGTACCAACCAATGTGCCACATCAACGTAGCTACTGCTTTAACCGTATCGGTCTACGCCGTACATTTCCTTTACAGTTTATTGCTACTTACCTAAAAGGTGTCCCCCAGATCCGAGTTAGGATCTATAGTAACTCCCAATACAAAACCCTCAAAAGTAGAGTAATCAAATCAAACAAGAGAAGCAATTTATGATGAACTAATCCTAAGGTATACCCCACTTATTACTCCCCAGCAGAGTCACCAGTTCTGTGATACGGTGGCAGAACCAGACTGTTTATACTGGTTTGCGTTTTTTATTTGCAAAATGTAGCGGTAAGTAAGAGTCGCCACCGACTTTTATTTTATCCAACTGGAAAGGACAAAATCACAGAAAAATTCCTTTTTCGAGATTTTGAGTACGGGGGGTAGATTATAGAAAGGGAAGGTATTAGCACCCTTTCTATCCGTGGTTTTCCACGGGCTCTTAGGTACTTGCTCATCATTTTGAAAATTGCTTTTGTGTTTGTGTGTTTTGAAAAGTTTTTGTTTTACTTTATTTTAACCCTTGTATTAGTCCTCAAGAGTGTTAAGAAGTGTTTTTGAAAACTTTGTTTGAAAAGAGTGTAAGTGTGGAAAAGATTTATTTTGAGCAAGTACCTACTAGCATCTACCTACTCGAAAAAAGAATGTTTATGTTCTTGTTTCCTTTAGACAACGCTATCCCACTAGTAAGGAGTAGGTAGCACCATCGTTGGAGTTATAAGGGTCAATTCGAAAGGGACGTACGATCACTAAAGCAATATTAGGACGTCTTAGTAATAACCCTAGTGTCTTAAGATCATATTCGAGGCAACATTTCTGAGGCAACATTTCTGAATGGGACATTTGATCTTTGTTTAGACAAGAGGGCAACCACTAAAATACCCTATACTTAATGATCATTTACCGAAGGCAACCGAAGTGAGAGTATATCTTAGGAGTGCGCATGTGCGAGTGATTTGATTTCAGTTATTATATTTTCACATTAGGGTTTGCTAGTCATTTTAAATTAACATACAGTCTTGTCATGAAATCCTATTATCATACATCTAACAGTTAATATTTGCGAGAATTAAAATGCGGAAAATAAAACTACGCTATTACAAGGCTTCGGGGAGGGGAATTAATTACATAGCCAAAAACCCGTAAAACGATAAATAAAAGAAAATCCTAATTAAACTATTACATACCATGAGCAGTTACATTAATATCGTAAAAATAATAAATGTGCGCGATGAATCGAGAACGAGGAAAATTAGGGTTTTGGCCCCGTCTAAACCTAATTGACAGAAAAATCATTTTTTGTTGTTTTTGATTATTTTAAGAAAATAAGGTTTTAATGAATAAATATAAACCTAGTTATTAATTAATTTAATTTGAGAAAAGTAATTAATTTTCCCTATTTTTATATTTTTTGTTATTTTAAGAAAAGAAAACAAAAATTAAACCAAACAAATCCTAATTTTCTAATTGATTTTAATTCATTTACAAAAAGGTTAAAATTACCCTAAAATTAAATTAAACTAATTATTAAATTAAAATTGATAAAAATAAACCTAAATCTAAATTGTTGAAAATTGATTTTATGAGTTTTTTGTAAAAAAAGAATTAATTTTGTGTTAGAAAATAATTAAATAAAAGAATTTGAATAAGTAAATAAAAGAAAATATATAAAAGAAAAGAGAGATGGGCCTAGTATCAAAGCAAAAGGGGGGGTGCAATAGTAGTTCTGAGCCCAATAATCCTTGGTCCATGTTTGACTTTTCAGATCCCATGCATTGGCTTGACTAGGGTGCATTGTGGACCTCCAAAGGATGGCCCTTGGATCCAGCTTGTTGGAGATCTGGTAGTTGAACATTGAGGCGTATGGTGGTCACCTTGTATGCACATGTTCCTGATTATGCAAAAAACAAAATCATGAAATAATATGGGGGACCTGGGGATCGAACCCAGGCCCTTTGGCAATTTCCCTCGCCTACTGACCAATTGAGCTAGCGCGTTGTGTTGTACAAAGGATAGCAAAAAAAAATTATATTGGAAAAGCAAATTAATATAATAAAAACGCGCAGATTTTTGAATGGGCAAATCACACCACGCCACGCCATCATCTTCTACCTCCTTCCGTTGCTAAAAGTTTGGAAACTTTTACCTACAGACAAAAGGGCGTAGGTACAACCCTGTAATCTTCCAAAATTCACTGCATGCATCATAAATCAATTCCAATGGTACCAATCAACTCGTGGCAACCTCACGAGCATCATGGTACCACTCTCCATGGCTAATTGTTCATGCAAGCAAAATCCCTAAAAACGAAACCTAAACCCTAATCATGGCAACTTTCTGTATGGTTGGCAAAAATGCAATTAATTATTATCATTAGCTTGCAAATGTTTCAAGGATTCAGAATATATAAACAAATTATGCTAACAATGCCAGATTTATGAGATTCGATTTCAAGAAAATATAGAGTTCGTGGGATACTTACAGTGCGTATCTGGGCACGAAAACGCTTGCTAATGATTGGGATAGAGTCCTTAAATGCCCAACAAGCAAATGGTATGCTTGGAATGGCTTGAAGAAGCCTGGAAATTGGAATTTGATTCACCACTTTTGTTGAGTTTTTGCAAGTTTTCTTTCAGCTTCTCACGCCTCCAATCCCCTCTGTTTGGTCTGCACATGTTCTATATGTATCCTTGAATGGATTAGAGTTACAAATTTGCTTCAAATCTTTTTCAATTAAGGTGATTGAATCATGATTTGATCTTTATTCAAATCTTTCTAAATCAAGCAAAAATCAATCTTTTTGTATCCGAATGACCCTTTCACGATTTGATTCTCTTCCCAGCTGTATAAGAGACCTAAACATGCACAAAATCTCAAGCCTTGATTAGTTTTGATATTTTCATGATTTTATTTTGATTTAAATTAAATTAATTGAAATAAAAATCAAAATAAATGACAAAAATAAAATAAAGACAAGTGGGAAGGAAAATGGGTCGTGCATCATGTTACAAACTCAATACAAATACAAAAAGTTAGGCCCATTTGACAAAAATTGCAATTTTGGCCACTTTTGACTTTTGGCAATTTTGCAAAAAAGGTCAACTTCACCAATGCATAACTCCTTCAATTTTGACCCTAGAGATGTTTTCTTGGAAATTTTAGAAAGCTCAAGGTGTCCTCTAAGAAAACCTTTTGGTCTAATCTCAATTGAGTCTTCCATGTTCATGTATGAAGCTTTGGAAAAAAATGTGTTTTTGTTGACTTTTCAAAATGACCTATAATGTCCAAATTTATATCTTCTTGTGAGTGCATTTTTTTAACTTGAGAGACGAATATGAATTGTAGGGAATCACATCCTCTTAAAAATGAGATTTTGATGGGCCATTCTTGATAAAGTATGAGGAAGTTATGCTTGGTCAAAGTTGAGTTGACTTTTCCTGCAAAACCCTAATTTAGCAACTTTTGGGTTTTGATGAATTGTGAGCCATCCTTGAGGAATCATGATCAACCCTTGATAAAATGATGAATAATACTTCAAAATGAGGATGTTGACCCAAAATCTTGAAGTTTTACTGTATGTAGGACACAATTGACTTTTGCCCTAGCACAGTCGATTTTCAGGCCTTTGAGTAATTGACTGAGCAAACTTCCTCTGCAAGGCTTGAAACTTGACATGGATGATCTTGAGAACATATTAGGACAATGGTGAGCATTTGGGATCCTTTGTACTCAAACATCTTGGTGCAAACTGAAACCCTAATTTGATGTAGACTACCTTAGGAGAGAGTTTGTCTGGTCAACTCTTGGACTTCCTTGAGCAATTTGAGGATCTTACTTGAAGTGTATTGAGAAATATGGGATTGCAAATTTTGGGGTACAACAAAAAGCGACTACAATGTGGTCGAGCAGATGGGGCAGACCCCCTCAAAGATATCTATGTTGTCCCTGCCGTTGTGTTCCGAAGCCCATCCGAAGGCTTTAGTTGCATTCCTCAAGACTGCGCATGTGCTGCAGGAAACCTCGGCTGATCAATTCAAGGATTGTGTGGCCAGCCTGACTGCTGACCATGGGCTGGTTTTTTCATATGCAGACCTGACGCCGAAAGGGAGGAAGCATAATGATGCTCTGCATATCTCGATTGAATGCAGGGGAACCACTATGGCTCATGTACTGGTAGATACTGGGTCTTCGCTGAATGTTCTGCCTAAGAAGGCGTTGGATCTGTTGGACTGTGAGGGCTTGACCTTAAAGCCTAGTAACATTATGGTGAGGGCCTTTGATGGGTCGAAGAGAATGGTGCATGGGGAAGTGGACATCCCCGTCAAAGTAGGTTCCCAGACCTTTGAGTCCACTTTCTATGTAATGGACATCCGATCGTCATAATCTTGTTTGTTGGGTCGTCCTTGGATCCATGAAGCTGGGGCAGTTACTTCCACACTGCACCAAATGCTGAAGTATCCAGTAAAAGGGAAGATTGTCACTGTGCGGGGTGAGGAGGAGTATATGGTGAGCCACCTAAATTCCTTCAGGTACATAGAGATGGACGAGGAATTCATAGAGACTCCTTGCCAGAACTTTGAAGAGGTTGCTCAGATCTTGGCATCGGCTGAAACTACTACCAACAAACCTCCTCTGAAGATGGCTTCCCTCAAAGACGCCAGAGCAGTAGTTGAAGAAGGTAGGTGTACCAACTGGGGACAACTCCCTGATTTTACTCATAAAAATGACAAGTGTGGTTTGGGCTTTACTTCAGGAGCTCACAGGGTTGTTCGATGTGCTCGGGCTGGAGAACCTCCCCTACACATCAGCAATCGGGGAATTAATGCCATTAAAGACAACGAGGAAGACTCTGACATTGACAGCTGGATCCACCCAACTACCAACGACGGACTGAGTAACTGGACGACTAGGGACTTTATACCAGTTTATTTTATTTCGTAGTAATTGTCTTACTTGTTTTGAGATTTGTAATAAACAATGGAAACTCTATGGCCTTATGCCTTGCCCGAGGCACATTGGCTTTGTTTGTGAGGGCTCTTATTTGTCATTTCATATATCATTAATAAAGCATTGGACGTTCCTTGCATACAAATTTTATGCTCTCTGTTTTTTCTTTTTTGTTTTCACTTTATCAAAACAACTATGATATTACACACACTCACGTATCATACTGCAGATCCATATCCACTCTGGATCCCATTGATAACAGCTCTGCTACTGCCAGTTATGACTTCGAAAATCTGACCAACCAAACCGAAGACGAAGGTGAGGATGATTGTGAGGTTCCTGGAGAACTTGCTAGACTATTACAACAGGAAGAAAGGGCCATACAGCCTCATGAATGGCCGGTTGAGACGATAAACCTGGGCACAAAGATAGACAGGAAGGAGGTCAATTGGTGCAAATTTGGTAGTTAAGGTCAAACAGCGATTAATACAAATGTTGCACGACTACATTGAGATCTTTGCCTGGTCATATGAAGACATGCCAGGTTTAGACACTGATATTATGGTTTATCGTCTGCCGACCAAAGAAGACTGTCCTCTAGTTAAATAGAAGGTCCGTCGTATGCGCCCTGAAATGTCAGAGAAGATCAAGGCAGAAGTCATGAAGAAGTTCAACGGAGGGTTCTTAGATATCACTTCTTATCCATAGTAGGTTGCTAACGTTGTTCCAGTACCTAAGAAGGAAGGTAAGGTACAAATGTGTGTGGATTACAGAGATTTAAATAGGGCAAGCCCCAAGGATGACTTCCCACTTCCTCACATTGACGTTCTGGTTGACAACACCGTGCATCACAAAATCTTCTCCTTCATGGATGGTTTCTCTGGCTATAACTAGATCAAGATGGCTCCTGAAGACATGGAGAAGACGACCTTCGTCACACAGTGGGGCACCTTCTGCTACAAGGTGATGCCTTTTGGGTTGAAGAATGTTGGGGTAACTTATCAGCGTGCCATGGTCGCTTTGTTCCATGATATGATTCATCACGGGATCGAAGTTTATGTTGACGACATGATAGCCAGGTCCCAAACTGAGGAAGAGCACCTTGATCATCTATAAAAGTTGTTTGACAGATTGAAGATATACAAGCTGAGGTTGAATATGAACAAGTGCACCTTCGAGGTAAGGTCTGGTAAGCTTCTGGGTTTTATTGTCAGCGACAAAGGCATCCAAGTAGATCCTGCAAAGGTAAAGGCCATACAAGAAATGCAAGCACCCCGTACATAGTAGGAAGTTAGAGGTTTCTTGGGACGCTTGAATTACATCTCCGGGTTCATTTCACATTTGACTGCTACTTGTGAGCCCATCTTCAAGCTTCTGAAGAAAGATCAAGTGGTAAAATGGAATGATGAATGCCAAACCGCTTTCGAAAGAATCAAAGAATACCTTCAAGAATCGCCAATTCTGATGCCTCCGGTTGAAGGAAGACCTTTGATATTGTACTTAACAGTGCTAGACAATTAAATGGGGTGTGTACTGGGGAAGCATGACGAGTCTGGTTGAAAAGAGCACGCGATATACTACCTTAGCAAAAAAGTTTACCGAATGTGAGACAAGATACTCACTGCTCGAGAAAACTTGTTACGCTTTGGCATGGGATGCTCGCCGACAAAGACAGTATATGCTGACCCACACTACTTTGTTGATATCCAAGATGGATCCGATCAAATACATCTTCGAGAAACCCGCTCTCTCCATAAGAATAGTAAGATGGTAGATGACCTTAACTGAGTACGACATACAATATACAACCCATAAAGCAATCAAGGGGAGTATATTGGCTGATCATTTGACTCATCAGGCCGTGGATGACTACCATTCCATGAATTTTGAGTTCCCGGATGAGAATATTATGCTGGAGATTGACTATGAAGAACCTGGACCGGATGAAGGACCTGAAGAGGGATCCCGATGGACTATGTTTTTTGACGGAGCTTCGAACACACTAGGAAATGGCATTGGCACTGTAATCATATCTCCTGAGGGCTGTCATACTCCTTTCACTTCCCAACTATGTTTCAACTGTACTAACAACATGGTGGAGTATGAAGCTTATATCATGGTCTCAAGGCCGCTATTGACCTCAGGATCAAGTTCTTGGACGTTCTCGGAGATTCAGCCTTGGTAATAATTCAGATCAAAGGCGAATGGGATACGAAGCATCTGAATCTCATCCCATACAAAGAGCTCGTGTTGACATTGCCCCCACACTTTGAGGAGGTAACTTTTGAACATTTCCCGCGAGAGGAGAACCAGTTAGCAGACGCGCTAGCTACGATGTCTTCTATGTTTAAAGTCAGGTGGGACAACGAAGCTCCCCAAATCACCATTGAGAGGTTGGATGAACCAGCACACTATTGTGAAATTGATACCGAAGAAGTGGCAGACAAACCCTGGTTTCACGAAGTCAAAAGGTACCTCGAGGCTCAAGATTATCCCGAAGGGGCATCTGTCAATGATAAGAAGTTTCTGAGGAGGTTCGCTGCGAAATTCTTCCTCGGTAATGGAATCCTCCACAAGCATAATAAGGACTCTACCTTACTGCGGTGTGTAGACAAGAGCGAAGCAGAGAGGATTATGACAGATCTACATGAAGGCACCTTCAGAACCCACTCCAGTGGACACACCATGGCTAAGAAGATCCTACGGGCAGGATATTACTGGTCCACTATGGAAGCCGATTGTTATCATCACTCTCGAACTTGTCATAAGTGCCAAATCTATGTTGATAAGGTGCATGTGCCTCCGGTCCCCTTAAACGTCTTGACAGCTCCGTGGCCCTTTGCAATGTGGGGCATCGACATGATCAGAGAAATCAGGCCCACTGCTTCCAATGGACATCGCTTCATCCTAGTAGCCATTGATTACTTCACGAAATGGGTTAAGGCATCCTCTTTTTCTACAGTAACCAAGAACGCCGTGGAACGGTTTATTCGACATAATCTGATTTGTCGATATGGTGTTCCAGAGAGAATTATTACTGACAATGGTAATAATATCAACAATGCCATGACCACCAAGCTCTGTAAATAATTCAAGATACAATATCATAACTCTTCTCCCTATCGACCGAAGATGAATGGCGCTATTGGAGCGGCTAACAAGAACATCAAGAAAATTGTACAGAAGATGACAGTGACATACAAAGACTGACATGAGATGTTACTATTTGCTCTTCATGGATACCGTACCTCAGCACAAACGTCGACAGGGGCAACGCCCTACTCTATGGTATATGGCATGGAGGCAGTCCTACCCATCGAAGTCCAGATATCTTCTCTCAGGATTATGAAGGATGCAGGTTTGAACAAAGACGACTGGATCCAAACTCGGCTTGATCAGCTAAATTTAATCGATGAAAAGAGATTTACTGCTATCTGTCATGGTCAGACGTGTCAAAAGTGAATGATCAAGGCTTTTAACAAGAGAGTCATACGTCAAGAATACCAAGTCGGGGATCTAGTGATCAAGCACATCATACTACCACAAGGTGATCCCAGGGGAAAATGGACTCCCACATATGAAGGGCCATTTGTGGTTAAGAACATTTTCTTGGGTGGAGCTATGATTCTAACTACCATGGACGGTGACGACCTTCCTCATCCTGTCAATGCAGACATAGTGAAAAGATACTATGCCTAATCAAAAGACCCGCTAGGTTGACTGGCCTAGGCAAAAATAAGGGTTTCCCGGCGAACCAAAAGGGTTCGGGCAAAAATAAGGGATGAAAACAAAAAATATCTGTACACCCGACAAGTCGAAAACCTGAAAAGGCGGATTGGGAAAAAAGGGTATCCCGGTGGACTGAAAACTCGAAAGGGCGGTCCAGGCAAAATTTAGGGATATAAAGCGTATCACTATGTCCCATTGGATCATCTTGTAACCAGACTTTGGTATCGACTATCAAGCTCGAATGGCACCAATCAATCTAATCGACTTTCGGCCAAGTAGCAAAGTGATGGGATGCTTGAAGACATAAGGGCAATAACAGAGTTGGAACCCAATGGGATTGTTGCACATAGCTGTTTTTCTTTTTACACAAATTGTATAGCTTCTATTTTTTTGACGGTGTTCTCTTACTAGAGCGCCATCCTCCTTGTACAAAAACACCTATTACATGCCAACTTCAAAAAATCAATACAAAATCATTTTCACAAGAAACTTTGAATTTTTCCTTTTCCTGTTTTGTTTTGCAAAAAGCGTCCAATGATTTATTCTTGATATATGCATTTGAATATGATTGCTGCTCATAAATATTTACATAAGAAACGAAAATACGATTACTCGTAATTCCAGAAACAGAGGCAAAGAACAAGAAGTGTCAAACCGACAGTTACTCTGCCCAGTAGGTACCGGGATAGAGTCAGCTTTGGAGCATAATCATCAGTACATACACTCCCTACAGAGTAAAAGTATTCAAAAGCATTGATGTCGGCTTTCCCGAAACAAGACGTAATCTCTCCAGCCAGGGTCATTCAGAAACCTGATAGCTATATCCCCCAGCCAAATTTCATAATCGCCGGCGGATCAGTAAATTTCATCCCCCAAGCAGAGTTTATTTCTCTAGATACAAAAGCTCAATCCCCGACAGAGTTCATTACTTCATCTACACAAATCCACTTTCTAAGTTTGTTCCCCGCAGAGTTTATTCTCAAGCAGAATCTCTTTCTGACAGAATATTCATAAATCTCCAGCAGCAGTCAGGGATTTATTCTCCCAGACCCGGACATACTCCGATAGCATTTCATTTACATACATCATGACATGCGCATGCATATCATATACAACATAATCTCACTTATTTTGAGAACATCATCTCACCATGCATTCCATGCATCATACATAATTAACCATGTTATCTTTTCAGGAAAAGACAATTATCTTCAACAATCCCAGCAGTTATACAGGTCATGTCTGCAAATGGTTAATGGAAATTCAGTTCCCGAAACCAAATGGGTCAACTAATCTACACTATCGCTTTGAAGTAACCCTACCATCCAGGCTCCTTCTCACAGCCCTACTATCCAGGCTTTCATTCCGAAGTAACCCTACTATCCAGGTTCCTTCTCATAGCCCTACTATCCAGGCTTTCATCTCGAAGTAACCCTACTATCCAGGTTCCTTATCATAGCCCTACTATCCAGGCTTTCATCTCGAAGTAACCCTACTATCCAGGTTCCTTCTCATAGCCCTACTATCCATGCTTTCATCTCGAAATAACCCTACTATCCAGGTTCCTTCTTATAGCCCTACTATCCAGGCTTTTATTTCGAAGTAACCCTACTATCCAGGTTCCTTCTCACAACCCTACTATCCAGGCTTTCATTTCGAAGTAACCCTACTATCCAGGTTCCTTCTTATAGCCCTACTATCTAGGCTTTCATTTCGAAGTAACCCTACTATCCAGGTTCCTTCTCACAGCCCTACTATCCATGCTTTCATTTCTAAGTAACCCTACTATCCAGGTTCCTTCTCATAGCCCTACTATCCAGGCTTTCATCTCGAAGTAACCCTACCATCCAAGTTCCTTCTCACAGCCCTACTATCCAGGCTTTCATCCCGAAGTAACCCTACTATCCAGGTTCCTTCTCACACCCCTACTATCCAGACTTTCATCTCGAAGTAACCCTACTATCTAGGTTCCTTCTCATAGCCCTACTACCCAGGCTTTCATCTCGAAGTAACCCTACTATCCAGGTTCCTTCTCATAGCCCTACTATCTAGTCTTTCATTTCGAAGTAACCATACCATCCAGGTTCCTTCTCTTTCATCTCATGATGCCATTTTACAACATGGTAAGACCTGGACCCGACCAGTTACAGTCGATTTCACCTTTCCCCAGTAAGTCGCTGTGCAACCTGGACCCTGGCGAGATATGCAATTCACTTCCACTTCCTTAATCAGGAGTTAATTCCCCAGTAGAGTAATGGAAAATCGAATCCCCTAGCCTCTATTTCCCAATACATGAATCAACATTCTCCAGCAAAGTCCTCCTCAACGGCAGGTACAAGAATTATCGCAAAGGAATCTTTCATGCAACCGATATATTTTCTGGATGGCATCATTAAGCCCATCTCCGACGATTCTCTATCGACTTCCAAATGGCATCTGTAATCCCATTCCCGATATCACCAATCAAGTATTACTGCATGCGAGTGCAAATTTCTGGGCACTTTAGTGTTCAATCCTCTTCTACCTTCAGATCACGAAAGGCAGACCGACCAATCTACATTCTCAGGTTTAAGAAGATTGAACAGGGGCAGCTGTTGTACCCCAAATTTTTCCCTCTCACTTTACTCAATATATGTTCATTGAGATACTCAACTTACTCAAGGATGTCCAAGAGTTGACCAAACAAACTCCCTCCTAAAGCAATGAACCTCCAATTAGGGTTTCCATTTTCATCAAGATAGGTGAAATCCAAAGACCTCATATGCTCTCCATGGTCCTAATATGTTCTCAAGACCCTCCATGTAAAATTTCAAGCCTTTCACAAGAAGTTTTCTCAGTCAACTGCTCAGATGCTTGAGAATCGACTGTATTAGGTCAAAAGTCAATTGTGGCCCACATACAGTCAAACTTCAAGATTTTTGGTCAACATAAACATTATGAAGTGATATTCATCATTTGATCAAGGGTTGATCATGATTCCCCAATGAATGCTCCTAACTCATAAAAACTCAAAAGTTGCTAAATTAGGGTTTCTCAGGAAAAGTCAACCAAACTTTGACCAGGCATAACTTTCTCATACTTTATCATAAATTTATCATCCAAAGTTCATTTTGAAGGGAATCCAATTTAATACAACTCATCTTCATCCCTAAAGTTCAAGAAATGCACCCATAAAAAGATATGAATTTCTACATTATAGGTCCCTTTGAAAAGTCAACAAAAACACCTTTTGGGTCAAAGCTTCTTACATGAACATGGGAGACCCAATTGAGATGAGACCAAAAGGGTTGTTTAGGGGACATCCTAAGATTTCTAAAAAGTCCAAGAATACCTCTCTAGGGTTAAAATTGGAAGAGTTATGCATTGTCAAAGTTGACCATTTTTGGAAAATTGCCAAAAGTCAAATGTGCTCACAAATGCATTTTTTGCCAAATGGGCCCAACTTTTTAAGCTTGCACCTCACTTCCAACACGATCCAAGACCTAAATCAACAGCCATGCCTTATTTGCTCTATTTATTTATTTTATTTTGATACTTATTTATTAAAAATCACATTAAATCAAATAAATAACAAAAATATCAAAGATTTGTTTTGATGATCTGATTTTGATGAAGATCAAATCTATTTGAGCTGGCCTAATCAAGCCAAATCGAATGAAGGAAAAAATGGCATGATTTGGTCAAGTTTGGAATGAAAGAATATGGCTTAAAGATCAAATATTTTTTCATCAATTCTCAAGATTGGATCCAAATTTGTTACCCTAATTCATCATGTTACATATAGTGAACAAAAATAAGGCAGAGGGAGAGGCGCAACTAGTGAAAAAATATCAAGAACAACATTGAGTTTTTTTTTTGTTGCAAAAAAGCTAGAATCAGATTTTCAATTACAGTCTCATTCAGGCAATTTCAAGGTCGGCAACACGCTTCTGGACGCTTTCTAAAGCCAGCTGCATCAATTCCATGTATCAAGGCATCCCCATTTGCCTCCAGATACTCACGGTTTGGTCGTTTTTCCTTCAATCTTGATTGTGCCCATTCACGCGTTATACATGCTATTAGAATATATTTTCGTGTTCATGATCATCATATGAAGGTGTTTGAATAGTCTAATTCGAGTTTCAGTGCAGGAATGAGATTATGACATTATTAGGGTTCGGAAGCTTGAAATTGGGGTTCTTATTTTCAAGACAAATTGGAGGGGATTCTGGGTATCAATGGACTCAGGATGAAATTCCTGATTGATCTCTTATGTTGTTTGTGATTTATATTGTCTGTATCATGTTATTGAGTAACACAGGGTTATAGCTACGAACCAAATCTGTCACTACAACTTATAGTGACAGAAATCTACTGTAGGTAAAAGTATGTTGCCTAACACAACAGATCAATGAAAGAGACGATGAGGTGGCTAACCCTCACTGGCCGGTTTGAATTCACACGCGCTTTTCTGGGAGTAGCATTTAATTACCATTATATTCTAATTGTTTTATTATATGTACAAACAAGCGCTCCAACGCAGATGGCAAAGGGTGAGGTGTTTGAACCAGAGGACCTGGGTTCGATCCCAGGCCTCAACACTTTCTCATTTTCCACTTTGTTTGTTCCAGATCCAGTGCATGTTATATTCTGAGGACCACCACGCATCCTTTGATCTCATCCTTGAGATCCATTACCAGACAGATCTCACGCCCCAACCTCAAGGGTCCACCATGAGTCTTCAGGAGATGATTCCACAGGAACTGGCGTATGTTTGGGCTAAGTACAATGGGCCTGGACAAAATTCCAAAACACACCCCCTGGGTGCTCAGACATGCCCAATTTCTTACTCTTTTTTATTTTTAATTATTATTCTTTTATTTATTAATTATATCCTTTTTTTAATAACACCAAAAATATATATTTTTTCATTTAATCAAAAATCACCAAAAAACATCAAAAATCTTTTTTCATAAAAAATATTTTATTAATTAATTAGTTTAATTAAATTAGGGTAATTTAATGTATTTTTATTGTAATTCAAAATAATTAGATTTAGGGTTTAATTTCATACTTAACCTAATTTTTTCCTTAAAAATAACATAAATATTTTCTCAATTTAGATTTTTAGGTCGTCTAATTATTTCTCGCATCTAATTTGCCGCGCGCTTTTAATTTTCCTTTTTTCGTTATTTGTAACAGCTCCGAGTTTGCAATAGATTTAAATAGGATTTAAATTACGTATTTTATTTTCAGCAAAAATAATTATGTATCTGCCCAAAGCCTTATAATAGTTAGGATTTTAATTTCTCGCACTTTAATTTCCGCAATTATTTAACTGTTAGATGTATGGACAATAGGCTTGCATGCAAAAGATAAATGAAATTAAAATAGTAGAAAACCCTAATTGTGCAAAGATAATTAATTGAAAAATATACTTGCACATGTTCACTCCTAGGGTTTACTCCACTTGGTTGCCTCGGAAATAATGGTCGTGTCCCTCAAACATAGGGATACCTTAGCAATGACCCACGATTCAAAATCGTCATAAAGATCATAGTCCCTATTTGTCCCTTGAGTTGCCTACGAATTGATCTTATGACGATAGTCCCTTATGCTAAGGTATATCTACTTGTTGCCTTCAGAGACTATTTCGTTCCTTCGAACGTCCCTTTACAAATCCAACAATGGTGCTACTTATTCCTTAATAATAGGATAGCGCTGTCTAACGGAAAATGAACAAACTTTTTTTCCGAGTAGGTAGATTAGTTCCTAGGTACTTGCTCAAATAAAACTTTTCACACAAACACTTTTCAAAACAATTTTTTAAACTACTTCGTCACACTCTTGTTGACTGATACAAGAGTCATCATGAAGTAAAACCTTTTCAAAACAAGCACACACAAGCAATTTAAAAAATGAGCAAGTACCTAAGAGCCTGTGGAAAACCACGAATAGAAAGGGTGCTAACACCTTCCCTTTCTATAATCTACCCCCCCGTACTCAGAAATATCTCGAAAAAGGTTTTTTCTATTCTTTTTCCTTTTCCTTTGTTGGATGAAATAAAAGTAGGTGGAGACTCTTGCTTACTGCAACATTTGCGAATAAAAAATGTAAACCAGTATAACAGTCGGTTTTGCCACCGTATCACAAATGGGATTTTGTACAAATGTAACCATGATTCAACTCTGCTCCGCTATGTGAACAAGAAGAAGGCAGAGAAGATCAGGGATGACATGCATGAGGGTATCTTCGGAACTCACTCTAATGGACACACTACGGCAAAGAAGATTCTGAGGGCTGGTTACTATTGGTCGACTATGAAAACTGATTGTCACCACCACTCGAGGACTTGTCATAAGTGTCAAATCTATGCCGACAAGGTTCATGTACCTCCAATACCTTTAAATGTCATGACTACCCCTTGGCCATTTTCAATTTGGGTCATTGACATGATCAAAGAAATCAAGCCCACTACATCTAATGGACATTGTTTCATTCTCGTCGCCATTGACTATTTCACCAAATGGGTCGAAGTGGCTTCATTTGCCTCAGTTACCAAGAATGTTGTAGCCAAGTTCATCAAACATAATCTCGTTTGTTGATACAGCATCCCTAAAAGGATCATGACTGACAACAGTACCAACCTCAATAATACTATGATTACTAAACTCTGTATGCAGTTCAAGATCAAACATCACAACTCTTCTCCATACAGACCTAAGATGAATGGTGCAGTGGAAGCTGCCAACAAGAACATAAAGAAGATTGTGCAAAAGATGATGGTAACCTATAAAGACTGAAATGAGATGCTACCATTCACTCTTCATGGCTACCGTATCTCGGCACGGACATCAACTGGGGCAACCCCATTCTCTTTAGTCTATGGCATGGAAGTCGTCCTGCCTATCGAAGTTCAAATTCCTTCTCTGAGGATTATAAAAGAAGCAGACTTAGGTGAATATGAATGGATTCAGACAAGATTAGATCAATTGAATTTGATTGATGAGAAGAGACTGACTGCTGTTTGTCATGGTCAAATGTATCAAAAGCGTATGATCAAGGCATTCAATAAGAAGATAAAACCACGAGTATACCAGGTTGGCGACTTGGTAATAAAACACATCATCCTACCACAAGGAAATCCCAGAGGCAAATGGACTCCCACCTATGAAGGGCCATTTATTGTCAAGAAAGTTTTCTCTAACGATGCTATGATGTTAACCACTATGGATGGTGAAGATTTCCCACACGCTGTGAACACGGACACAGTAAAAAAATACTATGCATAAGAACGACCCGCTAGGTTGACATACCTGGGAAAAAATAAGGGCATCCAGGTGAACCAAAAGGTTCTAGAAAAAATTAGGGATATATACAAAAGATTATACACCCGACAAGTCGAAAACCCGCAAGGGCGGCTTGGGCAAAAAAGGGTGTCCTGGTGGATTGAAAACCCGAAAGGGCGGTCTAGGAAAAAGTTAGGGATTAAAGCATACGACTATGTCTCGTTGGATCACTACAACTAGCTTTATTACCAAGGTCAAAAGTTCAAATGGTACAAGATCAGTTCAATCAACTTCTTCCGACAGCAAGGGATGATGTTCGATGACATAGGGGCAATAGAAGAGTTGGAACCCAATGAGATCACTTCCACATGGCTATACATTTTTTTCACTTTGTATTCTTTTCATTTCATGTCGACTTCCTCTTACTAGGATTTCCGTCTCTTTGCATAAAAACGCATGTTTATAGGCAAATTATCAATATAAATATACTTTGAAGTGTAAACTTTTTGTTTTTTTTCTGTTTTGATTGCAAAAACATCGAATGACTAAAATTGAATGAACATATTCATATGAACATGATTAACTGTTAACAAATATATACATAAGAACAGGAATAAACATTCGCTCAGAACTCCAGGAATTAGGATGACACTTATGTTTTCCATAAATCCCCACATAATCCCTTTCATAAGAGGATCCCCAGTAAAGTTGCCAGAGCCACCTCTATGAGATTATTCCCCACAAAATAAATTCTCCACAATTTCCTTTCAGAGTTCCAATCAGCATATCTCTAGGAAATTATCTTCCACAACCGAGTTTGGTCTTCCAAAAATGAAAGAGAAACCTTGCAAAGCTCCTCCCCAGAAGAATTTGTTTCCCCAGTGAATCTCCATAATATCTTCCTCAACAAGGTTTATTTCCCCGACGAAATACAATCTCCCCAGCTTGAGTCTATTCCTCAGACTATTACACATCACTGACAAGAACTCCTCTTCTACAGTAGAGTTGATACTATCCCCAGAGAGTTGCTATAAAACCTGGAACTCGACCAGAATATCAGTTAACTTTGCTCTCCCCAGACAACTCAAAAGTTTAATCATCTCTTTTATCCCCATGCAGGGTATATAAGAATTAAATTCCCCATTAGAGCAACGACGTACTAATGTTCCTAAACTCTACTCCCCAAGCTGAAATTAACATTCCCCACAGAGTTTCCTCAAACAGCAAACGGAAATTCGCAGCGGAAGCACTCTAAACAAAGTTGAAGATACACATACTCTTCGTCTTCGACAATAGTCAAGGATTTAGCTTCTCAAAACTCCCCAACAGTAGTCAGGGATTTATTTTCCCAGACAAAGATACATTTCAACAACATTCATACATTATGACATATAAAACATATAGTATAATCTCATTTATTTTGAGAACATCATTAAGTAATGCATTTCATATATCATGACATTGCATACAACTAACTCTTTACTTTTTCAGGAAAGATTAATCAACAGACGAGTATCATCAATAATTTTCAACAATTCCAGATCAATTCCCAAAATAAGATGGGGCGGCTATCTACATGACAAACATTCCCTTCGTAAGACCTCTGTTGGTTCAGTTTAAATCGACCAATGATTTATCCTGATTTGTTTCCAGTAGACACTTTCTCTAGTTCAGTTAAATCGATCCTTAGATTTACGCTGATTCAATATCCAGTTAAATACCATTTTAGACCTTTGTTGGTTCAGTTTAGATCGACCAATGATTTATCCTGATTTGTTTCCGGTAGACACTTTCTATGGTTCAGTTAAATCGATCCTAAGATATATGCTGATTCGATATCCAGTTAAAGATCATTTTAGACCTCTGCTGGTTCAGTTTAAATCGACCAATGATTTATTCTGATTTGTTTCTGGTAGATACTTTCTCTGATTTAGTTAAATCGATCCTAAGATTTATGCTGATTTGACATCCAGTTAAAGACAATTTCAAGACTTCTGCTGGTTCAGTTTAGATCGACCAATGATTTATTCTGATTTGTTTCCGATAGACACTTTCTCTGTTTCATTTAAATGGATCATAAGATTTATGTTGATTTAATATCCAGTTAAAGTTAATTTCAAGACCTCTGCTGGTTCAGTTTAAATGGATCAATGATATATCATGATCTATTTCTGGTAGACACTTTCTCTGGTTCAGCTGAATCGATCCTAAGATTTATGCTAATTTGATATCCAGTTAAAGACCATTTTAGACCTTATCTAGTTCAGTTTAAATCGACCAATAATTTATCTTGATCTATTTTTGGTAGACACTTCATCTGGTTCAGTTAAATAGATTCTAAGATTTATGCTGATTCGATATCCAGTTAAAGACCATTTTATACCTCTGCTGGTTCAGTTTAAATCGACCAATGATTTATCCTGATCTATTTCCGGTAGACACTTTCTTTGGTTCAGTTTAAATCGACCAATGGTTTATCCTGATTTGTTTCCAGTAGACACTTTCTCAGGTTCATTTAAATCGATCCTAAGATTTATGTCGATTCTTATCTAGTCAAAGACAAATATAAACATATATTGTTTCAGTATAAATCAACCAAAGATTTATTCTGATATTTCTTCTAACAGTTACTTTGGATGGCATCTATAAGCCCATCTCCGATAACTCTTTATCACCTCTCCAAATGGAATCTTTAAGCCTATTCCTGATACAATCAACCAACGACATTACTTCATACACTAGCGAGTGCAAATTTCTGGGCACTTTAGTGTTCAATCATCTTCCACCTTCAAGTTACGAATGACGAACATACCAATCTAACTCTTCAGGTTTAAGAAGATTGAAGAGGAGCACTGTTGTACCCCAAAATTTCCCTCTATTTTCTCAAGATATTTCTCACCAAAAAACTCCGTAATGACTCAAGCTTGCACAAGTGTTGACTAAGTCAGATCATCTCCTAAGCACTGAGACTCCAAATTAGGGTTTTGACTGAGAATGATTGATCACCGACTTTTGACCTAATACAAGACCTAATAACTTGAATCATAGTCTAAAGGACTCAAACACATCATTTTGACCTAATTTCATGGCTCGAATCATTTCGCAGGATCAAAGGTTTGATAGTTGAGATTTGGATCAATTGACGAAAAGTCAACCGATACATAAGAAGTCAAACTTTGACTTTTCGGTCAACATTAAATTTTAAAGATAAAAATTCATCAAGACCTACAAAAATATCAAACTTTATCATCAAGAATCGAGAAAGTCAAGAAAGTCAACAAAAAAGTCAAAGTTTTCAATACTTAGAAATTTTCTAAGTGTTTTTACACTTGATAATTTCAATATTTCATGACATTTTATCACCAAGATGCAAGACGATTCGAAGAAAACTCCCAACATGAAAGTTGTAGATCTTGATGAATTCTAAAACTTTGTATTATAGGGTTGATGTCCAAAAAATACTTAGACTTGAAGATACAAGCCCATGAAGTCATGACATTTTCACCTAACACTTCAACAGGTTTTGGTCAGTTTTTATCCCAACTTCTTGGCCAGTTTTCATCAAGTTCCAATTTGATTTAGCCAAAGTGGTCAACATGAAAGTTGTAGACAATGTTTCAAGCTTTCCAAAACATCAAAGATCATGAATTTATCACACTTGAGCTAGAAGATTCAAAGGCATGAAGTTAGGCATCCATTCTTGAATTACAAGCCACTTTGGTGAAGAACACATAATCTAATCTACATGCTATGCTGCATAATCTTGTGTTTAAGACCTTCTAACTTGCAAATATCACCATAATTTAATGCTTACACAAACTATTGAGCTATGGTCCATTTGGTTTAAGCATTGTCTAATTGATCTTTCTATTTTTGGAATAAAGGCACCATTGCCATTCTTGAAAAGCATGTTTTAATCACAATGTCAACTCCTTGAGCCTCTCAATGGTTCCTTCTGCACATACACAATGTCAAAGAAAGAGGCAACCATCTACAACCTGCAAAGCACTCCTAAAAACAAGCCATGCCCACATTGGAACTATGAAAAGTCATGAACTCTGATGGGTTTAATCTGTAACGTATAGCCTAAATGTAGTACTGCAAGTGTACAGCCTATCGAAGTAATATATAAGATTATCGAACCACAGAGACCAATTGTCAATCTATCAACTCTATTGATAAGGTGCTTATCTAAGGCAAACAAGAATATTGATGTGAGTGCAGTGCACAAAGTAAATGAGCGAGGTAAATAACAGTTTAAGAGACAGGTTGGAATGTAAATCATGTAATCAGATATTGGTCCGGTCATGCGTAGATGAACCTACTTATGGGGCAATATTTTCTATTGATAGCAAAGAATCAGTTTAACGGGAACTTGTAGCTTTTGACTACTAAGAACCGAGTTTACTCTTTAAATTAAATTCCTTTATTGTCACATATAAAGGGTGCCTTCCGCGTTAAAGAGGTAAACCTATTTTTAAGAAATTGATAGTTTTGACTTAACAGAAAAGTGATCTTACTTGGAAAGATTAACTTAAAGAGACTTTTGGCTTTTGACCAAGAGTCAGATTTCAAACCTACAAACGCGTCCGAAAATAGTTTCAAAATCATTTTCTAAAAAGGTCAATGATTCCTATTTAACCAATCAACGGCTTTCGCTCTTTTTGTTTGGTTAAATAATAATCAAGTCGTATCATTAGTTTGGACGACTTTCGATCTTACCCAATAAACATTTAAACACAATTGACTTAAGTTAGAAGCAAAACATCCCCAGAGTATTTTCACTAGCATGATAACTGGAACACGACCATGACGACAATCATTACATCCTAACCTTTATAGTTTAGCCAGACATAATAAGTGCGAGTCTATAAAACGTGTAGACTATGGTAAGAGCATTTAAAGTCTATAAAACGTGTAGACTATGGTAAGAGCATTTAAAGTCTATAAAACGTGTAGACTATGGTAAGAGCATTTAAAGTCTATAAAACGTGTAGACTATGGTAAGAGCATTTAAAGTCTATAAAACGTGTAGACTATGGTAAGAGCATTTAAAGTCTATAAAACGTGTAGACTATGGTAAGAGCAATTAAATAAAGTAATGCAATAAAATAGAACCTTGCTCCGGTCGGAGACTTGAATCTGATACAAATCTACGGAAAAGTAAGGCTGGTATGATGAACTTCAACCAAAGTGCTCCAAGACTTGATTACAACTCAATCTACACCGCAATAACTCCCCGATATGAAGAGATTATCACTTTACAGAAACTGATAGTATATGGCTTAAGATTGTACTAAGCTTGGATGAAACTAAAGAATGAGAATCGAAAACTATTTATAGAGGATCTTTGAGGTGCGTAAGGACCAGCATGCCCCTTAACTTCTTTTGAGCGGGAACCTTTTTGTGAAGGCCGCGGGCGCGGTGAGGGTGGCCGCGGGCGCGGTGCCTGGAACCGCCACATCATGGGAACGTGGCAGTTGATCTCTGGGTGAAAGTGGGCCACGTCATCGCGTTCCCTGTAGCCAGCGCGGTGCTGAACGCCATAAGTGCAGAATATCTTGAAAAACCCTAATTTCTTGGCGTTTTGGCTCGTTTCTTTACAGGAAGCTCTGAAATGACAAGAATCCTGAAAACAAAGGAAAAAGGAACATAATACGAGAAAATGACAATAAAAACTAAGGAAAACATGTGATATTTGAGTCAGAAACATAGTGCGATTTAGTGCGATCAAATCCTCCCACGCTTAGACCTTTGCTTGTCCTCAAGCAACAACTCTTAAAAGTAGATGAAAGAAAATTATGGTGTATACAGGTTTTGGGCAAAGAGGGCTTCTAAGTCCGAGTAAGGGTGTGTTGTCAGGCACTGACAATCTGAATCAAAGGTATCGTAATTACACTACTCGCAGAAATGCGGACATAAACCTCATAAGTATACAGATCGATCCTAATATCCTTACTATGCTAAGACTTCCCTTTTTTACGAGGTCCTTTTTCATTCAGGCCCAATCACATTAAGCCCGTTATCCGTACATACTCATGGTGTAGTGACCGGTTAGTGACTCTGATCTCAAGTGATGGGATTCTGGTACAAGAGTTGGTTTAATCCCTTTTTATTTTACCCATTTGCAGTTGCGGGGGATCGGACCGTAGTCCGCCCTACCAAGTTCAGCACCAGATACCTCTGAACAAACTACAACAGATATGCCTTATATATTTTTTCTTTTCTTTTGTTAGTGCTTACAACTTTCTTGAGTTGAGTAATCTTTGTGAGGATCACCCAACTCGTAGTTGTATTCATACTTTATTTTATAACTTTTAAGGCAAAATAGAGATCATCCACTTATATTCATCGATCCCACACTTAGAGCATGCTTAGGCCGGAGCTGACTGCTAAGATAAACTACTTGAAGACCTATTTGTACAGTTTTATTCAAAATCATAGCATATTGGGGAGAAAGGATCTAATCTAAATATTCAAAAAGGCTTACGGTGTAAAAATGATAACGAATTTTTCAAAAAGTGAGTGTCCGAGAAACAGACCCTATCTAGGACCTGTCTCATAGCCCAAATCCTTAAAAACAACCATAAATCTTTGAAAAATAAAATTTTGTAAGGCTAAAAGGTGGGGGAAATGAAAGGGTACACTACGCAGAAAGACTCGCCTATCACATGCATTTTATTAACTACGAATATAAAAAAGGAAAAATGCGGAAGGGAAATAAAAGCAGGAAAAACGGAAAATAAAAGCGAAAAATAAAAGCGAAAATGGGAAATAAAAGCGATAAATGCTCCTCCCACACTTAAATCAGACATTGTCCTCAATGTTCCAAAATAAGGTAGGAGGAGGTACCTGAAAATACTAGTGGGGGCCACTAGGACCTTCACCATCCTGGTTGGTACGACCGGAACGGCGGCTACGGCTGCGACGGCGGCTATCTCGGTCCAAAACAAGCTGCTCCAGTCTCTCTGACAAGGCGGCATTTGCCGCTTGTAGCTCTTGGGTCCGACCAATGAGGGTGCCTTGGGTTGCCTCCATCAATTGGAAGTGACGAGCGTATGTGGTCTGGTGTAGGTGCTGTTCTCTCTGGAAAGCCAGCTGACTTTCCATAATAGTGCGCAGAGAGCTAGCATTTTGTTCTTGGGACGCTTGCATGAAGGCCATGTTGTCGGCCGCCTGTTGCTGCAAGGTAGCAAGGAGGGTGTCCCTCTGGGCCTCTCGGGCCATATGGTCACGCCACATGTCCTCAGTGACATGGAAACTAGGAGCTGTACCTGCATGTGGGTTAGAGGTAGAAGGTGTCGTGTGTGGTGGTGAAAAATGGAAGAAAATGGGATTGGAAATGGAAAAAGTGGTAAAATGGGGGGAAAAACAAGCTACTAGCCGTTAGGTGACCGTTGCGTCACCGCGGGCGCGGCAGGGCCTACCGCGGGCGCGGTGAGGTCGAGGTCAGTTGGGCTGGCCTGGCTTTCTTTCCATTGGGCTTTTTCTTCCTCGCCATTAGCTTCAATTTCTGGAGGTGTACCTATTTTTCTTATAAATGTGCATATATGTACGTGAATACATATACACATATATATTTATTTTATTTTTATATTAAAACTATGGTGACCAGAAAAACAAAAACATTAGTAAATAAATAAAACATATGCATATATATATATATATATATATATATATATATATATATATATATATATATATATATATATATATATATATATATATATATATATATATATATATATATATATATATATATATATATATATATATATATATATATATATATATATATATATATATATATAGGTACGGACATTGGGTCACCAAAATAAATATTAACAACGCAGGAAACAGATAATGCAAAATAAAAATGAGTCTGAAAAGGAAATCAACATAATACTAATAATACTGAAACTAGATATCTTGTGAACAATACAGATCTATTGCCAACCGGTAGGATGCTCTGCAGGAGTGCCTGGGCCACGCAGCTCAGTCAGCTGGCGTCGAATCTCTGCCACCTCGTGAGCTAATTCATCTAACTCACCAGCAAAGGTAACATCATTCACTTCCAACTGCAAATGAAGGTCAGCCACCTCATTGCGGAGAGTGGTTATCTCAGTGCGCATAGCAGTCAATAGAGTGCGAATATCAGGTTCCTGCAAGCTGAGGTTATTAGTAAGAACAGTAGTGTGTGTAACCTCGGGTCGGGATGCGTGATCCGGAGTGGAGTCCTCGGGAGCAGGAGTGTAGTCTTGAGTGGGATCTTCGGAAGCAGGGGTGTATTCTGGAGTGAGATCTTCGGAAGCAGGAGTGTATTCTTGAGTGTACTCTGATATCTCACCCCAACCTTCTACAGAATAGTTCCAATTAGCAGAGTTGGAAACACAAGTCATCTGAGGGTCTGGCATTGTGAAGGTGTAAATTGTCTGGTCATTGATAAGCAATCTGTACCGATATGGGTGGAAAGAGGCCCTCCTCATGAATCCACGATCCATGCAAAAGTCTAAATCCAGAAAAGTATATCCACAGTATGGGGTCAGCTGTGCTATCATACTGTCCAAACCCAAAGCAGAAGCTATCTGTGTCACATTCCCTCCGGAATGAATGAGCCCTACAGCGGATCGAGCAGTCTGCTCGAGGCTCTCTATCAGAAAACCTCCACTAGCTATAGGTCTGGACTGGCTAGCACAATATAGGAAAAGGATCTCCTCAGCGGTGACCAAGTGGTCACAGTAACTCCTCCCAAAGAAAGTGTGGCACAGGATCATCTCGAAGTATCGGAAGGCCGGGTTATGGATCTTCCGGGACCACTGGGTAGAGGGGTCAAGACTGGCTCTATCAGTAATGTCCTGCCAAAATTTATCAATATCTCTGTCCATGTAGCAACTCAATGGAAACTCAGTGATAGCGGTCGGTCCAGTTTGGAAACCAAGCAAATCCCCAAATTCTTTGGTAGTCAGGGTATACTCGGTGCCAAACAATCTGAAACTTAGGCATCCTCGCTCATCTCCTTCACCCACTCGTGGGTTATAGTCCATAGAGCTAAGAAACTCCAGAGTAAGGTTCCTGTAGGTTTTGTGGACATCATCAGCATAAGAATCCCAGCTAAGTTGGTTGCATAGATACCGAATACTTGGCTCAATCCCGAGTGCCTCCATGCAGCTCTGATCGGGGTACCTAGTGGGTACCATAGGTCTAGCAGATAAGGTAGCAAATCGGGCCTTTTGTGCTTCATCTCTGAAAATCACAACCATACCGTCGGGGTAATGCATCCTGAAAATATAAACACAAGAAATTAGTCCAGATAAAATGTATAAATTACTAAAATAAAATAAAGAATAAACCATGGGTTACCTCCCATGCAGCGCTTGTTTAACGTCGTTTAGCTTGACGATTAGATCTTACTTTATGTGGGTATTGGTGGGTCTATAAGAATATGACTAGAGTAGTCAGCAGGCAAATCGCCTCCTTTGTAGAGCTTCAGTCTTTGTCCATTTACCACAAATGGAACGCATGAATTGTTTTTGATTTCCACTGCTCCAGACTTTAGAACTTTTGACACTTCAAATGGACCTGTCCATCTTGAACGAAGCTTACCAGGAAAAAGTCGTAACCTTGAGTTAAATAAGAGAACATGATCACCAATGTTGAAATCTTTCTTGATGATTTTTTTATCATGCCACATCTTGGTTCTTTCCTTATATATGATGGCATTCTCATAGGCATTCAAGCGAAGCTCTTCTAGCTTGTGAATGTCCAGGATACGTTTTTCTCCGGCTTTCAGGTAATCTAGATTCAAGGATTTAATGGCCCAATAGGCTTTATGTTCTAATTCGAAGGGTAAATGACAGGACTTTCCATAAACCAATTGATAAGGAGTTGTTCCAATAGGGGTTTTATAAGCCGTTCTATAAGCCCATAAGGCGTCTTTAAGTTTTCCAGACCAGTCTTTTCTGGATAGTGATACGGTTTTTTCTAGGATCTGCTTAATCTCCCTATTCGATACCTCTACTTGGCCACTGGTTTGCGGGTGATATGGTGATGCTACTCTATGTTTTACTCCGTATTTGCTTAGAAGCTTGTCAAATATCTTAGATATAAAATGCGATCCTCCATCACTTATGACTAACCTCGGGGTTCCAAACCTAGGAAAAATAATATTCTTAAACAGTTTGATAACTACCTTGGTATCGTTTGTGGGTGATGCAACAGCTTCGATCCACTTTGAGACATAATCGACAGCTACTAGGATATACTTGTTACCTATTGAGGAAGGAAAAGGTCCCATGAAATCTATACCCCAGACATCAAATATTTCCACTTCTTGGATGTTACTTAAAGGCATTTCATCACGTCTTGAGATGTTCCCAGTGCGTTGGCATCGGTCACATTTTGTAATGTAAGTGTGGACATCGCGCCATACAGTAGGCCAATAAAAACCTGCTTGAAATATTTTGGCGCATGTTTTAGACGTGCTTGCATGTCCACCATAAGGTGAAGCATGACAATGTTTAATGACATTGCCTACTTCTTCCTCCGACACACATCGTCGGAATATATTATCTATTCCTCTTTTGAATAGGAGGGGTTCATCCCAAAAGAAGTGTTTAACATCTCTAAAAAACTTCTTCTTCTGTTGGTAGCTTAAGTCAGGGGGTATGATATCAGCGGCTAGATAATTCACAATATCTGCGTACCATGGTATGTTGTTCATGGTTGAGATTTCCTCATAGGTCTCTTCTTCAGTTGAGTTTATCCCAGCTATTAATCTTTCATAAGTAGAGTGATCGTCTATAGGTATAAGTTCAGGCTTAAGGTGTTCTAACCTAGAGAGATGATCAACTACTAAGTTTTCAGCTCCTTTTTTATCCTTAATATCCAAGTCAAATTCTTGGAGTAAAAGTACCCATCTGAGCAATCTAGGCTTAGCATCTTTCTTACTTAACAAGTACCGGATTGCTGCGTGATCTGTGTATACTATTATTTTTGCTCCCACCAAATAAGATCGAAATTTATCAATAGCAAAAACTACGGCTAACAATTCTTTTTCTGTGGTTGTATAATTTAGCTGGGCAGCGTCTAGTGTTCTACTAGCGTAGTAAATTGCATGCAGTTTTTTGTCTTTTCTTTGCCCTAGTACAGCTCCTACAGCGAAATCACTAGCATCGCACATGATTTCAAAGGGTTGTGTCCAATCAGGTGGTCTTATGATAGGTGCTGAAATAAGAGCTTGCTTTAAAACTTCAAAGGCCTCAAGACATTTTTGGTCGAATTCAAACTCGACATCCTTCATCAATAAGTTAGTTAAAGGTTTAGTTATTGCGGAAAAATTCTTGATGAAACGTCGGTAGAACCCGGCATGTCCTAGGAAACTTCTGATTTCCCTAACGGTCTTAGGTGGGTTTAAGTTTTCTATAACTTCTATCTTGGCCTTATCGACTTCTATACCTCTTTCAGAAATAATGTGTCCCAAGACTATCCCTTCACTTACCATAAAGTGGCACTTTTCCCAATTCAACACAAGGTTTACTTCCACACATCTTTTTAAGATTTTCTCCAAGTTCGAGAGGCAGTTTTTGAAATCAAACCCACACACTGAAAAATCGTCCATAAATACTTCCATAATTCCATCTAGGTAGTCTGCGAAAATTGACATCATACAACGTTGGAAAGTGGCAGGTGCATTACAGAGTCCAAAGGGCATTCGTCTATAAGCGAATGTTCCATAAGGGCAGGTAAATGTGGTTTTTTCTTGGTCCTCTGGGTGAATAGGGATTTGGAAAAACCCCGAATACCCATCAAGATAGCAGAAACATGAGTGTCTTGCTAGACGTTCAAGCATCTGATCTATAAATGGGAGAGGGAAATGGTCTTTTCTCGTTGCCTTATTCAACT
This sequence comes from Vicia faba, assembly GCA_948472305.1. Lineage (NCBI taxonomy): Eukaryota > Viridiplantae > Streptophyta > Magnoliopsida > Fabales > Fabaceae > Vicia > Vicia faba. Next base: position 648,651,260 of record OX451735.1, on the reverse strand, counting down.
TTCTGTAATCTATACACATACGCCATCCTCCTTCTGTTCGTTTTGCCACATGCTCACCTTTCTCATTTTTCAGAACAGTGATACCTCCTTTCTTGGGTACCACATGGACTGGGCTTACCCATTCACTATCCGAAATTTGGTATATGATACCAGCTTCTAATAACTTAAGAACTTCTTTCTTGACTACATCACTCATGATAGGGTTTATTCTTCTTTGATGTTCTCTTGAGGGTTTTGAATCTTTTTCCAGCATAATCCGATGCATGCATACGGATGGGCTTATACCTCTTAAATCTGAAACTTTATACCCTAAAGCTGAGGGATATTTTCGCAAGGTATCTAATAGTTGATTTGTTTCTATTTGGTTTAGAGTGGCGCTAATTATAACAGGTCTATTCATCTCCTCATCCAAAAACTCATATCTTAGATTCTTGGGTAGTTCCTTAAGTTCTATAGTGGTTTTCTCAGCACGCGGCATAAGGTCATGGGTAAGAGCTAAGCATTCGAAAATATTGTCGTCAATGTACGGTTCGATACTCTCAAATCCGTCATCCTCTAAAACAGGGGTTGATGGTAATTTGTTTAAGAATTCGTTTTGTTCGAGCTCATTTACACATTCATCAATGATGTCGATGGCATAGCACGCATCTCCTATCACAGGTGCCATTAGAAATTTTGATAATATGAACTCAATCTTTTCATCTCCTACCTCGAAAGTCAGTTTCCCTTTCTTAACATCTATTATAGCTCCGGCGGTCGATAGGAAGGGTCTTCCTAAGAGGATTGGGATGTCTTCACCTTCTTTGATATCCATTACGACGAAGTCGGTCGGAATGTACAACTGACCAATCTTGACAGGTATGTCTTCTAAAATACCCATGGGATATTTGACAGATCTATCAGCTAGTTGTAAGGACATCTTAGTAGGTTGAAGTTCTCCTAATTTTAACCTCTTACAGACGGCCAGAGGCATCAGACTTACGCTTGCTCCTAGGTCTAAAAATGCTTTGTCTATCATATGGTTACCTAGGATGCAAGGGATAGAAAAACTTCCAGGGTCTTTATCTTTCTTGGCGAGTTTATTTTCGGATATAAAATGACATTCTAAAGGCTTGGGATCATCGAGTCGCCGTTTATTGGTCAAAATATCTTTCAAAAACTTAGCATATGATGGTATCTAGGTTATAGCTTCAGTAAAAGGAATCTCAACATGGAGTTTCTCTATTACCTTAATAAACTTTTGGTACTGGTTTTCTACTTTGGTGTTTTTCAGCCTCTGTGGGAATGGAATAGGTGGTTTATAAGGTTGTTGAGTGTTTTTCTCTACTTCTGGTTTTGATTGCTTTTCTAGTTTCTCTGGTTCCTCCACCTGGTCTTTGGGCGTAGCATCTTCCATAGGTTTTTCTGATGTGCTTAAGTTAGGATTTCTAGGCCCTTCATAAGCAGTTCCACTTCTTAATGTGATAGAATTTGCTTGGCCTTTTGGATTTGGTTGAGTTTGTCCAGGGAATTGTCCTCCAGGTGCAACTTGTACAGAGGTGTTTTGGGCTACTTGGGAAATCTGAGTCTCAAGCATTTTGGTGTGGGTTATAATCTGGTCAAACTTGGTTGCTAATTGAGTAACTAGTTCGTTCGTGTGAATGTGTTGGTTCATAAACTCCTTATTTTGCTGGGTTTGAGCCTGAATAAAGGTGTCTATGGTTTCTTTAAGGTTTGGTCTTGGGGGTACTATTTGCATAGGTTGGTTTTGTTTTTGCGTTTGGAATCCTTGAGGTCTCGAAGGTCCGGGATTTTGGATAGGGTTGTTGTTTTTGTAAGAGAAATTCGGGTGGTTCCTCCATCCAGGATTGTAGGTATTCGAGAAAGGGTTCCCTTGAGTATAGTTAACTTGGTCTGAGCTTGATTCGTTCAAAAGGTTATAGTCAACGGTTTGATGTCCTTGAGTTCCACAGAGTTCACACTCCGATTGGATTGCTGCTACTGTGGTTGGGTTTTGAGACATGTTCTCGACTCTCAAGGCTAGGGCGTCCATCTTGGCATCAATCATGTCCATGCAACTTACCTCATGCTTTCCTCCATGGCTCTCCTTTTTCTCTACTGTCGCTCGTTCTAATCCCCACTGGGCGTGGTTTTGGGCCATGTCCTCTATTAGGGCACAAGCGTCAGGGTAAGGTTTGTTCATCAACGCTCCGCCAGCGGCAGCGTCTATGGACATCTTTGTGTTGTAATGGAGTCCATTATAGAAGGTATGTATGATTAACCATTGCTCCAGGCCATGGTGCGGACAAGCTCTTAAAAGTTCTTTATATCTCTCCCAGGCATCAAAAAGTGATTCGCCTTGGTTTTGGGTGAAACAAGTGATCAGGTTCCTAAGAACAGCGGTCTTGCTTGGTGGAAAATACCTCGCAAGAAAAGCTCTCCTAAGGTCTTCCCAAGTTGTTATTGAGTTAGTTGGAAGGGCGTCTAACCAGTCGTGAGCTTTACCTCTAAGGGAAAAAGGAAATAGTCTTAATCGGATAGCTTCGGGTGTGGCTCCATTTGCCTTAAGGGTGTCAGCTAACTGGATAAATACCTTTAAATGTTGATTCGGGTTCTCGGTAGCGAGACCAGCGAATTGGTTTTGTTGTACTAATTGTAGTAACGAGGGCTTTAGTTCAAAGTTGTTGGTAGTTATAGCAGGGTTTACTATACTAGAACTAGGTTCCTCGTTAGATGGTTGGGCGAATTCCTTGAGCGGTCTTTGGTTACGATCTTCTGCCATAGCTCTTCTTATCTTGCGAATAAAAAGACGGGCACGAGCGTAACGTTCAGGTTCTACTAAAGGATCTATTAGGTTGCCGGTGCTACGATTTCTACGCATCTACCGGCTAGAATAGCCTTAGTCTAAACGGGATAACAATAGGGTACGAAATTTGACGAAGTTGGTCCCCGGCAACGGCGCCAAAAACTTGATGGGTTTAATCTGTAACGTATAGCCTAAATGTAGTACTGCAAGTGTACAGCCTATCGAAGTAATATATAAGATTATCGAACCACAGAGACCAATTGTCAATCTATCAACTCTATTGCTAAGGTGCTTATCTAAGGCGAACAAGAATATTGATGTGAGTGCAGTGCACAAAGTAAATGAGCGAGGTAAATAACAGTTTAAGAGACAGGTTGGAATGTAAATCATGTAATCAGATATTGGTCCGGTCATGCGTAGATGAACCTACTTATGGGGCAGTATTTTCTATTGATAGCAAAGAATCAGTTTAACGGGAACTTGTAGCTTTTGACTACTAAGAACCGAGTTTACTCTTTAAATTAAATTCCTTTATTGTCACATATAAAGGGTGCCTTCCGCGTTAAAGAGGTAAACCTATTTTTAAGAAATTGATAGTTTTGACTTAACAGAAAAGTGATCTTACTTGGAAAGATTAACTTAAAGAGACTTTTGGCTTTTGACCAAGAGTCAGATTTCAAACCTACAAACGCGTCCGAAAATAGTTTCAAAATCATTTTCTAAAAAGGTCAATGATTCCTATTTAACCAATCAACGGCTTTCGCTCTTTTTGTTTGGTTAAATAATAATCAAGTCGTATCATTAGTTTGGACGACTTTCGATCTTACCCAATAAACATTTAAACACAATTGACTTAAGTTAGAAGCAAAACATCCCCAGAGTATTTTCACTAGCATGATAACTGGAACACGACCATGACGACAATCATTACATCCTAACCTTTATAGTTTAGCCAGACATAATAAGTGCGAGTCTATAAAACGTGTAGACTATGGTAAGAGCATTTAAAGTCTATAAAACGTGTAGACTATGGTAAGAGCATTTAAAGTCTATAAAACGTGTAGACTATGGTAAGAGCATTTAAAGTCTATAAAACGTGTAGACTATGGTAAGAGCATTTAAAGTCTATAAAACGTGTAGACTATGGTAAGAGCATTTAAAGTCTATAAAACGTGTAGACTATGGTAAGAGCAATTAAATAAAGTAATGCAATAAAATAGAACCTTGCTCCGGTCGGAGACTTGAATCTGATACAAATCTACGGAAAAGTAAGGCTGGTATGATGAACTTCAACCAAAGTGCTCCAAGACTTGATTACAACTCAATCTACACCGCAATAACTCCCCGATGTGAAGAGATTATCACTTTACAGAAACTGATAGTATATGGCTTAAGATTGTACTAAGCTTGGATGAAACTAAAGAATGAGAATCGAAAACTATTTATAGAGGATCTTTGAGGTGCGTAAGGACCAGCATGCCCCTTAACTTCTTTTGAGCGGGAACCTTTTTGTGAAGGCCGCGGGCGCGGTGAGGGTGGCCGCGGGCGTGGTGCTTGGAACCGCCACATCATGGGAACGTGGCAGTTGATCTCTGGGTGAAAGTGGGCCACGTCATCGCGTTCCCTGTAGCCAGCGCGGTGCTGAACGCCATAAGTGCAGAATATCTTGAAAAACCCTAATTTCTTGGCGTTTTGGCTCGTTTCTTTACAGGAAGCTCTGAAATGACAAGAATCCTGAAAACAAAGGAAAAAGGAACATAATACGAGAAAATGACAATAAAAACTAAGGAAAACATGTGATATTTGAGTCAGAAACATAGTGCGATTTAGTGCGATCAAACTCTCACTTACAACCCAACCTAGCCACAACATGTGTTCTTGGAAAATCTGATCAACTCTTGTCTTAAAACCTCTTGCCTATAAATAGAGAGATCATTTGCGAAAAAAAGAGATGAACAAGCCCTCAAAATTTCTATACTCTCAAAAAACCAGAATTGTCCATAAAACCTCCACTTTTAAGCTTTGAAGTCCAAATCTTTGAACCTCTCACACCTTGCAAGTTTTTCCCAAACAAACCATCCAAATACTTCATGTATATCATATAGAAGTTGTTAAAACACAAGAAAAACTTATGTAAAATCACTATCACCATCTTCCAAACTCAAAAATGGTACTTTGCAACTTGACTTTGTTGAAGTGATTCAGCTACTTTCAGCATAAAGGGAGGATTGGAACAACTTCAAGAAGGTTCAAAGGAGATCGATCAATCACACTTTGCATCCGGAAACATCGTACGTGTTCTAAAGTCTTCTCTTTAAGGGGTAAACTTTCTCAAACTGTAATATCTTTATCCATACATCATTTGCTTTCATTTTCAAAATGATACAACATGACAGATCAAAGCCATAACTTAGCAAAAAACCAGGCCATGGGCTGACACGGGTGCCTGTGTCACACGGCAAGGCTCATGTCAGTTCAGCTGGGTTAGAAAACTTAACAAAAATGCAGGGCAGGGGCTGACATGGGTGCCCGTGTCACACAGCACGACCCGTGTCAATCAGAAACACATAGAGTAGGAAGGGAAGGGCTTGACACGGGTGCCCGTGTCACATGACACACCCCGTGTCATTTTAGATAGATAGAAAAACATGCACAGAGAAGCTTGAATAGGTCTTGACATGGTTTCCCGTGTCCACTGACATGGCCCGTGTCAGCTCATGCATCAAATTTCCTAATTTTGAGATTTTTAAGTTTACTTTGGACATATTACATTGCTTGGAGATGACCTAACACCATAAAACACTTTTTTCTAAATGAAACATCAATAACATTTTTCTAAACATTTAGTTTTCTTTTTAAAGTTAACTTAGACCTAGGTTTTCTTTTCAACTACAAAACCTTTTCTATCAAAAAACCTTAAAAAGCAATTTATTTTCACTTTGCATTTTCTTGCGCATTTTTACATTATGAATTATGTAATTGTCAAATCCTTATAATAGTAATTAGGGTTTATTTTTACTTGTCATCCCTATTTTTAAATTTGTATCCCCCATCCCTCAAAGTAATGTAATAGCGTAGGACTTTGAATTTCCTCAATTTATTGCTTTCCATATTATTGCTAGTAATTAGTGTTTGTATGGCAAAACTTAAAATCAATACTAGACAACCCTAATTCAAGATAAAAATGCATGAAAACAAAAACACTTTGCACACTTGCACCTCTAGGGTAATCCACACTTGTTTCCTCGGATAAAACAATCATGTCTCTCGAACACGGGATACTTTAGCAAAGACCCTCGATTACACGATCGTAGTCTCTCGATGACCCTTAGATGTTGCCTTCGATAAACAATCTTAGTCCCTTACAACTAATTGCTAAAGTATCCTACAATGTTTCCTTCTATGACTGTACAGCGTCCCACGCCTGTCCCTTCACATCCAATGATAATGTTTCTTACTAACTAATGGTAAGATAACACTATCTAAAGGAGGGAGATAAGAACAAAGACTTTCTTTTGAGTAGGTGGAATGTTCGTAGTTGCTTGCTCACAAAAATTTCAAAACAAACATATTTTCAAACACACCAACACCTTCATGAAATATTGTCAAAAGTCAGTGCTTTGTATACATTCTTATAGAGACGAGAATCATTACAAAGTTCGCCTAAAGAAAGGCACTTTTCAAAAATACTTTCAAACAATCACAAACACATTTACCAAGCATTTCAAAGTGAGGTAGCAACTAAGAGCCCGTAGATAACTACGGATGAAAAGGGTGCTAACACCTTCCCTTTTCATAGCCTACCCCCCGAACTCAAGAAAAATTCTCAAAAGGTCTTTACTGTTCTTTTCACCCTTTCCTTTATTGGATAAAAGAAAATTCGGTGGTGACTCTTGCTATCCTCAACAATTGCAATAAAATGCAAAACACCCAAGTCAGTTCTCCCACCGTATCACAAGGATGATTTTAAAATTTGGCTTATTCTAAAAGTTGAGGTTAGGAGGCATCACAAACTTCTGCTTATACTCCTGTATACTTGATTCATGATGAATGCTACCGTTTTTTTCCCTTGATTAGGATGATTTATTACAATAGACAACCACATCATTGGAAGATATATTCAAGTCTCTGTTATGGTATGTTATAACATTATGTTGTACCCCAAAATTTGCCCTCCCTTTCTTCAGGAAACCATCTTGGATTTTTTCAAAGTCCCCCTGAAACAAATCCAAGTCCTGAGTTATCCTTTTTGCCCAAGCAAGCCACTTACAAGAGCAAGATGATCTCACGACCTCCAGAAACAACACTTCTATCTTGAAAAAAAAATCAAATCAATCAAATTCTAAGTGCTTAGAATGCTTCTCTAAAATAAGTGTTTTTAAAGAAAAAATCAGCACTTCAGAACTTCTGGACCCATTCCAGATGAAGACGGTCAGAAGTTGCAAGCTTGGCTCAGCGTGGTCAGAAGTTGGCTCTTCAGCAGCTACATCAGTTCAATCAGAAGTTGTAAACGTGGTTTAGAATGTAAGCCTCAAACGGAACATGCCCCTTCAGCAGTTACACAAGCTCAGTCAGAATTTGCTAAAGGAATGCAAGAGAAGCAGGAAAGTCTGAAGGCTCCTTCAGAACAGGTTGAAATCAGAAGATGAAAGGTCAGAAGAATGGGTGTTACACTGATACAGAATCTCTAAGTCCAGATTGTCCAGAAGAAAATCCAAGAAACGTACCAGAAAACCAGGAGAATCTCCAGAGCTTACTAAGACAACAGGTAGCCAAGGCCAGAGCATGGTTTACGCTGCTGATTCAACGTTGGTTTCCATTACCAGAATGTTGGTATTGACAGGTCTTGTCACCATTTAATGCCCATTAATGCTTCCAACCACTCCTGAGCATTCACGTGTGGCTTGGAAAACGCTTTTGCACAGATTCTGGCATGGGTCTTCACGCCACCGCCCACTTCAGAGGTCATTTCTCCCCAATCTACGCCTGCTGCTGCAACCTAGGCTGAAAGATAGCTGTTATCACAACTTCCCAGGAATTTCTGTCAAAGAACAAATTCAAACTCTGTTGGCGCCTTAAATGTCCAAGGCATCCACAAGAACTTTGCCTATAAATAGAGAGGCTTCACCACTGCAAAAAACGTTCAAGAAAAGAAACAGAAAAATTGCTAAGAGAGAAACAGAACTCCTAGCAACACAACATTCTGAAACTCTGCCAAAATCTCCAGCTTTGTTTCATAACTTTGAGTTTCTCACCTTCAACTTCATCAAATATCCAGTTCTTTTCTGTAAACCAAAAACACTCTTTCCAAACTTCTGACCCTACACACGTATACACCTTTACTTCTCCTTTTCCAAATCTGTCCAGAACACCACCAGAACCAGAACCAAAAGCTAAACTTTCACTCACCAACTTTTCCAAACAGTCAGGTAAGCACCTGCTGACCCTCATCACACTGTTAAGCATCATCAGCTGTGCATATTCAGTAACATAATGTAAATATTCATGTTATTGCTGTTTATGTTCTGAGGATTTTCATACCTCAGAACATTCTGAGCCAGTATAGGACTTGCCTGTGACCTTGGTGATTCTAACCTCTGAAACATTTTTGTATTTGCTGGATCTGTTCCAAGTATGTTTCCTGTTTTGTGGAGTAACAACATGATTGCAGATGTTCTGATTAGTACAGGAAAAAGCCAAGTGCTGACTTTGACGTTAGCACATCTGAAGCCTGTTTTGCTGTCAATGATATCAGAACCTCTGAGAGTTATTGCCTTTTCAGCAGAATCAGAACTTCTGGTTTCTCCACTAACAAACTTCTGTCTTGCAGCGCAGGGAAATCAGAACTTCTGGTTTCTCCACTAACAAGGTTCTATTTTGCAGGTTCTAGAGTCAGAAGTTCTGACTCATCCAGTTTCACTAACAGGTTGATCATCTGGCAGCGGAGCTGAGTCAGAACTTCTGATGACCTCCCAACAGCGCGCGGGCTCCCTCTCTCTCTCTATATATCTTGTTTTTTGCTATTTTCTTTTTTGTCTATTTTTCTCGTTGAACCCCCCATGTACAAATGTGTATCCCCCTCCCCTAATTGTTGTAATAGCGTAGGATTTTGCATTTCCGCTTCTTATTGCTAGTAATTAGGACGTGTATGGCAAGATAAAATCAATGAAGTAGAAAAACCTAATTCAAAGAAAAACTCTTGTATGCAATAAAACACACTTGCACACTAACACCCCTAGGGTTACATCCACTTGTTGGCTTTCAAAATTGGGCCATATTGCATGCTAGGTCTCTTTGGGCAAAACAAATAACTCAAATGATCATAGTCCCTCGATGACGCTTTTTTGCCTAAAATGATCAATGTCCCTTAAAGAAAAATTGCCCAAAGATGCTTGGCACCATTGCAATTATGGTCTAAACGACGACCCGCGCCTGTCCCTTTCACATCCTAACACAAGATTGTCCACCAAATACAATGGTGGAGCAAAAATTGTTAAAAGGGTTAAAAGCATAACAAAAATCTTTGAGAACTTTAGGGTAGATCGCTCTTAAGTACTTGTCAACTTGCAAAACAAAAACACTTGCCTGTTTTTAAACCACACCTCACAACACTTTCAAAATAACTTTCAAAAACAAATGAAAACCTTTTCAAAAGACATACACCTTTGTATACATCCCAACATGGATCATTACAAAAGTTGCCACCACATTGGCCTCTTTTCAAAAACATTTTCAAAACACACACACACACACAAAGCACCATTTCAAACAATTGGAAAAAGGCAAGTGATCTAAGCAAGTAACTAAGAGCCCATGGATAACCATGGATAGAAAGGGTGCTAATACCTTCCCTTTCTATAATCTACTCCCCGAACCCAAGAAAAAATCTCAAAGGTTTTTTTGCTGTGCTTTTTAAACCTTTCCTTAGGATAAAATAAAAAGTCGGTGGCGACTCTTGCTCAACCAAAACATTTGCAAATACAAACGCAAAAACCAAGTCAGTTCTCCCACCGTATCACAGAACTGGCGACTCTGCTGGGGATCATGTTTTAAAAGTGGATTAACCTTAGGGTTTAGATCACCCTCTTGCATGACTAATTGTTTGAATTGTTTGCTTTATATCTTGGCTCTATTGCTTGGGTTTGCAATCCTACACCCGGATTCTGGGAAACATTCATAGATAGCAATACGTTGTGGAAACTGTGCGGGGTATACCGACACGGTCGAAGCAATAGCTATATTAGTGCGACATATTTGTGAGTACCGGTAACCCTTGAGTTCAATCAAGGAGAGTACGGGGCCGCTGAGTGATGTCACTAAGCACTAATGACCTAGAACCTTACTTGACCATCTTGGCCTTTTATTAGGGGTAGTGAGATGACCGGCTTTGGTGCAGTCCGAAGTTGGTAGATACTCGATACTACACTCATTGAGGGTTGTTTTCTTGGAATATTTTGGTCGCTAGTTAAGTGGCTAAACCAAAACAATGAACAATGAAAACAATCCCGTGATATTGAGTTCCTTAGAACCCGGTTACTATTTATAGGACAGGTTTTTAAGCCAACTACACTCAAGAGGGTACTTACCTATGAAACCCCACGCAAGCCTGAAACTAGGGTTTGGTGTGATTTGCTTGTACATATGTGTTGTGCATACATCATGGACATCATAAAACATCATATGCATTCACTAACCATTTCAAGGGTTTTGGATCTTCATCTTTGTTCCTGTTTTGCAGGTCATGGAAGTTCCTCGCAGAAAAACCATTCAAGTCAACCTTGTGAGAATCTCTCCTCAACTCAAGGAGCTCACCTCAAGAATTCTGGAAAGCTCGTCCTTCAGTGAAAGACACGGTAGACTGCTCAGCCTAGTCAACACCAACATTGAAGAAGACATGATAAAAGTACTATTCCAGTTCTTTGACCCTCTTCACCACTGTTTCACTTTCCCCGATTACCAGTTGGTGCCCACTTTGGAGGAGTTTTCTCAACTCCTAAGAATCCCTATCCTTAATCAACTACCCTTCAACGGTACGGAAAAGGAACCAAAGCCGGAAGATGTTGCTCGAGCATTACATCTACAACCATCTGACATCAAGGGGCATTGGGAAACCAGAAGCGGCGTCAAAGGATTCTTAGCAAAATTCTTGTTTGAGAAGGCACAAGAATGTTGGAACTCATTGGACCTACAAGCCTTTGAAGAAATTGTGGCACTCCTTATCTATGGGTTGGTCTTGTTCCCAAATCCCGACCAATTGGTAGATGTCAACGCCGTCAAAATCTTCTTGTCCAGGAATCCAATACCAACATTGCTTGGGGACATCCTTCACTCATTTTACACACGAACAATGAGAAAGAGGGGTGTTCTCATGTGCTGTACTCCTCTCCTTGCAAGGTGGTTTATTTCGCACCTTCCACAATCTGTCTTGAAGAACGACCAAGGCTCAAGGTGGTCCCAACGGTTGATGACTCTTACTCACTCTGATGTACATTGGTGTTCTCGGTCCAGAGAAAATGTCATCATCGTCGATCGTTGCGGAGAATTTCCTAATGTTCCTTTACTTGGAATTAGAGGAGGTATCACCTACAACCCTTGCCTAGCCTTGAGACAGTTTGGATATGCACGGAGGGATGGTCCTCATGACATGTTGATTCCTGACCTAGTGTTTGACTTTGACAACGACGCGCAAGGACTTTGCCAAAGATTCATCAGAGCTTGGGGAAAACTCAACAAGGTTGACAGCAAGACTCTGGGACACAATAACTCCATCCCTCTTGAGCCTTATCTCAAGTGGGTACGAGTCCGAGCCCAAAGTTTTATGATGCCTTATCCTCATATTCTCCCTGTGATTAAAGAGCCCGTCAATGAAGGAGAGGTTCCCTACACCATCCTACATCCAGACATGCCTACATCATGGGAGGAAATGTAGAAAAGTTGGATTCAGCTAAAGAAGGAACGAAATACTTTTGAAGCTAGCTTCTACGCCAGTGAGAAGAAGGTTCTAGAGCTTGCCCGCCGACTCCATGAGCAAGAGGCCCTCAACACCTACATCGCACCAAAGAGGATGCGCAATGTCTTTTTACCTTGAGAAGTTATTATGTAATATTTGGCCCATGGGGCATTTATGTACTAACAGATTTCTTCTTATTAATATGACGTGCGTTCTTCTTTGTCTGAAACAATTTTGAATGTCCTAAATCCTTGAATGCATTGCATACATAAGCATACCATTCATCATGTGCATAAGCAGGTCTCACTCCAGGTTTCCTTATCTATCTGCTGTTTATGTCAGTAGGATGGATCTCGAGCAAACAGTCAAAGACCTACAAGCTCAGAATGCACAGTTCCAACAACTCCTGATGACCTTGGCTAAGGGTCAGGAGGATATCAAGACTCAATTGGGGAACAAAGACCCAGTGAAAAAGAAGAAAAAGAGAATCGGGGTGGCTACTTTGGGGAGAAGATTTGACGGAGAAGCTCGGAGAGTGCTTGAATTTCCTCCTATCTCTGATGAAGGAACCAGCAAAGGAGGTGGGGCTGCGGTACCTTCCGAGTCTGATGCGGAAGAGGAGGAGGTCGAAGAGGATGAAGATTATACTGATCAACAATACCCTCCAGCTGATGATAAATACAAAGGGCTAGAGGACAGGTTGGCCGCCATGGAGCTACAAAGAGTACCGGGTTTGGATTTTGAAGACTTGGGTTTGGTTGCCGGGATTGTGATTCCCCCAAAATTCAAAGTGCCAGTGTTTGTAAGGTATGATGGGCTGTCCTGTCCCAAAATGCATCTCAGGTCCTACGTGAGAAAGATTCAACCCTATACAGCAGATAAAAACCTTTGGATTCACTTCTTTCAAGACAGTCTTTCTGGAGCTCAGTTGGAGTGGTTTTATCAGCTAGAGGGAACTAGTATCAGAAATTGGGAGGATTTGGCCACCGCTTTTTACAAACAATACCAATATAATTCTGATCTTGCTCCTACTCGTACCCAACTTCAGGGTATGTCATTAGGAACAAGTGAGGGATTCAAAGAATATGCACAAAAATGGAGGGATTTGGCTGGCAGGGTGCAGCCTCCTTTAACCGATCGTGAGCTCGTTGATATGTTTCTTGGGACCCTATCTGGGCCATTTTTCAATCATCTAATTGGTAACTCTTCCGCGGGGTTTACCGATTTGATCTTAACAGGCGAAAGAATAGAAGCTGGCATCAAGTCAGGAAAGATTCAGAAGGGTGTTGCTGCAAGTACTGAGAAGAGGCCTTTTAAGAAGGAATCAAGTGCCGTCTATGGTCCTAGAAGACAAGTCAAGCCAGAAAGTCGCCAAGCCGTCAATGCTCTGGTCATTTCAAAACCTGTTGCTGCTCCTCAGCAGTACAATCAACAAAGAGGTGAAAGACCCAAGAGACAGTATACTCGGTTGAGTATGACCTTGTCACAAATTTTACCCCAACTGTTATCAACCAACCTGGTGACCACCAAAGAAGCTCCTAAGGTCGTTAATACTGCATCTCCTAAGTATAACCCAAATGCCCGTTGTGCTTATCATTCTGATAGCCCCGGGCATACTACTGATGATTGCTGGGCCTTGAGAAACAAAGTGCAAGATCTTATCGACGCAAAGGAAATTCAGTTTGAAGCGCCTGAAAAACCGAATGTTGTAACTGCTCCTATGCCCCAGCATAGAGTAAATGCCATTGAAGAAGAGTTGTATGCTGTTTCAGTGAATGATGTTGCTACCCCTCTGTTGACTGTTAAGAGGGACTTGCTACTAGCCGGTTTATTTCCGGGTTGTAGTAAGGGTTGCCTCCTGTGTGCTGTTATCCCTACCGGTTGTCCACTGCTGAAATCAGGCATCCAAAGCCTGATGGATAGCAAGGAAATTCTGTTTAAGAAAACTGCTGTTCCATTTGTTTCCGTGGAAGAAATATCTGTTGTCACGATTTACAATCCTGCCAAAGCTCCCGTGAAGAAACCAGTCCGAATTATGTCTGTTGCACCCATTACTATTACTGTTCTGGGGCCTCTCCCCTATGAGTCTGATAAAGCGGTCCCATGGCATTATGGAGCCGACGTGTATGTGCTTGGGGTGAAGCAGGAGTCCAACACCAATACCAGTATCAGTAACATCACTGGTCCCGCCAAGATTACTCGCAGTGGCAGGCTCTTCTCGCCTGACATTGCACCGCCAGTTATCCGAAAACCTCTCACCATCACACCCGCGAGTGTGCATGTTCCAGTTCAAGTTCCTGTGTCTACTACTGCCGCTGGGTCCTCTGATACTCGGGGCAAAGAAGTTGCTACCGATTTGCCTGCCAGGACGGAGGCACCAAAAAAGACTGCTGTAGAAGCCTCCCAACAAGAAATGGAGGAAATTCTGAAAATCATCAAAAAGAGTGACTTTAACGTTGTTGAACAGTTGGGGCATACTCCCTCCAAAATCTCTATGCTATCATTGCTGCTATGCTCAGAGGCTCATGCAAAAGCCCTGATTTCATTTCTAAAAACGGCCCATGTGCCGCAAGAGACCTCCGCGGATCAATTCACTGACTGTGTGGCTAATCTGACAGCTGACAATGGATTGGGGTTCTCGGATGCTGACCTCACCCCCAAAGGGAAAAATCACAATGATGCCCTGCATGTTTCCATAGAATGCAGGGGCACTACTCTCGCACACGTATTAGTGGATACCGGCTCTTCCCTGAATGTTTTGCCTAAGAAGGCATTGGATCGCTTGGATTGTGAAGGATTGGAGTTGAAACCTAGTAACATCATTGTTAGAGCCTTCGACGGTTCTAAGAGGATGGTGCACGGTGAAGTAAACATTCCTATTCGTGTGGGTTCCCAAGTCTTCGACTCAACGTTCTATGTAATGGATATTCGTCCATCTTACTCCTGCTTATTGGGTCGACCCTGGATTCACAAAGCTGGGGCCGTAACCTCCACTCTACACCAAAAACTCAAATACCCTGTCAAAGGGAAGATTGTTACCGTGCAGGGTGAGGAGGAATACATGGTTAGTCACTTGAATTCATTCCGGTATATCGAGATGGACGGGGATTTTATTGAAACCCCCTTTCAGCATTTTGAGGAAGTACCTCCAATTTTGGCATCAGCTGAAGCAGTGGCTGAAGAAGACTTCCCGTTAAAGATGGCATATTTGAAGGATGCCCGGGCTGTAATCGAGAAAGGCAATTGTGCGAACTGGGGTCAGCTTCCTGACTTCACTCAAAAGAACGACAAGTTCGGGCTGGGCTTTACTGCAAAGGCTCAGAGGGCTGTGCGCAAGGAAAAGATCAGAAAGACTCCAGTGTTTATCACCAGTCCAAGGGTGAATGCTATTGAGGAGGATGTATAGGAAGCAGAGTTTGACAGTTGGATCTACCCGACTACCAGCAACGGATCAAGCAACTGGACGGCAAAGGATTTTACACCTATCATATTTGTCACGCAGTAATTAACTCTTTTGATTTTCAATTTGTAACAAACAATGTGTTAAAACTTTTATTGGCTCGGTGTCCTACCCGGGGCATCGTAGCTCCGTTTGTGAGGGCTTTTTGTATGACATTTCCATATATCATCAATCAAAACATTGGACGTTTGTTGCATTTCAAATCTTGTGCTCTTTTTCTCTCTGTGTTATATATTGCAAAACATCTATATTTACACACACTCACTTATACAGGTTTCAATCCACTCTGGATCTCACTGGTAACAGCTCTGCTACCGCCGATTATGACTTCGAGAATCCGATCAACTTGGCCGAAGACGAAGGTGAAGATGATTGTGAAGTGCCCGGTGAACTCGCAAGACTGCTACTCCAGGAAGAGAGGGCTATTCAACCACATGAAGAGCCGGTGGAAACAATTAACCTGGGTACGGAGACAGATAGGAAAGAGGTCAAGATTGGGGCTAATCTAGAGCTCAGCGTGAAGCAACGATTGATCCAGATGCTACATGATTACATAGAGATCTTTGCTTGGTCATACGAAGATATGCCTGGTTTGGATGCCGACATTGTAGTTCATCACCTGCCAACTAAGGAAGACTGCCCTCCGGTAAAGCAAAAGGTTCGCCGCATGCGCCCAGAGATGTCTGAAAAGATCAAGGACGAGGTTATGAAGCAATTCGATGCCGGATTTCTAGCAGTAACTTCTTACCCTCAGTGGGTTGCCAATGTGGTGCCAGTGCCGAAGAAGGACGGTAAAGTCAGAATGTGTGTTGACTACAGGGATTTAAACAGGGCAAGCCCCAAGGATGATTTTCCTCTACCTCACATTGACGTTCTCGTTGACAATACTGCTCAACACAAGGTGTTCTCCTTCATGGATGGTTTTTCAGGGTATAATCAGATCAAGATGGCCCCGGAAGATATGGAAAAGACTACCTTTGTGACTCAGTGGGGCACCTTCTGTTACAAAGTTATGCCATTCGGATTGAAAAACGCTGGGGCAACCTATCAACGTGCCATGGTTGCTTTATTTCATGATATGATCCATCACGAGATTGAGGTATACGTCGATGACATGATTGCAAGGTCTCAAACTGAGGAGGAGCACCTTGATCATCTGAGGAAGCTGTTTGACCGACTGAAGTTATACAAGCTGAGGTTGAATCCCAACAAATGCACCTTTGGGGTGAGGACCGGAAAATTGCTAGGTTTCATTGTAAGTGATAAAGGTATCCAGGTGGACCCTGCCAAGGTAAAATCCATACAAGAGATGCCAACTCCAAAGACAGAGAAAGAAGTCAGAGGCTTCCTAGGACGACTGAATTACATTGCCCGATTCATCTCACATCTGACTGCTACTTGTGAGCCAATCTTCAAATTACTGAAGAAAGATCAAGTAGTACGTTGGAACGATGAATGTCAGGATGCCTTTAAAAAGATAAAGGAATATCTCCAAGAGCCACCCATTCTTATGCCTCCAGTGGAAGGAAGACCTCTGATACTATATTTGACAGTACTTGACAATTCAATGGGGTGTGTGCTGGGACAGCATGACGAGTCTGGCCGAAAAGAGCATGCTATTTATTACTTGAGCAAAAATTTTACCGACTGTGAGTCTCGTTACTCACTGCTTAAGAAAACTTGCTGCGCTCTAGTATGGGCTGCTCGCCGGCTGAGACAATATATGCTGACTCACACTACTCTATTGATTTCAAAGATGGATCCCATCAAGTACATATTTGAAAAGCCCGCTCTGTCCGGAAGAATAGCGAGATGGCAAATGATCTTGACAGAATATGATATCCAGTATACAACTTAGAAAGCAATTAAAGGAAGTGTACTGGCAGATCATTTGGCACACCAACCTGTGGACGATTACCAATCATTGAACTTTGATTTTTCGGACGAAGACATCATGGTGGTAACTGACTGTGAAATACCTGGACCGGATGAAGGACCTGAGGAAGGATCCCGATGGTCTATGCATTTTGACGGAGCCTCCAATGCTTTGGGTAACGGCGTCGGCGCTGTAATCATATCTCCCAAAGGAACGCATACTCCACTCACCGCCCGATTATGTTTCAACTGCACCAACAACATGGCAGAATATGAGGCATGTATCATGGGTTTACAAGCTGCAATCGATTTAAGGATCAAATTCCTGAGTGTCTTCGGAGATTCCGCTCTCGTGATCAATCAGATCAAAGGCGAGTGGGATACGAAACACCCAAATCTTATTCCTTACAAGGAGTATGTGTCAACCTTGCTTCCCCACTTTGAAGAAATAACTTTTGAGCACTTCCCAAGAGAGGAGAATCAGCTAGCGGACGCACTGGCTACGATGTCTTCAATGTTCAAAGTTAAATGGGACAATGAGGCTCCCCGGATTATTATCTGGAAGTTGGACGAACCGGCATACTGCTGCGACCTCGAGGCCGAGAAGGCAACTGAAAAACCCTGGTATCATGAGGTGAAGAGGTACTTGGAAGCTCAGGAATACCCTGAAGGTGCATCTGTCAATGACAAGAAGTTCATGAGGAGGTTTGCGGCAAAATTCTTCCTCAGCAACGACATCCTCTACAAACGGAACCATGATTCAACTCTACTACGTTGTGTGGATAAGGCTGAAGCAGAGAAGATCATGATAGAACTGCATGAAGGTACATTTGGGACACATTCCAGTGGACACACCATGGCAAAGAAAATCCTTTGAGCAGGGTATTTCTGGTCCACAATGGAAGCCGATTGTTACCAACACTCTCGAACTTGTCACAAATGCCAGATCTATGCTGACAAGGTGCATATTCCTCCCGTTCCTCTGAACGTCCTGACGGCACCTTGGCCTTTTGCAATGTGGGGCATTGATATGATCGGTGAGATCCGACCGACGGTATCCAATGGGCATCGCTTCATCTTAGTAGCGATCGATTACTTCACAAAGTGGGTTGAGGCAGCTTCCTACGCGACGATAACCAAGAGCGTCGTGGCACGTTTCATCCGGCATAACCTGATCTGTCGGTACGGTGTCCCGGAAAGAATCATCACGGACAATGGTACCAACCTCAATAACAAAATGATCACCGAACTCTGCGAACAATTCAAGATACAGCACCACAATTCTTCTTCCTACCGGCCGAAGATGAATGGGGCTGTGGAAGCAGCCAATAAAAATATCAAGAAAATTGTGCAGAAGATGACAGTGACCTATAAAGATTGGCACGAGATGTTACCGTTCGCTCTTCATGGGTACCGTACC
The DNA here is from genome assembly GCA_948472305.1 of Vicia faba. Classification (NCBI taxonomy): domain Eukaryota; kingdom Viridiplantae; phylum Streptophyta; class Magnoliopsida; order Fabales; family Fabaceae; genus Vicia; species Vicia faba. Next base: position 648,632,770 of record OX451735.1, on the reverse strand, counting down.
TCAGCAAGGACGTCAACCGGGGCAACTCCTTTCTCCTTGGTCTATGGCATGGAGGCAGTCTTGCCAATTGAAGTCCAGATACCCTCTCTCCGGATAATGAAGGATGCAGACCTGAGTGAAGATGATTGGATCCAGACACGACTTGATCAGCTAAACCTAATTGACGAAAAGAGACTTGCTGCTATTTGTCATGGTCAGACGTATCAAAAACTAATGATCAGGGCATTTAACAAGAGGGTCAGATCACAAGAGTATCAGGTCGGAGACTTGGTAATCAAGCGCATCATCCTTCCTCAAAGTAATCCCCGGGGCAAATGGACCCCTACTTACGAAGGGCCATTTGTGGTTAAACATGTGTTCTCAGGAGGAGCCATGATCCTAACCACCATGGATGGTGACGACCTTCCTCACCCCGCCAATGCAGACATAGTGAAAAGATACTACGCATGAATAAAAGACCCGCTAGGTTGACATACCTAGGCAAAAATAAGGGCTTCCCGGCGAACCAAAAGGGTTCGGGAAAAAATAAGGGATGAAATGAAAAATATTTGTACACCCGGCAAGTCGAAAACCTGAAAAGGCGGCTTGGGCAAAAATGGGTATCCCGGTGGACTGAAAACCCGAAAGGGCGGTCCAGGCAAAAGTTAGGGATAAAGCGTAACACTATGTCTCATTGGATCACTTTGCATCCGGAATTCGGCATCGACCAATCAGCTTCAACTAGGCAGCAAAGCGATGAGACGCTTGGGGATATAAAGGCGATAGCAGAGTTGGAACCCAGTGGGATCGTTCACATAGCTGTTTTGTTTTCTTTCCAAAAATTGTAAACTCTGTGATTATTCCGCGGCATCCTCTTACTAGGATGTCAACTTCTTGTACAGAAACGCCTATTCACAGGAAAAGTTCAAATCAATACAAATTCACTTGTCCATACAAGTTGCCATTGTTTTTTCCTTTTTCTGTTTTGTCCTGCGAAGAACGTCCAATGTTCATTTTTGATATATGCATTTGACATTAAATTGCTAATTTATAAATGTTTGCAAAAGATCAATTACAGGTGACATCAGAAACAAGTGCAATGTAAGGTTGTCCGATGCAGTCTGTTTGCTTTGTCCGCCAAGGTACCAAGGTAGATTCGACTGAAGAATGTGACCAAATCATCTCAACGCCCCGCAGAGTAAGACAAGATTCAGCAATACTCTCCCCAAGCTGAGTTGATTCCCCGTCGATCCTGAAAAGGCACAACTTTCCCCGGCAGGTCTTAAAGCTTATCCCCAGTAGATTCTGGAAGCTTGTTCCCTGCAGAATACAGACGTCTCTCCCGAACTTTATTCAGAGTTATTCCTCACAAGGGCTTATAACTGGGATATCCTCAGCTAATCGCCACGGAAGATCGCCCTCAACAAAGTTCTTTCAATCCCCAGCGGAGTTTATCTTTCAAATCCCCAGCGGAGTTTATCTTTGGTATCCCCAACGGAGTTTATCATCAGTATCCCCAGCGGAATTCATCATTAAAGTCGTCCTCAGCAGGCCTCTCATCAAAAACTTCAGCAGAATATCTCTTCCACAAAACAATTCCCCGGCCGATTGTCAAGGATTTATTTTCCTAAGACGAAGTTACATTCATAAACATTTCACACTTTCATACATCTTGCTTACATACATGATAAAGTGCATACAACACTATCTCATGTTGAACATCATGACATCATGCATATTATACATCATGACATTACGTACGACTTATGTTTTTGCCTTTTCAGGGACAAAGACAATCCCAAAGATAACTACCTTCAACTGTCACAATTTCCAGATTCGATTCCTGTATCTAGCCAGGGCATATCTGTTGACCATATTTCCAGACTCGATTCCTGTATCTAGCCAGGGCACATCTGAAGAGTTCGAAGATTCGATTCCTGTATCCAGCCAGGGCACATCTATCAACTACAACATTTCCAGATTCGATTCCTGTATCTAGCCAGGGCATATCTGTTGACCATATTTCCAGACTCGATTCCTGTATCTAGCCAGGGCACGTCTGAAGAGTTCGAAGATTCGATTCCTGTATCTAGCCAGGGCACATCTATCAACTACAACATTTCCAGATTCGATTCCTGTATCTAGCCAGGGCATATCTGTTGACCATATTTCCAGACTCGATTCCTGTATCTAGCCAGGGCACGTCTGAAGAGTTCGAAGATTCGATTCCTGTATCCAGCCAGGGCACATCTATCAACTACAACATTTCCAGATTCGATTCCTGTATCTAGCCAGGGCATATCTGTTGACCATATTTCCAGACTCGATTCCTGTATCTAGCCAGGGCACGTCTGAAGAGTTCGAAGATTCGATTCCTGTATCCAGCCAGGGCACATCTATCAACTACAACATTTCCAGATTCGATTCCTGTATCTAGCCAGGGCATATCTGTTGACCACATTTCCAGACTCGATTCCTGTATCTAGCCAGGGCACGTCTGAAGAGTTCGAAGATTCGATTCCTGTATCCAGCTAGGGCACATCTGTGAGTCACCGATTGTAGATTCGATACCTGTATCCAGCCAGGGTATATCTGCATAAGGAGATTGAAGATCAAACACCTATAACAAGCCAGGAAAACATCTGCCTTTCTCAGATACATAAAGTTCTCGCTAAGGAATCTCTTGTACGATCAACACTTCCAAATGGCATCTGTAAGCCCATTCCCGACAAAGTTCTGTCACATCTCCAGATGGCATCTATAAGCCCATCTCCCTATCCACCACCTCTCCAAATGGCATCTATAAGCCCATTCCCGCTGTCACATTCGCTGATACTCCAACATGCGAGTGCAAATTTCTGGGCACTCTGGTGTCCAATCTCCTTTTACCTTCGAGTTGCGAAAGGCAAACTTGCCAATCTAACTCTTCAGGTTCAAGAAGATTGAACAGGGGCAACTGTTGTACCCCAAAATTTGCCCTCCCTTTCTTCAGGAAACCATCTTGGATTTTTTCAAAGTCCCCCTGAAACAAATCCAAGTCCTGAGTTATCCTTTTTGCCCAAGCAAGCCACTTACAAGAGCAAGATGATCTCACGACCTCCAGAAACAACGCTTCTATCTTGAAAAAAAAATCAAATCAATCAAATTCTAAGTGCTTAGAATGCTTCTCTAAAATAAGTGTTTTTAAATAAAAAATAAGCACTTCAGAACTTCTGGACCCATTCCAGATGAAGACGGTCATAAGTTGCAAGCTTGGCTCAGCGTGGTCAGAAGTTGGCTCTTCAGCAGCTACATCAGTTCAATCAGAAGTTGTAAACGTGGTTCAGAATGTAAGCCTCAAACGGAACATGCCCCTTCAGCAGTTACACAAGCTAAGTCAGAATTTGCTAAAGGAATGCAAGAGAAGCAGGAAAGTCTGAAGGCTCCTTCAGAACAGGTTGAAATTAGAAGATGAAAGGTCAGAAGAATGGGTGTTACACTGATACAGAATCTCTAAGTCCAGATTGTCCAGAAGCAAATCCAAGAAACGTACCAGAAAACCAGGAGAATCTCCAGAGCTTACTAAGACAACAGGTAGCCAAGGCCAGAGCATGGTTTACGCTGCTGATTCAACGTTGGTTTCCATTACCATAATGTTGGTATTGACAGGTCTTGTCACCATTTAATGCCCATTAATGCTTCCAACCACTCCTGAGCATTCACGTGTGGCTTGGAAAACGCTTTTGCACAGATTCTGGCATGGGTCTTCACGCCACCGCCCACTTCAGAGGTCACTTCTCCCCAATCTACGCTTGCTGCTGCAACCTAGGCTGAAAGATAGCTGTTATCACAACTTCCCAGGAATTTCTGTCAAAGAATAAATTCAAACTCTGTTGGCGCCTTAAATGTCCAAGGCATCCACAAGAACTTTGCCTATAAATAGAGAGGCTTCACCACTGCAAAAAACGTTCAAGAAAAGAAACAGAAAAATTGCTAAGAGAGAAACAGAACTCCTAGCAACACAGCATTCTGAAACTCTGCCAAAATCTCCAGCTTTGTTTCATAACTTTGAGTTTCTCACCTTCAACTTCATCAAATATCCAGTTCTTTTCTGTAAACCAAAAACACTCTTTCCAAACTTCTGACCCTACACACGTATACACCTTTACTTCCCCTTTTCCAAATCTGTCCAGAACACCACCAGAACCAGAACCAAAAGCTAAACTTTCACTCACCAACTTTTCCAAACAGTCAGGTAAGCACCTGCTGACCCTCATCACACTGTTAAGCATCATCAGCTGTGCATATTCAAGTAACATAATGTAAATATTCATGTTATTGCTGTTTATGTTCTGAGGATTTTCATACCTCAGAACGTTCTGAGCCAGTATAGGACTTGCCTGTGACCTTAGTGATTCTGACCTCTGAAACATTTTTGTATTTGCTGGATCTGTTCCAAGTATGTTTCCTGTTTTGTGGAGTAACAACAGGATTGCAGATGTTCTGATTAGTACAGGAAAAAGCCAAGTGTTAACTTTGACGTTAGCACATCTGAAGCCTGTTTTGCTGTCAATGATATCAGAACCTCTGAGAGTTATTGCCTTTTCAGCAGAATCAGAACTTCTGGTTTCTCCACTAACAAACTTCTGTCTTGCAGCGCAGGGAAATCAGAACTTCTGGTTTCTCCACTAACAAGGTTCTGTTTTGCAGGTTCTAGAGTCAGAAGTTCTGACTCATCCAGTTTCACTAACAGGTTGATCATCTGGCAGCGGAGCTGAGTCAGAACTTCTGATGACCTCCCAACAGCGTGCGGGCTCCCTCTCTCTCTATATATATCTTGTTTTTTTCTATTTTCTTTTTTGTCTATTTTTCTCGTTGAACCCCCCATGTACAAATGTGTATCCCCCTCCCCTAATTGTTGTAATAGCGTAGGATTTTGCATTTCCGCTTCTTATTGCTAGTAATTAGGACGTGTATGGCAAGATAAAATCAATGAAGTAGAAAAACCTAATTCAAAGAAAAACTCTTGTATGCAATAAAACACACTTGCACACTAACACCCCTAGGGTTACATCCACTTGTTGGCTTTCAAAATTGGGCCATATTGCATGCTAGGTCTCTTTGGGCAAAACAAATAACTCAAATGATCATAGTCCCTCGATGACGCTTTTTTGCCTAAAATGATCAAAGTCCCTTAAAGAAAAATTGCCCAAAGATGCTTGGCACCATTGCAATTATGGTCTAAACGACGACCCGCGCCTGTCCCTTTCACATCCTAACACAAGATTGTCCACCAAATACAATGGTGGAGCAAAAATTGTTAAAAGGGTTAAAAGCATAACAAAAATCTTTGAGAACTTTAGGGTAGATCGCTCTTAAGTACTTGTCAACTTGCAAAACAAAAACACTTGCCTGTTTTTAAACCACACCTCACAACACTTTCAAAATAACTTTCAAAAACAAATGAAAACCTTTTCAAAATACATACACCTTTGTATACATCCCAACATGGATCATTACAAAAGTTGCCACCACATTGGCCTCTTTTCAAAAACATTTTCAAAACACACACACACACACACACAAAGCACCATTTCAAACAATTGGAAAAAGGCAAGTGATCTAAGCAAGTAACTAAGAGCCCATGGATAACCATGGATAGAAATGGTGCTAATACCTTCCCTTTCTATAGTCTACTCCCCAAACCCAAGAAAAAATCTCAAAGGTTTTTTTGCTGTGCTTTTTAAACCTTTCCTTAGGATAAAATAAAAAGTCGGTGGCGACTCTTGCTCAACCGAAACATTTGCAAATACAAACGCAAAAACCAAGTCAGTTCTCCCACCGTATCACACATTACATTTATGCATTTCTCTACATGCTTATTATTATTGGTTATTCTTTAATGTAGTTGCACTTGGGGATAGTTGCACTTGCATTATCCCGTTAAACCAATCTCATCTTAGATTCTGATGTAGTTGAAAAATTAGGTTGAAAAATATATTACTTAAACATCACCTGTTGATTTTGTATCTTCAATTCAAATTAACAAACTACTTTTACTCTTATCTTGCAGGAAGCTCAGTATAGATATGTTAAGCCAATGTGAAAATAAGCAACAATAAATGCTTAAACTAGCAAAGACAATGTTCGATACAAAATTACACCCTAGTGTGAAAATGCTACAACCTTTTTCAGATGAATCTTGAAATTCTAGGACACACAATATAAATGTCAAGACTAAGTCTTAACACACAAGCATAATGTCACGACAAATATTATGACATCTGCTGACAGAATAGAAACTTTTACCAAAATTAAAACTATGCAGAATATAAAGTGCAAAAGTTAAAAGAGCACAAAGAATTATTAACCCAGTTCAATGCAACTCACCTACTCTGAGGGCTACCAATCCAGGAAGGAAATCCACTATTAGTAGTACTAATTCAAAGCTAAACTCCCTCGTTTACAACTTCTCACATACTCTTGACTCAATACAACTTCTACCTAGGCACCTCATAGATATGAGAAATCGATATCTCACCTCCAATCACCGCAGTGATAAAAAAACACTCTCAGTCACAAAGAATGTCTCAAGAAACCAAAAAGGAATAATACACTTCCAAATTACAAATACTTAGTTTTCTTAAAAGTTTCACTAAGAACAATACGCAACTCTTGCTTACAAACTTTGAGGAGAACAATAACTTGATGAACAAGTAACAATCAGTCAACTCAAATGCATCAAAGATACTCGAGGACGTACAAAAAAACAGAAACTCCCTTGAAGAACCCTCAAATCCAAAAAAAAGAAATTTGGCTTCCTCTTATTTATTACAAAGTTCTTAAATATATTAGGTCTAAGTACTCACCAGCAATCATTGGGCCTTAAATCTTCCCCTAGATATTCCTTGTTGTCCATGCTGAGAGTTGCACCAATCTGTGCAGAAAAATCTCCATGAATCTTGGAACACAATACAAGGTTTTCTTAATTGTCTCAAAGTCTAATTTTGGCAGCATGTATACAATTGTAGATAAATCAAAGTGTTCCAAATTTAAAAATATTGACTTGCAAAAATAACTAAGATATATCTAAAAGGAACCTCAGAAAATCACATAAAATCTTATCAAGAAATAAAACAACAATTATTATTATACCAGACCAAGATGTCATGACATCTGTCTTTGAAATCTGGTTAAAAACACATAACGAATGATTTGTTATGACAGTTGATGCAGATGTTATAACATCTTGCACAACATCAGTAGAACCATGTTTTAGCAAAATTATTGTCAATCATAAAACCATGGAACTAACAATCTCCCCCTTTGACAAGCTACATCATAAAGATATTTATCAAAGTTATAGCAGCTACACATACAAACAGGTCAACACTCCCCCTGTCACATATAATAGGTTCTCCTCCTTAATGAGAAACCACACCAAAAGAGAAATCCAAGACATCAAAAATCGTAATGCACACATAGCTACATCAATAGCAGCAGCAGGAGCACGGACACAAGGTAAGCATGACTACCATGCTCCCCCTAAATAGTTGCATGAGCAACCACACACACAGTTACTCTTCAAACATAAGTAGCACATTCCTATCATATGCTAAACCAACATGTCAAGACATGTGATGTAACATCGGAACACAACACTTTACTCCCCCCTTTTTAGCTAAAATATTGATAAAAAGAAACAGAGTAAATGTACACATACAATGGAAACACATAGAGCTTTAGAACATATTTCACACAATCAATACAAAAAAAAAAATGGAAGCACAAATAAGAGCACGGGTGGAAACAAAAGCTAAACATATATGAAAAAAACAATTAACAAGCACCAGATGGAAGCTCACAAGTAGGGATAAAACAAAGTTAATAATTGGAAACAAAAAAGATTATTATGAATTACACCATAATGGCACAAAGTATATTACAAAAATGGGTCATAAGCACACAACAACAGAGCATGTCAATTCAACTATTGGTGCTACTGACTGATTATTCATCTTTATTGCTTTCTTCAATTGCATCATTATTCATCCACATCATTGTTATCTGTCTCTGCCTCCAAAGACTTGATGAGTATTTCCAGTTTATTTTCCTTTCAGAGAAACTTTTGATTGTCTCACCCAATTCCTTACATGTGTCCTTCAGTGCAGAAAATTGTCTCTGCTTTTGAAACTGGACTAGCATTGTCCTGAACATGTGACTTTATAAACAACTTATAGTGCAATGTTAAATAAGACTATCTCTTGCATATCTCATTTGAATCCTTTAAGATCCCAAGATGTTGACTCATAATTATGCCACAAATGAGTGTAGGAAAAGCAATTGGCATTTTCACAACATAGGAAAATGTATGCTTGATGGTTTGTTCAATTACATAGTTACCAAAATCAAATTTTATCTTTGTGCCAACTATATAGATAAACTTCCCCAACCTTGTTGTAATAGAGTATTTGTGATTTATAGGAACCCAGTTGACAGCTTCTATCCTATTTAAATTGGCATATTTAACATTGAGCTTGCTCAGAGAGAGCTTATCTTTCCTCAGCCAATGAGTCACCTATTTTGTCATGATCGCTTTGCATACAGTTCATCAATGACTTCCACTTCTCCATGCTCACTTTCATCTCTTCCCAGATAACTGTTGATGATCTTAGGTGAGAATTTCACACAGTGTCCTCTAACAAACACTTCTTTATACTCATTGTTGCTTATATTGTCATAATCTTTAGGAATGTTATCTATAAACTCTCTTACTAGTGTCTCATAGCACCTTCCAAATCCTGTTACTATCTCCATAAAGACTGCTACCTGAATGAGACTAATCACTTTCTTATAGTCGAGAACATTACTGTTCGATTCTCTCTCTAAAGCCAATCTCATTTTGCACACAAACCTCCATTTATCTACATATCTAGCAAAGTGGAAAGAGAAATTATCAAGTGCCACATCAGGTACATTGAGAGGAATCTTCTTTTCTGCAGCCATCTTCTTGGTAGATGCACCAATGTTTTTAACATTTGCTTCAACATCTTCCTCATATTCTGAGTCACTAGATATTGCTTGTTTTCTCTTCAAATATTTTTCTTACCCTGCAGATGTTTCAACTTTACTCCAACTTTTCTCAAGACCAACAAATGTTCTCTTCTTGAACATTTTCTGAACCTTGGTAGAGGTGTCAATAACTTTCCCTTTTATACTCTTCATTCTGTTTACTATCCCATGATTCATTCTTCAAGCAATAGATGTGTCATCATAATCAAGATCATCAATAATGATCATACCAGGATTATGATCTTTGCCCAGTGCATTGTCTTCTTTATCATCGCTGATTTTTAATCCTTTCGTGGATTTATTTTTATTAGAGTCTTTAACTATTGTTTCATCTTGGATACGTTCCGAGGACTCAGTGTCACCTGTTATATTAGGTTTTTAGTGAATCCTCCATGTTGGGAGAAATATGCCGTAACATCTGGTGAAGCATTAGGGTTAACACCCAAGACAGTCGAGACAAATCTACGAATGCTATGATCATTTAACCTAGTGTTAGTTATCCTAGAATTTTCTTCAGCACCTTCTCTGGTGGAAGTGTTAACATTAGGATCAACATCAGAGTTTTTTAATGACCTATCAGTGGTCTCATTCTTCCTAGTTGTTTTAGGAATTAGAATGGATGAATGAGGCTTACCCTTTAGAAGATTTCTTTTCTCTCTTACTGCATTGGTCTTAGTCCTTTTCTTGGTTGGGGCTATTGGAGGAAGAGAGGCGTGAGGATCAATAGAAAGATGAATAACAGTAAGAGGGACAACATGGAGGGATTACATGACTTCCTCTCTAGAACTAGTGCTATCAGAGATTGCCATTTTGAGATTTGACTGGTTTTGGGATGACTGAGAAAAGCAAGAAATCACACAGAGAGTTGAGACCCTTTCTTTTACTGTGAGAGAAAAAATATCATGAAGAAGAGGATTATATAGGGGATAAAATATTTTTCCTAAATGAGTGTGCATCATTAATTCTAGAGAATAACATCCTTTATATTGGTTTAAACATAAGAGGCAGTTTAAATTTTTGACCGTTGGGTCTGGATATCTTTGAGATCACAGAGTGTTGTCAAGACATTTTGAGGGACATTGATCTCTTAAGAATTTTGATGCTCCCAATTCATCAAGGTCACTTTGACTTTATTTTCTTTGGACCTAAAACTCTATAAATCCTTATCATACTGTTTGTCCATCTTGCTATCAACGTTTTGAATTGTGTAAGTACGAAGTGCGCCTAAGAGGGGGGTGAATTAGGTACTTTAATTTTTTTTTCTGGTTTTAGTGATGATGGATATTATTTTTATGGTTTATGGTGAGTTTATGAAAGAGTAAAGTGCAGAAAAATAAAGAGACACAAGCGAGATATCATGGTTCCCCTCACAGTCCGAGAGTACTCCAGCCCCCTTTCAACATGAAAGAGATTTCCTTATAGTTGGCAAGCTTAAACAAGAACTACCAAAACCAAGAACAATCCTCTTGGATTTTCACTATGTCAACAGTGAGAGAAATCCTCTCAAGGTAACCTTACTTGTTTCCAATAATCCTGGAAAAACAAGAGTACAAAAACCACTAATCTTATTTTCAACAATCCTGAAAAATAAGAAAGTGTACAACAATATTTTGATTGAGTGAGTTTGTAGAGCAATAATCACTTTGAGTGATTTTATCAATAACTTGATATTCTCTTCCAATAACAATGATATACAATGATTCAAGACTTAGATTGCTCAAAGTTTTATGTTATACAAGATATGAAAATATGCAGAAGACTTTTTGAATGAAAGTGAAAAAGGCTTGAGTTGAATATTTGAAAATTTAGAAAAATATTGATTGGAAGAGATTGTTTTTGATTTTAAAATTTCAGTATTTATATGTTCATAGAACCCCTTTGAAAAAACATAAGTTTATGTAAATTAATCATGAACAATTTCCAAGATTAAATGAAAAGATTCCATGAAGTGGTGTTATGAAAAGGTATATTCAAAGCTGCTATTTTTCAAAAACGTTCAGCAAGCAATCGATTGCACCCTTGACGCAAATCGATTGCACGGGTTCTAACAGCCAGAAAATTCAAATATTTTCAGTGAGCAATTGATTGCACAAACATGCAAATTGATTGCACTTTAAAACAAAATAATTTTTAACCAGAGAGCAACCGATTGCACTCTTGTGTAAATCGATTGCACTAAGAAACAGAAGCAAAACAGATGAAGACGTGAGTCATGCAATCGATTGCACCAACATGTAAATCGATTGCACATAAGTAAAAATGGATTTTTTGCTTAGAAAACTTGAGAAAAAGTTTGGACAAGTTTTAAACACTTCTTTTGATCATTGAGCATCTAAGACTTAAGTTCATAGCAAGATTTGTTATTATACCTTGTGAAATTTGCCAAGAACTTGAATTAAAGACTTTTATCCATTGATGCTTTAGCTTGATCAATATTTTTGCCTTCTTGCCATTATGGTTTTTCTTCATCAAAATAAAGTTTATTGAGAAGCTTGATATTACATTCTCCCCCTTTTTGATGATGACAAACAATCTTTCTTGAAGCTTTGTTATTTCCGGAAAGAGACTTCTTCCCCTAAGATGTATAACTCCCCCTTGTATGAGAAGCTTTGTAATCATTTGGATTTGCTCATCTTGAAGGATTCTTTGTACCTTAAAATTTTAAGACAAGGAAATACACAAGCATAAAGTGTAACATCCTTCTCCCCCTTTGACATTATCAAAAAGAAGGGAAAAATGCATAAAAGATGGACAATATACATGTAATAATATTGGAAATTTAAACAATAATGTTCATTAAACAAAACATAGTCACAAGAGAGAACAAATAATTAATGATAAACACAATAAAAATCACACAAATGGACATAATTCATGGTTGGTTTATGTCGGGGTTGTTATAGAAAAATGGTCCTTGATTGGGAAATTATTGTTGAAGTGGAGGACCAGTGTATTGTGGAGGAGGGACAATTGGGTTGTTGGGATCATATGGAGGGATATGGAGATGAGAGTAAAGTTAAGAAAACTGTTGATTCACGTCTGTTCGAAAATCGTTGATCCAGGTCGTTGTGGAGTCGTTGATAGCGTTCCATTGATTGTTGATGTTGGTGTTGAGTGTAGCAAACTGTTGGGCCATGAAATTGATCACATCATGATTTCTTGGACCAGTAGGAGCAGGTGGAGGAGATACAACTTCACCACCTTCATCTTCTTGATTATTTCCTTCATCTCCAACAACATCTTCACCAATGTACGAAATCATTTTGGTTTCCGGATTATAATGAACACCCACTCTTGAATCAACATTTTTGATTGAAATCTTATGCAGATTTGCATCCATTTCAACTTTTTCAAAACCATCAACATCAATTCCATAATTCTCAATAATAAGAGTAATAAAATAAGCATATGGAAGGAACTTTGATTTTTCATCAAACCTCAGCATATGAGTCATGATAAGACGATCCCAATTGACACTTATTCCTCTTTTTCTAGCGTACAACAGTTGCATCTCAAGATCTGTCACAGTGTAGTGATTTCCAGCCCGCGGAAACATGATGTATACCATAAAATAGTGAAACAGCCTATCATCGATATAAAAATTACCCACACTCCAAGAGTCTCTTGAGGGAACAACACTGCCTAGACTTCGAATCCTTTTTGCACAAAATTCTGCTTCATTTAACCTTCTGATACTGTAGTAAAAATTCTTCTTGTTATAATCGTTCCAATCTTCATCTTCTAGGTCATAAAGGGTGCTCCGGGTATAAGGAATGTTTAAGATACCTCCAAGGATTTCAAGGGTTAGGGAGATTCTTGTACCCAAAACATATGTGACAAACTTTCCTTTATAAGTTGCCAAGTTGCTGAAGAATGTCCGCACCAAATCCGGGTAATAGTATCCATATGACGAAATGATCAGTTCCAAATTATAGGATGCTAAATCATTTTGAAATGTAAAGCATTCTTAAGGAAAGGTTGATAGCATACTATATTTTTGAGTTGAGACAATTTTCCATTGAAAATACTTTGTGAACCTCTCTTCTTCTTGTTGTGTTAGAGTTTGAATGAGTGGATTTTCCATAGATGAGGGTCCAGCTTTCTTCCCTTTCTCTTGAGCTGACAATTTTCTCTTTTGTCTGGATGCCATGAGGAAGGTGATTTTTGAAATTAGGGTTTTGTGGGTTTGTATATGTCACAATACTTTTGAGGTTTTGAGAAGTAGATATATGATGAGATGAATTTAGAAAGAAGGTTGTGTTATAGGATAAGATTTGTGAGTAGAGAATTAGGAGTGGGGTTTAATGTATTCAAAGTTATTTAATTGGTCAATAATGGAGGTGAGATTAGGAATAGGAGAGGATAGGAATTCTTACCAACATTAAAACATGTCATAAAGTTAAATTACAGCAGGTGCAATCGATTTGCATACAGGTGCAATCGATTTGCATACAGCAACAATCGATTTGCACAATAAACAGAAACAACAGTAAACTAAAACGAACAGCGTGCAATCGATTTGAACTATGGTGCAATCGATTTGCACTGAAACAGAATGGTGAGAGAATAAAAACATACAGTGAGCAATCGATTTACACAATGGTGCAATCGATTGCATCAACCAAAAATGACCAAAAACACATTTTTCTTGAATTTAAACAAATCTTAATATACATAACATCTTAAGGCAACATATAGACATGAACTTTTCACATATAAACATGACTATCACTTTGAAAGCATTAAGAAAGGATATAATTCACCTTAGACGTCATGTTCATCCAAAATACCAAGTTCTCGTTGAATTTTGTAAAATGGTTCTCTTGCCAAAGGTTTTGTAAAGATATCGGCAAGTTGATTATGAGTATCTACAAATGTGACTTCGACATCTCCTTGAATTACATGATCACGAAGAAAATGATATCGTATGTCGATGTGTTTGGTTCTTAAGTGCATATCCGTATTCTTTGTAATATTTATCGCACTTGTATTGCCGCACCGTAGAGGAATGCATCCTAGATCGAGTCCATAGTCACGAAGTTGTTGCTTGAGCCATAATATTTGTGTACAACTACTACCTGCTGCAATATATTCTGCTTCGGTTGTGCTATGAGCAACACATGCTTGTTTCTTACAAGCCCATGATACTAATGCATTTCCAAGGATGTGACAAGTACCACTTGTACTTTTTCTATCATTTTTACAACCTGCATAATCCGCGTCAGAATAACCAACTAAATTGCAAACACTACCTTTAGGATACCATAATCTAACATTTGTTGTTCCTTTGAGATACTTTATGATCCATTTTAATGCCATGAGATGTGATTCCTTTGGATTTACTTGAAAGCGAGCACAGAGACATACACTAAACATTATGTCAGGACGGCTTATCATCAAATACAATAAAGATCCAATCATACCTCAATATTTTGTAATATCAATAGAGCCACCCGATTCATCTTGATCAACATATGTATCGGAACCCATTGGAGTAGTCATAGCTTTAGAATTATCCATGTCAAATCTTTTCAACAATTCCTTGCAATACTTAGATTAGTTGATGGAGATTCCATCCTTTAATTGCTTGATTTGAAGTCCAAGAAAATAATTCATTTTACCCATCATGGACATCTCAAATTCTCCTTGCATTATTGCTGAAAATTCTAAACACATTTCTTTGTTTGACAAATCGAAGATGATATCATCAACATAGACTTGAACTAGAAAAGTGTTACCTTTGATTTTCTTGATAAACAAAGTCTTGTCAACTTTACCTTTTTCAAAGCCTTTATCACATAAGAGATTACTTAGTCGATCGTACCATGCCATTGGTGCTTGTTTCAAACCATAGAGAGCTTTTCTCAATTTAAATACATGAGATGGATTCTTGAAATCTTCGAACCCCGAGGGTTGCTTAACATAGACTTCTCCATTGATATATCCATTCAAGAATGCGTTCTTTACGTCCATTTGGAAAAGCTGAAAATTTAATGAACAAGCATATGCAAGTAAAAGACGAATAGCTTCTAACCTTGCAACCGGAGCGAAAGTTTCTTCAAAATTGATTCCTTCTTCTTGATTGTAGCCTTGTGCTACCAACCTTTCTTTGTTCCGAACAATTATACCGTTCTCATCAATTTTGTTCTTAAACACCCGCCTTGTTCCAATGATGTGTTTGTTGCTTGGCCTAGGGACAAGTTCCAAAACTTGATTCCTTTCAAATTGGTTTAACTCTTATTGCATAGAAAAAATCCATTGGTCACCGCCTAAGGCTTCATCAACTTTGGAAGATTCAATTTGAGAGACAAACGCCATGTTTAGACAAGCATCTTTAAGATTTAATCTTGTTGTCTCACCTTGACTTATATCACCAATTACTTTATCGATAGGATGATCTCTATGAGTTCTCCATTCCTTTGGTAGATCATTAATATTTGATTCTTGTTGAGATACTTCTTCTTGTTGAATCGGTTGACCCTTATTGACATCTTTGGAAGTATTTTCTTGAGGAACTTCTAATATTTCATCATCATCATCATTACAAACAACATTATCCTCCTTGTAGGGGTTAGATTCATCAAAAGATACATGCGTTGATTCTTCAATTGTTAAAGTTCTTTTGTTATATATTCTATATGCCTTACTAGTAAGAGAGTAACCAATAAAAACACCTTCACCGTATTTTTCATCAAACTTACCAAGGTTGTCTTTGTTGTTGTTTAAGACAAAGCATTTGCAACCGAAAATGTGAAAGAAAGCAATGTTTGGTTTCCTCCCTTTGAAAAGTTCATACAGAGTTTTCTTCAAGATTGGTCTTATGTTAACTCTATTGCTAACAAAACATGTCGTGCTTACCGCATCCGCCTAAAATTATTTTGGAAGATTTGAATCGCTAAGCATTATTCTTGCAAGTTCTACAAGAGATCTATTATTTCTTTCCACCACTCTATTTTGTTGAGGAGTCCTTGGTGCCGAGAAGTTATGAGAGATTCCATGTTCTCCACAAAATTCTTCAAAGAGAGCATTTTGAAATTCTCTGCCATGATCACTTCTTATGGAGGCAATTGTTAAAGATTTCTCATTTTTAATTTGCTTAGAATACTTCTTGAAAGCCTTGAATACATCACTTTTCTGCACTAAAAAGAATGTCCAAGTATATCTAGAGAAATCGTCAACAATAACCAAGGCATATACATTACCTCTGAAACTTCTTGTTCTTGATGGACCAAATAAGTCCATATGCAACAATTGTAGTGGCCTTGTAGTAGACACCATATTCTTAGATTTGAAAGTTGATTTTGTTTGTTTCCCTTTTTTACAAGCATCAAAAAGTCTATCTTTGACAAAATTTCTCTTAGGAAACCCAATGACAAGACCATGCTTGATTAATTTATTCAAGTGTTCCATGTGAATATGAGTAATTCTTTTGTGCCAAAGCCATGAATCATCGTTGTTCGCCACGAGACATTTTACCTTCAAAGATGGATCATCAAGGGAAATCATAAATATATTATTAATTCTTTTACCTTTAAGTATAACCTCATGTGTGACTTCATCTTCTATCAAGCATTCATCTTTGGTGAACTTGATCTTGAAGCCTTTGTCACAAAGTTGGCTAATACTAAGAAGATTGTGCTTTAGTCCTTCAACATAAAGAACATCTTCAATGGATGTGAAAGGTGGAGCACCAACTTTGCATTTGCCAAGAATTCTTCCCTTATTGTTGTCTCCATAAGTGACAAAACCCTTGGCCTTTATCACTAGATTTGAAAATTGGTTTATGTCTCCCGTCATATGCTTTGAACAACCACTATCAAGATACCATAGATTGCATGTGGTATTCAAGAATACCTACAAAACAAATTAGGTTTTGTTAGGTACCCAGGTTGCTTTGGGTCCTTCATAATTAGTACCTTTCTTTACCCACACATAATTCCCACTTGCCACACTAAAGTTTCTAACATAGCAAGCATTAGGTGTATGGCCTTTAATATCATAATAAAAACAAGTAGGTTCAAAGTTACTTCTATATCTAGAAGAAAAAGGTTTCTTCTTAGGGAATTTTTTCTTTTTTGGATAATGATGAACCACTTTAGGTTTGTTCACTTTCTCTTTGGATGATTGATCACTATCCTTAACAAAGATAGTTTTATTAGAACTTGGTTTTGAAAACTTTGAATATCCAAGTCCACTTTTATCATTGGAATATCTTTGTTGGCTAAGAACACATTCCAATCCAATTTTACCTTTTTCATATCTCTCAATAACTCTTTTTAATTGGACAATTTGGAAAGAGAGTGATTCACAATTTTTTCATACAAAATTCTGCTTTTGCTCACTAAAATTTTTGTTTTTCATCTTTGAGATCTTTTTCCATAGATTCATATTTTTCTTCTAAAGATGAGATTTGTTTCTTTTGAGATGAAATAGTTTTGTATGGAATTTTGCATTCATTTAATAATTAATCTATATCACCTTGTGCATCATTATCAAAAAGAGAAAATTAATTACTAACCTCTTCATCTTCACTATCGGAATGGTATGAGGCCATCAATGCTAAATTTGCACTTTCATTACTATCAGAATCAGACGAAGAACTTATCTCGTTATCCTCCCATGCAACATAGGCCTTTTTGTTCTTAAATTCCCTTTTGCCTTTGTAGCCACCTTTCTTGGAGAGTTTCGGACAATCCGGCTTTATATGACCTTACTTACCGCATTCATAACATGTGACTTCTTGTGTTGACGTGTAAGCTTCCTTTTTCTTGAATTGTTTCTTTATTTTTGCATGAGAAAAAGATTTGTCATTTCTACCAAAGAACTTACCAAGCATTTTAACAAGAAGCATGAACTTTTCATCTTCTTCCGGATTGTCTTCCTTTTCAACTCCATTGGAATTAATCTTTAAAGCAATATTCTTGGACTTCTTCTCTTTATTTTCATGCTTTTCAAGTCTTCCGAGTTCCGTTTCATATTCTTGAAGTTTTCCAAACAACGTTGCGGACGTCATTGTAGAAAGACTTTTATTTTCATAAATTGTCGTTACTTTTGGTTGCCATTCCCTAGTTAAAGATCTAAGTACTTTCATATTTAGTTAATCATTAGTTAAAGTCTTACCAATAGCACTTAGATGATTTATCAAGTACAAGAATCTTTTCTGCAAGTCAATGATGGATTCTTCGAGCTTCATTCGAAACAACTCATATTCTTGACTTAAAGTATTTAATCTTGATCGTTTAACTTCAACAGTTCCTTCATGAGTTTGTACCAAGGTATCCCATATTTATTTCGCCGTTTTGCATGCCGAGACACGAAAGAATTCATCCATGCTAAGTGCACCTTGAAGAAGATTGATTGCCTTTTTATCATAGAGGAACTTTTTCTTATCGTCTTCATCCCATGCAGTTTTAGGCTTTGATGAACCAGCACCATTGATCACTGTTATAGGAATAAATGGACCATTTTCAACGGCATCCCATACTTTTTCTCCTTGTGCTTCTAGATGTGCCTTCATGCGTATTTTCCAGAAGTCAAAATATTCACCACAAAATAGAGGAGGCTTGTTGTTACTACCACCATCTCTAAAAACAAGATTTTGATTTGCGGAAGCCATTCTAGATCTCTAGAAACAGGTTACCTATAACCTGCTCTGATGCCAAGTGTAAGTATGAAGTGCGCCTAAGAGGGGGGGGGGGGTGAATTACGTACTTTAAATTTTTTCTGGTTTTAGTGATGATGGATATTATTTTTCTGGTTTATGGTGAGTTTATGAAAGAGTAAAGTGCAAAAAAATAAAGAGACACAAGCGAGATATCCTGGTTCCCCTCACAGTCCGAGAGTACTCCAGTCCCCTTTCAACATGAAAGAGATTTCCTTATAGTTGGAAAGCTTAAACAAGAACTACCAAAACTAAGAACAATCCTATTGGACCAAGAACAATCCTCTTGGATTTTCACTATGTCAACAGTGAGAACAATCCTATCAAGGCGACCTTACTTGTTTCCAACAATCCTGGAAAAACTAGAGTACAAAAACCATTATTCTTATTTCCAACAATCCTGAAAAATAAGAAAGTGTACAACAATATTTTGATCGAGTGAGTTTGTAGAGCAATAATCACTTTGAGTGATTTTATCAATAACTTGATC
Organism: Vicia faba; assembly: GCA_948472305.1. Classification (NCBI taxonomy): domain Eukaryota; kingdom Viridiplantae; phylum Streptophyta; class Magnoliopsida; order Fabales; family Fabaceae; genus Vicia; species Vicia faba. The sequence continues at coordinate 648,613,589 of OX451735.1, read as the reverse complement.
TTCTCTTCCAATAACAGTGATATACAATGACTCAAGACTTAGATTGATCAAAGTTTTATGTTATACAAGATATGAAAATAAGCAAAAAAACTTTATGAATGAATGTGAAAAAGGCTTGAGTTGAATATTTGAAAATTTAGAAAAATATTGATTGGAAGAGATTGTTTTTGATTTTGAAATTTCAGTATTTATATGTTCATAGCACCCCGTTGAAACAACATAAGTTTATGTAAATTAATCATGAACAATTGCCAAGATTAAATGAAAAGATTCCATGAAGTGGTGTTATGAAAAGGTATGTTCAAAGCAGCTGTTTTTCAAAAACGTTCAGCAAGCAATCGATTGCACCCTTCATGAAAATTGATTGCACGGGTTCTAACAGCTAGAAAATTCAAATGTTTTCAGTGAGCAATCGATTGCACAAACATGCAAATCGATTGCACTTTAAAACAAAAGCATTTTTAACCAGAGAGCAAATGATTGTACTAAGAAACATAAGCAAAACAACTGAAGATTTGAGTCATGAAATCGATTGCACCAACATGTAAATCGATTGCACAAAAGTAAAAATGGATTTTTTTCTTAGAAAACTTGAGAAAAAGTTTGGACAAGTTTTAAACACTTCTTTTTATCATTGAGCATCTAAGACTTAAGTTCATAGCAAGATTTGTTATTATACCTTGTGAAATTTGCCAAGAGCTTGAATCAAAGAATTTTATCCATTGATGCTTTAGCTTGATCAATATCTTTGCCTTCTTGCCATTATGGTTTGTCTTCATCAAAATAAAGTTCATTGAGAAGCTTGATATTACAAATTGTTGAACATGAAGAAAATTAGACAACATCTTCAGATACTTTACTCACATGATTTTCAAGATTAGTGAAATTATCCTTGCCTTTTCTTTTCTTTCCGATCCTTCCTTTTACAAACTTATTTCTAGATTGAGAAGAGTTTTTAGGGTAGTCATACAGTCTAAAATAAAATGGTTTTATATGACCATACTTTCCAAAGTAGTGACATATCCAAGGGTGAATGTTTACTTAATTTAGGAATTTTTGTCCCTTGAAAGGATGTTGAAATATTGAGCCTGACATGTCTTTTTTACCACCGACATCATATTTTGTCACATAAGATTTCTTTATCATTCAATAATTGATAGTTAAAACCTATCCTACTAAAATTCATGCCTTCTTCATTGACCTGAACAACCTTATTCAGTTCACTAGATCCATTTGAAATGTTTTCAAGTTTAGAGGTTAACAAAGCTACCTTTTCTTTAAGTTCAGAGTTCATAGCTTGAAGTTTTCCTTTCTCATTATGAATTTTAGTCGTGGCTCCTTTTTGGACTTCATTTAAATTGCACACTGCTTCACTTTTCACACCGAGATATTTGTAGAGACTTGCTAGTTCTTCATAGGTAAGATTTTCATCACAAGAATCCATATCAGATTCATACCTGTCAATCAAAGCTACATTCTTTGCATCTTCCACACTTTTAACATTACTAACCTTTATGACGTCGAAAGGTATGTTCTGAACACCAGGTACTGATCTTATCTTGTTCAGTAACTGATTAAACGTTTCTTCAAGAAGCATAATTCTTTTCGACAGTCCCACTTCAGAGTCAAGAGTACTAGCAATACTCTTGTTCTTTTTCTCAAATCTTTCACTCATCTTCAACTCAAATATTTGAAGAGATCCAATAAGTTCATCCACTTTCATGCTCTTGACGTCTTGAGCCTCCTCAATGGAAGTTACATTCATGTCAAATTTCTTAGACAAGGACCTAAGAATCTTCCTGACCAGTTTTTCTTTTGGCATTTTTTCTCCCAAGAGACTTGATGTATTAGCAACTTTAATAATCTTCATATGAAAATCCCGAATAGTCTCATTATCATTCATCTTGAGGTTTTCAAACTTAGAGGCGAGAAGTTGAAGTCTTGACATCTCTACTTTAGATGTACCTTCATGAGTTGTCTTGAGAGTTTCCCAAGCATCCTTGGCCAAGGTACAAGTATTTGTCATTCTAAAGACATTTATGTCCACTTCATTGAATAGAGCATTCAAGGCCTCAGAGTTTCTACTAGCTAATTTCTCCTCATCTTCAGACCAGTCTTCCTCTAGCTTTAAGAGAACATTCCCATCTTTGTGCTTCACACTCCGAGGATCCCATCCTTCCAAGATAGCCTTCCATGCTTTCATGTTCATGGATTCAGAAAACACACCATTCTAATCTTCCATCAGTCATAATTTGAACCATCCAACAAAGGTGGCCTGTTGTAATATCCTTCTTCTTTCTTCATAGTGCAAGAAAATATATCCATAAATCTCACCCAGTAAACATAAGAGGGTGCTAGCTCTTGATGCCAATTGAAATTTTGGCACATACAATATAAATTTCAAGACTAATGTCTTAATGCACAAGCACAATATCACGACAGATGTTACGACATCTGCTGACAGAACATAAACTATTACCAACATTAAAACTATGCATAATTATAAAGTGAATAAGGTAAAAGAACACAAAGAATTATTAACCAAGTTCAGTGTAACTCACCTACTTTGGGGGATACCAAGCCAGGAAGGAATTCTATTATCAGTAGTACTAGTGCAAAGCTAAACTCCTCCATTTACAACTTTTCACCTAATCCCTACCCAGTGCAACTTCTACCTAGGTACCTCCTAGATACGAGAAATCTCCATCTCACCTCCAATCACCGCAATAATAAAAAACCACTCCCATTCCCAGGGAATGTCTCAAGAAACCAAAAAGGAATAACACACTTCCAAATTACAAATACTTAGTTTGTTAAAGGCTTCACTAAGAACAATACTCAATTGTTGCTTACAAGCTTCGAGGAGAATAATAACTTGATGAAAAAGTAACAATTAGTCAACTCAAATGCATCAAAGATACATGAGGACATACAAAAAAAAACAGAAACTCCCTTGAAGAACTCTCAAACCCGAAACTAATAAAATTTTGCTTCCCCTTATTTATTATAAAGTTCTTAAAGATACTAGGTCTAGGTAGTTTCTTTAAATACTCCTAAACAATCCTTGGGCCTTGAATATTCTCCCAAATATTCCTTGTTGTCATTGTTGATAGTTGCACCAATCTATGCAGAAAAATCTCCATGAATCTTGGAACACAATACAAGGTTTCCTTAATTGTCTCAAAGTCCAGTTTTGGCAACCTGTATACATCTGAAGATAAATCAAAGTGTTCCAGATTTAAAAACCTTGACATGCGAAAATAACTGGTATATATCCAAAAGGAACCTCAGAAAATCAAATCGAATCTTGTCAATAAATAAAACAACAACTCATCTTGTACCTAACCAAGATGTCATGACATCTGTCTTTGACATCTGGTTAAAAACAAATAACACTTGAACTGTTATGACAGTTGGTGCAGATGCTATAACATCTTGCACAACATTAGTAGAACTATGTTTTAGCAAAATTGATACCAATCCTAAAACCATGGAACAAACAAATATTTAACAAAGATCATAATTGTTCATGTGCATTATAGAGTACAAATGTGTATTTCACATATTTCTGAGTGTTCACACATTCTTGATGTAATGTTAATGTCTGGAAGGTATTAGCTTGCACAAACAATGTTTGATACAAAATTACTTCTTTTTCTACAATAAAATGTATTCTCTTGTGTATGGTTATGGTAGGCTTTCCCAAAAGAACTATTTTCTATACTTCAAAAAGGGCATATACTGAGAGGACTAAGTGTTGGACTTGGAATCAATCATTCTTGTGCATAATAGTGGAGACCCATTTCTAAAGAAGCTTTGTCTCAAGTTGGTGGATTTAAAGGTGCCACTTTAACTCCTATTTAAAATGGAAAATTAAAATAAATGACAAAAAAATTTAGATTAATTAAGTTTTTAAGGCTTTATATATTTTTTAGTTTCAACCCCTATAAAAAATTGTTAAGGTTTGTTTTCATATTCAGCACAAAGGTAGACTACACAGTATATTAAAAACAATAATTTGGAAAGGCTAAATAGGTAGGTATGGATCAATTTACATTTGTCTAGTTTGTTGATTGAGTGACAAATTCTACGTGGCATTGAAGAAAGATATGTTTATCTTCAATATGGCATGAAAGTATCATATTGATCTTCCCCCTTCAATATGTTTCTGCAGGTAAAAAATATAATTTGAATAGATTAACAAAAGTCACTTGATTAATGTTGTCACTATTTCAGCTGCATTGCAAAGGATGGGCTTTTCATGATATAACGCATTACATTGGTGAGCCCTCAATGGTTAGAACTTGGTGAGAGTATCTCCTACAGGAAAAAATGGTATCCCCGTCCACACAAAATCTCCTATTATGGTATTAAGGGTGTAGGGCACATGTATGTGCTTGTCCCCTTTCTTGATTCATTCCCCTATTTAGACTTGAGACCCCCAATAGCATAACGCCCCAAGTGTTGGATATGCCAAACATTTGGGAAGCATTTCTCGTGAAAAACTTCTTTAGGCGATCCTCTAAGATGAGACGATTCATCTCCTTCTTGAGCTGATAACAGTCTTTAGTGTGGTTCACATCGACCTTGTGAAACTTGCATCACCTGCTGGGCTCAGACCTCATGACATGTGACTCAAGTGTTGGTGGTTATGGAATTTCATGCATGTGGAGGACTTCGAGTCATATATTCTCACAAGAGTGTTTAAAGCTGTGAAGCTTTTTGCACGTTTTCTACTTCGTTTGATCTTTTCCTTGTTTTTGATGTGTGATGTATAATGCTTATTTTGTGAATGTTGTGAACTATCGTGGGTTTCCAATTGTACTCTCTTTGATATCCACGACCTTCTTTTGGTACTGCTTTCCTTGATGCTTGTGTTATTGGATATTGGTGTACCCTAAAATTCTCCCTCTCTTTTCTGAAGACATTTCACACAAGATCTCCAATAACTCAAGCTTGCACAAGTGTTGACTAGGTCAAACCATCTCCTAAACATTGATGCCTCAAATTAGCATTTTGATTTTCACAAGGATAATTGGACTTCTAATGCCTCAAATGACCTTCATGGATCATTATAGACCTCTAAGAATACTCATGTCAAGTTTCAAGTCTTGAATCACAAATTTGCTCAGTCAATTGACCAGATGACTGTTAATTAGCTATATTGGGTAAAAAGTTAACTGTGGTCAAACTACAGTCAAAATTCAATATATTTGATCCACATCAACATTTTGAAGTAATATTCATTAATTGATCAAATTTGGATCACAATTCCTCAAGAAAAATGTTCAAATCACAAAAAAGGCAAAATGGTCAAAATTAGGGTTTTAACTGAGAATGACTGATCATTGACTTTTGACCTAATACATAAATTAATGGTTTGGCATATGATATTAAGGATTCAAAAACCATATCTTGACCTAATTTCATAGCCCAAATCATTTCTCAAGATCAATTGATTGATAGTTGATATTTGGTCAACTGATGAAAAAGTCAACTGTCACACCAAAAGTTAAACTTTGACTTTTTGGTCAATATTGAGTTTCAAAGATAACAATTCATCAAGAAATTCAAAAATATGAATCTTGATCATCAAGAAATCAAGAAAGTCAAAAGCCAATTTGAAAAGTCAAACTTTTCAATACTTAGAATTTTTCTAAGTGTTTTAAACCTTGATAATTTCACAACTTTATGACATTTTTTCACCAAGATGCAAGATGATTCAAAGAAAACTTTCAACATGAAAGTTGTAGATCTTTATGAGATCTACAACTTTGATTTTATGATAAAGTACTATAAATTATTGGATTTTGAGTTATAAATTCATGAAGTCATGCCCATGTTCTAAACACTTAGTGAAATTTTTTTTAACCTAGTTTGGTCAGGATTTTTCCCTAACTTCTTGGCCAATTTTCACCAAGTTCCAATTTGATTTAGAAAAAATGATCAATATTAAAGTTGTAGATAATGTTTCAAGCTTTCCAAAATGTTTAAGAACTTGAAGATATTATTTTTGAGCTAAGAGATTCGAAGACTTGAAGTTGGAATTTCATTCTTAAATTTCATGTAATTTTTATGAAGAACTCAAGACCAAATCTCACAACCTTATCATCAAATCTCACTTTTAAAGCCATGTTGCTTGTAAATCTCCACATAATCAAAGATTTACACAAATATTTGAGGCTTTATCCACTTGGTTATACCATTTTTGGATGAAATTGCAAAAATCTCCATATCCATTTTCATAAAGATCACTTTAATCACAAAGTCAACTTCTTGAGCTCCCAAACTTGTTTCATCTGAACACAAGCAAAGTCAAAACCAGAAGCAACAGGTCTAAGGCCTCCAACAACTTCAGACCATGCTTGTACAACACATTGAAACTTGGTTTTCACTTTTCTTCAAAAGCAATCCACCTAGCCAAAACCCTACAACTCAGAAATCCCTTGTGCAAAACATCTTTAACCTTTTCCATATAGATAGACAAGTTATTTTCAATCAAACGCACAAGCTGAAAACCTCTAAAACACTCTCAAACACTCTGGAGCACAAAAATTGCATTTTGTGACACTTTTGATGTTTCAAACACCCATCACAAAATCTACTCGTGTGTTTTCAATTCTAATCCTTCATACACCTTTAGTACATCATATAAGAGTGATCCCAACACCTATTTATGGACTGTAACTCCATTTTCACCATCCACCATTTTCAAAAACCTCCATTACAGTTGGACTTGAGTAGGGAGATCCAGGCACCTTCAAAGCAAAGTAAGGGTTGTAACACACTCAGGGAGGTCCAGGAAAGCTAAACAGATCATTAGGACACCTCAAAGGTTTCTCAAACTCCATACACGAATATCATTTGGAAGGTAAGTTTTATAAACTGTGATATCTTGATTTAAGCATTTTTTGTACCTACACTCTGAAGTAAAAATGTAGATATCATTTCCCTAAAGCTAACCATGTTCTTAGTTTGCATTTTAATTACTTGTGCATGGAGAATTTCATCTCTGACCAGTTAGGGCATGTTTTTGGTACCAATAGAAATTAAACTTAACCTTTGATCTATATCTTTTAAGAGTTATATGGTTGGATTCATGGTGAAAAATACACAAGTTTCATGTTTACATTTTTTAATTTCATTGAGAAATAAAGGAGATACATATTTCAAAAATAGTGTTGTCATGGTTGGAGCGAGGAAGAAGATGAACATTTCTTCAGGAATGTGTTTAAAATATATATTTGTGGTTTTGTATAAACTAATAGATGTATAGCCACCCCAGTGGTAAAGCGCACGTCTGTTCACCCTTGGGACCTAGGTTCGAGCCCCAGTGGTACCCTTTTGCTTTTTCTTGTTTTATTTTTACAGATTCTGTGCAAGCAAAGTTCCAGCGCGCATGGTACACCTCATCCCTCAACCCTCTGATTATCATCAAAGGCACTCCAACACACTACAAGGCATCCTCATGATGTGCCCCCTAAAGGCCTCCCACACTGAACCAGCCAGCGCCTGGACCAACATGTTTGGGCCTGGGAATTTACTTTTGTATTACCCCCCATTTACTTTTTGCAACAGGCCCAATCTTTTTATTTCATTTTTCTGTTTTCAAACAAAAAACTATTTGGGCCTAGCATTTTTTATATTTTTCACCCTCCAATTTCTTTTCACACACTGACCTAAATATTTTATTTTTATTTTTTTCTTACCAAATAAAAGTCATAAAAATCATGGAAAATATAGACTTAGGTTTTTTTTAATTAATTGGTTAATTTTTCCCAAATAAAATTAATTAATTTAATCACACTAGGGTTTATTTTATTAATTAGTTTGTTAAAATTAATTAGAACTAGTTTTTTTATTTTATATTTTACATATTAAAATATTTTCATAAACAAAAACCCCAAAGATTATATTTATAAAAAACATTTAGAACATTTTGAAATTTAATTTATTTTCATAAATAAATTTATCATAAATAAATTTATCATACTTTCTTTTTATTAAATTTTGTAAATAAATACTTAAAATTAGAATTAAACTTCTAATTTCTTTTCTTATCAAATTTCAAACATTTTCCTCAAATTAAAAAATAAACAAAAATATTTTCTTAAATACTTAGAATTTGTTTTAGGGTTTATTATACTCTGGACCCTTTCTATCTTTGCATATCTATTTACCTATTACATTATTTTGAAATTATATACCTTGTCAAAAATTATAATAGTATTTAGGGTTTTATGCTTTCATCCCCATTCATAAATTTGTACCCCCATACCCTAAAGTATTGTAATAGCGTATGATATTTAAATTTCACAATTTACCGCTTTCCATTATTGTTAGTAATTAGGGTTTGTATGGTCAGATGAAATCAATCTTAGAAAACCCTAATCTCAAAGACAAAAATGCATGAAACCAAAATACTTTGCACACTTGCACCTCTAGGGTTAACCCACACTTGTTGCCTTAAAATAAACAGTCATGTCCCTCGAACGTGGGATGCTTTAGCAATGACCCTCGAATACAAGATCGTAGTCCCTCGATGACCCTTAGATGTTTCCTTCGGTAAACGATCTTAACCCTTAAAGATAAATTTCTAAGGTATCCTACAATGTTGTCTTCTATGACTATACGATGACGCGCGCCTGTCCCTTCACATCTAATGATATGGTTACTTACTAACTAATGATATGATAACACTATCTAAAGGAGGAGGAAAAGAACTAAGACTTTTTGAGTAGGTAGAACGCTCGTAGTTGCTTGCTCACAAATAAAACTATATTCACACTTACACTTTCAAAACATCTTTCCAAAAACAAACATCTCTTTGAACTATTTTCAAAACCAACACTTTGCATACATTCTTATAGAGACAAGAATCATTACAAAGTTTGCTGAAACAAATGCGTTTTCAAAATATTCTCAAACTTACACAAAATACAAAAACATTTACAAAGCATTTCAAAGTGAGCTAGCATTTAAGAGCCCGTAGATAACTACGAATGAAAAGGGTGCTAACACCTTCCATTTTCATAACCTACCCCCCGAAATCAAGAAAATTCTCAAAAGGTCTTTCATGTTCTTTTCACCCTTTCCTTTATTGGATAAAAGAAAATTCGGTGGCGACTCTTGCTATCCGCAATAATTGATAAAACACAAAACACCCAAGTCAGTTCTCCCACCGTATTATAGATATAAAGGATGCTATTCTCCAAAGTTATATTTATAAGGCTTAATTCATCCATGGTAGCACACATCTCTTCCATGGAATTCTCCTCGTTATTAGATTTAATATTAGATGGATTTGTTACCTTCTTATTGATGGATCTATGTGATTGCATGTATGAAATTGATGATCCTACTAGGAACCTTCATAATATTTCGACAACGACAACACCAATGACTGTTGATGTTGATGGGAACAACTTTCCAAATCTTTGATGATGATGGCCAAAATTAAAGACATTGTAAGCCTTGCCAAGTAAGAAAATCAAAATTCCATTGAAGTACTGATATGATTGATATATTTAGAAAAAGATCTTGAAGGTGTCATAGTTGTGAATGAGAGGACGTGTGAAAAATCGTTTGGTCGTGTATGTCTTAGTGACGAGAGTTTTGTTAAAGCAGGAGAGTAACACCTAAGATACTAAGGAAAATCACTCACACACTACTTATATGATCAATATATTTGGTAAATCATCTTGAAGGCCTTAGAGTTGCGAAAGAGAGGAAGCCTAAAAACTTGTTTGGTCGTGTCTATTTGAGTGACCAGAGTTTTGTGAAAGTAGTAAAGTAACTCATAAGATACTAAGGAAAAACACACACACACACATACACTTCAAATATATATATCAAAACCCTATTTTAACTATCAAAACTCTTAAAATAAAACGCAAGTCTAATCTAGTTAATTAGGAAACTGTCAGCTTCTTTTTAAAGCATTTTTGAACTACCCAGTTGATTGGGACCTCAAGCTAAATAATTGGAAGTTTTTTTACTACTAAATCGATTGGGACCCTAAGCCAGTCAATTAGAAGAAGGAAAGTCGATTTCATAATCGATTATGACAGTGTCTTGATAACTAGCAATGATTCTTTGTCCAAACTTTCTAAAATGGGTCATGTTAATTGATTACTTAGGCTATCCAATCGATTGGGACCTTAATCTAATCAATTGGGCCATTCAAACTTCCCATGATTGTTTCATTTTTTTGGTTATTTCAGGTCTTATATAAAGGAGGCATTTATTCTCCTTATTTTACATCAGTTTTTCGAAGCTCTCTATTTTCTTTTGAATTTATCTCTCTATTTTCTCCCTCTCTATTCAGAAATGTTTATCTTTCATTTAAGTTGTATTGGTGCTTTTGAGTGAAAAATACTTTTGAGTAAGAAATTATAGTGGTCATGTTGTTGATATAACTATCAAGGGTATGATACTATTTAGGAATCGAGTTTGGTTATTAAGATAAACCAATTATAAAATCTTAGTTTTAGTTTTAGAGCTTCGCCAAAAAAACTTTTCTTTGGTTATTAAGATAAGTATGGAAAATCTCTAGATGGTTCGTTTACTTAGACTGGGTAAAAGTGTTCATTTTGGTTAGGGAAAAGCCTTTGTAAAATTTCAAGATCGTATTTTATCAAGGTTCATGGGCATAACCTGCAAAAGCTTAAGTTTATAGTCAAAATCTCAAGAAGATCTATTAGGGACAAAATTAGGTTAACGTTCGGTCGAACTTGGATAAATCAGTGGTGCCATCTCTCTAAACCTTTATATTTTACTTTTTGTGATTTACTTTACTATTTATATATTTTTGTTGCTAATTTATCTATGATCTTAAAAGATACTAACCCAATTTATTTTCTAAGTAACAAAACCTTAAAACTAATTACAAATTTTGAATACCACAGTTAGCCCTCATCCCATCTTGTGCTTGAAGTCACTTGTTTAACAAGTGGCACCGGAGTCTAACTTCTGTTGAAAAGTAATCATCTCCAGAGGAAAAGTGACTTCAAGATATTCATAAACAACCCTCCATACTTTAATGGAGAAGGGTATAGTTCGTGGAAAGAGAAAATGAAGTTTTTCATAAAAGGGATGAATAATGCAATTTAGACGACCATGAAGGAAGGTCTATTTGTTCATAAACACAAAGTTAATGGTGTTGTAGAAAACAAACCTGGAAAGGATTGGACCAAATATGATAAATAAAATGTGTAGTGCAGTTTGAAGGCATAAGTTATCATCATTACCGCTCTCGATCTTGATGTGTTTTTATAAGTTTCTCACTGCGAGACTGCAAAAGAAACGTGGGACATCCTCCAAATTACTCATGAAGGAACTACTAAGGTAAAGAGATAAAATTTGGTCACTTTAAATCACAAGCATGAACTTTTTAGAATGAAACCTCAAGAGAACATAAATCAAATGCAAACACGATTTACTCATATCTCTAGTCAATAAGAGCTCTGGGAAAAATTTTCAAACAAGGAACTAATTGTGGAAATTTTAGATGCTTAAACTATAGTGGGAAACCTAAAGTCATTGTGGTTTGAAAATCTACGGATCTAGCAACTAGGGACACACACACACACACACACACACACACACACACACACACACACACTTTTTAGTAAACTGCAGGAACATTAGATGGGGCTGAAGAGACTTATTAATGATGAAGAAGATGACAACAAAAATAATAAAAGTATTACACTAAAAGCCATAAGCATTAAAGATATGGAGATAAAAGATAAAGAGTGTCCTAGTAAAAGTAATGAATTCATGGAATTCATGTTTCGAAAATTCAAGGAATTCCTAGAGCACGAAAAACGAACTTCAAGGCTCTAGAAGCAAGTTATAGAAAGCTGATCGTACACTCCTACATGTCATAAATGAGGAGAGAAATGACACATGAACCAAAATCAAAGAAAGTTCAAGAAATATGAAAGAAAAGCAAAGAGGGCACACATATCATGGGATATTGATGATTTAGATTCCTCATATAAGGAAGAAGCACACATTTGTCTCATGGAAAATCATCAAGATGACGAGGTTACCTCTCACTTATCTCATCTATATTTATTTCGAATTTGTGAGAAGCTAACAAAAGAAACTAGTAAATTATAACAAGTTATTTATACCTTAAAGACAATTTCTTTCCCCTTGCATTGAAATAAAAACATGTTACAAGAAATATAAAGTATTAGAGAGAGACGATATGGTCTAACTTTAAACTCTTCCTCCTTTCGCAAAGTATTGAAATCTATCAAGTGTGATTAATGTAACATTTTGAAAAATAAAATGGATGATCTTCAAAACATATTTGATAAATTCACTAAAGGAAGAGACAACTTGAATATTTTGTTATGAACCTAATAACAACAGTAAAATCTTTAGTAAATTTTGCAATGCTAAGCCCACCTCTCATTTCAAGACCTTAAAATGCAACTATTGTAATAAATAAGGTCATATTGTCATGTTCTATTTTATTAAGAAAAGTCACGAGAGCAAAGAAGAACATCATACTTCATACTTTTATAAAGAGTTGTGTGAATGTAAAAAGAGAAAAGTCAATTTGTGATGACACCTACAGTTGCTCTTCAAATCACACAACTCAAAAATAAATATGTTATATTGTTCTATTTGTACGAGGGAAGAAATATTTTCGCATATTAAAAAATAAGACAAAATCATTGAATCTTTGATTTTTAGTAAGATCTCCAATCTTACCTTTTAATTGTTCTAATTGATAAAACTTTTATTGAACAAGTTACTTATTAAGTTATGTAACAATGGTAATAGAGTGTGTTCAATTATTCTATATGCATGGTCTTTAAAAACTTCAATGTAATTTTTTTATATTTTCCTTTCGAAAATACCATGACTATAGAAGAACTCATACATATTACCTTTGGTGAACTAACACATAGTACGTAGAAGTAGAGGTTGTTAATTATGCAAGTATCATTGAAATCACATCTTTGGAAGATGTCGGTCAATGAAAATAAATATATCAAAGACGTGAGGAATTCAAAATTTCAAACTGAGAGACTCTTGTTGAAGAAGTCAACCCAGAGAATCAATAGAGTGAAGGGACATTATGGAATATCCCATTCAAAATGTTAATATTGATATTTCTAAGGGAATTAAATATCAACGTTACCTTATAAAGTTATGTAACCTAGGGTTTTTGTTTCATAAATTGAGGCAACAAAAATTGTTGAAATCATCATTAAATAACATTGGTATCTTGTTATGCAAGAAATGTTAAATCAATTTGAGAGAAACAATGTTTGAGAACTCATTCCCAAATATAATTTAGTCATTTGAATCTTAGTGGATATTTCATAATAAGCTTGATGTTTTTGGATTTTTTTTTAGAAATAAAACAAGACTTGTTATGAAGGGTTACAATCAACAGGAAGACATATAATTTAATGAAAGTGGTTTATAGGGTTAAGTAATTTATAGGAATTTGTTGGGTGTGGATCTTAGGCTCAAAGGAAGTAGTACACACTCTCGATAACATGGGATGGTGATTATTAACTCCCATATTACTTAAGAGAACATGACTTCCCCTTTTGAATTCTACTACCGTGTCATTTTGTATAAGGACATATCACTAGGGATGGCAAAAAAAACCGTACCCGCAGATATCTTTGGATAAAATTCATTATGGGTATGGGGCAGGTAGATTAATTGATATCCATAGATAAAATAAATGGATATTTAAATACCCGTTTAGTAATAAATATGGATACAGATTTAATGATATCCATGCCCGTGGAAATCCGTATCTGTTAATAAATTATAAGAATTACTTAAATATTAGTTTATTATACTTAGTCTTTTCATCTTCTAAAACTTAGTCTTTTTTTGAAGTTTTCTTTGAAGAAAACCTTTTACATTCATTATAAATTATCTTAGCCATTTCATATTTAAGCTTCTTCTTTACTCCATACCTCACTTCAACAATTCCATCATCCAACCAATAAATTTCTCTATCTAACCAGTCCATTCCTTTCTACTTATCTATCATCCTCTCTTTCACCATAACTTACAATCACAATATCTTTTACTTTTTGTTAAAAATAAAAATGTATGATTGTTATATTTTGGTGAAAATGAAGGAAATTAATGTGATAAAATTTTGTTGTTAAAATAAGAGAGATTTTTATGGATGTTATGTGATAAAAACTTCACGTGTCTTTAAAAGAAGTTGAAAAATTATTTTTCCAAAAAAAAAAATTAGAATTTTTTTTATCCATGGATATTAGTAAATATCTGCGAATGCCTTAAACCCACGGATCATCTGTTTAACAGATACCCGCACAGATATAGATATCATATTTATCCAACGGGGTGGACACAAATATCATACTATCTGCCCCCAAGGATATCTATTTACATCCCAACATATCACCCCCACATTTTCATAGAAGGTGAGTGTAATACGGTGTGAGAACTGACTTGATTGTTTTGCATTTTATCGGAAATGTTGAGGATAGCAAGAGTCGCCGCCGACTTTTATTTTATCCAATAAAGGAAAGGGTGAAAAGAATAGGAAAGACCTTTTGAGAATTTTCTTGAGTTCAGGGGGTAGGTTATGAAAAGGGAAGGTGTTAGCACCCTTTTCATCCTTAGTTATCTACGGGCTCTTAATTGCTTGATCACTTTAAAATGCTTTGTGTTTGTGTAAGTTTGAAAATACTTTGAAAACGCCTAAGTTTGGTAAACTTTGCAATGATTCTCGCATCGTTGAGAATGTATATAAAGTGTTGGTTTTGAAAATATTTGTCGAAAAGGAACATTTGGAAAGATGTTTGAAAATTCCAATGTAAGGCAATTTTGTAATGATTCTCGTATCGTTGAGAATATATACAAAATGTTTGTTTTGACAAATGTTTTGAAAGTGTGAAGTGCGGAAATGGTTTTGTTTGTGAGCAAGCAATTACGAGCAATCTACCTACTCAAAAAGTCTTTGTTCTTTTCTTCCTCCTTTAGATAGTGCTATTTTACCATTGGTTGGTAAGGAGCCATATCATTGGATGTGAGGGACGGGCGTGGGTCATCGTACAGTCATAAAAGGCAACTTATAGGATATTTTTAGAAATTGTCGTAAGGGACTAAGATCATTTACCGAAGGCAACATTTGAAGCGTCATCGAGGGACTATGATCTTTTAATCGAGGGTTTTTGCTAAAACATCCTACGTTCGAGGGACATGACTATTTAAATATGAGGCAACAAGTGTAGGTAACCCTAGAGGTGCATATGTGCAAGTGTTTTGATTTCGTGTATTTTGTCTTGAATTAGGGTTGTCTAATGTTTGATTTTAAGTCTTTCCATGAAAACCCTAATTACTAGCAATAATAAGGAAAGCGATAAATTGCAGAATTTAAATGTCCTACGCTATTACAACGCTTTAGGAATAGGGGGTACAATTTTTGTGAATAGGGGGAGAAAGCAATAAAGCCCTAATTACTATTACAAACCACTGTACATGAATAATAATAGAACGTACAAAAATGCAAAGATTGAAGAGGAAATGGAAATTGTCTTTTTTAGGGTTTTATTTGATGGAAAAGGTTTAATATTAATCTTAACTAAACTAATTAATTATTTACAAAAGAAGTTAATTAATTTTTAACAAAACCTAAAATCTAAGCCAATTGAATTTAAGAAGAAAACAAAACCTAAGTCTAAGTAATTTATTTAGAAAATAATTTGAATGTTAGTATTAATTTTGAAATTTTTTTTACAATGTAAAAGAAAATGTTTTAATGAAATAAATAAATAAATGAAAATAATGAAAATATAAAATAAATGGGTTGGGTGTTTAAAAGTAAAAAGGGTGGTAAAAAGTAGTAAACAGGTTGGGCCCAAGATGGTTTTTGTTTGAAATCAGAAAAAAAACAATAAAATAAAACATGATGTGGGCCTGGTCGTTTTTAGTAATAAAGGGGGTATGAAGAGAGCAAAAATAAAGAAAGGAGGCCCAAGTCAGGAGGCTCGGGTGCCTTGTCCATGATCCCATGTGGCTGAACTTTTGAAGGTACATCATGGTCTTGCCAATATGATCGCTTGATCTGCTTGGAATTTTATCTAATGGTGATAAGATGAGGGTGCATGATGGACTCAAGGAAACTAGGCGTGCTGAATTTGCAAAAAGTATGTGAGAAAATACAAAAGGGTACCATTGAGGCTCGAATCCAGGTCCCTATGTGGTAATGCCTTACACGCTCTCTCTCTGCCATTGGGTGGCTGTTTCATCCGTTTATAGAACAACAACTAATGAATATATTACATACTCATTTCTAAATGTAACTTCATCTTCTTCCTCGCGCCAACATCCCCATTGTTACATTTTTGAATGTTTGAACACACTCATTTCTTAACCATTTGTAAAAGTATAAACATGAAACTTGCTCCATTTTTCAATACGAAGTCAAGCATATAAATTTCATGAGCTATAAATCAAAGATGAATGAGAATTTTACTGGTACCAAATAAAAACCTAATTTTTTCAGAAAGTTCAAACTAAAAATTTGTATCACTCATGCAACATAAATGAAAATTAAGGGCATGGTTAGCTTCAGGGCAATGATGTCTGCATTTTTATTCACAGAGTAACCATTAATTATGCTTATGGAGAGAGTTCAAAGTTGAAAAAACTTACCTCAAAACTGGAAATCATGTATGGAGTTTGAGCCCTTCTGGAGGTGTGATGATGATTTGAATAGCTTCACTGGACTCCAAGGAAGCTAATGCAACTCTTACTTTGTGCTGAAAGTGGCTGAATCATACTGGAGAAGTCAATGTGCAGAGTTCTATTTTTGAGTTTGGAAGATGGGGAAGATGATGTTACATTTGTGAAACAGGGATGGGATGAGTTGTATTTGATGTGTAGAAGCTTTGAGAATGATTTAGAGGTAGAACACACGAGTGGATTGTGAGATTGAAGTTTTTGGCCAGAAATGACAAGTTATGGAGGTTTGGATGCAGTTTTGAGTTTGAGGAAGTTTCAGGGTGTTTCAAGGCTTATGAGTTTGTGTGTTAGGTTATAAATGACTTGTATATTTATAGAGGAAATGTTTGAGGGATTGAAATAATCAAAAACAAGAAATCACGTGTTATGGTATTGAAACTTATTTTTGAAGCAAAGTTGAAATTCATGGTTTCAATGTGAAGTACACGAGCTTGTAGGTGGTTAATAGGTTGTAGATATGTTTCTTCTTGCTTTAAAATGTTTTAGAGTCAAAAGCAACAATGTATGGGCTCAAGGAGAGTTGGCATTGTGTATAAAGCAACTTTTCAAGAATGAAAGTGTGAACTTTGTTCCATTAATGACAAAATGGTTTGGACAATGGCTCAATCACTTAGATAATGGCTTAATAAGTTGTGTAAACATCTGATTATGGATATATTTGCAAGTTTGAAGGCCTTCAAAGAAATATTATGCAGCATGCTTGAAGTTTGGATCAAGTGTTCTTCATGAAAAATCACCTATAATTTAAGAATGGATGTCCAACTTCTTCTCTTCGATTCTCCTAGCTCAAGTGTGATATCTTCAAGTTCTTGGACATTTTGGAAAGATTGAAAAATTGTATACAACCTTCATTTTGACCACTTTGGCTAAATCAAATTGGAGCTAGGTGAAAATTGGTCAAGAAGTTAGGTCAAAAAATCTGCCTAAACTTGCTAAAATTTTCACTAAGTGTTTTATGAAAATGTCATGACTTTGTGAGCTTATATATTCAAATCAAAGAATTTTTTGGATATCAACCCTCTAATACAAATTTGTAGAGTTAATCAATATCTACAACTTTCATGTTGAAAGTTTTCCTTGAATCATCTTGCATCTTGGTGAAAAATTGTCATGAATGATTGAAATTATCAAGGTTAAAAATACTTAAAAAATTTCTAGTATTGAAAACTTTGACTTTTTGGGGAATTTATTGGATTTCTTGATTATTTATGAGCAATTTTGATATTTTTTAGTATCTTGATGAATCTTGATCTTTGGAATTCAATGTTGATTAAAAAGTCAAAGTTTGACTTTTTGTGTATCAGTTGACTTTTCATCAGTTGGTCCAAAACTCAACTATCAATCCATTGATCTTGAGAAATTATTTTAGCCATGAAGTTAGGTCAACATGTTGTGTTTAAATCATTGAAATAATTATTAAATCTATTGGGTCATGTACTAGGTCAAAAGTCAATGATCAGTCCATCTCAATCAAAACCCTAATTTTGACAAATTTGCCCTTTTGATGATTTGAGTACTTTTCTTGAGGCATTGTGACCAACCCTTGGTCAATTGATAAATATCACTTCAGAATGTTAAGGTTGGCCAAAAATCATGAAGTTTGAATGTATTTTGACCACAATTGACTTTTTATCCAATATAGTTAATTTTCAGTCATCTGAATAATTGACTGAGAAAATTTGTAGTGCAAGACTTGAAACTTGGTATGAGCAATATTAGAGACCTATAATGAACCATGAAATTAATTTGAGGCATAAAAAGTCCAATTGTCCTTGAGAAAATCAAAACCCTAATTTGGAGGCTCAGTGCTTAGGAGGTGAGCTTGTCTGATCAAACCCTCGAGAATCCTTGAGCATTTGAGATCTTTTGTGAGAAATGTCTTGAGAATAGAGAGGTAAAATTTTGGGGTACAACAACTTACCCTGTTCAATCTTCTTAAACTTAGATTGGCTTGTCCGCCATTCGTGACTTGAAGGTGGAAGATGATTGAACACTTAAGTGCCCAGAAATTTGCACTCGTTTATGCATGAAGTAAAATTGTTTGTTGATTATATCGGGAATGGGCTTAAAGATTCCATTTGAAGAGATAATAGAGAGTTGTCGGAGATGGGCTTATAGATGCCATCCAGATTAATTGTTGATAGAAATATCATAACGAATCTATGCTCGACTGTTCGGGGAATATCAGAATAAATCTATGCCTAATTTAAACTGAGCCAAAAAAGGGGCTACTGAGAGAAGTATCAACATAAATATTTAGTTGATTTAATCCGAGCCAAAAAAAGGTCTACTGAGAGAAGTATCATAATAAATCTTTGGTCGATTTAATCTGAGCCAACATATGTTTGGAAATCTTTAACTGAGAGAAGTATCAAAATAAATCTTTGGTCGATTTAATCTGAGCCAGAAAAAGGTCTACTGAGAGAAGTATCAGAATAAATCTTTGGTCAATTTAATCTGAGCCAACAAATGTTTGAAAATCTTTAACTGAGAGAAGTATCAGAATAAATCTATGGTCGATTTAATCTGAGCCAGAAAAAGGTCTACTGAGAGAAGTATCAGAATAAATCTTTGGTTGATTTAATCTGAGTCAGTAGATGTTTGAAAATCTTTAACTGAGAGAAGTATCTGAATAAATCTTTGGTCGATTTAATCTGAGCTAGAAAGAGGTCTAATGAGAGAAGTATCAGAATAAATCTTTGGTCGATTTAATCTGAGCCAACAGATGTTTGAAAATATTTAACTGAGAGAAGTATCAGAATAAATATTTGGTCGATTTAATCTGAGCCAAAAAAAGGTCTACTGGGAGTGTTCATCATGCATATATTTGCCTTGTCTTGGCCTATAATCTATTTTGATGATATTGGTCTGTTGATTAATCTTTCCTGAAAAGGTAAAGAGTTAGTTGTATACAACGTATGAAATGTATTGTGTAATGATGTTCTCAAAATAAATGAGACTATGCTATATGCGTTTCGTATGCATATGTTATGGTGTATGTATGAATGTGAAATGTTGTTGAAGTGTATTTTTGTCTGGGAAAATAAATCCATGACTATTTCTGGGACTGAAGAGTATGTGTTATACCCCAAAATTTTCCCTCCCCTTTCTCAAAACATTTCTCACAAGATCTCCAAAAGCTCAAATTTGCACAAGTGTTGATTAGGTCAAACCATCTTCTAAACATTGATGCCTCAAATTAGGGTTTTAATTTTCACAAGGGTAATAGGACTTCTAATGCCTCAAATGACCTTTATGGATCATTATAGACCTCCAAGAATACTCATGTCAAGTTTCAAGTCTTGAATCACAAATTTGCTCAGTCAATTGACCAGATGAATGAAAATCAACTGTATTGGGTAAAAACTCAACTGTGGTCAAACAACTGTCAAACTTCAAGATTTTTGGTCCGCATCAATATTTTGAAGTCACATTCATAAATTGATCAAATTTGGATCACAATTCCTCAAGAAAAATGTTCAATTTACCAAAAGGGTAAAATGGTCAAAATTAGGGTTTTTACTGTAATTAATTAATCATTGACTTTTGACCTAATACATGATCCAATGGCTTGAAGCACAATCTCAAGGATTCTAATACAACATGTTGACCTAATCTCATGGCTCAAATCATCTTTCAAAATTAATGGAGTGATAGTTGAATTTTGGGTCAACTTATGCACAAAAAGTCAAACTTTGACTTTTTGATCAAGGTTCGATTTCAAAGATCACAATTCATCAAGACATTCAAAAATATGACGCTTGATCATCAAGAAATCAAGAAAGTAAAAAGTCAATTTGAAAAGTCAAACTTTTCAAGACTTAGAAATATTTTCTAAGTGTTTTTATATATGATAATTTTACTACTTCATGCCAATTTTTCACCAAGATGCAAGATGATTAAAAAGAAACTTTCAACATGAAAGTTGTAGATCTTGAAGAGATCTACAAATTTGTACGAGAGGACTCACATCCAAAAAATGCTTAGATTTTGAGTTATAAGCCCATAAAGTCATGCACTTTTTCTAAAACACTTAGTAAAAATTTGACCTAGTTTAGGCAGATTTTTTACCTAACTTCTTGGCCAATTTTCACCAAGCTCTAAGAGGATTTTGTCAAAATTATAAATATAAAGGTTGTAGAGAATGTTTTAAGCTTTCCAAAATGTCCAAGAACTTGAAGAGATTAAGCTTGAGCTGGAATTTTCGAAGACAAGAAGTTGGACATTCATTCTTGAATTATATGTCATTTCTATGATGAACAAGAATTCAAATCTCTTAGCCATGCTGCATAATATTGATTTGCAGGCTTCTAACTTGTGTCTCACTCCATAATTAATTGATTACACAACTGATAGAGCCATTGTCCAAGCATTTGAGCCATTGTCCAAGTGATTAATCCATTTTGGGCACAAAGGTAACATTGCCATTTTGGAAAAGCCAACTTTAATCACAATGTCAACTCCTTGAGCTTTGCACTTGTTCCTTCTGAACACACACAATCTTAAAGCCAGAAGCAACTTATCTAAAGCCTCTATCAATTTCAGGTCATGCTTGTACTATGTATTGAAACAAGGTTATCTCAATATTACTTCAAAACTAAGTTATCTAGCCATAAATTTGTAACTTACAAACCTGATGATCTCCTTCCCTCTAACCCTTCCCTATAAATAGAGACACACATTGCAACATAACACATGAACTAACAACCCCTGAAACTCTCCCAAGCTCTCTCTAGCCAGAAATTGCACACAAACTCCATTTTTGTGCAGATTCTTACCTTGAACTTGTATCTTCCATTTCCATCATGCGTTTTCCCTCAAGATCATTTTTAAAGATTCCTTACATAAAATACAACTCATCCCTATCATTGTTTACCAATTGTAACACCATTTTCTTCATCTTCGATAACCAAAAACATAGGTCTGCAAGTTGACTTCTCTAGACCATCTCAGCCACTCTCAACTCAAGCTAAGCATTGCATTAGCTTGCTAGAGGTCCAAGGAAGCTAACCTGATCATTGGAGCATTTTGAAACAAGCTCATTTTCAAAACACGAATTCCATTTTTAAGGTAAGTTTTCTGACTTTTGAACTCTTCATATAGGCATTGTTAGCTTTCCATTTTCAAAGGTAAAATGTAGACATCATAGCCCTGAAACTGAATATGTCCTTAGAATTCATTTATGTTGCCTGAGTAGTGAGAATTTTAGAGTTGAACTTTCTGGGAAAATTAGGTTAGATTTGGTACCAACAAAAATTCATCCTTATCTTTGATTGTTAGCTTAAATTAGTGGTATGTTTGGATTCGTGGTGAAAATGTGCACAAGTTTAATGTTTACATTTTTGAAAATGGTTGAGAAATGTTGAAGTTACAGTTTTCAAAATTTTGTTCATGGTTGGCGCAAGGAAGAAGATGAAGCTTGTCTTCAGTAACTTGTTTCAAATATATATTTGTGGTTTTGTTATACTAACAGATGAAACAGTCACCCCCGTGGCAAGCGCGCGCGTACATAGTCACTTCTTACCTAAAGGGAGGGGGTTCGAACCAATGTGAACCCCCCCTTTTGTTATTTTTTCATATTTTCTTAGAGGATCCAATGCAAGCAAAGGAGCTCCCATGATGCATCTCTCCTCTCAACCTTCAGATCTTCATCAATACAGACCTAACGCGCCACGAAACACCCTCATGGCGTGTCCCCTGAAGGCCTCTCCCATTAGATCTTCACAGCGCCTGGGCTAGCATGTTTGGGCCTGGGATCTTTGATATTTATTACCCTCAATTTTCCTCTCTCACGCACACAAACCCACATTTTTATTTTATTTTCTGTTTTCAAACAAAAAAACAGGTTTGGGCCTGAGTTTTTACTAACCTAACACCCCATTTCCTTTTTTACACCAGGCCCAACATTTTTCTTTTTATTATTTTTATTTAATTGTTTTTTTGTTGTTTTTATATTTTATTTTATATCATAAAATCATAAAATCATAAAAAAATAATATTTGATTTAGGTTTTTGTTTAATTAATTTATTTTTTGACATAAGAATTATTTTAATTTAATCATACTTTATTTATTTTACTAATTAGTTTGTAAAATTAATTAGAACTAGGGTTTTCATTATTACTTTTACTCATTAAAATGTTTTCCTAAATAAAACCCCAAAAAATACTTAAGATGCCTTAGGTTTAAATTAATTAATTTATTTTCATAATAAAATTAATTATTTTATCATACTTTTATTTTACTTTGTAAATAAAATAAGAATTAAGTTTAACTTCTAATTTCTTTCAAATTTCAAAACTCTTTTCTCATACAAAAAAATAAATAAAAACATTTTCTTAAATACTTAAGACTTTTTAGGGTTTCTAAACATGATCTTCTCCATCTTTTGCACTTCTATTTACCTTTACTATATTTTGTGATTATACAATCGTTGTCAAAATTTATAATAGTAATTCGGGTTTATTTCTTTCATCCCTCATTCATAAACTTGTATCCTCATCCCCAAATGATGTAATAGTGTAGAACATTTCAATTTCCGCAATTTATCACTTTCAATACTATTGTTAGTAATTAGGGTTTGTATGGCAAGACATAAAATCAACAAGTAGAAAACCCTAATTCAAAGACAAAAAATGCATGAAATCAAAACACTTTACACATTTTCACCTCTAGAGTATACCCCACTTGTTGCCTTCAAATAAACAGTCATGTGCCTCAAACGTGGGATACTTTAGCAAAGACCCTTGATTACAAGATCGTAGTCCCTCGATGACCCTTCGATGTTGCTTTCGATAAACGATCTTAGACCCTCATGACAAATTGCTAAGGTATCCTACAATATTTCCTTCTATGATTGTACGATGACCCACTGTAACACATTAGGAGAACTGACTTGGGTGTTTTGCGTTTGATCGCAATTGTTGCAGATAGCAAGATTCACCACCGAATTTTCTTTTATCCAATAAGGAAAGGTTGAAAAGAACAGGAAAGACCTTTTGAGATT
The DNA here is from genome assembly GCA_948472305.1 of Vicia faba. NCBI lineage: Eukaryota > Viridiplantae > Streptophyta > Magnoliopsida > Fabales > Fabaceae > Vicia > Vicia faba. The sequence continues at coordinate 648,589,817 of OX451735.1, read as the reverse complement.
ATTTCTTGAGTTTGGAGAGTAGGTTATGAAAAAGGAAGGTATTAGCACCCTTTTCATCCGTATTTATCTACGGGCTCTTAGTTGCTTACTAGATCACTTGCTCTTGTTTGAAAATGTGCTTGTGATATGGGTTTTGGAATTATTTTGAAAAACATCTTTGTAATGGTTCTCGTTTCTATAAGAACGCGTACAAAGTGTTGATTTTGAAAATAGTTCAAAAGGGTGTTTGTGGAATGTGTTCTTGAAAGTGATTTTGAAAAGTGTCTTTGTAATGGTTCTCGTTTCTATAAGAACGCGTACAAAAAGCTTTGTCTTTTGAAAATGTTTCAAATGACAGTGTTGGTGTGTAAAATGTTTTTGTTATGAGCAAGCGAGAAACTAAGGGCATCCTACCTACTCAAAAGGTCTTAATGTTCTTTTCCTCCTCCTTTAGATGTTGTTATCTTACCATTGATTTTGGTAAGAAGCCCTATCATTGGATGTGAAGGGACGAGTGTGGGACGTTTGTATAGTCATAGAAGGCAACCAATGGGACGTTTTAGCAATTTCCATTTAGGGACTAGATCGTTTACCGAAGGCAACATCGAGGGACATCGAGGGACTACGATCTTTTATTGAGGGTCTTTGCTAAAACGCCCGTATTCGAGGGGCATGACTATTTTCCGAGGTAACAAAGTGAGATTACCCTAGAGGTGCATGTGTGAATGGTGTGTTTGATTGCATGCATTTAGTCTTTGATTAGGGTGGTCTACTTGTTGGTTTTATCTTTCCATATATACCCTATCTTACTAGCAATTATATGAAAATCGGTAAACTTGCAGAAATTAAAAATCCTAAGTTATTACATCATTAGGGGAGATGAGGATACAATTTGAAAATGGGGAAGAAATAGGTGTCTAATTATTACAACCATATAGAATAAGTGGACAATAATGAAGAATATGTATATATAATGCAAAAACAATGTAAAAAGAAGGAAATACTGCATTTTGAACTATTATATGTCGACCCATGTTGTTATGTATCGACACATAACTTTCCTTGCCCCTGCCAAACTAAATCAACTCAGTATGAGTCGACGCATAGTGGGATGTGTCGACTCATTTCCTGCTTGTGTTGACACATACACATTTTGTGTCGACTCATGCACCTTCCATCTTCCTGTTTTGGACCCGGATAGCAGTATGAGTCGATGCATAAGGCCATGTGTCGACTCATACCCTGTTTTTTCACTTAGAATGAGTCAACCCATGTGGGTATGTGTCGACTCATGTTGCATTTTTTGCCTCTATCACCATTCTTTTGCATGTATCAGTCAGTTTTCAACATATAAATGATAAAAATGAACAACAAGTAAATGATTAACTTCAAGAGTAGTGATTGCTACATCTTATCTTTAGAAATAAACCAAAAATGATGTATGGAAAATGCAAGGTTAAGATGACTTACCTTGTAACTTCACTTTAGGTTTTGAGTCTGAATACCCTTCAAGATGTTGTGTGGACCTTAATGAAACTCCAGGAAGCTACTAGACCTCCCTTTTATGTTGAAGGTTGCTGAACCAACTCCAAACAGTTAAGTTTGTGTAGTACTACTATCTTTTGTTTAAAATTTGAGAATAAGGGCACTACAAAAATTGTTCTTATGCTTGAATAATATCTATGTGATATGAAGTGTTCAGAGGGTTTATGGGAGAGTTTACAAGGTTGTACAATAATGGGTTGAGGATCTTTTCTATTTTGTGAGTGAAAACAGAGTTGAAGATTAGCAGAGTCTTATGAAAATGAGCTGAGTTTTACCAAAGTTCTGTTTTTCTTTTCTCTCTTTTTTTTTTCTAAGAAAAAAATCCCCCTTCTCTCTTATGAAACAGTCCCTTTTGTAGATCCTTGACTGAGGTTTCGGAGGGAAACAAAATAAGTTATTTTGAACTGTTTTTGCCTACTGCTTTCATACTTTTTCCACACAATTTTCTTTTGCCATTTTGGTGCAATTTTGTGGCTGTTATGATGCAGGTTGGAGCAGACTGCATAGAGCAGTTTTGGACTGATTTTCTGGACAGATTCTGGACTATATAGGACAACATATACAGGTTTTGTGACAAGTTTGTGGTGCAGCATAGCACAAGGTTTTGTAGGACAACAATTGAGCAGGGTTTTGGAGTGTTGTGGCAATGTATAGAAGTAGCATATCATTTTTTATTCAGCAATAAGTTGGACAACATAGTTTACAGCATGAAACAAGTTTGGCCTGTAGAGCAATTTATGCACATTGTATCAAAGACAAAGCATTGTGGCAAGGTTTTGAGTCAAAGGAAAAAGTCTAAGCAATACAAAGTTTAAGATTTGTAAACTTGAAAAAATGCCACATTGTAATAACTTGAATTATTTGTAACATCTTGAACTATTTTGAATTGTAGTGACAAGATGTCATGAAGCAATGAACTTAACTTAGAAAAATTTCCAAGTCTTGCAAAAGTTGGATTTTTGACTTTCTTGATTTTTGACGATCAAATTTCATATTTTGGATTTCTTGATGAAATATGATTTTTGGGACTCAACTTTGGTCAAAAAGTCAAAGTTTAACTTTTTAGTACACAGTTGACTTTTCCCACCAGTTGACCGAATTTTGTCTATCAATCCACTGATCTCAGGAGATGAATTGAAATATGCAATTAGGTCAAAATGACGCGCTCGGATCCTTGAGATCATGCTTCCAACCAATAAGCTAGGTATTAGGTCAAAAATCAAAGTTCGATCATTTTCGGTCAAAACCCTAATTTTGCCCATTTTGCCCTTTTGGTAATTTGAATGACTTTCTTGGAAAATTGTGATCCAAGACTTGAAACATGACAAAAATAATCCTGAGGGTCCATAATGATCCATGAAAGTCATTTGAAACATTATGAATCCAACTGCCTTTGTACAAACTCAAACCCTAATTTGAGGTATCAGTGTTGAGGAAATTGTTTGACCTAGTCGATACTTGCGCAAACTTGAGGCATTGAAGATCTTTGTAAGAAATATCTTGAGAAATGGGAGGGAAAATTTTGGGGTACAACAGCTGCCCCTGTTCAATCTTCTTAAACCTGAAGAGTTAGATTGGCGAATCTGCCATTCGTGGCTTGAAGGTGGAAGATGATTGAACACTAGAGTGTCCAAAAATTTGCCCTTCATGATGTGGTGGTTAATTGTGTAGGGAATGGGCTTAAAGATGCCATTTGGATAGATGATGGAGAGTTGTCGGAGATGGGATTATAGATGCCATCCAAAGGCGGATGTTGACAGGAATTAGACTAAGTCTAAACTTGACTTCAACTGGAAAAGAATCAGAATAAATCTTGGAGCGATTTATCTGAACCAGAGAAAATTTCTATCGAAAAGGAATAAGGATAAACCATTGATCGATTTAAACTAAACCAGCAGAGGTCTTGAATATTCTTTAACTGGAAAAAATCATAATAAATCTTTGGAGCGATTTATCTGAACCAGAGAAAGTGTCTACCAGAAAGGAATCAGGATAAACCATTGATCGACTTAAACTGAACCAGCAGAGGTCTGGAAAAGAATCAAAATAAAACTTTGGAGAGATTTATCTGAACCAGAGAAAATGTCTATCGGAAAGGAATCAGGATAAACCATTGATCGACTTAAACTGAACCAACAGAGGTCTGGAAAAGAATCAGAATAAATCTTTGGAGCGATTTATCTGAACCAGAGAAAATGTCTACCAGAAAGGAATTAGGATAAACCATTGATTTCTTAAACTGAATCAGCAGAGGTCTGGAAAGAATCAGAATAAATCTTGGAGCGATTTATCTGAACCAGAGAAAATGTATATCGGAAAGGAATCAGGATAAACCATTGATAAATCTAAACTGAACCAGCAGAGGTCTTGAATATTCTTTCATTTATGATGGGAATGTGTAGGGCTGCTGTAGGAGACATATGAGAGGGAAGCTTGGGTAGGGCTGCTTCAGAATGAATCCATGTGAAACTTCATCTAGAATTTAAGAGAAGGAAAATGGGTAGGGTTGTTTCAGGACGAGTCCGTGTAAAACTGCATCTGGAAATAAGAAGGAACCTGAGTAGGGTTGCTTCATGATGAGTCCGGGTAAAAATGCATCTAAAAATGAGAAGGAACCCGAGTAGGATTTCTTCATGATGAGTCAGGGTAAAACTGCATATGGGAATGAGAAGGAACCTGGGTAGGGTTGCTTCAAGATGAGTCAAGGTAAAACTTCATCCGAGAATGTATGAGATAGAACCTGGGTAGGGTTGCTTCATGATGAGTCCGTGTAAAAATTCACCTGGAATTTAAGAGAAGGAACTTGGGTAGGGTTGCTTCATGATGAGTCCAGGTAAAACTGCATCTGGAAATGAGAAGGAACCTGGGTAGGGTTGCTTCATGATGAGTCCGGGTAAAACTGCATCTGGAAATTGGAAGGAACCTGGGTAGGGTTGCTTCAGGATGAGTCCGGGTAAAACTTCACCCGGGAATGTATGAGATGGAACCTGGGTAGGGTTGCTTCATGATGAGTCCGTGTAAAACTTCATCTGGAATTTAAGAGAAGGAACCTGGGTATGGTTACTTCAGGATGAGTCTGTGTGAAACTGCATCTGGAAATGCGAAGGAACCTGGGTAGGACTGCTTCAGCTGGTCGCATAGATAGTTGCCCTGGCTTGTTTCAGGTATTGATCTTTGACCTTAGAAAGAAATATAGTTTTCCTGGCTTGTTACAGGTAATAATCTTCAATCTGCTCATGTAGATAGCTTTCCTGGCTTGTTACAGGTATTAATCTACAATTGGTCGTCCACGGATAGTTTTCCTGTCTTGTTACAGGTATTAATCTGGAACTATTAAAAATTGTTGACGGTAGTTATCTGTTGTTTGATATTTCCTGAAAAGCTAAAGAGTTAGCTGTATGCAATGTCATAATGTATGAAATGCATGACGTAATTATGTTCTCAAAATAAATTAGATTATGCTATATGCATGTATGCATGTAATTTTGTCTTGGAAAATAAATCCTTGACAAATGTTGGGGAGTTTTAGGAAGCTGAATCCCAGATGACCGTTGGGGATAAAGAGTATGCACACCTTTCCAAACATTGTCTTTAGAATGTTTTCGTTGGGGATTCTTGTTTTGTTGTTTGAGGAGAACTCCGCTGGGGAATGTTGATTTTGCTTGAGAAGAAAACTCCGTGGAGGGTGTTGATTTCTGCTTTGGGAAAAGAGTTCAGGAGTTTTAGTTATCTGTTGCTCTACTGGGGAGTTATCTCTTAGAGAAAGGAAGTTAACAACTTGTTAGGGATAAAGAAGTTAACTGTTATCTGGTTTGGCTTCCAGGCTTTGCAGCAACTCACTAGGGATTGTAGAAAAGTCTACTGGGGAAGAGGGGTTGCGGTCCCTTGATTTGTAGTAGTCAGAGAGGAAAACTCAAGTTGGGGATTGTTGTACCCTAAAATTTGCCCTCTCATTTCTCAAGAATTTCCACCCAAGATCTCCCATGACATCAAGTTTGCAGCACTGATACATCAATTTAGAGTTGGAATGGGCACAAAGGCAAAATTGTCAATTGCACACTGAAAAGTCAAACGTTGACTTTTGGATCAAAATCAAGTTTCAAGAATCATATTTCAGCAAGGCATATTAGAATGTGAAGTTTGTTTCATCAAGAAAGTCAAAGTCAAATTTGCTTTGGAAAAGTCAAAATTCTAAATACTTAGAAATTTTTCTAAGTGTTAAGAAAATATGATAAATTCAGAACTTCTGGCCAGATTTTCACCATAATGCAAGTTGATTCTGGAAGAACTTCTAACACAAGAATTGTAGATCTCAACGAGATCTAAAACATTGCAGAATAAAACTTCTCCTAGAAATACTGGGATTTCAAGTTATAAATCTTCAAAGACACGTCCCTGAAACTTAAACACTTAGTAAACTCTGAGCATTTTCAAATCAGAATTTGGTTACAACTTCTGGGCTAGTTTTCATGTAGGTTCAGGCAGAGTTTGCAAGAGGTCCAAAGAAGTTTTACAGAGCGTGTTACAAGCTTTCTGAAAAGTCCAAGAATTCCTTCAGAACATGCTGGAGCAGGGAGTTTCAAATATTAGAAGTTGGATATTTGTTCTAAGTTACGTTGATGCTGAACTTCTGATCGAGACTCAAGATATGATGCATAATCTCATATTGAAGATTTTATGTTTTGATAAATCTCATCATTATTTAATGCTCACACCCACTTTTGAGTATTTATCCAAAGTATTTCCTCACGTGTAACATATAAGTACCATTGTTGTCCTTGAAAAGCAGACTTTTGTACAAAGTTTATGCTAGGCATATGCTTTGATTTTGCTTCTGAGGGTACTTTTCCTTAATTCATGCTTACAAATCAAGCTTAGGAACGGCTAAAAGCTGCTAACCACCTAACTTTGTGCCTTGAACCGTACTTGTTTGAACTTGCTACAAGAACAAGTCAGCGCCCTAGTGTATAATGGTTGTACTTTTGACTTCTCCAAGCTACTAAATCCTTGCCTATAAATTGAACTTCATTTGCAACTGAAAAGAGGTCGAGAATTTGAAAATTAGCCTTGAAACCTTGCTGAAATTTCAAAGAACTTGAAACTAAAAACATAAACACAAAAACCTACTAATTTCTGGGTTTTCGCATCCAAGCTCTAATCTTCCCTGTGAATTTCCCAACCAAATCACCCACACAACTACTGATATACATTAGAAGTTGTCCCAACTTCTGTTTTCAGACTGTAACAGTCTTCATCCATCTTCATCTCAAAAATCAGAACTTTGCTTCTTGGTTGTTCCAGAATTTTCCAGCCATTCATAGCTCAAGTTAAAGGTTGTTCTGACCTTCTGAGCACGTGAGAAAGCTGACCAGGACACCACAGCAATCAGAACCAGACTCTAATTCAGAATAATCTCCAGAAGCAAGGTAAGTTCCTTCTGACTGTTATCCTATTACTTAAGCATTGATAGACTTGCATATCCAAAAATACAATGTAGACATCCTGACTCTGATGATGTACATGTTCATAAAATTCATGTATTTTTTTTGCCTAAGTAGAGAGAATCTCAACTCAGAACTTCTTGAGGAAATTAGGATTCAGAATTAGGATTAGCAAAATTCATGATTGCTTCTGATTTACAGTCCTGATACTTTATATTTCTGAAACCATGATGAAACTTACTATAACTGCTATGTGTGCATTTTCTGTTTTGTTGAGAAATGACTAAGTTGCAGATGCTCTGGTTGGCATAGAGAAGGAGATGAAATTCATCATCAAAATTTACTTTTTAATATATGTGTATGTCTTTGCTTCTAATACCGGATGTATAGCCACCCCAGTGGTAGAGAGCGTGTGCACGAGACATTAGCGTTAAGGGTCCTGAGTTCTAGCCCCAGAAACACCTTTTTTATGCTTATTCCCTGACATTTTTCCCCATCCTAGACTAGAGCTTCTAGACATTTCCATCCAACAACATTGACACCTCACATACCCATTATCAGAACTTCTAGCTTGCCAGTGACACTAGAACTTCTAGGTTTCTAGCTACATCCAGAACTTCCAAACTCTCTCTAATCATCTAGAATTTCCAAACTCCCTCAGCCACCATAACTTCTGACCTTCCAGTAAACATTAGAACTTCTAAGCTGCCAGTTGCATCAGAATTTCTAGGATTTCCCTTGTTCCCGGACCCATAACTTTAGTGTACCCGGACCCAGAACTTCTGGCCTTCCCCTTTTCTGCTAACATTTTCTTTCTTGCAACGTATCAGAGTCAGAGTTTCTGCCCCTTACTTTTGTTCTTTCTTATGTCAGCAATGCGCTGATTCTGACCCCTTTTTCTCTTATTATTTTTTATCATCATTTTATTTCCATTAATCAAAAACACCAAAAACATTTTTATATTTACATACTTTATTTTATTTCTTTTAAAATCAAAAGACTAAAAATATTTTCTTAAGCAAAATTATTTTCTTCTCTTAACAAAAACAAAACAAGTCCATTTTACATCTCTTGTACATTATTTCAATATGGTTGTAATAGATAATTAGGACTTTAATTTCTTACAATCCCCATTTGTAAATTTGTACACCCCATCCCCCTAATGATTTTAATTGCGTAGAATATTTACTTTCCGCAATTTATCACTTTCATATAAATGCTAGTAAAGTAGGATTTGTATGGGAAGATAAAAATAACAAGTAGACGACCCATAATCAAAGACTAAGTGCATGCAAATAAAACACACTATTCACACATTCACCCTTAGGGTAATTCCACTTGTTGCCTAAAAAATGGTCATGTTATACATGTGGGATGTCTTAGCAAAATCATCAAAATACAAGATCATAGTCCCTCGATGACGCTACGAATGTTTCCTTTCAAATGATCTTAGTACCTCAAGAGAAATTCTAAGATATCTCACAACATTGCTATCATGATTATACGATGACCCTCGCCCATCCCTTTACATCCAAAGATAAGGCTTCTTACCAATCAATGGTAAGATAGCAATGTCAAAGGAAGAGAGAAATGAACAAAAGACTTTTGAGTAGGTAGAAACGTTCCTAGTTGCTTGCTCACTTTCAAAATAAACATCCTTGTAAACACACATCAAACACTTTCAAAACATGAAATATTTTCAAAAGTCCAACACTTTGTATACGTTCTTACAAGACGAGAACCATTACAAAGTTTGCCTAAACGAAGGCGCCTTTTCAAAAATACTTTCAAAAACTATCACAAAGCACATTTTCAAACAAAAACAAGTGATCTACCAAGAAACTTAGAGCCCATAGATAACTATGGATGAAAAGGGTGCTAATACCTTCCCTTTTCATAATCTACCCCCCGAACTCAAGAAAATAATCTGAAAGGTCTTTCTTGTTCTTTTCACCCTTTCCTTCATTAGATAAAAGAAAATTCGGTGGCGACTCTTGCTAACCGCAACATTTGCGATCAGACGCAAAACATCCCAAGTCAGTTCTCCCATCGTATCACAGAACTGGAGACTCTGCTGGGGACATTCTTAAAAGTGGGGTTATCTTAGAGCTAGACCACCTTTACTTTCTTTCCTTTGTTTTACTTGTTTGCTTTACATTTTGGTTCCTTGTTTGGGCTTACTTTGATCCTCTACCTGGATCTGGGACACCTTTTTAGGTAAGTAGCAATAGATTATGGAAATTGTACGATGTAGACCGATATGGTTGAAACAATGGCTACGTTAGTGTGACGCATTTGTTGGTACCGATATCCCTTGTGTTGAATCGAGGAGAATAAAGGGCCGCTGAGCAGCGTCATGAAGCACTAACTGGCCTTAGAACCTTAATTGAAAAACTTGGCCATTAGGACGTAGTAAGTTAACCGGTTTTGGTGGAAAGCTGAAAATTGGTTGATACTCGATACTACCCTCATTGAGATTGGACTTTTGGGATATCTCGACCGCAAGAAAAGATTGATTGTGCTGAGACAATTCCTAAAAGAAAGGTAAATGATATTGAGATCCTTTAGAATCCGGTTACTATTACTAGGACAAGTTTGAGCCAACTAAAACTTCAAGAGGGTACTTACCTACAAACTCCATGAAAGCCTAAACCTAAGGACTTGTTTTCTTTATGTGTACATAACAACTTACTTACTTGTACATAACATCATAACATCATATGCATTCTCACTAACCATTTTAAGGATTTAGGAATTTATCTTTGTTTTTGTTTTGTAGGCCATGAACTCCGTCCGAAGAAATACCATTAGAATCAACTTTGTGAAAGCACACCCTCAACTCCAAGAGTTAGCATCAAGGGTACCTGAAGACTCTCCTTTCACCAAGAAATATGGTCGACTCCTCAGTTTGGCTACCTCCAATTTCCAAGAAGAGATGATGTGCTTGCTCTTCCAATTCTTTGATGCCATGCATCATTGCTTCACCTTCCCCGACTATCAGTTAGTGCCAACACTAGAAGAATTCTCTTTGCTATTAGGAGTGCCCGTGCTTGATCAAGCACTGTTCACCGGTTTAGAAGGGATTCCAAAACCTAAAGTCATTGCTGAAGCCCTGCATCTGAAGAGATCCGACATTGTAGCAAATTAGGAGACAAGAAGCAGAGTTCAAGGGTTCCTAGCCAAGTTCTTATTGGAGAGGGGTCGTTCATTTTGGGAAGATTTGGATTTTCAAGCCTTTTAGGATGTCCCGGCCCTTCTCATCTATGGTTTGGTTCTATTTCCCAACTCGGACCAATTCATAAATGTGAATGCCATCACAGTCTTTCTCTCTCGTAGTCCTATACCTACCTTGTTGGGAGACATTTTACATTGTTTCCATACCCGTACCATGAAGAAAAGAGGTACTCTCTTGTGTTGTAATCCCATACTTGCCAAGTGGTTCACTTTGCACTTATCTCGATCAACATTGAAGAACGAGAAAAGATTGCATGGTCTCAAAGGATGAGATCCCTCACCCACTCTGATATCCATTGATGTTCGAGATCCTTGGCGGATACTTCTATCATTGGCCATTGTGGGGAATTCCATAATGTCCCTCTGCTTGGCATTAGGGTAGGTATCACTTACAACACTTGCTTAGCCTTGCAACAGTTTGGTTACGCCCGAAGAGATGGTCCTCATAACATGCTCATCCAAGGAGTGGTATTTGACTATGAGAGTGATGATCAAGGCTACCTTCAGAAGTTTGTGAGAGCTTGGATGATGGTAAATAAAGCAGATAGTGGGACACTGGGACGCAAGAATTCTATTCCCTTTGAACCTTATCTTAGGTGGGGTGAGCTCGTGCTCAGAAACTCATGATGCCTTACTCTTCCATCCTACCAATTATCGTGGAGCCTATTGCTGAAGAAGAAGTCTTGTATACTGTCCTCCATCTGAACATGCCTACTTCTCTTAAAGACTTGCAAAAAGGTTGGATTCAGCTAAAGGAAGAACAAGACACTTTCGAAGCTCAGTGTTATGCGAGTGAGAAAAGGGTTTTGGAGCTTACAAAGCAACTACATGATGAATAGAGCTTGAACGCCTACCTTGCACCAAAGAGGATGCGTTCGACCTTTTTATCTTAGAAATTTATTTTGTAAGCCCAAGAGGCACGTTGTAACCATTTTGAACTAATTAATGAAAATTGACGTTTGTTCATTCTTTGTCTAGACGAATTTAAATTTCATAAATCCTTGAAATCATTTACATGCACATCTTCCATGCATCATAACATAACAGGTTTTCCACGACAGGTTTCCTTATCTCTCTGCTGTTTATTTTAGTAACATGGATATCGAGAAAATAGTGAAAGACCTACAAGAACAAAACTCTCAGTTTCAAGAGACTCTACTGACCCTGGCCAAGGAGCAACAAAAGTTGATGATGTTGTTGGCATCCAAAAAGAAACCAAAGAGGAAAGCCCTAGTCAATATGGGTAAGAGATTCAGAGAGTTGATCCGTTAGATACCGGTAGTGGAAGATTCATCTGAGGAAGACGAGAATCAAATTGGAGAAGCAAGGAGTACCCAGGATGGGTGTATCAATGATCAAGCGTCCGATGATGAGGATTGTTTTGATGAGCAGTATCCTCTTGCCGATGTTAAGTACAAGCAGCTAGAGGACAAACTGAAGGCCATTGAGATTCAAGTCGTCCCCGGTTTGGATTTTGATGATTTGGGTTTAATATCCGGGGTTGTCATTCCCCACAAATTCAAAGTACCAGTATTCATTAAGTATGATGGGGTTTCCTGCCCAAAGCTTTACCTGAAGTCTTATGTGCGCAAAATACAACCGCACATCGTTGACAAGAAATTTTGGGTTCACTTCTTTCAAGAAAGCTTGGCTGGGATGCAACTTGAGTGGTTTTACCAATTGGAGGGTTCCCGTATCCATACATGGGAAGACTTAGCCACCGCTTTCTACCACCAATACCAGTATAATGCTGACCTGGCGCCGATAAGAGTTCAACCGCAAGACATGATGATGAGGAAGAATGAAGGGTTCAAAGAGTACGCCCAAAAGTGGAGGGATCTTGCCAGTAGGGTTCAGCCACCTTTAACTGATAGGGAACATATTGATATGTTTATGGGCACTTTATCTGGTCCATTTTTCAACTTATTGGTTGGTTGTTCTTCATCCGATTTCACCGAGCTGATCTTAACCGGTGAAAGAGTTGAAAGCGGTATCAAAAGAGGGAAGATTCCCATAACATCTGCTTCCACCTCCAATCCCGTAAAGAAACCCTTCACTGGGAAGAAAGAAATCAATAATGTGTATGGGGCAAGGGCCCATACCAAGAAGGATGACCGCCAGTCTGTTAATACTGTCTGGATTTCCAATCCAACTCCTGTTCAAAGACAATCTTCCAATCGTCAACGGTTCGAGGCTCCACAAAGACAATACACAAGGATAGGCATGTCGCTATCCCAGGCCTTACAACACCTGTTAAAGGTTAATTTGGTGACACTTCATGATCCTCCGGCCAATCCAGATACCTCTTCACCTAAATACAATCAGAATACCAAGTGTACATATCACTCGAATAGTCTCGAGCATGAGACTAACCAATGTTGGGAACTAAAGAATAAAATTCAACACTTAATAGACAACAAGACCATCGAATTTGATCCTCCTCCAATTCCAAATATGATAACAGCACCAATGCCAAACCATGGTAAGGGTGTCAATGTTGTTGAAGACGCCATTTTTGTTTCCTCCGTCGAAGACTTGACTACTTTATTAACCATTATTAAAAAGAGTCTGTTGAAAGCCGAGGTTTTTCCTGGCTGTTTAAAGGACTGTGATTGTTGTTCCAAACAACTCAATGGATGCAAATGGGTGAAGGAAGGAATTCAACGCCTAATGAATAGCCATGAGATCCTATTTGATAAGACTTCGTCCGCCAAAAGTTTGACCAATAAGATTGAAGACCTCTCCATCATAGAGATTTCAAACAATCCTCTTAGGATCTCCTCCAAAGGTCATATCAGGATTTCAAATGAATCGACTATTGCTCCTCTGATAATTACCGCCCTCGGGCCAGTTCCGTACTCTTCCAACAAAGCAGTGCCATGGAACTATGGTGCTAAGGTGTTTTACCATGGAATAAAGCAAGATGCTTGGATTGAAGAAAGAAAAGCTGATGATATTGGTAACATTACTGGCTCTAGTAAGGTGACCAGAACTAGGAGAATCTTTTCACCCAACATCTCACCACCAGTTGCTACAAAGGCACCTGTCCGCATCACCAATGCTAAGCCTAGCGCTGATACAAGGGGAAAAGAGAAGGTAGTTGAGCCTGTTGAGACAGAAATACCCGCAAAAGGCATTGCTGCTGAGGAACCTTCTGCTCGAGAAATGGATGAGATCTTGAAAATTATAAAAAGGAGTGATTTCAAGATAGTGGAGCAGTTGGGGAAAATCCCTTCCAATATTTCCATGTTATCTTTGCTACTTTGTTCCAATGCTCATGCTCTGGCGTTAATCAAGTTCTTGAAGAAGGCTCATGTCCCTCACGAGATCACAACTGACCAGTTTGAAAATTATGTGGCAAGCTTGATGGTCGACAACAGTTTAGGGTTCTCGGATGCTGATCTGACACCACTTGGAAAGAACCATAACAAAGCTCTGCATGTTTCGGTTGAATGTAAAGGGACTACCCTAGCACATGTTCTGGTTGACATAGACTCTTCCTTAAACGTACTACCCAAAGGCGCTTTAGACCGTCTAGACTATGAAGGACTGGTGCTGAAACCAAGTGATATTATTGTGAGGGCTTTCGATGGGTCCAAAAGGACAGTTTATGGAGAGGTGGATCTCCCAATCAAGGTGGGCTCATAGATTTTCAACTCTACTTTCTACATCATGGATATTCGTCCTGCTTACTCCTGTTTGTTGGGTCGACCCTGGATTCATGGAGGAGGGGTGGTAACTTCAACCCTTCATTAAAAGCTCAAGTATCCGGTCAAAGGAAGGATTGTCACTATCTGTGGTGAGGAGGAGTTCATGGTAAGTCACCTTAACTCTTTCAAATATGTGGATATGGACGAAGAATTTATAGAAACCCCGTGTCAGGCTTTTTAAGTTGTGCCACCAATGGTTGCTACTGCCAAATTTTCCTCTGATGTGTCCAAAGCTGTTAAGATCGGGCCAAAGATGGTTTCGTTTAGAGATGCTCGTGCCGCATTCAAAGAAGGAAGTTGTGATACTTGGGGGCAACTCCCCAACATCCCATTCAAAGCAGACAAATGTGGTTTGGGTTTCACTATCAAGGCTCAGAAAGAAGTGAGGCACGCTCGTGTGGGAAAGCCCCTCTCCGTATTGGAAGTCACGAAGTAAATGCTGTGGGTGATTTTGATAATGAGTGTGCATTTGAAGAATGGGTATACCCTACTACAACAAAGATCAACAATTGGAACGCAAAGGACTTCGTTCCCATCTCTTTCATTGGGGAGTAATTACTTGTTTATTGCTTTCCATTAATCCAAGAACATTTTGTCTGTAATATTAAACAATGACTTTTAAGCCATGTGCTTGGCCCGAGGCACTATGGTCCATTTATCAAGGGTTTTATTTATGTTCATTTTATCATATGATCATTCAATACAAATCATTGGACTTTTTTGCATTCAAATCTTTGTGCTCATTGTCTTTCTTTTTCTTCAAATGCATTTTTCAAAATAGTCATGTATCTTACATGCACACACACACACACACTCTCTTGCAGGTCCTCGTCCACTTCAGATCTCATTGCCAATGACTATAATATTGCCGACTATGATTTCGAACATCCAATTAACCAAGCCAAAGACGAAGGCGAGGAAGATTGTGAGGTACCGGGAGAACTATCCAGACTTCTATTGCAAGAGGAAAAATATATTCAACCACATGAAGATTCAGTTGAAGTCATCAATCTAGGTACCGAGACAGACAAGAAAGAGGTCAAAATTAGCGCTAACCTAGGAAGCAGTGTCAAAAGAAGATTGGTTCAGATGTTGCATGACTATGTGGAAGTGTTTTCTTAGTCGTATGAAGATATGCCAGGGTTGGATACCGATATTGTAGTTTATCATCTGCCGATAAAAGAAGACTGTCCTCCTGTCAAACAAAAAGTTCGTCGCATGAGGCCTGACATGTCTGAAAAGATAAAAGTTGAAGTGATGAAACAATTTGATGCAGGATTCCTAGCTGTGACATCTCACCCCCAATGGGTTGCTAACATGGTGCCAGTACCGAAGAAAGACGGAAAAGTACGTATGTGCATAGATAAGGATGATTTCCCTCTACCTCATATTGATGTTTTGGTCGATAATACTACTCATCACAAAGTCTTCTCTTTCATGGATGGCTTCTCCGGCTATAATCAAATTAAGATGACCTCCAAAGACATGGAAAAGACCACTTTCGTAATGCAATATGGAACCTTTTGTTACAAGGTAATGCCATTCAGACTGAAGAATGCAGGGGCAACATATCAGAGGGATATGGTAGCTTTATTTCATGATATGATCCATCATGAAATAGAGGTATATGTGGATGATATGATTGCAAGATCACAAATAGAGGAAGAACATCTCAATCACTTGTACAAGCTATTCGAGAGGCTGAAAAAGTACAAGTTGAGGTTGAACCCTAATAAGTGCACATTCGTAGTACGATCTTTAAAGCTTTTAGGTTTTGTTTTCAGTGGAAAAGGCATTGAAGTTAATCCTGCCAAGGTGAAGGCCATCCAAGAAATGCCAGTTTTGCACTCTGAAAAGGAAGTTAGAGGATTCTTGGGTCGTTTTAACTACATCGCTCGCTTCATATCTCACTTGACTGCTACTTGTGAGCCAATATTCAAACTCTTGAAGAAAGATCAAGTAGTCAGATGGAATGATGAATGTAAAGCTGCCTTCGACAAAATCAAAGAATATCTGCAAGAACCTCCTATCCTCATGCCACCATTTGAAGGAAAACCCTTGATCATGTACTAGATAGTGCTACAGAATTCTATGGGGTGTGTGTTGGGCCAACATGACGAGTCTGGCCGAAAAGAGCATGCTATTTACTACCTGAGCAAAAAGTTTATCGACTATGAAACAAGATATTCACTACTCGAGAAAACTTGTTGTGCTCTGGCATGGGCTTCTCTCCAGCTAAGACAGTATATGTTGACTCATACCACTCTACTGATTTCTAAGATGGACCCTATCAAGTACATCTTCGAGAAACCCGCTCTTTCCGGACGAATATCTAGATGGAAAATGATCTTGACTGAGTACGATATTCAATACACAATGCAAAAGGCCATCAAGGGAAGTGCATTAGCAGATCATTTGGCCCATCAAGCCGTTGATGATTATCAGTCTATGAACTTTGATTTCCCAGATGAGAATATCATGCTAGTGACCGACTGCACGAAACCTGGACTATATGACAGACTTGAAAAAGGATCCCGATGAACTATTGTCTTCGATGGGGCTTCCAACGCTTTGGGTAATAGAATTGGTGTTGTGATAATCTCCCCTGAAGGTTACCACACTCATTTCACTGCCAAACTATGCTTCAACTGTACGAACAATATGGCTGAGTACGAAGCATGCATTTTGAGTCTGAAGGCTGACATTGATTTAAGGATCAAGCATTTGAATATGTTTGGGGATTCCGCTCTGGTGATTAGCCAAGTAAAAGGAGATTAGGACACTAAGCACCCTAATCTCATCCCTTACAAGGAGATTGTGCTATCTCTGATTCCTTACTTCTAAGAGGTCACATTTGAACACTTCCCTAGGGAAGAAAATCAGTTAGCCGATGCTTTCGCCATAATGTCTTCCATGTTCAAGGTCAAATGGGACAACAAAGCTCCTACAATTACAATTGAGAGAATCAACGAACCTGCGCACTGCTATGACCTTGGCACTGACACGGAAAAGCCATGGTACCATGAGGTGAGGAGATATCTTGAAGCACAAGAGTACCCTGAAGGAGCATCCATCAATGACAAAAATTTCTTACGAAGATTCTCAGCTAAATTCTTCCTAAGTAATGGAATCTTGTACAAACGCAACCATGATTCTACTCTACTCCGATGTGTGGACAAGAAAGAAGCAGAGGAATTTATGGAAGACATGCATGATGGTCTTTTTGGGACTCACTCTAACGGACATACTATGGCCAAGAAAATCCTGAGATCTGGTTACTATTGGTCAATGATGGAGACCGATTGCCATCAACACTCAAGGACTTGCGACAAGTGCCAAATCTATGCTGACAAGGTCCATGTACCTCATATTCCTCTAAACGTCGTGACCTCTCCGTGGCCATTTGCAATGTGGGGCATTAACATGATTGGAGAGATCAAACCGACTGCTTCCAATGGACATCACTTCATTCTTATCGCTATTGATTATTTCACCAAACGGGTCGAAGCCGCCTCATTTTCCTCAGTCACCAAAAGCGTGGTAGCAAAATTCATCAAACATAACCTCATCTTCCGCTATGGTATCTGTTGTACCCCAAAATTTTCCCTCTCATTTATCAGGACTTTTCTCACAAGATCTCTTTGACTCAAGACTTGATTAGGGTTTGATCAGCTCAAGACATCTCATCTTACACTAATGACCCAAAATTAGGGTTTGAGTTTGCACAAGGATTTTTGGACTATCAATGCCTCATATGATTTTTAAGCATCATTTTAGACCCCTAAGATTACTCATGACAAGTTTCAAGCCTGGAACCACATTTTTTATCAGTCAATTGGACAGTTGACCTAAAAATCAGCTGTATTGGGGAAAAAGTCAACCATGGCCAATTTACAGTCAAACTTCATAATTTTTGATCCACATCAACATTCTAGACTCATATGTATCATTTAATCAAGTTTGGACCACAATCCCTCAAGAAATTTGATCAAATCATCAAAAGGGCAAAATGGTCAAAATTAGGGTTTTGACTGAGAAAGGGCAATTTCTGATTTTTGACCTAGAAAATGACCAATTGGTTTGAATCATGATTTAAAGGGTTCAATTGTATCATCTTGACCTAATAACATGGTTCAAAACATTGCAAATCCATTGGATTGACAGATGAAATTTGCAGTCAACTGATCAAAAGTCAACTGTATACTGAAAAGTCAAACTTTGACTTTTTGGTCAAAATCAAGTGCCAAGGATCACAATTCATCAAAACATGTCAAAATGTGAAACTTGTTCATCAAGAAATCAAAGATTGAAGATTTTGTTTGAAAATTGAAATTTTCTTAACTTAGAAATTTTTCTAAGTATAAAAAATTTCTTATTTTTTCTCAACTTTAAGTCAAATTTCCACCATGATGCAAGATGATTCAAAGGAAGTTCCCAACATGAAAGTTTTAGATATTCATGAAATCTACAACCTTTCTTCACACATTTTCTCCTAAAGATGCTTGGATATCAAGATATAATTTTGTGAATACATGCTCATGAACTAAAATAAATTAGTGAAATTTTGCCCTAATTTAGGCAGGTTTTTGACCTAACTGCATGGAAAATTTTCACCTAGTTCCAAGAATAATCTTGAAATGCATTTCAAATATGAGTTATAGAGAACATTGCAAGATTTCCAAAATGTCTAAGAACTCCATGAGATCATTTTTGAGTAGGGATAATCGAAGAGATGAAGTTGGTAATTTCTCACTTTGATTTCAAGCCATTTCATGAAGAACAAAACTCCAATCTGGACCTATGTTGCCTAATCCTTGCTTTACAGGACTCAAACTTGTTTCTCACTCCATAATTTAATACTTACTCAGTTGACAAAGCCTTAATCCAAGCACAAGAGTCTTTGTCCAAGTTTTAATTCCATAAATGGCACAAAGTTGCCATTGCCATTTTGGAAAAGCTTAACTTTTGCAACTTTTCACTTCTTAAGCATTGGACCTGTTTTATTTGCACACACAAGTCCTATAAACCAAAATAAAGTTGTCTAGAACTTGTACCAACTCCAAGCAGGCATGTACAAGCATGTAAGGAGTGGTCTCTTCACCTTTATTAAAAAGCAAGTAAGAGTGCAAAAAGGACACAACTCAGAAATCTGTTAAGGGGTGGATGAGAAACCTTCTCTATACTAATACACAAACACATTGCAACTTAGAACACGATTTCTAAAGGCCTAAAACACTCAAAAACTCCCTATCACCAAAAACCTGTCAAAAAGCTTACAGTTTGAGCATAGCATAGCAATCCACAAATTCACTCGTGCGTTTCAAGTTTTAATCATCCAAACACTTTACCTACCTCATATCTAAGTGTTCTAGGCCATTATCCCTCCACTGTAACACCTCCTTCTCCATATGCCATTTTTGTTTTTCAAGCTTGCAGGTTAACTTGGATAGAGAGTTTCAGACACTTTCAAAGCAAGATAAGGATTGGAACACACTCAGGGAGGTTCAAGCAAGCTAAAGGAATCTTCAGGCCTTCATAAATCTCACTCAAACTCCATTCACGATCTCAACTGAAAGAGGTAAGAACTCCAACTTTTATCTCTTCATACAGGCATCCATTGGCCACGATTTGTGAAAGGAAATGTAGATATTATTGTGCTAAAGCCAACCATGTGCATAGATTTTATTTCTGATCATTATGTATAGATAATTTTAGAGTTCAAATTTCTGTAAAAATTATGTTTGAAATTAGGGCCTTTAAAATTCGTTTTGATCTTTGATTGTTAGCTTACATGATTTACATGGTTGAAATCATGGGAATGAGTGCTATCATTTTCATGTTGGAAGTTTCCATTTTCATGGAGAAATGAGAAAGATACAGGGGTTCTGGCTAGCTTGAGGAAGAAGATGAAGTACAGGGCAAAGGAAGAGTTTTGTGTTATCTATTTTTAGTTTCATTTGAACTAACAGATGTACAGCCACCCCAGTGGCAAGGTAGCGCGCTGAAATTGCTAAGGTTATGAGTTCCAGCCTTGGTGCCTGCCTTTTGCCTATTTTCTCACATTTTTTGTCATTTTTCTCACTATGCAGCGCTGGGCTTTTTGTTCCATTGGGCTTATGATTTTTTTTCTAAAGCTTACCCCCTGTTTGCTTGCAGCACCACTGACCCATATGTTTTCATTATTCATTTTATTTTCGTTTTCTATTTTGTTAAATATATTTTCCTTAATATTAAAAATCATAAAAAAATATAAAAATGTTAAATTTATATTTTGGTCCATTTTATTTTGTTTTTCTCATAAAAAAATATATTCTATTTTAGTCACATATCATACATATACTTTTTTAATAAACTTCTAAATAAAAATAGAATTGGGTTAATTATTTTATTCATTTTCTTTCATACTTGTAAATATTTATTTTTGACATATAAAAAGACTAAAATTTTTTTTTATAAATGTTATTTATTATTTTAAGGCAAAAAATACAGAAAAATAATAGTTAAAGAACTTTATTTTCTTTTAAATTAGAAATTAGGGTTAACTATTTTTTAAGAATTAATTTCCTTTTCTTAAGTTATTAGGTTTAGTTCAAAACTCCTTTTCACATAAAATCAAAACAAAATCTTTTTTTTCTTGCATATACATACCATTGCACATTTAATTTATATTGTATATTGTTTATTCAAATATTCGTACAAATTCGTTTTGGTTGTAATAGCTTAATTAGATTTACATTATTGCAAATCCTCATTCACAATTTGTATACCCCCCTCCCATACAATGTTGTAATAGCGTAGTAATCTTTAAAATTATGCAATTTACCGCTTTTATATACCATGCTAGTAATTAGGGTTTGTATGACAAGATCAAAACAAATTAAATAGAAAACCCTAATCCAAGACAAAATCAAGCATGAAAATAACACACTTACACACAAGCACCCTTAGGGTTTCTCCAATTGGTTGCCTTATACAAAAATAGCCATATTACGCATGCGAAGTATCTTGGCAAAACAAACAAGTATAAGATCATAGTCCCTCGATGACGCTATTCTAAGTTGCCTTACAAAATGATCTTAGTCCCTCAAAAATGCTAAGATACTTTGCAACATTGCTAATCATGGTTATACGATACCCACGCCCGTCCCGTTTACATCCAAAGATAGGGTTGCTTACCAAACCAATGGTGAGATAACAATGTCAAATGAATAGAAAATGAACAAGAAAGACATTTGAGTAGGTAGATTACTTCTAGTTACTTGCCCCATTTCAAAACAACTATCCTTGCTATTTTCCAAAATAAACACACACATTTCAAAAAAACATCTTACAAACATTGAAAATATCTTCAAAAAGACAAACATCTTTATATACATTCTTACGAACGAGAATCATTACAAAGATTGCCTAAACAATGGCCTCTTTTACAAAATACTTTCAAAACCACACCAAACACAATTTCAAACAACAAAAGCAAGTGATCTAGCAAGTAACTAAGAGCCCGTGGAAAACCATGGATGAAAAGGGTGTTAATACCTTCCCTTTTCATAATCTACCCCCCGAACTCAAGAAAACATCTCAAAGGTCTTTCCTGTGCTTTTTCACCTTTCTATTTGGATAAAAGAAAAGTCGGTGGCGACTCTTGCTAACCGTAACATTTGCGATAAAACGCAAAACCCTCAAGTCAATTCTCCCACCGTATCATAGAACTGGCAACTCTGGTGGGGATTTTTCATAAAAGTGGGGTTACCTTAGGGCTAGATCATATTTATTTGCTTACATTGTTTGACTTGTTTGATTTACATTATGGTTCTTTGTTTGGGTTTGAAATCCTCTACCCGTATTTGGGATACATTATAGGTAAATAGCAATACATTGTGGAAACTGTGCGGGGTATACCGACATGGTCTAAGCAATAGCTATGTTAGTGCGACATATTTGTGGGTACCGGCAACCTTTGAGTTAATCAAAGAGAATACGGGGCTGCTGAGTGATGTCATGAAGCACTAATGAACTTCTAGAACCCTTTACTTGACTGTGATACGGTGGGAGAACTGACTTGAGGTTTTGCGTTTGTGTTTGCAAATGTTTCGGTTTAGCAAAAGTCGCCACCGACTTTTTATTTTATCCTAAGGAAAGGTCAAAAAGCACAGGAAAAAACCTTTGAGATGTTTTCTTGGGTTCGGGGAGTAGATTATGAAAAGGGAAGGTACAAGCACCCTTTTCATCCATGGTTATCCATGGGATCTTAGTTACTTGTTTAGATCACTTGCTTTTGCTTTTCAATTGTTTGAAATGGTGCTTTGTGTGTGGTTTTTGAAAATGTTTTGAAAAGAGGCCATTGTTGTGGCAAGCTTTGTAATGATTCTTGTTTGAATGTATACAAAGATGTATGTCTTTTGAAAAGATGTTTCAATGTTTTGAAATTTTGATTTGGGAAATGTTTTGAAATTGTGTTGTGAGGTGTGTTTGAAAAAATAGCAAGGATGTTTTTTCAAGTTTTGATCAAGTAACTAAGAGTTATCTACCCTATTTTACTCAAAGATCTTTCCTACACATTTTTAACCCTTTTGACAATGTTGTTTTACCATTGCATTTGGTAAACAACCTTGTATTAGGATGTTAAACGGGACAGGCGCGGGTCATCGTATAGACCATGATAGCAATTGTGTTAAGTATTTTTATCAAATTTTCCGAGGGACTAGATCATTTTGTTTAGGCAACCAAGATAGCGTCATCGAGGAACTATGATCTTTTGTTTTGTTTTTGTTTTGCCAAAGTACTCAACATGCATAACATGGCCCATTTTTAAGGCAACAAGTGGATGTAACCTTAGGGGTGCAAGTGTGCATTGTGTATTGGTTTTCATGCATTTTTGTCTTTGTATTAGTCAAACTACTTGCTGATTTTGGATTTTTTGCATACAAACCCTAATCTCTAATCATGGCATAATTGAAAACGTAAATGCGTAAAATAAATCTACCACTATTACGACATGATTATGAGGATGGGGATACAACTTTTGAATGGGGAATATTTGACAAGAAATTAAAACCCTAATTTTACTATTACATCCAAATTGAATCAATGACAAAAGTAATAAATGAACAATATTTAAACAAACAAATTAAATAAATATACAAAATAATATGAATATACAAAAAAGGTTTTTGTTTATTTTTATGTATGTAAAAATATTTAATGTAAAAAGAAAGGAATAATAAAAAAGATTATTATTTTTTATTAAGGGTAAAACCCTAATTTTTAAGAATGTAAATATATTGACTATATTATTTATATACAATAAAATAAAATAGTGTATATACAAAAATAAAATGTATTTAGAAAAAAGTATTATTTAAGTATAAATAATAATAAAAATAAAAGTATAATATTTTTATGTTTTTATTCTCAAGTATTCATTAAATAAAATAAAAGTATGTACATATATTTTAATTGTATTAATTATGTAATAAAAATAAAATAAAATATATACAAAAATATAAATATATTTAGAACAATATTTTTTAGTGTGAGTAAAATAAAGAATAAAATAAAAGTATAATTTATATATTATTTTTAAGTTTTCAATAAATAAAATATATATTAATTAAATTGTTTTCATGTTAGAAAAAATAAAAATAAAATACAAAATAAATGTAAAAATTTATAAAAAATATTTTTGGGTATTTTTATATTTAGCAAATATAAAGTAAAAATCAGAAAATGAATATAAATAAAAAATATCAAAGTATAAAGAAATTGGGCCAGGGGGGTGCATTCAGCAAAAGGGGGGTGTCAAAAGCAAGGCTAGAACCAAGCCCAACCCACTGACTTCATCTTCAACCTCTTGTTCAAACAAAAACACGCGCCCTGTACAAAATGCCAGATCCTGCATACGTGCTCTAATGCAAAAACACATAACATCAAAGTTGTAGCATTTTTCAAGACGAATTCAACCATATAAGAAACTTGTCCTAACTCTCAAAGACCAGAGAGAATTTCTCTGGCCCTAAAATCTAACCTAATTTTTTCAGGAAGTTCATGGATCAAATTCACTTAGCATGCTTAACTAAAATGAAAACTGAGCATATGTACAGCTTCATGGCTATGAATACTACATTTTTCATTCACAAACCTAAGCCTAAATGTTCCTAAATAGAGAGATAGGAAGTTGACAAAAACCTGTTTCAGCTGACTTCGTGTATGGCAATGTGGAGCTTTTCAACAAGGCCTGAGATGTTTGGGAGCTTGCTTGAACTTCCCCTGACCTTCTCCAATGTCTAGCTTGCCTTGAATGTGCTTGAACAAGCCTACAGAACTCAACATGCACAAGCTGAAATCAAAAATGGCAAACCTTGTAAATGGAGTTATAGTTAGTGTTTAAGGGTTGGGATAGCTTGGATAGGTTGTA
Organism: Vicia faba; assembly: GCA_948472305.1. Lineage (NCBI taxonomy): Eukaryota > Viridiplantae > Streptophyta > Magnoliopsida > Fabales > Fabaceae > Vicia > Vicia faba. The sequence continues at coordinate 648,565,494 of OX451735.1, read as the reverse complement.
TGTAAGGTGTTTGAATAGGATTGGGACAAAACGCACGAGCAAATTGTGAGATAGAACTCAAAATGCAGATGCTGCCATGTTTTGCCAATGAGATGTGATTTTGTGCTATGGGAAGTTTGAGGGCTCAAAGGGTCGTGTTTCTGGTTCAAGGGGATGTGAGAAAGTTGTTTCAAAAGCTTGCACAAGTTGGTTTTTACAGATGTTCAAGTTCTAGTGTATTGGACAAATTTCTTGGTTATGAAGCAAAGTATGAGAAGTGATGTGAAGCAGGCCTGTACAGGCTATCCATCAGCTTGCACACTTTTCCCTTGGCCCCTCAAGTTTGTGGATCTGATTTGATGCACAAGATATGGCTCAATGATCAAGGATTTAGTTTTGACATAAAGCAAGATTTAAGCAAAAATGGTAATGTTGCTTTTTCTATTTAGGGATTAATCTAATGTGCAAACCTCTAATGACAAAACAATGCCTTAGACCAATGGATTTGAATTTAATTATTGAGTATGGAGTGTTTTTGAGGCCTGTAATCTAGTGCAAAGTAAGCTGATTTGAATTTGCAACTTGTATCACTATGAACATGCCATGGATGAAAAGTGAGTTTTTGCCAACTTCAAGCCTTCGATTCTCCCTAACCACAAATGAGTTTGGAGAGTTCTTGGACATTTTGGAAAGCTTGCAACATGATCTAAATTCCATATTTCAAATGCAATTTTAGATTCCAAGTGGTACTATGTGAAAAATGGCCATGAAGGTAGGTCAAAATCCTGCCTAAATTAGGGCAAAATTTCTCTAAGTTAAAAGTTTCATGGACCCTTGTTACAAAAATCATAACTTGAGATCCAAGCTTCTTTTGGGAAAACTTTGAATTAAAGTTGTATACTTTGTGGAGTACTAAAACTTTCATGTTGGAAGTTTTGTTTGAATCCAATTGTATTATGGTGAAAATGTTGGGCAAAGTTAGGAAAAATTAAGAAAATTTCATAACTTAGAAAAATTCCAAGTTATGAAATTTTTCAACTTTAAACCCTAATTTGCAAAAATGGGTTTCTTGATGAACAAGTTTCATGTTTTGACACATCTTGATGAAAAATGACCCTTGGCACTTGATTTTGACCAAAAGTCAAAGTTTGACTTTTCAGTGTACAGTCAAATTTTGATCAGTTGACTGAGAAATTCATCTGCTAACCCAATGCAATTGAGATCTTTTGAACCTTGTGAGTAGGTCAAGATAATGCCATTGAGTCCTTGAATCCATGCTTGAACCCAATTTTCCATTGGCTAGATCAAAAATCAGAAATTTCCCTTGTGCAGTCAAAACCCTAAAAATGACCATTTTGCCCTTTTGATGATCTGATCAAATTTCTTTGAGGAGTTGTAGTCCAAACTTGATCAAATGGTTCATATGAGTCTATAATGTTAATGTGGGTCAAAATTTATGAGGTTTGACTGTAAATTGGCCACAATTGACTTTTTCCCCAATACAGCTGATTTCTATGTTAACTGTCCAATTGACTGGGCAAAAATTTGATTCAAGGCCTTGAAACTTGGTATGGACAAACTTATGAGTCCAACATGAAGTATGAAGGTCACTTTGAGCATTAGAAGTCCAAAGATCCCTGTGCAAACTCAAACCCTAATTTAGGTCATCAGTGCAAGGAGATGTCTTGAGCAGAGCAAAACCCTAATCCTGTCTAGAGTTCAAGGAGCCTTGTGAGGGAAAACCTTGATAAAATGAGAGGGCGAATTTTGGGGTAAAACAGCTGCCCCTGTTCAATCTTCTTGAACCTGAAAAGTTAGATTGGCGAGTTTGCCTTTCGTGACTCGAAGGTAAAAGAGGATTGGACACTAGAGTGCCCGTAAATTTGCACTCGTCAAAATGTAGCTGAGGGAATGGGCTTAAAGATGCCATTTGGAGATGGTAGAATCTTGCTGGAGATGGGCTTAAAGATGTCATTTGTAGATGGTAGAATCTTGCTGGAGATGGGCTTAAAGATGCCATCCAAGATTTGTTTGTTGAAAATCAGGAGAATGAATGTCAGAATAGTATCCGTATCTGGAACGTATCTGAGTTGTATCTGGAGATTGGATTCTTGAATGAATATCAGAATGACTGCCGTGTCTAGAGTGTATATGTATTGTATCCGAAACCTGAAATCTGAAAAAGCAACAGAAAGACATCCGTGTTTGGAGTATCTTTGGGCTGGGGAATAGGTTTGAATGAGTGGCAGAATGGCAACCGTGTCTGGAGCGTATCTGGACTGTATCTGAAGTTGAGATCTGTATGAGTAGCAGAATGACTTCCATGTCTGAAGTGTATCCGTACTATAACTGGGATCTGGACGGGTGACAGAATGACTTATGTGTCTGGAATGCATCTGAACCTGAAGTTGACAGTTGAATCTGAATAAGAAATAGAATGGCTTCCGTGTTTGGAGCGTATCTAGTCTGTATCTGATTGCTGAAGTCTGAATGTGTAGTAGAATGACCGTCATGTCTGGGGTGTATCCGTATTGTATCTTGACTTGAAATTATGAATGAGTAATAAAATAACTTCCATGTCTTGGAGTGTATCCGTACTGTATCTTAAATCTTTGCATAGTTGTTAAAGATAACTTTTAATCTTATCCTGAAAAGGGTAAAATGTTAGCTGAAACAAAAAGTTATGTTGCGTGAAATGTATGATGCAATAAATGTGTTTTATCAATGAATGTAATGTATGCGTATGTAAGCTGATTAACTGTCTTGCTGAGGAAAATAAATCCTTGATAGCTAGAGATAATGAAATATTTGACTGCTGTCGGGGAAAATGAACCCTTGACTGCTGCTTGAGATTCAAAACCTTTGATTGTTGAGACTGAGGAATCCTTTGGACTACTACTGGGGATTGAAAATCCTTGGCGACTTGTGGGGGATTAACAAGAGCTTTGACAACTTCTGTGGGGAATTGAGAATCCTTCATGACTTTCCTGGCGGATAAGGAAAACTCTGACGATCTCTACTGGGGAATTAAAACCTGGGAGGCTTCAACTGGAGAAATGAGAACAAAAATCTTTGTTCGCTTGGGAAATAACTCTGTGGGGGGAATGTTTATCCTGTTGGAGAGTTTTCAAAAGCTTGGGTTGTATGCCAATCTATTGAGGAAGCAAGAATGAGAATCTTCATTCAGGCGTTTGGGTCAGGAGGTTGGGTGTATGCCAATCTTCTGGGGTTTTAAGAATGAGAATCTTCATTCTGTTAAGGGTGTCAGGAGCTTGGGAGTATGCCAAACTTCTGGGGTTTTAATATTGGTTGGAGATAAAAGTTAACTGTTATCTGGTTGATTTCCAGGTTTTAAGATAACTTGCTGGTGGATTTGGAGAAACCGGATGATTCCCATTGTGGTTTAAAGGTTGAAGTTTTGGACTACGTTGGGGAAGAAAGTTTCATCTTCACTGGGGATTTGTAGTTCAAAGTCTTCTGGCTCCTCTGGGGATCGGGAGTTTAGAAACTTAGCTCTGATGTAATGGATTTTGAAACTTAACTCCATTGGGGATGTGTATTTCAAGGTTTTAGCTTTGTTGAGAATCTGGATGACATACTGCAGGGGATTTCCTCCGGAATAGCATAAAGACGTATTCCTATACTTTCAACCTATCAGTAATTATCCTTTCTCATTCCATTTTATTTGTAAGCAGTGATTATATTCAAATGCATATGCTCATTTAATAAATCATTGGACGTTTTCAAATAAAACACGAGTGTAAAAAAGAAAGAAAAAACAAACAAATTTCTGCACTTTGAAATATCTTTGTATTAACTTTGTGTAAGTATTTTGTACAAAGGAGACGGACATCCTAGTAATAGAATGTTGTCATAAAAATGAGAAAAATTTATACAAAGAAAGATGGCTATCTGTAACAATTCCATGGGGTTCCCATTCTGCTATAGCCTTGACAACTCTGAGTATCTTGTCCATTCGTTGCTTCGTCCGTAGATGATTGGATTGATCAGAAGCCAGGAGCTTGTTTGTGAAGAGATTATCCTTAAAGTGATCCAACGAGACGTAGTCATACGCTTTAATTCCCTAACTTTTGTCTGGATCGCCCTTTCAGGTTTTCGATCCACCGGGAAACCCTTTTTTTCCCAAGTCTCCCTTTCGGGTTTTCAACTTGCCGGGTGTACAGATTTTTTATAATAAATTTATCCCTAATTTTTGCCTGAACCGCCCTTTCGGGTTTTCGATTCACCGGGATGCCCATTTTTGCCCAAGTCGCCCTTTCGGGTTTTCAACTTGTCGGGTCGTTTATGCGTAGTATCTTTTGACTATGTCTGCGTTCGCAGGGTGCGGCAGTTCATTACCGTCCATGGTGGTTAGAATCATTGCCCCACCAGAAAAGATGTTTTTGATCATAAATGTTCCTTCGTAAGTAGGAGTCCATTTTCCCATGGGATCACTTTGCGGTAAGATGATCCGCTTGATTACAAGGTCCCCGACTTGGTATACTTGTCTCTTGACTTTCTTGTTGAAGGCCTTGATCATACATTTCTGATACGCCTGACCATGGCAAACAGAAGTAAGTCACTTTTCGTCAATCAAGTTAAGTTTATCAAGCCGAGTCTGAATCCAATCGTCTTCACTTAAATCAGCATCCTTCATGATCCTTAAGGAATGGATCTGAACTTCCACAGGTAAAACAACTTCCATGCCATATACCAAAGAAAAGGGGGTTTCCCCAGTTGAAGTGCGTGCCGTGGTACGGTACCCATGTAGAGCAAATGGAAACATCTCATGCCAGTCCTTGTAGGTGACTGTCATCTTTTGAATGATCTTATTGATATTTTTGTTCGCAGCTTCGACAACACCGTTCATCTTAGGCCGATAGGGAGATGAATTGTGATGTTGAATCTTGAACTGCTTGCACAGAGCGGTGATCATAGTGTTATTCAAATTTGTACCGTTGTTTGTGATGATCCTGTCGGGGATACCATACCGGCATATGAGGTTCTGCTTAATGAAGCGGGCAACCACATTCTTTGTAACAGAGGCGAAGGAAGCTGCTTCGACCCACTTGGTAAAGTAATCAATGGCCACCAGGATGAAATGGTGTCCATTGGATGCTGTAGGCTTGATCTCTCCAATCATGTCGATTCCCCACATCGCGAATGGCCAAGGAGCTGTTAATACATTGAGAGGAACTGGGGGAATATGTACCTTGTCAGCATAGATTTGGCATTTGTGACAAGCACGAGAATGTTGATGACAATCAGCTTCCATGATAGACCAGTAGTAGCCTGCCCGTAGAATCTTCTTAGCCATCGTATGACGGCTCGAGTGGGTGCCAAAGGTGCCATTATGTAGTTCAGCCATGATCTGCTCAGCTTCAATCTTGTCCACACAATGGAGTAGGACACAATCAAGATTGCGCTTGTATAGGATACCATTTCTCATAAAGAACTTGGCCGCGAACCTCCTTAAGAACTTTTTGTCGTTGACTGAAGCTCCTTCAGGGTATTCTTGTGCTTCGAGATACCTCTTGACGTCATGAAACCAGGGTCGGTCCACTACTTCTTTGGTATTAATCTCGTGACAATGTGCAGGTCCGTCCATTCGTTCAATGGTGATTTGAGGTGCCTCATTATCCCAGTTAAGTTTAAACATGGATGACATTGTAGCTAGCGCATCTGCTAGCTGATTCTCTTCTCGCGGGAAGTGCTCGAAGGTAATCTACTCGAAATGTGGTAACAATGTCAGGACATGTTCTTTGTAAGGAATGAGGTTTGGATGTTTAGTATCCCACTCTCCTTTGATTTGACTGATAACCAAATCTGAGTCCCCAAATACAATCAAAGATTTGATTCCTAAGTCAATAGCAGCCTTGAGACCGAAGATACAAGCTTCATACTCGGCCATGTTATTGGTGCAGCTGAAGTAGAGTCTAGTAGTGAAAGGTGTGTGGCAACCTTCTAGAGAGATAAGCACCATGCTGATACCGTTGCCAAGTGCATTTGAAGCACCATCAAAGTACAGAGTCCATAGGGATCCTTGTTCAGGTCCGTCATACGGTCTGTTACCTTTAATGTTGTCCAATGTCATAATATCCTCGTCAGGGAAGTCGAACCTCATAGATTGGTAATCTTTGACGGCTTGATGAGCTAGATGTCCAGCTAGTACACTCCCCTTTATAGCTTTTTGGGTTGTGTACTGGATATCATACTCAGTCAGGATCATCTGCCATCTAGCGATTCTTCCGGATAAAGCAGGCTTCTCGAAGATGTACTTGATCAGATCCATTTTAGAAATCAACAGAGTGGTATGTGTCAACATATACTGCCTTAGCCGGCGAGCAGCCCATACCAAAGTGCAGCAAGTTTTCTCGAGCAGTGAGTAGCGAGTCTCACAGTCGGTAAACTTTTTGCTAAGGTAATAAATGGCATGCTCTTTTCGCCCAGACTCATCATATTTGCCCAGTACGCACCCCATTGAATTATCTAAAATAGTCAGATACATGATTAACGGCCTTCCTTCGACGGGTGGCATTAAGATAGGAGGTTCCAACAAATACTCCTTGATCTTATCGAAAGCAACTTGACAGTCATCGTTCCATTCAACCACCTGATCTTTCTTCAACAGCTTGAAGATTGGTTCACAGGTAGATGTTAGGTGAGAGATGAACCTTGCGATGTAGTTTAGGCGTCCTAAGAAACCTCTAACTTCCTTCTCAGTGCGAGGGGCAGGCATTTCTTGTATAGCTTTGACTTTGGCAGGATCAACCTCGATGCCTTTTTTACTGACGATGAATTCCAAAAGTTTACCATACCTGACTCCGAAAGTGCACTTGCTAGGGTTCAGTTTGAGCTTGCATTCTTTTACCCTGACAAACAACTTTTGCAGATGGTCGAGGTGTTCTTCTTCTGTCTGTGAACGGGCTATCATGTCGTCTACGTAGACTTCAATCTCATGATGTATCATGTCATGAAAAAAAGCTACCATGGCTCGCTGATAGGTTGCCCCGGCATTCTTCAGTCCGAATGGCATCACTTTATAGCAGAAGGTACCCCACTGCGTAACAAAAGTAGTCTTCTCCATGTCTTCGGGGGCCATTTTGATCTGGTTGTACCCTGAAAATCCGTCCATGAAAGAGAATACCTTGTGTTGAGTTGTGTTGTCAACCAAGATGTCAATGTGTGGTAGTGGAAAATCATCTTTAGGGCTAGCCCTGTTTAAATCTCTGTAGTCCACACACATTTTGACTTTGTCGTCCTTCTTAGGCACAGGCACAATGTTAGCAACCCATTGTGGATAGGAAGTAACAGCAAGAAAGCCAGCATTGAACTGTTTCATCACTTCAGCTTTGATCTTTTCAGACATATCGGGCCTCATTCGGCGGACTTTCTGTTTGATTGGTGGACAGTCTTCTCTTATAGGTAGACGGTGAACCACAATATCTGTATCCAGCCCCGGCATGTATTCATAGGACCGGTCGAATATCTCAACATATTCATTCAACAACTGAACTAAGCGCTCTTTGACACTTGGCTCCATGTTGGCACCCACTTTAACCTCTTTTTTGTCCTCGTCAGTACCCAAATTGATAGTCTCTAACAACTCTTCATGGGGCAGAATAGCCCTTTCTTCTTGTTGCAAAAGTCTAGCCAACTCTCCAGGCACTTCACAGTCTTCATCACCTTCGTACTCGGCATGATTGACCAGATCTTCAGAGTCGGTGAAGGCCATAGCAGAATTGTTACCCATGGAATCCAGAGTGGATGGGTACCTGTATTTTGTGAGTGTGGGTGTGTGTAAGGGATAGCCACCTTTAAACAAAATGAAATGTAAAAAAGAAAGAAAATGAATACAAAAGTTTATAGATAAAAACGTCCATGATTCATTAAAAATGGCATATGAAAATGAAGAATCAAAACCCTTACAGATGGACCTATATGCCCCGGGTAAGGCATAAGGCAAAAAGTGTATGAATTGTTTAAAAGTTATTACAGACCAAACAGGAAATGTTCAAAAGATAAATTACTGATTGATGAAAGTAATGGGAATGAAGTCTTTCGCCTCCCAGTTGTTCAGTCCTCCTTCAATGGTTGGAAAGATCCAGTCTTCAAAATTGCTTCCTTCTTCACCATCTTCTAAAGCATGAACTCCATGATGAGTGATTTTCAATGGCGGTCCTCCAGCCCGGGAGCGACGCACAGCTTACTGGCTAGAAGCAGTGAAACCCAATCCGTACTTATCTGTCTTGTAAGGAAAATCTGGCAGTTGACCCCACACTGTACTTCCTCCTTCCTTGATTACAACCTCCTCATCTTTAAGGGATGACATCCGGGACACAGGCTTAGTAATGATGGACACATCAATCATTGTCTTGGCTACCGCAACTTCAGGAGAAACCTCTTCGAAGTGTTGGAAAGGTGTTTCTATGAATTCACCATCTAACTCCATGTAGCGGAAAGAGTTAAGGTGGCTTATCATATACTCCTCCTCACCATGAACTATTATGATCTTACCATGGACTGGGTACTTGAGCATCTGGTGTAGATAAGAAGTGACTGCCCCAACATTGTGGATCCATGGCCTTCCCAACAAGCATGAATATGAAGGACAGATGTCCATCACATAAAATGTAGAGTTGAAAATTTTCGTACCCATTTTGATTGGGATGTCCACTTCTCCGTGAACCATCCGCTTGGAACCGTCAAAGGCTCTAACAATGATATTACTGGGCTTTAGGGTCAAACCTTCACAGTCCAATTTGTCCAATGCTTTCTTTAGTAGAACATTTAAAGATGAACTGGTATCAACCAGAACATGAGCAAGTGTGGTCCCTCTGCACTCTACCGAGACATCCAGCGCATCATTATGCTTTCTTCCCTTAGATGTCAGATCGGCATCAGAGAAGCCAAGACCATTGTTGGCTGTAAGGCTAGCCACACACTCTTGAAACTGATCCGCAGAAGTTTCTTGAGGCACGTGCACCGTCTTCAGGAATTTGATCAAGGCTTTGGCATGAGCCTCGGAGCAGAGCAACAGAGCTAGCATAGAGATTTTTGAAGGGTTTTGCCCCAGCTGCTCTACGACATCATAGTCGCTTTTCTTAATTATATTTAAAATCTCCTCCATCTCCTTTTGGGTGGTCTCGGGGATAACCAAAGTCTGAGCCCTCGTCCTGACGGGCGCTTCTTGGATCCCCTTACCTTTATCAGCAGTAACAGCAGAGGGTACAACTTCAGGAGTAACAATTTCTTCAATCACCGGGCTTTGCACATATATCTTAATGGGCACAGGAGCACTTGAGGGTCTGAAGACTGCCCGTGGAGGAGCAATCTCCGGAGAAAAGATTCTTCCGCTACGAGTGACCTTACTTGTCCCCGCAATATTCCCCACATCAGGAGTCTCTTCATCAGAATTTTCTTCAACTGATTCGATCTGTTTCACACCGTGATAGAAGATCTCTCCTCCATAATTCCACGGTATTATTTTATTGGACTTATATGGGATAGGCCCCGGCATGGTAATCTTCAGCGGTACAAACTTTGGATCGGGTGTAATCTCAACAGGCCTTTTGCAGGTCTTGGAAAGATTGTCAGAAATGGTGATTATAGCAACATCATTGATTGGAGTAACAGGAGTAACATGAGTTTTCTGAAAGAGGATCTCTTGAGTATCCATCAGGCGTTGGATGCCTGACTTCAACAGCAGACAGTCGGATTGTAAGGTTGAACAAAAGTAACAATCTTTTTCACATCCCGGGAAAATCCCGCCTTTCAACAGATTCATCTTGATCATTGGCAACAGAGTCATTAAGTCATCAACAGCGGTAACATGAAGATCTTTTACAATAGCATGGACATTATGACCATGTTTTGGTATAGGAGCGGATATCACATTAGGTTTTTCGGGGGCATCAAATTCCACCTCCTTGGCATCTATCAAATCTTGGATCTTGTTTTTAAGGGCCCAAAAGTTGTTGGTGTCGTGCCCCACATTGTCCGAATGATATGCACATTTTGCATTTGAATGATAATAGGGAGAAGAAGTATTTGGGTTTTTCAGCGCTTCTTTTAAGTTGGTAAGGTTTAACTTTAACAGATGAGGGAGGACCTGAGCCGGTGTCATATTGATCTGGGTGAATTGTCGTTGTGGCCTTTCTACCCTTTGTTGGTTAGCTCTGGGTTGACTGCTTCGAGGTTGATCGGCTGAGGAGTTCTGGATCATCACAGCCCCCACCGTTGGTAGGCGCTCCATTCTCCCTTGATTTCTCTGGGTGTGAACAGCAAAAACTTCCTTCTTGGCTGGGAAGGTCTTCTTGATAGCAGTGGAAGCAGAGGTATCCTTCTGAATTTTACCACTCTTAATGCCAGCTTCGACCCTTTCATCGGTCAGAATTAATTCGGTGAACCCTGCAGATGAGCTCCCGATCAAGTGATTGAAGAATGGACCTGACAAGGTCCCTAAAAACATGTCAACCAACTCTCTATCCGACAATGGTGGCTGCACCTTTCCAACCAAATCCCGCCACTTCTGGGCATATTCCTTAAAGCCTTCATTAGAGACCATACCCATACTCTGTAGCTGAGTACATGTAGGCGCTAAATCTGCGTTATATTGGTATTGTCGGTAGAAAGCAGCAGATAAATCCTCCCAGTTATGAACATCAGATCTCTCAAGTTGATAGAACCAGTCCAATTGCGTACCCGACAAACTATCTTGAAAAAAGTGGACCCACAGATCCTTATCAGAAGAGTGAGGTTGGATCTTTCTGACGTAGGACCGCAGATGCATCTTCGGACAGGACAAACCATCGTATTTAGAAAATGTAGGCACCTTGAACTTAGGGGGAATGACGATCCCAACAACCAACCCTAGTTCTTCGAAATCCAACCCATGTACTCTTTGTACTTCCATGGCTGCTAGCCGGTCCTCAAGATTCTTATACTTATCGTCCGCCGGAGGGTACTGCTGTTCGGAGTAATCTTCATCCTCTTCCTATTCTTCTTCTTTAGCTTCAGACTCAGAGGGCATTGCAACTCCTTTTCCTTTACCAACCCCTTCGTCAGACGTCGAGGGGAAATCCAGAACTCTCCTAGCCTGATGCTCAAATCTTATTCCCATAGTGGCCACACCAATTCTTTTCTTTTTCTTCTTTTCCTTTTCCTTCTCTTTCTCTTTCTCTAACAGTGCTTTAAGATCCTCTTGACCCTTTTCCAAGGTCACGAGGAGTTGTTGGAATTGCGAATTTTGTACTTGCAGATCTTTGACCGTCTGCTCTATATCCATCTTGCTGAAATAAACAGCAGAAAGATAAGGAAACCTTGTGTGAAGACCTGTTTATGCATATGATGAATGATATGTTATTCATGTAATGCATTCAAGGATTCAGAAATTCAAATTTGTTGCAAACAAAAAGAACACACGTCATATTAATAAGAAGAAATTTATTAGTACATAAATGCCCTATGGGCAAAATATTACAAAATTCTTAATGTAAAAAGACGTTGCGCATCCTCTTTGGTGTGATGTAAGTGTTGAGATTCTTCTCTTCATGGAGTCGACGGGTAAGCTCCAAAACCTTCTTCTCACTTGCATAGAAGTTGGCTTTAAAAGTATTTCGTTCTTCCTTGAGCTGTATCCAACTCTTTTGCAAATCTTCCAATGATGTTGGCATGTCTGGATGTAGGAGGGTGTATGGAACCTCTCCTTCCATAACAGGCTCTTTGATCACGGGGAGAATGTGGGGGTAAGGCATCATAAGACTCTGGGTGCGGGTTCGTACCCACTTGAGATAAGGCTCAAGGGGGATGGAATTCTTGTGCTCCAGTGTCTTACTATCCACTCTGTTGGGCATCCTCCAAGCTCGGATAAACTTTGTTGAAGTCCTTGAGCGTCGTTGTCAAAGTCAAAAACCAAGTCTGGAATCAACATGTCATGAGGGCCATCCCTCCGGGCATACCCAAATTGTCTCAGAGCTAAACAGGGGTTGTAGGTAATGCCTCCCCTAATGCCAAGTAGTGGGACATTAAGGAATTCCCCACAACGATCAATGATGATGACATTTTCTCTGGACCGAGAACACCAATGAACATCAGAATGTGTGAGGGTCATCAACCGTTGTGACCACCTTAAACCCTGCTCATTCTTCAAAACTGATTGGGGAATGTGAGAAATAAACCACCTTGCTAGAAGAGGAGTACAACACATGAGAACACCTCTTTTCCTCATTGTTCGTGTGTGAAATGAGTGTAGGATGTCCCCAAGAAATGTAGGCATAGGATTCCGAGATATGAAAATCTTGATAGCATTCACATCTATAAGCTGATCAGGGTTTGGGAACAAGACCAACCCATAGATGAGAAGTGCTACAATCTCCTCAAAGGCTTGCAGATCTAGAGAATTCCAGCAGTCTTGTGCCTTCTCAAATAGAAACTTTGCCAAGAAACCCTTGACACCACTTTTGGTTTCCCAATGACCTTTGATATTAGATGGTTGCAAGTGTAAGGCTTGAGCAACATCTTCAGGCTTTGGTTCTCTTTCCGTACCGTTGTAGGTTAGTTGGTGGAGAATAGGAATCCTCAGGATTTGAGAAAATTCCTCCAAAGTAGGTACTAGTTGGTAATCAGGAAATGTGAAGAAATGATGTAGGGGGTCAAAGAACTGGAAAAGAACTTTCACCATGTCTTCTTCAATGTTGGAGTTGACCAAGTTGAGAAGTCTACCATGTCTTTCACTGAAGAAAGAATTCTATGGAATCTTGGAAGTAAGCTCTTTGAGTTGAGGAGGGATTCTCACAAGGTTGACTTGAATTATTTTCCTGCGAAGAGATTCCATGACCTACAAAACAAGAACAAAGATGAAGATCCAAACCCTTGAAATGGTTAGTGGATGCATATGATGTTTTATGATGTTCATGATGTATGCACAAGTATATGTACAAGAAAATCACACAAGATCCTAGTTTCAGGCTTGCACGGGGTTTCATAGGTAACTACTCTCTTGAAGTTAGTTGGCTCAACCTGTCCTATAAATAGTAACTGGGTTCTAAGGAGCTCAATATCACTGGATTATTTTCTGTGTTCATTGTTTCAGTTTAGCCACTTAACTGGCGACCGAAATATTCCAAGAAAACAATCCTCAATGAGTGTAGTATCGAGCATCTACCAACTTCGGACTGCACCAAACCCGGTCATCTCACTACTCCTAAAAAGGCTAAGATTGGTCAAGTAAAGGTTCTAAGAATTCATTAGTGCTTCATGACATCACTCAGCGGCCCCGTATTCTCTTTGATTGACTCAAAGGCTACCGGTACCCACAAATATGTCGCACTAATATAGCTATTGCTTCAACCATGTCGGAATACCCCGCACAGTTTCCACAACGTATTGCTATTTACCTATGAATGTTTCCCAAAAATCCGGGTGGAGGATTCAAACCCAAACAAGAGAACCAAATGTAAAGAAATCAAAGCAAACAAGATAAGCATGTAAATGTGATCTAAACCCTAAGGTTACTCCACTTTCAAATACATCCCCAGCAGAGTCGCCAGTTTTGTGATACGGTAGGAGAACTGACTTGAGGTTTTGCGTTTGTGTTTGCAAATGTTTCGGTTTAGCAAGAGTCGCCATCGACTTTTTATTTTATCCTAAGGAAAGGTCAAAAAGCACAGGAAAAAACCTTTGAGATGTTTTCTTGGGTTCGGGGAGTAGATTATGAAAAGGGAAGGTACAAGCACCCTTTTCATCCATGGTTATCCATGGGCTCTTAGTTACTTGTTTAGATCACTTGCTTTTGCTTTTCAATTGTTTGAAATGGTGCTTTGTGTGTGGTTTTTGAAAATGTTTTGAAAAGAGGCCATCATTGTGGCAACCTTTGTAATGATTCTTGTTTGAATGTATACAAAGATGTATGTCTTTTGAAAAGATGTTTCAATGTTTTGAAAGTTTGATTTGGGAAATGTTTTGAAATTGTGTTGTGAGGTGTGTTTGAAAAAATAGCAAGGATGTTTTTGCAAGTTTTGATCAAGTAACTAAGAGTTATCTACCCTATTTTACTCAAAGATCTTTCCTACACATTTTTAACCCTTTTGACAGTGTTGTTTTACCATTGCATTTGGTAAACAACCTTGTATTAGGATGTTAAACGGGACAGGCGCGAGTCATCGTATAAACCATGATAGCAATTGTGTTAAGTATTTTTAGCAAATTTTTCGAGGGACTAGATCATTTTGTTTAGGCAACCAAGATAGCGTCATCGAGGGACTATGATCTTTTGTTTTGTTTTTGTTTTGCCAAAGTACTCAACATGCATAACATGGCCCATTTTTAAGGCAACAAGTGAATGTAACCCTAGGGGTGCAAGTGTGCATTGTGTATTAATTTTCAAGCATTTTTGTCTTTGTATTAGTCAAACTACTTGTTGATTTTGGATTTTTTGTATACAAATCCTAATCTCTAATCATGGCATAATTGAAAACGTAAATGCGTAAAATAAATCTACCACTATTACAACATGATTATGGGGAAGGGGATACAACTTTTGAATGGGGAATATTTGACAAGAAATTAAAACCCTAATTTTACTATTACATCCAAATTGAATCAATGGCATAAGTAATAAATGAACAATATTTAAACAAACAAATTAAATAAATATACAAAATAATATGAATATGCAAAAAAGGTTTTTGTTTATTTTTATGTATGTAAAAATATTTAATGTAAAAAAAAGGAATAATAAAAAAGATTATTATTTTTTATTAAGGGTAAAACCCTAATTATTAAAAATGTAAATATATTGACTATATTATTTATATACAATAAAATAAAATAGTGTATATACAAAAATAAAATGTATTTAGAAAAAAAGTATTATTTAAGTATAAATAATAATAAAAATAAAAGTATAATATTTTTATGTTTTTATTCTCAAGTATTCATTAAATAAAATAAAAGTATGTATGTATATTTTAATTGTATTAATTATGTAATAAAAATAAAATAAAATATATACAAAAACATAAATATATTTAGAACAATATTTTTTAGTGTGAATAAAATAAAGAATAAAATAAAAGTATAATTTATATATTATTTTTAAGTTTTCAATAAATAAAATATATACTAATTAAATTGTTTTCATGTTAGAAAAAATAAAAATAAAATACAAAATAAATGTAAAAATTTATAAAAAAATACTTTGGGTATTTTTATATTTAGCAAATAAAAAGTAAAAATCAGAAAATGAAAATAAATAAAAAATATCAAAGTATAAAGAAATTGGGCCAGGGGGTGCATTCAGCAAAAGGGGGTGTCAAAAGCAAGGCCAGAACCAAGCCCAACCCACTGACTTCATCTTCAACCTCTTGTTTAAACAAAAACACGCGCCCTGTACAAAATGCCAGATCCTGCATACGTGCTCTAATGCAAAAACACATAACATCAAAGCTGTAGCATTTTTCAAGACGAATTCAACCATATAAGAAACTTGTCATAACTCTCAAAGACCAGAGAGAATTTCTCTGGCCCTAAAATCTAACCTAATTTTTTCAGGAAGTTCATGGATCAAATTCTCTTAGCATGCTTAACTAAAATGAAAACTGAGCATATGTACAGCTTCATGGCTATGAATACTACATTTTTCATTCACAAACCTAAGCCTAAATGTTCCTAAATAGAGAGATAGGAAGCTGACAAAAACCTGTTTCAGCTGACTTCGTGTATGGCAATGTGAAGCTTTTCAACAAGGCCTGAGATGTTTGTGAGCTTGCTTGAACTTTCCTTGACCTTCTCCAATGTCTAGCTTGCCTTGAATGTGCTTGAACAAGCCTACAAAACTCATCCTGCACAAGCTGAAATAAAAAATGGAAAACCCTGTAAATGGAGTTACAATTAGTATTTAAGGGTTGGGATAGCTTGGATAGGTTGTATGGAAGGTGTTTGAATAGGATTGGGACAAAACGCACGAGCAAATTGTGAGATATAACTCAAGATGCAGATGATGCCCTGTTTTGCCAATGAGATGTGATTTTATGCTATGGGAAGTTTTAGGGCTCAAAGGGTCGTGTTTCTGGTTCAAGGGGATGTGAGAAAGTTGTTTCAAAAGCTTGCACAAGTTGGTTTTTACAGATGTTCAAGTTCTAGTGTATTGGACAAATTTCTTGGTTATGAAGCAAAGTATGAGAAGTGATGTGAAGCAGGCCTGTACATGCTATCCATCAGCTTGCACACTTTTACCTTGGCCCCTCAAGTTTGTGGATCTGATTTGCTGCACAAGATATGGCTCAATGCTCAAGGATTTAGTTTTGACATAAAGCAAGATTTAAGCAAAAATGGTAATGTTGCTTTTTCTATTTAGGGATTAATCTAATGTGCAAACCTCTAATGACCAAAACAATGCCTTAGACCAATGGATTTGCATTTAATTATTGAGTATGGAATGGTTTCGAGCCCTGTAATCTAGTGCAAAGCAAGCTGATTTGAATTTGCAACTTGTATCACTATGAACATGCCATGGATGAAAAGTGAGTTTTTTCCAACTTCAAGCCTTCGATTCTCCCTAACCACAAATGAGTTTGGAGAGTTATGAGACATTTTGGAAAGCTTGCAACATGCTCTAAATTCCATATTTGAAATGAAATTTGAGATTCCAAGTGGGAATATGTGAAAAATGGCCATGAAGGTAGGTCAAAATCCTGCCTAAATTAGGGCAAAATTTCTCTAAGTTAAAAGTTTCATGGACCCTTGTTCCAAAAATCATAACTTGAGATCCAAGCTTATTTTGGGAAAACTTTGTGAATCAAAGTTGTAGACTTTGTGGAGGACTACAAATTTCATGTTGGAAGTTTTGTTTGAATCCAATTGTATCATGGTGAAAATGTTGGGCAAAGTTAGGAAAAATTAAGAAAATTTCATAACTTAGAAAAATTCTAAGTTATGAAATTTTTCAACTTTAAACCCTAATTTGCAAAAATGGGTTTCTTGATGAACAAGTTTCATGTTTTGACACATCTTGATGAAAAATGACCCTTGGCACTTGATTTTGACCAAAAAGTCAAAGTTTGACTTTTCAGTGTACAGTCAAATTTTGATCAGTTAACTGAGAAATTCATCTGCTAACCCAATGCAATTGAGATCTTTTGAACCTTGTGAGTAGGTCAAGATGA
This sequence comes from Vicia faba, assembly GCA_948472305.1. Lineage (NCBI taxonomy): Eukaryota > Viridiplantae > Streptophyta > Magnoliopsida > Fabales > Fabaceae > Vicia > Vicia faba. The sequence continues at coordinate 648,548,350 of OX451735.1, read as the reverse complement.
TGCCATTGATTCCTTGAATCCATGCTTGAACCCAATTTGCCATTAGCTAGGTCAAAAATCAGAAATTGCCCTTGTGTAGTCAAAACCCCAAAAATGACCATTTTGCCCTTTTGATGATCTGATCAAATTTCTTTGAGGAGTTGTAGTCCAAACTTGATCAAATGGTTCATATGAGTCTATAATGTTGATGTGGGTCAAAATTTATGAGGTTTGACTGTAAATTGGCCACAATTGACTTTTTCCCCAATACAGTTGATTTCTAGGTTAACTGTCCAATTGACTGGGGAAAAATTTAATTCAAGGCTTGAAACTTGGTATGGACAAACTTATGAGTCCAACATGAAGTATGAAGGTCACTTTTAGCATTAGAAGTCCAAAGATCCCTGTGAAAAGTCAAACCCTAATTTAGGTCATCAGTGCAAGGAGATGTCTTGAGTAGAGCAAAACCCTAATCCTGTTTGGAGTTCAAGGAGCCTTGTGAGGGAAAACCTTGATAAAATGAGAGGGAAAATTTTGGGGTACAACATTGACCAACTTGGCCTTTAGGATGTAGTGAGATGACCAACTTTGGTGCAGTCCGAAGTTGGTAGATACTCGATACTACACTCATTGAGGGTTGGTTTCTTGGGATATTTCGGTCGCCAGTAAAGAGGCTTGAGCTGAAACAATGACCAAGGAAACAATCTGGTGATATTGAGATCCTTAGAACCCAGTTACTATTACTAGGACCGGTTTAAGCCAACTAAACTTCAAGAGGGTACTTACATATAAAACCTTATGTAAGCCTAAACTAAGAACTTGTTTGCTTTACTTGTATATGCATATTTATACATAACATCATGGACATCATGAACATCATATACATCACTAACTATTTCAAGGATTTTGGAGATTCATCTTTGTTATTGTTTTGTAGGATATGGATTCACTTCGCAGGAAAACTATCCAAGTCAACATTGTAAGAATTCCTCCACAACTTAAGGAGCTAGCTTTAAGGATCCCTTAGAACTCTCCATTCACTGAGAGGCATGGTTGTCTACTCAACTTGGTCACCTCCAACACAAATGAGGATATGATGAAGGTGCTCTTTCAGTTCTTTGATCCTTTGCACCATTGCTTCATATTTCCCAACTATCAGCTTGTGCCTACTTTGGAAGAATTCTCCCAACTCTTGAGGATTCCCATTCTCAATCAACTACCTTTCAACGGTATAGAAAGAGACCCAAAGCCAGAAGAGATTGCTCAAGCTCTGCACTTGCACTCATATAATGTCATAACTCATTGGGAAACCATAAGTGGTGTCAAAGGTTTCCTAGCAAAGTTCTTGTTCGAGAAAGCCCAAAGCTGTTGGAATTCCTTAGACTTACAAGCCTTTGAGGAAATTGTGGCTCTTCTTATCTATGGGATGGTCTTGTTCCTCAATCCTGACCAACTCATAGATGTGAGTGCCGTCAAAATCTTCATGTCACGCAATCCGGTGCCTACATTTCTAGGGGATATCCTACACTCCTTTCACGCTCGCACAATGAGGAAAAGAGGTGTCCTTATGTGTTGCACTCCTCTCCTGGAAAGATGGTTTATTTCTCATCTTCCCCAATCAGTCTTAAATAATGAGCAAGGTTCAAGGTGGTCACAAAGGTTAATGACGCTCAAACATTCAGATATTCATTGGTGCTCCCGATCCAAAGAGAATGTCATCATTGTTGACCGTTGTGGGGAATTCCCTAATGTCCCTCTACTTGGAATTAGGGGAGGCATCACCTACAACCCATGCTTAGCTCTAAGACAGTTTGGTTATGCTCGAAGGGATGGCCCGCACGAGATGCTGATTCAAGGTTTGGTATTCGACTACGACAACGACGGTCAAGGTCTTCGCCAGAGATTCGTTCGAGCATGTAGGATTCTAAACAAGGTGGATAGCAAGACTTTGGTACACAAGAATTCCATCCCTCTTGAGCCTTACCTCAAATGGGTACGAACCCGTGCTCAAAGTCTTATGATGCCTTATCCTTCCATCCTTCCGGTGATCATTGAGCCATTTAAGGACGGAGAAGTTCCATACACTATCCTACATCCTGACATGCCCACATCTCTTGAAGACTTACAAAGGGATTGGATACAACTCAAAGGAGAGCGAGATACTTTCGAAGCCCAATTCTACGCAAGCGAGAAGAAGCTTTTGGAACTCACTAGGCTACTTCCTGAGGAGCAGACTCTAAATGCCTACATTGCACCAAAGAGGATGCGCACTACTTTTTTATCTTAGAGTTTTGTATTATTTTGCCCAAGGTGTATTGATGTACTCAAAATTTATCTTATTAATATAATGTGTGTTTCCTTTTTGTCTAAAACGAACTTGAATCCTTGAAAACATTTCATATGCGCATATCATTAATCATAACATAAACAGGTCTTTTGCAACGAGTTTCCTCATCTCTCTACTATTTATTTCAGTAAGATGGATCTCGAACAGACTGTCAAAGATCTCCAAGCTCAAAACACGCAATTTCAACAGTTACTCATGACCATAGCCAAGGGGCAAGAAGAGTTGAAGACTCTGTTATCTGAAGAAAGAAAAAAGAAAACAAAGAAATCCACTGGCGTTTTAAACATGGGGAGAAGGTTTCAGGGACAAACTAGAAGAACCTTGAATTTCGCAATAACATCCGGTGAAGGAGAGGGGAAAGGAAAGGAAACAGCGGTTCCGTCAGAATCTGAAGAGGAGGAAGAAGAGGAAGACTACTCTGAGGAACAATATCCTCCAGTTGATGATAAGTACAGATATCTTGAAGAGTGTTTGAGTTCTATGGAAATACAAAAGGTGCCAGGTCTAGACTTTGAAGAATTGGGACTAGTGTCGGGGATTGTGATTCCTCCGAAATTCAAAGTGCCTTTGTTTGCAAAATATGATGGGGTGTCATGTCCTAAGATGCATCTCTGATCATATGTGAGAAAGATCCAGCTGCACTCCGCCGATAAAGACTTATGGGTGCATTTTTTCCAAGATAGCCTATCTGGAACACAACTCGATTGGTTTTACCAACTGGAAAGGGCCAACGTCCACAAATGGGAAGATCTTGCTGCAGCTTTCTATAAGCAATACCAGTATAATGCTGATTTGGCGCCTACCTGTACTCAACTTCAGAGTATGGCTATGGCTTCCAATGAGGGTTTCAAGGATTACGCGCAGAAATGGAGAGATCTAGCTGGGAGAGTGCAACCCCCTATGTCTGAAAGGGAATTGGTGGACATGTTATTAGGCACTCTATCGGGCCCTTTCTTCAACCATTTGATTGGGAGCTCATCTGCAGGATTTACTGAGTTAATATTGGCCGGAGAAAGGGTGGAAGCTGGCATAAAAAGTGGAAAGATTCAGAAGGATTCATCTGCCTCTACAGCTTTGAGGAAACCTTTCATTGGGAAGAAGGAGGTATCTGTTGTTTATCCACAAAGGAACCAAGGGAGAGCCGAATGCCGACCAATGGTAGGGGCTGTTATGATCCCAAAGCCTACATATGATCAACCAAGAAGTAATCAACCGAGGGTGGAGAGGCCAGTCCGACAATTCACCATAATCAATATGACTCTAGCCTAGGTTTTACCGCACCTTCTGAAATCAAATTTGTCAACTTTAAAAGAAGCTCCCAAGAACCCCAACACAGCGTCCCCTCATTATCACCCAAATACCCGCTGCGCATATCATTCCGAAAGTCCGGGTCACGACACTAACAATTGTTGGGCTTTGAAAAACAAAATTCAAGACCTACAGAGGTAAAAGAGATTGAGTTTGATGCACCCGAGAAGCCAAACATCATTTCTGCTCCTATGCCTAGACATGGTTACCACACCAATGCTATTGAAGAAGATTTGTTTGTTACCACAATTGATGAACTCTTGACTCCACTCCCAATCATTAAGATAAACTTGTTGAAAGCCGGTGTATTCCCGGGTTGTAATGAAGACTGCCATCTTTGCTTATCCTCACCAACTGTTTGCCCTTTGTTGAAAACAAGCATTCAACGCTTGATAGACAACAAAGAGATTTTGTTTGAAAATACTCATGTTTCACCTGTTCTTGTTGAAGACGTTTCAATCATCACCATTTCTGCCAATTCTTCCAGGGTCCCCAAAAGACCCGTTAGAATTACATCGGTTCCAAAAACTACTCCTCTTATAATCACAATGCCTGGGCCAGTCCCGTATGAATCAGATAAAATTGTGTCGGGGAGTTACGGTGGAGATATCTACTACCATGGCATCAAACAAGATGGGTTGGCCGCCGAAGAGATAAACTCTGAAGAAGAAGACTCCGACATCAGCAATATTTCCGGAACCAGTAAGATTACCCGAAGCGGTAGAATCTTCTCTCCAGAAATTTCCCCCCCCAAAGGAAGTTTTTGGACCTGTGGCTGCTCCAAAGGTTATTTCCGTACCAATAATTATCCAAGACGATACAACCCCTGCTGTCATTCCTACCAACACTCCTGTTGTTGAAACTCGAGGAAAAAGTATTCAAGTGGAGCCTGTCTGGATGAAGGCTCAACCATTGGTTATTCCTGAAACCTCCAAGAAAGAGATGGAAGAGATCCTAAGAATAATAAAGAGGAGCGACTACGACGTAGTTGAACAGTTGGGGAAAACTCCCTCCAAAATCTCCATGCTGGCATTGTTACTGTGTTCTGAGGCACATGCGAAAGCCCTGGTGAAGTTCCTAAAGACAGCCCATGTGCCTCAAGAAACGTCTGCTGACCAATTTCAAGATTGCATGGCCAGTTTGACGGCGGATAACGGCCTAGGCTTCTCAGATGTTGATATGACACCAAGGGGAAGAAAGCACAATGAGGCACTGCATGTCTCTGTGGAATGTAGAGGCACAACTCTGGCCCATGTCTTGGTGGACACTGGCTCATCTTTGAATGTTTTACCGAAGAAAGCTCTCGACAGACTGGACTGGGAAGGACTGACGTTGAAACCCAGTAACATAGTCGTAAGGGCATTTGATGGCTCAAAGAGGATGGTGCACGGGGAGGTGGATCTCCCCATAAAGGTTGGGACTCAAACTTTCAACTTAACCTTCTATGTAATGGACATCCTCCCCTCTTACTTTTGTCTGCTAGGACGGCCATTGATCCATAATGCTGGCGCTGTCACCTCTACACTGCACCAAATGCTGAAATATTCGGTCCAGGGAAAGATTATCACTGTCCACGGAGAAGAAGAGTATATGATTAGCCACCTCAATTCTTTCTGGTATGTAGAATTGGACGGCGAGTTCATTGAAATGCCTTTTCAACATTTCGAAGAGGTCCCCCAAGAGGTAGCAGTAACCAAGACGATGTCCCAGATTCTCAAGATTACAAGACCTCCGCTCCGGATGTCATCTCTAAAGGACGCCAAAGCAGTAGTAGAGGAAGGAGGATGCACCATCTGGGGGCAACTTCCAGATATTCCATATAAATCTGACAAGTTTGGTCTAGGGTTCACTTCAAGTGCTCCGAAGGATGTACCCCGTGCCCGTGCTGGAGGGCCACCCTTGAAGATTAACAACCGAGAGGTCAATGCGGTAGAAGATGGTGAATAGGATTGCAGCTTGGAGGATTGGATATTTCCTACTATCAATGGAGGACTTCACAATTGGGAAGCCAGAGACCTTTTCCCAATAACTTTCATCCCTCGGTAATTTATCTTTACATTTCTGTTGGACTTGTAATATTCACAAATAATTCGCACATTTAAAACCTTGTGTCTTGCCCGAGGCACAATGGTCCATTTGTAAGGGTTTTTATTTCATCTTCATATGACATTCAATGAATCATGGACGTTTTTCACATACAAACTTTTGTGCTCATTGTTTTTCTTTTACATTTTATTTTTAAGGATGGCTATACCCTTACACACACCCACACTCATAAATGCAGGTACCCCTCCATTTCGGATCCCATGGGTAACGATACTGCTATGTCCTTTTGTGACTCTGAGGATCTAATCTACCAAGCCGGAGATGAAGGTGAGGAATGAGCTATTCAGCCTCACGAGGAACCTGTGGATATAATCAACTTGGGTACTGAGGAGAATAAAAAAGAGGTTAAGGTGGGTTCCAATCTGGAGCCCAGTGTCAAGGAACGTCTGATTCAGCTGTTGCATGATTATGTTGAGATTTTTGCTTGGTCATATGAAGATATGTCGGGACTTGATACGGACATTGTGGTACATCGTCTTCCAACAAGATAAGATTGTCCGCCAGTAAAACAAAAAGTACGCCGCATGAGACCTGATATGTCAGAGAAGATCAAAGCGGAGGTCATGAAACAATTCAATGCTGGATTCTTGGCCGTCACTTCCTATCCTCAATGGATTGCCAACATTGTTCCCGTACCTAAAAAAGACGGAAAAGTACGAATGTGTGTGGACTATAGAGATTTAAATAGGGCAAGCCCTTAAGATGATTTTCCACTCCCCCACATTGATATCCTGGTTGACAGTACGGCACAACACAAAGTGTTTTCCTTCATGGACGATTTCTCAGGTAACAACCAAATCAAAATGGCACCTGAGGACATGGAGAAAACAACATTTGTCACAATGGGGCACATTCCGCTACAAGGTGATGCCATTCGGACTGAAGAATGCTGGGGCAATCTATCAGCGCGCCATGGTAGCTTTGTTTCATTAGATGATACATCATGAAATAGAGGTCTACGTAGACGATATAATAGCCAAATCACAAACAGAAGGAGAGCACTTGGATCACTTGCAAAAGCTGTTTGAGAGACTAAAGAAATACAAGCTAAGGTTGAATCCAAACAAGTGCACATTCGGAGTACGGTCCGGTAAACTCCTAGGCTTTGTCATCAGCAACAAAGGTATTGAGGTCGATCCTGCCAAGGTTAAAGCAATATAAGAAATGCCTGCTCCTCGTACTGAGAAGGAAGTCAGAGGATTCTTGGGACGCTTGAACTATATTGCCAGATTCATTTCTCACCTAACAGCTACTTGTGAGCCAATCTTCAAACTATTGAAGAAAGATCAAGTAGTCAAATGGAATGATAAATGCCAAACTGCTTTCGACAAAATCAAAGAGTACTTACAAGAGCCTCCTGTTTTGATGCCACCAGTCGAGTGAAGGCCGCTGATTATGTATCTAACCATTTTAGAGAACTCAATGGGGTGTGTATTGGGGCAGCATGACGAGTTTGGCCGAAAAGAGAACGCTATTTACTACCTGAGCAAAAAGTTTACCGACTGTGAAACCAGATATTCACTGCTCGAGAAAACTTATTGCGCTCTGGCTTGGGCTTCTCGCTGGCTAAGACAATATATGCTGACTCATACTACCTTGTTGATATCTAAGATGGATCTGATAAAATACATCTTCGAAAATCCTGCTCTGTCTGGGAGAATAGCTAGGTGGCAGATGATTCTGACAGAATACGACATACAATATACTACCCAGAAAGCTATAAAGGGAAGTGTATTGGCTGATCATCTTGCTCATCAAGCTGTAGAAGATTATCAGTCCATGAAGTTTGAATTCCCAGATGAAGACATCATGACATTAGACAACTGTGAAGGAATTAGGCCATATGACGGACCTGAACAAGGATCCCAATGGACCCTGTTCTTTGATGGGGCATCCAATTCACTTGGTAATGGTATCGGCGCTGTACTCATATCTCCGGAAGGATGTCATACTCCCTTTACTGCCAGACTTTGCTTCAACTGTACAAAAAACATGGCGGAATACGAAGCGTGCATCTTTGGTCTCAGAGCTGCCATAGACTTGGGAATCAAAGCTTTAGATGTGTTTGGAGATTCAGCTTTGGTCATCAGTCACATCAAAGGGGAATGGGACACTAAGCACCCAAATCTTATCCCTTACAAAGAACATGTTTTGACATTGCTACCACATTTTGAGAAGATTACCTTCGAACATTTCCCGCGAGAAGAAAATCAGCTAGCAAACGCTCTAGCCACAATGTAATCTATGTTTAAACTTGTTGTACCCCAAAATTTTCCCTCTCATTTTATCAACATTTCTCATCACAAGACTCTTGGAACTCAAGACCAAGCTAGGGTTTGCTCTGCTCAAGACATCTCCTTGCACTGTTGACCTGAAATTAGGGTTTGAGTTTGCACAGAGATTTTTGGACCTTCAATGCCCAAATTGACTTTCATACTTCATGCTGGACTCATAAGTTTTCCCATACCAAGTTTCAAGCCTTGAATAAAAAATTTGCCCAGTCAATTGGACAATTGACCTAGAAATCAACTGTATTGGGGAAAAAGTCAACTGTGGCCAATTTACAGTCAAACCTCATGAATTTTGACCCACATCAACATTATGGACTCATATGAACCATTTGATCAAGTTTGGACCACAATTCCATAAGAAATTTGATCAGATCACCAAAAGGGCAAAATGGTCATTTTTAGGGTTTTGACTATACAAAGGCAATTTTTGACTATTTGACCTAGCCAATGGCAAATTAAGCTCAAACATGGACTCAAGGACTCAATGGCATCATCTTGACTTATTCAACAAGTCCAAAAGATCTCAAATGCATAGGATTGACAGATGAATTTGTCAGTCAACTGATCAATATTTGACTGTACACTGAAAAGTCAAACTTTGACTTTTTGGTCAAAATCAAGTGCCAAGGGTCATTTTTCATCAAGATGTGTCAAATTATGAAACTTGTTCATCAAGAAACCCAAAATTACAAATTAGGGTTTGAAATTGAAAATTTTCATAACTTAGAAATTTTCTAAGTTATGAAATTTTCTTAATTTTTCCTAACTTTGCCCCACATTTTCACCATGATGCAAATGGATTCAAACAAAACTTACAACATGAAAGTTGTAGTCCTTCACAAAGTCTACAACTTTTATTCACAAAGTTTTCTCAAAAGAAGCTTGGATCTCAAGTTATGATTTTTGGAATAAGGGTCCCTAAAACTTTTAACTTAGAGAAATTTTGCCCTAGTTTAGGCAGGATTTTGACCCATCTTCTTGGCCATTTTTCACATAGTTACACTTGGAGTCTTAAGTTTCATTTAAAATATGGAATATAGTACTTGTTGCAAGATTTCCAAATTGTCCAATAACTCCTCAAACACATTTGTGGTTAGGGAGAATCGAATGCTTGAAGTTGGCAAAAACTCACTTTGTAACCATGACCAATACATGTTCATACAAGTTGCAAAATCTGACCAAACTAGCTTTGTACTTGATTACAGGTCTCTAAACCAATTTACACTCAAAAATTGAATGCAAATACATTGGACATTGGTGTTATTTTGATCATTAGAGCTTGGCACAATGAATAATTCCATTTTGGGCATAAAGGTAGCACTTCCATTTACATAAAGCATGCTTTATGTCAAGTTTCATTTCTTGAGCCATACACCAAGCCCTTTGCTGCAAACAAGGCTCCCTAATGTCAGGCAAAGTTCAAAAACTTTGTGCAGCTAGGTTACAAGCCAGTACAACCATTGCATTGTCAACTCTCACTTTTTGCTTCAAAACCAAATCATTGTGCCAAAAGGACATAACTTGAATATCTGATAGAATCAACTTAAGCCAACATTTCAAACAAGTTTTGCACATCCTTGTGAGCCATAAACACGAGCCATTCAGCCCTTAAACACCCTTGTACACAAAAATCACATTTTCTTGCAAAACAGGGAAGACCCTGCAAAATCACTTCCATTTCCACATCCACTCGTGCGTTTTGCTTGCAACTTGTTCCAATACCTTCTATTCAACTCACTCAAGCTATACCAAACCTTCATTGCCAACTGTAACTCCATTTACAGTGTTCACCATTTTTGTTTTGAAGCTTTGCAGGTTGAGTTCTGAAGAGAGATTCAGGCCATTTCAAAACAAACTAAGCATTGGGAAAGGTCCAGGGAACATCAAGCAAGCTCAAAAGACAAAAATGGTACATTTTTATTTTTATTTTTATTTTATACTAAAAAACACTTTTTTTCAATATATTTTTATTTTTGTACATATTAATATATTTTTGTATATAAATAATATAATATATTATTTTCTTATTAGAATTAGGGTTTACCCCTTAATTAAATAAAATCAACTTTTTATTTTATTTCTTTACATCTTTTTCACATTAAAAATACTTTACATACATAAACAAATAAAAATTTCTTTTTACATAATATATTTTATTTAACATTTATTTATTTTGTTTATTTAAATAATTGTACATTTAAATATTATGCATTGTAAATTCAATTTGGTTGTAATAACTTAGGATTTAAATTTCTTGCAAAATAATCCCCTATTCAAAATTGTACCCCCCCCCCCCCTATATCAAAGTTGTAATAGCTTAGATTTATTTTTACGCACTTAAATGCTTTCAATTATGCCATGATTAGAGAATTAGGGTTTGTATGCCAAAATCAAAACCAACAAATAGTTTGACCTAATCAAAGACAAAAATGCATGAAAAAACAAACACAACACACACTTGCACCCTTAGGGTTACAATCCATTTGTTTCCTTCAAAAATGGGTCATGGTATGCATGTTAAGTACTTTGGAAAAACAAAAACAAAACAAAGATCATAGTCCCTTGATGATGCTATCTGAGTTTCCTAAACAAAAATGATCAAGTCCCTTAATAAAATTGCCAAAGATACTTGACACAATTGCTATCATGGTCTATACGATGACCCGCGCCTGTCCCGTTTAACATCCTAACACAAGGTTGTTCACCAAATGCAATGGTGAAATAACACTGTTAAAAGGGTTAAAAACATAAGAAATATCTTTGAGTAAAATAGGGTAGATAGCTCTTAGTTACTTGATCAAAAGCTTGCAAAACATCCTTGTTATCTTCAAACACACTTCACAACACAATTTCAAAACCCTACTTTCAAACATTGAAAAACTTTTCAAAAAGACAAAAACACCTTTGTATACATTCAAACAAGAATCATTACAAAGGTTGCCACGACGATGGCCTCTTTTCAAAACATCTTTCAAAATCACACACAAAGCACCATTTCAAACAATTGAAAAGCACCATTTCAAACAATTGAAAAGCAAAGCAAGTGATCTAAACAAGTAACTAAGAGCCCATGGAAAACCATGGATGAAAAGGGTGCTAGCACCTTCCCTTTTCATAATCTACTCCCCGAACCCAAGAAAACATATCAAAGGTCTTTCGTGTGCTTTTTGACCTTTCCTTAGGATAAAATAAAAAGTCGGTGGCGACTCTTGCTAAACCAAAACATTTGTGAACACAAACGCGAAACCTCAAGTCAGTTCTCCCACCGTATCACAAAACTTAATTGGGATAATGAGGCTCCCCAGATCACCATCGAACGAATGGATGAACCAACACATTATCACGAGATTAATACTGAAGAAGTAGTGGACCAGCCTTGGTTTCATGAGGTCAAGAGGTATCTCGAGGCTCAAGAATATCCAGAAGGAGCTTCAATCAATGATAAAAAGTTCTTAAAGAGATTTTCTGCTAAGTTCTTCCTTAGTAATGGCATCCTGTACAAACGTAATCATGACTCCATTCTGCTTCGGTGTATGGATAAGATTGAGGCTGAAAAGATCATGGCTGAATTACATGAAGGTACTTTTGGCACCCACTCCAGTGGGCATACGATGGCAAAGAAAATCCTACAGGCAGACTATTATTGGCCTACCATGGAAGCAGATTGCTATCAATACTCTCGAACCTGCCATAAGTGTCAAATTTATGCTGACAAGGTGCACGTACCTCCGGTTCCTCTGAATGTCTTGACGGCTCCTTGGTCCTTTGCTATGTGGGGAATTGATATGATTGGAGATATCAAGCCGACAGCCTCCAATGGACACCGCTTCATCCTAGTGGCCATTTATTATTTCACAAAGTGGGTTGAAGCATCCTCCTTCGCCTCTGTTACCAAGAATGTTGTGGCTCGCTTCATCAAGAAAAACCTTATTTACCGGTACGGTATCCTAGAAAGGATCATCAGTGAAAATGGTACAAATCTTAACAACACTATGATCATCGCCTTGTGCGAGAAATTCAAGATTCAGCATCACAATTCTTCTCCCTACCGGCCAAAGATGAATGATGCTGTCGAGGCTGCGAATAAAAACATTAAAAAGATCATACAAAAAATGACAGTCACATACAAAGACTGGCATGAGATGCTACCATTCGCTCTCCACGGGTACCGTATCACGGCTCGCACATCAATCGGGGCAACACCCTATTCTTTGATTTACGGCATGGAGGTCGTCTTGCCTATTAAGGTTCAGATCCCCTCTCTGAGAATTATGAAGGATGCAGGACTGAATGAAAACGATTGGATCCAGACTCGACTTGATCAACTGAACTTAATTGATGAAAAGAGACTTGCTGCTATTTGCCATGGTCAGATGTATCAAAAACGGATGATCAAGGCTTTCAACAAGAAAGTCAAACGCCAAGTATATCAAGTTAGGGATCTAGTGATCAAACGTATCATTTTGCCACAAAGTGATCCCAGGGGAAAATGGACTCCTACCTATGAAGTACCATTTGTAATCAAGAATATATTCTCCGGTGGGGCAATGATCTTGACCACCATGGACGGCGATGACATGTCACACCCTGCGAACGCGGATATAGTTAAAAGATATTACGCATAAGAGACCCGTTAGGTTGACACGCCTAGGCAAAACAAGGGCATCCCGACGAATCAAAAAGGTTTGGGCAAAAATTAGGGATAAAATAAAAAAAAAATATGTACACCCGGCAAGTTGAAAACCCGAAAGGGCAACTTGGGCAAAAAGGGGTTTCCCAGTGGATTGAAAACCCGAAAGGGCGGTCCATGCAAAAGTTAGGGAATTAAAGCGTATGACTATGTCCCGTCGGATCATTTGACGGACAACCTCTGGCTTCTACTAACAAACTCGGAGTTTTCGATCAATTCAATCATCTTTGGACGAAGCAACAAATAGACAAAATGTTCGGATATATAAAGGCTATAGCACAGTGGGAACCCCATGGGATTATTACACATAGCTATCTTTCTTTGTATAAATTTTTCTTGTTTTATGGCACCATTCTCTTACTAGAATATCTGTCCCCTTTGTACAAAAAAAATACTTATTCAAAATCAATACAAAGATACCCCTTTGAAAGTGCAAAAACTATTTGTCTTTTCTTTACGATTGTGTTTTGTTTGCAAAAACGTCCAATGGTTCATTGATGAATATATGCATTTGAACATAATTACTGTTTACAAATAAACAAAATGAGAAAGACAATTACTGATAGGTGGAAAGAATGGGAAAATGTCTCTAGGCTATTACCCAAGAAATCTCCACAGTATGTCATTTGAATCCCCAGCGGAACTAAACTTCAAATTATTAATCCCCAGTAGAAATCGTCAAATTTCTCAGGATTCCCCAAGCAGATCTTACGAGCAGTACATGGCATTGCCCTCACAACAAAATTTACTTCTCTCAACAAGAGTTCGTCAGTACTTCAACTTCAAGACATGAAAATCCAACGCATCCTCAGCAGTATTCAGGGATTTACTTTCCTCAATCAAACAACAATACAACAAATCAGCTCACATGTGCATACATTGCATCCATATATCATAAACATTGATAAAGCAAATACATTGCATCATACATTTCATGCAACATAACTTTGTGTTTTAGCTAACATTTTACCCTTTTCAGGATAAGATTAGCAGTTACCATTGACAAATATGCTTTAAGATACAATACAGATACACTTCAGACACGGATGTCATTCTGATACTCATTCAGATTCAACTTTCAGATACAATTCAGATACGCTCCAGACACGGATGCCATTCTGACACTCATTCAGATTCAACTTTCAGATACAGTACGGATACGCTCCAGACACGGATGCCATTCTGATACTCATTCAGATTCAACTTTCAGATTCAGTACGGATACGCTCCATACACGGATGCCTTTTTGATACTCATTCAGATTCAAATTTCAGATACAGTTCAGATACGCTCCAGACACGGATGCCATCCTGATACTCATTCAGATTTCAAATCCAGATACAGTTTAGATACGCTCCAGACACGGATGCCATTCTGACACTCATTCAGATTCAACTTTCAGATACAGTACGGATACGCTCTAGACACGGGTGCCATCCTGATACTCATTCAGATTCAACTTTTGATACAATTCATATACGCTCCAGACACGGACGCTATTCTGATGCTCATTCAGATACAGTACATATACTTTCCAGACACGAACACCATTCTGATAGTTATTCTTTCAGCTTACAATTTATAATTCAACAAACATTCTTGGATGGAATCTACAAGCCCATCTTCGACAAGATTCTATCACCTCTCCAAATGGCATCTTTAAGCCCATTCCCTTAACTACACATCATCGAGTGCAAATTTCTGGGCACTCTAGTGTCCAATCATCTTTCACCTTCGAGTCACGAACGAAAAAACTCGTCAATCTAACTCTTCAGGTTTAAGAAGATTGAACAGGGGCAGCTGTTGTACCCCAAAATTTTCCCTCTCATTTATCAGGACTTTTCTCACAAGATCTCTTTGACTCAAGACTTGATTAGGGTTTGATCAGCTCAAAACATCTCATCTTACACTGATGACCCAAAATTATGGTTTGAGTTTGCACAAGGATTTTTGGGCTATCAATGCCTCATATTATTTTCAAGCATCATTATGAACCCCTAATATTACTCATGACAAGTTTCAAGCCTGGAACCACATTTTTGATCAGTCAATTGGATAGTTGACCTAAAAATCAGCTGTATTGGGGAAAAAGTCAACCATGGCCAATTTACAGTCAAACATCATAATTTTTGATCCACATCAACATTCTAGACTCATATGTATCATTTGATCAAGTTTGGACCATAATCCCTCAAGAAATTTGATCAAATCATCAAAAGGGCAAAATGGTCAAAATTAGGGTTTTGACTGAGAAAGGGGAATTTCTGATTTTTGACCTAGAAAATAACCAATTGGTTTGAAGCATGACTTCAAGGGTTCAATTGTATCATCTTTACCTAATAATATGGTTCAAAACATTGCAAATCCATTGGATTGACAAATGAAATTTGCAGTCAACTAATCAAAACTCAATTGTATACTGAAAAGTCAAACTTTGACTTTTTGGTCAAAATCAAGTGCCAAGGATCACAATTCATCAAAACATGTCAAAATGTGAAACTTGTTCATCAAGAAATCAAATATTGAAGATTTTGTTTGAAAATTGAAATTTTCTTAACTTAGAAATTTTTCTAAGTATAGAAAATTTCTTATTTTTTCTCAACTTTAAGCCAAATTTCCACCATGATGCAAGATGATTCAAAGGAAGTTCCCAACATGAAATTTGTAGATATCCATGAAATATACAACTTTGTTTCACACATTTTCTCCTAAAGATGCTTGGATCTCAAGATATAATTTTGTGAATACATGCTCATGAACTAAAATAACTTAGTGAAATTTTGCCCTAATTTAGGCAGATTTTTGACCTAACTTCATGGAAATTTTTCACCTAGTTCCAAGAGGAACCTTGAAATGAATTTCAAATATGAGTTATATATCACATTGCAAGATTTCCAAAATATCCAAGAACTCCTTGAGATCATTTTTGAGTAGGGAGAATCAAAGAGATGAAGTTGGCAATTTCTCACTTTGATTTCAAGCCATTTAATGATGAACAAAACTCCAATCTGAACCTATGCTACCTAATCCTTGCTTTACATGCCTCAAACTTGTTTCTCACTCCATAATTTAATGCTTTCTCAGTTGACAAAGCCTTAATCTAAGCACAAGAGTCTTTGTCCAAGTTTTAATTCCATAAATGGCACAAAGTTGTCATCGCCATTTTGGAAAAGCTTAACTTTTGCAACTTTTCACTTCTTGAGCATTGGACCTATTTTATCTGCACACACAAGTCCTATAAACCAAAAGAAAGTTTTCTAGAACTTGTACCAACTCCAAGCAGGCCTGTACAAGTATGTAAGGAGTGGTCTCTTCACCTTTCTTAAAAAGCAAGTAAGAGTGCAAAAAGGACACAACTCAGAAATCTGTTGAGGGTGGATGAGAAACCTTCTCTATACTAATACACAAACACATTGCAACTTATAACACAATTGCTAAAGGCCTAAAACACTCCAAAACTCCCTATCACCAAAAACATGTCAAAAAGCTTGCAGTTTGAGCATAACATAGCAATCCACAAATCCACTCGTGCGTTTCAAGTTTTAATCATCCAAACACTTTACCTACCTCATACCTAAGTGTTCCGGGTCATCATCCCTCCACTGTAACACCTCCTTCTCCATATGCCATTTTTGTTTTTCAAGCTTGCAGGTTGACTTAGATAGAGAGTTTCAGACACTTTCAAAGCAAGGTAAGGATTGGAACACACTCAGTGAGGTTCAAGCAAGCTAAAGGAATCTTCGGGCCTTCATAAATCTCACTCAAACTCCATTCACGATCTCAGTTGAAAGAGGTAAGAAATCCAACTTTTATCTCTTCATACATGCACCCATTAGCCACGATTTGTGAAAGGAAAATGTAGATATTATTGTGCTAAAGCCAACCATGTGCATAGATTTCATTTCTGATCATTATGTATAGAGAATTTTAGAGTTCAAATTTCTGTAAAAATTAGGTTTGAAATTAGGGCCTTTAAAATTCATTTTGATCTTTGATTGTTAGCTTACATGATTTACATGGTTGAAATCGTGGGGATAAGTGCTATCATTTTCATGTTGGAAGTTTCCATTTTCATGGAGAAATGAGAAAGATACAGGGGTTTTGGCTAGCTTGAGGAAGAAGATGAAGTACAAGGCAAAGGAAGTGTTTTGTGTTATCTATTTTTTGTTTCATTTGAACTAACGGATATACAGCCACCCCAGTGGCAAGGCAGCGCACTGAAATTGCTAAGATCATGGGTTCGAGCCTCGGTGCCTGCCTTTTGCCTATTTTCTCACATTTTTTGTCATTTTTCTCACTATGTAGCGTTGGGCTTTTTGTTCCATTGGGCTTATGATTTTTTTTCTAAAGCTTACCCCCTGTTTGCTTGCAGCACCCCTGGCCTATATATTTTCATTATTCATTTTATTTTTGTTTTCTATTTTATTAAATATATTTTCCTTAATATTAAAAATCATAAAAAAATATAAAAATGCTAAATTTATATTTTGGTCCATTTTATTTTGTTTTTCTCATAAAAAAATATATTCTATTTTAGTTACATATCATACATATACTTTTTTAATAAACTTGTAAATAAAAATAGAATTAGGTTAATTATTTTATTCCTTTTCTTTCATACTTGTAAATATTTATTTTTGACATATAAAAAGACTAAATATTTTTTTTATAAATGTTATTTATTATTTTAAGGCAAAAAATACACAAAAATAATAGTTAAAGAACTTTATTTTCTTTTAAATTAGAAATTAGGGTTAACTATTTTTCAAGAATTAATTTCCTTTTTTTTAAGTTATTAGGTTTAGTTCAAAACTCCTTTTCACATAAAAACAAAACAAAATCTTTTTTTTCTTGCATATACATACCATTGCATATTTAATTTATATTGTATATTGTTTATTCAAATATTCGTACAAATTCGATTTGGTTGTAATAGCTTAATTAGATTTACATTATTGCAAATCCCCATTCACACTTTGTATACCCCCCTCCCATACAATGTTGTAATAGCGTAGTAATCTTTAAAATTACGCAATTTACCGCTTTTATATACCATGCTAGTAATTAGGGTGTGTATGACAAGATCAAAACAAATTAAATAGAAAACCCTAATCCAAGACAAAATCAAGCATGAAAATAACACACTTACACACAAGCACCCTTAGGGTTTCTCCACTTGGTTGCCTTATACAAAAATGGCCATATTACGCATGCGAAGTATCTTGGCAAAACAAACAAGTATAAGATCATAGTCTCTCGATGACGCTATTCTAAGTTGCCTTACAAAATGATCTTAGTCCCTCAAAAATGCTAAGATACTTTGCAACATTGCTAATCATGGTTATACGATGACCCACGCCCGTCCCGTTTACATCCAAAGATAGGGTTACTTACCAAACCAATGGTGAGACAACAATGTCAAAGGAATAGAAAATGAACAAGAAAGACATTTGAGTAGGTAGATTACTTCTAGTTACTTGCCCCATTTCAAAACAACTATCCTTGCTATTTTCCAAAATAAACACACACATTTCAAAAAACATCTTACAAACATCTTTGTATACATTCTTACGAACGAGAATAATTACAAAGATTTCCTAAACAATGGCCTCTTTTACAAAATACTTTCAAAACCACACCAAACACAATTTCAAACAACAAAAGCAAGTGATCTAGCAAGTAACTAAGAGCCCATGGAAAACCATGGAAGAAAAGGGTGATAATACCTTCCCTTTTCATAATCTACCCCCCGAACTCAAGAAAACATCTCAAAGGTCTTTCCTGTGCTTTTTCACCTTTCCATTTGGATAAAAGAAAA
Organism: Vicia faba; assembly: GCA_948472305.1. Lineage (NCBI taxonomy): Eukaryota > Viridiplantae > Streptophyta > Magnoliopsida > Fabales > Fabaceae > Vicia > Vicia faba. Next base: position 648,529,811 of record OX451735.1, on the reverse strand, counting down.
GTCGGTGGAGACTCTTGCTAACTGCAACATTTGCGATAAAACGCCAAACCCTTAAGTCAGTTCTCCCACCGTATCACAGTATCCCCAAAAGGATTATCACCGACAATGGGACTAACCTCGACAATGCTATGATTACCGAACTTTGCACTCAGTTCAAAATCAAGCATCACAATTCTTCTCCTTATAGACCTAAAATGAATGGCGCAGTGGAAGCGGCCAACAAAAACATTAAGAAGATTGTGCAGAAGATGGTAGTGACCTACAAAGACTGGCATAAGATGTTACCGTTTTCTCTTCATGGCTATCGTACTTCAGCTCGGACATCAACTGGGGTAACTCCCTTTTCTTTGGTCTATGGCATGGAAGTTGTCCTACCAGTGGAAGTTCAGATTCCCTCACTAAGGATTTTGAATGAAGTAGGCCTAGGTGAAGAAGCATGGATTTAAACAAGATTGGATCAGTTGAACTTGATCGATGAAAAGTGACTGGCTGCCGTTTGTCATGGTCAGATGTACCAAAAACGCATGATCAAGGCTTTCAACAAAAAGATCAGGCCTCGAGTATATCAAGCTGGTGACTTGGTGATAAAACGCATCATTCTTCCACAAGGAGACCCCAGGGGAAAATGGACTCCCACTTACGAAGGGCCATTTATTGTCAAAAGATTTTTCTCCGGTGGTGCCATGATGCTGACTACCATGGACGATGAAGACTTCCCACATCCTATGAATGCGGACATAGTTAAAAAAATACTACGCATAAAGGACCCGCTAGGTTGACACACCTAGACAAAATAAGGGAATCTCGGCAAACTAAAAGGTTTGGGCAAAAATTAGGGATATATAAAATATTGTACACCCGAAAAGTTGAAAACCTGAAAGGGCAACTTGGGCAAAAATGGGTATCCTGGTGGGCTTAAAGCCCGAAAGGGCGGTCCAGGCAAAAATTAAGGATTGAAAGCGTATGACTATGTCCCGTGGAATCACCACAGCCGACTTTATTACCAAGGTCCGAGTTCAAATGGTCCAAGATCAATCCAATCAACTTCTATCGATGGCAAGGGGGATTCGAATACATTTAGGCAATAGTAGAGTTGGAACACAATGAGATTACTTCCACAAGGCTATTATCTTTGTTTTCGATTTTGTTTTCCTTTTGGATGATTTCCTCTTACTAGGATCTTCGTATCTTTGTACAAAAACGCCTATTCATGGGCAAAACTATCAATACAAATATACCTTAAAGTGCAAACTTTCTGTTTTTTGTTTTGAATGAAAAATGTCCAATGACTAAAATTGAATGAACATATGAATATGAACATAATGAAAACTATTTAGCACATGTGTCCTGCCAGGCCGCAGCAAGCATCTGTTTAATGCAGTTGAGATATCCCCACAGAGTTATTTCATTAGGATTATCTTCGTAGGGCTGGCTATAATAAACCTTTCCCCAACGGAGTTTCCCACAAAGTCTCTTTGCATAGGTTAATCCCCGTCCAGAGGCTTAATCACTTGACAGCTCTCTCCCCAGCTGAGTTGGTCCTAAAAGAAGAAGCCTTGTGGATCTCTTCCTAAAAGAACTCACCTTGTAAGCACTTCGTCAAGTATTCCTCAACAGGGTTTATTTCCCCATCAGGGTTTATGTCCCCAGCTGAGTTTATTTCCCCAGCTGAGTCTGTCTCCCCAGCCGAGTCTATCCTCTCTAGTTTAAGTTTTCCTCTCAAACTATTACAAATCAGAGGGCCACAACCCTTGATCCCCAGTGAAGTCGCCAACAAAGTCATCATTATCTCCGAGAGTTACTGTGAAGCCTGGACTCGACCAGGTAGCAGTTTATCTCCAAAAGTTGTTGTAAAGCCTGGATCCGACCATATAACAACCAACTTCATCTTTCCAGACAAGTCACTATGAAGCCTGAACTCGACCGGATAATAGTGAAACTCTCCAAGTACTATGAAACCTGGACCCAGTCAGATAATATTATAACTTTTAGTAACTATGAAGCCTGAACCCAACCAGATAATAGTGAAACTTCTCAAGACACTATGAAGCCTTAACCTGACCAGATAATAGTTTAACTCTTCGAGATATTGGAAAAAACTAGACTCAACCAGACAAGGGTTTAACTTCTTTTCCCCAGTAAAGTTTGCCTCTACCCCAGTTTTTGTACCCCAATTTTTGCCCCTAAGATCCCTTCATCATACCATGTTGATTCACTCACAACAAGATCACACTAGGATTCTTGGTTCCCCTCCCTACATTTATTTTTGCCACTTTTGAGGGATTACCAAGAACCTTGACTTATGTTCCTTTTGTGATCATGAATATTTTTTTGTTTTCTTCATTTAACTAATAAAATGCAATGTTGGTTTGTCTTGCTTGTTATCCATTAGGTGAAGGCAATGAGATTTAACAAGCTACCCCATGGGTTCATGAGTTTATTTCCATGCCCTAGTCAATATAGCTTGAGAATTTCAAACCTCACCATTGGATTGGTTTTGGAAGAATTGGCATGGTAAGGTTGCTTTGGTTCATCACATTTCAAGGTTATTAGATTTGACTCAAAAGTACAAGGGGTTGATTGGAGAAGTTGTCATGATTGGACAAGGCCTTGTTCCTATTGGTCACAAGAGCATACTTCTATCAAATTTCAAGATATAAAAGTGGTTTTGGTTTCTATGAGTCCTCATTATCATCATCAATAACTTCTATTCACAAAGCAAGAATATTGGTACAAGAAGTTTGTTCAAACTTATCAAAGTTCCTCAAAGCATTTTCTTGATCTAGGAGCTAGGGTTTTGAACTTCAAAGGAGTACATCTTGCTCACCTTTGGTATTTTTGAGTGATTCCAAAGATATACTCCTATTCAAAAGGGTTATCAACAAACCACTTCAAAAGTTCAAAGGAGTTTTCATGTGGAAGGAACTTGGTGAAGAAGAAAGATTACAAGTCATCCAGATGAATCCACAATTTTACATGAGTGACTTCAAATGGTCCTAACTTGGTCAATTTTTATCACCTTGAATCCATTATTTTTCCATAATGATCTTGAAGATGTGAACTTTGTGCCTTCTTTTATGTGCAAAGTGGGAAAATGTATGGAAGTTGCCTTAAAGATGCAAAAGATTATAGGTCATTTCATGATTTTTTGCCAACTTCAACAAGTCATAACTTGCTCAAATTTTGGATATTTTGAATGATTCAAGTTTCAAAGTGTCATTAAATAGGTCTACTTCATGCCATCTTTTTTGGTCAATAGCAAATTCCAAGTGGAAGGTCATGTTTGGATGCAAGACATTATAGGTCATTTTTGATGAAGAATGTGAAATATTTTGAAGTATGAAAAGTCAACCCTTTTTCTTCAACCTTGACTCAATGCAACTTTCATCTCAAGCATCCATTTAACTCCATTCTTTTTCCATTGCAAAGCTTGTAACCTCATCTTTCTAAAGCATCAAGAATCATGCCTTAAGCCCCCTTGAGCTGAGAATGCCACTGTTTCAAAAATGGTAACTTAGAATTGAAGTTTCCTTGCAAGTCAGAATTTGAATTTCATGTTACAACCTCTAAACCTCAAATTAACACGCGTTTTGGGTCTAAACATGATTAGCCAACTTTCCCAAGTAGATTAGTACATCAAAACGCAAGAATTGGTTGAGTTTTGGTGAAGTTTGGATCACACTTCACTCGTGCATCAGGTTTGCACGAATTCCCTCCAAAACGCATCATTCACTCTTACTTTTGATCCCATTCGCTTCTCCTATAAATACATGAACTATCCCTTCCAATTTCCCAAGCTTGGATAGCCAGAATCACCCTGCCAAACTTGCTCCATAACTCAACTTTTTGTAACTTCAAAATCCACTCTCGACCCTTTTTCAATCCAATTTTTCCATCAATTCACCTTCCTTGATCTTCCCTGAAGCTAACCATATAATTACATTCAAGAATCGTGCCCTATACTGCTCCATAGAAGTCCATTTTCAGAGCTCTGCAACTCAACTTCAATAGGTAGATTCCTTCATCAATTCTTCAAAACTCTGATATCATTGTGTTTCTCTAATTGCCATGGTTCTAGTCGCAAAACTTACCTTTTACTGGAAACACGTTTTGACCATGAAATTTTAAATCCCTTTTCAAAACTTTCCTTCCAAATTGCTTGAGCTACAATTTATATAAATTTGGCACGAGGGTGTGGTTGTCTTTATCTTGAAGAGACGAAGCGAATGGCATAGGTCTGAGCTTCTGATTTTACAGTTTGAGAGACCTGTAATTCGTAATGGCTGGAGGTTGAAGATGAACAAAGTGTCATCTTCTAACCAATGAAGGCGCGCCATCTGTATTTTTCAAATTCTGATTTAATTAATGATTTTGTACAACATTCACTAATGACCATGATATGCACAGCGCGACAGATCCCTTGGATTTGATTACTAACACGCTTTGACTTTCATCCAATGGTCCACGTATTTTACTTTTATTTTCTTTTTCTGATTTTTATATTTTAATTGTTTTAAATTTCAAAAAATCATAGAAAATTCATTTTTAGTCCAAAAAATATGAAAAAATTATGAAAAATATTTTTGATTATTCTCTTTCTGATTTTTATTTTTTCACAATTTAATTTTGTGTTTTGGTATTTTTTACAAATTTTACACTTATTTGATTTGTTTTAAATGCTTAAAATAACTTTTATACATTTTTAAATTCTGAAAAAATTATGGAATGATCCAATGATATTGTGACAAATATTGGTGACCTTATTTTATTTTTGTTTCTGACTTTACTATTTTTTACCATTTTTTGTTTATTTGACCCATTTATTTAATTTTAAAAATAGCTTCCGACTTTAAAAAATTACCAAAAAATTTGTAAAATTACTTGGGCCTTTTTCTGATTTTTTTTATGGTCTTACTTTTCATTTCTTGATTAATTTGAACATATTTGATATTTTTCTCATTATTTTCTATTTTTAAAACATTTTTAAAAATCCTTTTTTGTGTATATTAAATGTGATATTATTTTGTGATTATTTTCTGGCTGATCTTGGGTTAGATTTTGGATCATGAACTTTATTAACATCATTGAATCCATGGAGTTGAGTTTAACTCCACAAAAATAGATGAATGATTTTAATAATAGTTTGATTAAAATTTAATTCAAATGTGGTTTGTATATTTTCCTATCCCTCTTCATCTCATCCCTTTCTTATTGCACTAGATGTTGTTGGAGCATGATCTCTATATCATGTCTCAAAATAAATGGTGCATATATTGCTATTGACCGGCCTCAAAATAGGTGCGACTTCTATATAAGTCCACTTACGATTGCTTAACATAGCGCTAAATTTTGTCCTGATTCGAATAAATGATCATCCGTGGCCCAAACTTATGATTTCAAGCCCAAGTATGTTAATTTGATCTCTTTGATCCAATAACCTTGAGATTCATTGTGTGGAGCCTTTGGTTCTACCAATCCTCTAATGGATCTACAACACCTTTAGTCAACGCGGATCACTTAAACATCATTGATCATTAAATGGTACTTATGAGAATTCCAAATGGATGATATACCTGCCAAAAAGCAAATGCAACTTGTTGTATGGAGGATTTGGTTCTACCAATCCTCTAATGAGTTCCAAATGCAAGCTTCAAGATGGTCATCTAACTAACCACTAATTATTGACTTGTTTACCTTTTTTTTTATGCTTTATGTACTATTTATTTTAGCATTTACATTTCATGCCATTTTCATCTTTGCTCATTTGAGCATTTATTTTCTTGCCATTTTTACTTTGCTCACTTGAGCTTTTCTTTTCCTTTCTTAAAACACTTAATAATCAACATAAACCCTAAATAATCTTTAATGGTGCTTGGACTATTTGGTTACTATCCTTGGCATTATGGAGCATGGGACTTTTCTTGGACTTAGGATTAGAAACCTTGACCTATCTTGGAGATCTTATCTGATTATTTTGTCTGGAGTTCTTGAGGTTTACCTCAAGACATTGGGTTGCTTGTTTGTTTTTGTGTGCAGGCTTTTATGATTACACCCTTTTTTTGTAATCTGAAATTCACCCGTATACAGTCGTTACTCTGCCCAATTTTTTGTGAAGACTTAATACACTTGAAGTTTGGTTCTCTCAAGAGGTCTAGTATTTCTTTGTTTGATTGGTTTCAATCAGAGGAATGTGAATTCTATCTTGGATAATAATGTCAAGTATTGGCTTCTTGTTAGTTAGATGGTTCTTATCCCTAGATTTTACCTTATGCTTTAGGATAGTCCCTTCTTCTCCTCCCATCTTCTTTAATTTCAAAAATCTCCTTTCCCTTTTTGAAAACTTTTCTTGTTTTTGAACTTGAAACACTTTCATAATAAACTTGGACTTATGTCCATGAATTTTCAAAACATTTTTCATAAATAAACTCCAATCAACTTAATAATGCCTTGACATTTTTTGTGAGAAGACTAAAAGTCAATCAATCTCATTTCAAACCATTTTGCCACTTTGGCAATCCTTGTCAATCCTTGTAGTGATGCAAACAACTATACTTCTACAATATGTAGTAAAGAGAGATATTTTCCACTTGGGTGATGACTGAGGCATTGTTGATTTTTAAAATCCAAGCCATATCCTCCACTTTGAGATGATGCAAATTCTCCTTTCTCATGATTGTGGGTAGTAGGTATGTTTTCCATACGGACAATGACAATGATGTTTCATCTCATAAAATTAACCAACGCATTTGTGTTTTAAATTTTTAAAAGAGGAACTACAGTGATAAACCCTCATCCGAAGTCTAAGACTTCTTCTCCTAACTACAACCCGGATGCAAGGTGTCCTTATCATTCTGGTAGCCCGGGGCACAATACTAACGATTGTTGGGCGCTTAAATACAAGATTTAGAATATGATTGACGCCAAGGAGATCGAATTCGACCCACCCGAGACTCCCAACGTGATCACTGCTCCCTTGCCAAAACATGGCTAGGATTGAAAGCATTTTTGTTCATTTGAATTCTGAAGTTTTATTTTCTTTGCTTATTCGAACAATTATTGTCATGTCAAACTTTATTATTTCATCAATGCATTACACATGTCTGTCTTGAATTAATTTGTTTTCATTATGCTTAAATTGCTTTATATTTCCTTTTCGTGATATTTAACTCTCGACTAAAAAACTGTAAGCCTTTAGAGGGAGGATGACGAAAATGATACCATAATCTCTACAGTATGCTTTTGAACAGACCCCGCTGACAATATATAGGCGTTGTCTCAAATCCCAAACAGTGGAGTTATAAGGAAGATAATCCCTAGTCAACCCCTTTGAGCCAAAGAAGTAGGAGTTTTTCTTTCACACAAATTAAAACCCTTAATCACAACCTGGGGCAGGGTAGTTTTCTCCGTTAATCCAGGTGCACAATGAATGGCATCAAAGACGTCATTCCAAAACAAAAGACGGTGATGGTTCCCTATAATCGTCAAGACAGACAGTGATTATCTCTCAAAATAAAAGGCCATTAAGTCAAAACCTATGAAGGAGACTTAAGAAAAAAATGGGGGCATCCCGCTGACTGTAATCACAAAAAGAAACAGTTCAGGCAAAAGACAGGGATAATAAAATTAAAAAGAAAGAGGTCCTACAAACCCTCAACCAAAAAATGACTGCCTATTCAAAATAAATTGTCAGTATCCGAACCATCACTGGAATATCAGAGCAAAGACTCAAAGGGGATCTAAATGCACAATTAGCTGAGTTTAGGATCGAAGAACATTACGAAGAATGGGTGGGTACAAATAAAATTTGAGCCTTTATCCTTTACTTTTTAAACCGTGAACCAGGCCACGTTATAACCCTTAAAAGTCCTAGCTGAAGCATGGGTTAGTTCGAAAGTATACTGTTACAAAAGGTATCCTGACTCCTGAAGGTCCATTACAAATCCTGAGTTGATATCACATCTTTGCAAAATTCTGTTTTTTCTATAAAAAAAACTGCATTTTCAAAACTTCAAGACAGATGTAAGCTTTGCATTCTTAAAATAACATTGTTTGCATATGACTATTTGTTCAACAACAGAGAAATTCGCATGACGAATATCTAGTGAACAAAAACCTTCTCAATAAAAAGGATCACCTCAAGTGGAAAAAAACTTCCAACCAAGGGGCACGAAATGATCATTGTCCATCATCTGGGGCAGTAAAGTCAAGATTCAAGGAATCTCTCAAAGATGCCAAATAGTCAGGGGAAGATCTCCATCTGAATCACTTGGGGGCATTGGGCATGAATTCCAGCAACGAATCGTGTACGATCAAACAAACATCTTCTGGTAGTGTGGCAACACAACACTACCGACAGTGACAACTCCCTACACCCTGAGAGCATGGACATAGTCAGAAAATACTGCACATGAACAAAGACCCACTAGGTTGACTGGCCTAGGCAAAAATAAGGGCATCCCGGTCAACCAAAAGGGTTCGGGAAAAAATTAGGGATAAAAACAAAAAAGATATGTACACCCGGCAAGCCGAAAACCTAAAAAGGCGGCTTGGGCAGAAAAGGGTATCCCGGTGGACTGAAAATCTGAAAAGACAATCCAGGAAAAAGTTAGGGATTAAAGCGTATGATTATGTCCCGTCATCTCGTCACTTGCCTATCAGTAGAAGACTTATCATTTCGATCGAAAGTTACCAAGCACCTCATAAGTTGGGATAACACTCAATCCACAAGGCCTCCGTAGGCACTTTCTCCAGCAGGTACAGGGGCAAAAAAGTCTTGATACGAAGTCATTGTCGTATCCTCAGCATGCGTCCCAGTAACATCTACACTCCCCACTGAATAGAGGCAACCAAAGTTTTGATCTCTGCCTCCCCAAACAGGAGTTACTTTCCCCAGCCAAGCTCTTTCAGAGAGCTGACGTCTATATTCCCCAACCGAATTTTGTAATCGCAAGCGATTCATAAAGTTTTCTCCCGAACAGAGTTTATTTCTATGAATACATAAGCTCAATCCCCGACAGAGTTTATCCCTTCAACTATGGAAACTTCTCTCTCCAACGGAATTATTCCCCCACATAGTTGTTCTCAAGCAGAGTCTCTCCTTGGAAGAATATCCGTAAACAAGGGGCAAATCCCCAGCATAGTCATCTCTGGTTCACCATCTCCAGCGGAAGTAGAAGAACCACTTTTTCTATAACAATCAGGAATGCAATTTCCAGTACTCTCCAACAGCAGTCAGGGATTTATTTTCCCACTCGAATATGTCACAATAGCATTTCATGTTCATATATCATGACGTGCGCATACACATTGCATACATCATAATCTCATTTATTTTGAGAACGTCATCATACAATGTGTGATACGGAGGGAGAACTGACTTGAGGTTTTGTGTTTCATCGCAAATGTCGCGGTTTAGAAAGAGTCGCCACCGACTTTTATTTTATCCAAAAAGGAAAGGTAAAAAAGCACAGGAAAGACCTTTGAGATGTTTTCTTGAGTTCGGGGGGTAGATTATGAAAAGGGAAGGTGCTAGCACCCTTTTCATCCATGGTTTTCCATGGGCTCTTAGTTACTTGCTTAGATCACTTGCTTTGCTTTGAAATTGTTTGAAATGGTGGTTTGTGTTTGGTGTGATTTTGAAAGTATTTTGAAAAGAGGCCATTCGTTTAGGCAATATTTGTAATGATTTTCGTTCGTAAGAATGTATGTGTGATACGGTGGGAGAACTGACTTGAGGTTTTGCGTTTGTTTTCGCAAATGTTTCGGTTGAGCAAGAGTCGCCACCGAATTTTTATTTTATCCTAAGGAAAAGGTTAAAAAGCACAGCAAAAAACCTTTTGATATGTTTTCTTGGGTTCGGGGAGTAGATTATAGAAAGGGAAGGTATTAGCACCCTTTCTATCCATGGTTATCCATGGGCTCTTAGTTACTTGCTTAGATCACTTGCCTTTTGTTTTCAATTATTTTAAATGGTGCTTGTGTGTGTGTGTTTGAAAATGTTTTGAAAAGAGGCCAATGTGGTGGCAACCTTTATAATGATCCATGTGGGGATGTGTACAAAGGTGTATGTCTTTTGAAAAGGTTTTCATTTGTTTTTGAAAGTTGTTTTGAAAGTGTTGTGAGGTGTGTTTTAGAAAATAGGCAAGTGTTTTGTTTTTTTGCAAGTTTGATTCAAGTAACTAAGAGGTTATCTACTCCTAAATTTCTCAAAGTTTATTGCTATGTTTTAACCCTTTTAATAAGTTTGTTCCACCATTGTATTTGGTGGACAATCTCATGTTAGGATGTGAAAGGGACGGGCACGGGTCATCGTTTAGACCATAATTGCAATGGTGCCAAGTATCTTTGGGCATTTTCTTTAAGGGACTTGATCATTTGTTTTTTGGAAGTATTTTGAAAATGTTATCGAGGGACTATGATCATTTGGTTTGTTTGTTTTGCCCAAAGAGACTTAACATGCAATATGGCCCAATTTGAAAGGCAACAAGTGGAGTACCCTAGGGGGTGCAAGTGTGATTTGTGTGTTCATTTTTATGCTTATTTGTCTTGAGATTAGGTCATAACTATTTTGTCGTTTTTCGCATACAAACCCTAATTCTAACATGGCATAATTAGAAAGCAATAAAGTGCGAAAATAAATTTACTAGGCTATTACAAGACCAAATATGGGAAGGGGGATACAAATGTTCAAATGGGGATTTTGACAAGTAATGTAAACCTAAAACTATTACATCAATATTGAAATATTTTACAAGATGATTAATTGCATAAATTAAATAAAATAAGAATAAATATGCAAGATGCAAAAATGGTTTTTGTATGTATGAAAAATGAATTATTTATGTAAGAATAAAAAGAAAATAAAAAGGTATTATTTTTGGGGTTTTTTCATATTTAGGGTTAAAAACCCTAATTCTATTAAAGGGGTATTAATCAATTAATCCATATAATACTTATTATTTATATACAAAAATAAAATGAAATATGGTATATTTGTAAAAAAAAGGTATTTTTTAGTATCAAATATTAAAAAATAAAATATGTACATTTTTTGGCATTTTACTCTAAATGTATTAATATATATATATATATATATATATATATATATATATATATATATATATATATATATATATATATATATATATATATATATATATATATATATATATATATATATATATATATATATATATATATATATATATATATATATATATATATATATATATATATATATATATATATATATATATATATATATATATATATATATATATATATATGTATACTTGTATTATTTACAAGATATGTATTATTTAATTAATAATATTTAATATAAAAATAAAAAGGGTATTTTTTATACAAAATATTTTCAGGAAGTAAAAATAAAATAAAAGTGTATAAAAATATATTTGTATTATCTTAATATTTTAAACAAAAAAAGTATATATGTATAATTATTTATTTATGTACAAAACTAACTAATAGTCAAATAAATATCAAAATAAATGCAAAAAATATATAAAAAAAATATTTTTAATGTTTTTTATGAATTGAATAAAAATATGGAAACAAAATCAAAAAGAAAATATAGAAAATAACAAGTAAAAATCAAAATGGACCAGGGGGGTGTCAAAGTAGAAACAAGGTGCAAATAAGAAAAACATTCCAGGCCCAGCCCAGAACCAGTCATCTTCAACCTCTGAACAACATCACTCACGCGTTTTCTATCTCTTGATTCCTGGACTTTCAAGCAAAACTCATAACATGAAAAGTGTAGAGCATGAGAAGACGAATTCAACCATGTAAAGAACTTGACTTAACTCTCTAAGATGAGGGAGAATTTCTTCTCCCCCAATTTCTGACCTAACTTTTATGCCATGTTCAGACTCAAAATTCTTGCAGCACACATAACATAAATGAAATCTAACTATATGGTCATGTTCAGGGCTATGATTGTGACATATTTCCTTCACAAACCTAAAGTTAACAATGTCTATACTGAGAGATAGAACCTCATGAAGATACCTGTTCAGTTGGAATCGTGCTTTGCAATGGAGGAGTTTTCAGAGCAAGATGATGATTTGTATAGCTTCCTTGAAGTGTGAGGATGCTATTCCAAGTTCTACTTTGTCTTGAAATTCCCTGAATCGTGCTGGAGAACTTCAACTGCAAAACAGAAAAACAAAAATGGTGAAGTGGCTTGGAGGTGTTACAGATCGTGCTTTAGCTTTTGGATAGCTTGCATAGGTGGTAAGGAAGGTATGTGAACTGGTTTGGGCAAGAATGCTTGAAAGGATTGAGAGTTGGAACTCAATCTGCAGAGATTGCTCTGTTTGAGCAGTTTCAAGGTGATTCTGAGTTTTGGGATGGATTGGAGGTAAAAGGCTCGTGCAATAGCTTGGTTATGATCTGTGGAATATGTTTGATAACTTTGTCTAAGTGTTTGTAAGCTGGTTTTTGAGTTGCTACAAGTTATGCCATATTTCTTGAACTTGAAGCAAACAAAAGCCACTTGATCATTCTAGCCTGTACAGGCCCTCACACTATGCTGCATCTTTTTGTCTTGATCAGAGTGTTATGTCCATGAATCTTGTGTCCAAAGATATGCATTGTACCATTTGATTTGCAAACTTGACATAAAGTTCTTCTTTTCAAAAATGGATAAACCACTTTTTCCAATTAAGGCTTAATTCCTTGTGTAATGACTATATGAACAAAACAAAGCTAAAACACAATGGATTGGCATTTAATTATTGAGTAAGAAAAGGATTAGAGGCCTGTAACTAGCTTGCCCATGCTGATTTGAAAAAATTGCAAAGTGTATGAACATGTACATGGTCATGAATCAAAGTGACTTTTGCCCATTTTGCAAAATTCGATTCTCCCTAACCATGAGGTTGTTTGAGAAGTTATTGGACATTTTGGAAAGCTTGTAATGTGTACTACAATCCATCTTTGAAATGAAAATTGAAATTCCAAGTGGAAGTGTATGGAAAATGGCCTTGAAGTTAGGTAGAAAACCCTGTCAAAAAGGTCAAATTTTCACTAAGTTATGAATGGTTTAGTGCCCTTATTCAAAAATTTGTAACTTGAGATACAAGCCTCATTTTGGAAAACTTTGTGAATCAAAGTTGTAGATTATGTAACAAGCTACAACTTTCATGTTTTGACTTTTGTTTGAATCCAAATGAATCTTGGTGACAAAGTGGGGCAAAGTTGGGAAAAAATTAGGGTTTTCCATAACTTAGAAAAATTCCAAGTTATGAAAAATTCCATTTCAAACCCTAATTTGCATTTCTTGGTTTCTTGGTGAACAAGTTTCATGATTTGGCATGCTTTGATGAAAAATGAATCTTGACTCTTGATTTTGACCAAAAAGTCAAAGTTTGACTTTTCAGTATACAGTCAAAATTGATCAATTGACTGGGAAATTCAACTGTCAATCTTGTGTATTTGGGATCTTTTGAGTTTGTTGATCATGTCAAGATAATTCCATGGGGTTCTTGAGTCCATATGTGAGCTTGGTTTGCCATTGGCTAGGTCAAACAGTCAAAAATTGCCTTTGTGCAGTCAAAACCCTAAAAATGACCATTTTGCCCTTTTGGTGATCTGATCAAATTTCTTGTGGAATTGTGATCCAAACTTGATCAAATGGTCCATGTGAGTTCATAATGTTGATGTGGGTCAATTTTCATGGGATTTGACTGTCAATTGGCCACTGTTGACTTTTTCCCCAATACAGCTGATTTTTAGGTCAATTGTCCAATTGACTGGGTAAAACTTGGAATCAGGACTTGAAACTTGGTATGGGTAAACTTGGGAGTCCAATATGAAGCATGAAAGTCATCTTAGGCATTTTAGGTCAAAACATCTTTGTTCAAACATAAACCCTAATTTGAGTCCACAGTGCAAGGAGAAGTCTTGAGACTAGGAAACCCTAACTGGATCTTGAGCTCCAAGGGTCTTGTGGTGAGAAAATATTGAGGAAATGGGAGGGAAAATTTTGGGGTACAATAGTATGTATAGATGTTTGTCTTTTGAAAAATGTTTCAATGTTTTGAAAGATGTTTGGAAGTGTTTTTGAAATGTGTGTGTTTGTTTTTGAAAATATCAAGGATTGTTTTGAAATGGAGAAAGTAACTTAGAAGCTATCAACCTACTCAAATGTCTTTCCTATGCATTTTTATACCTTTGACATTGTTGACTTACCATTGATTTGGTAAGTAACCCTATCTTTGGATGTAAAATGGGACGGGCGTGGGTCATTGTATGACCATGATAGCAATGTTTCCAAGTATCTTAGCATGTTTGGAGGGGCCAAGATCATTTTGTTTAGGCAACTTGAATAGCGTCATCGAGGGACTACGATCTTATTTTTGTTTTGTTTTGCCAAGATACTTCGCGTGCGTAACATGGCCATTTTGTTTATGGCAACCAAGTGGGTGAAACCCTAAGGGTGCTTGTGTGCAATGTGTGTCATTTTTCATGCATTTGATTTGTCTTGGATTAGGTCTTTTCTATTTGTTTGTTTTTGGTCTTGTCATGCAAACCCTAGTTTACTAAACATGGTATAAATGCGGTAAATTGCGTAAATTTAAACTAAGCTATTACAACAATTATTATGGGAGGGGGGATACAAGTTTTTGAAAGGGGATATTGCACAAAATAAACCTAAATATATTTATTACAACCCAATCGAACATTGTGCGCATTAAATAAATATACAAATATTTAAATATGCAAAAAATATATTTATGCAAAAAATGTTTTGTATTTGTTTAATGTATGAAAAAAAAGATTTATTTAAGCCCTAAAAATAAGAGAGAAAAATATTATTATTTTTGAAAGGGGTGAAACCCTAATTTTTGATTAAAGAAAATATATCTTCTATATTAATATTTTGTCCATTTTTGTACAAGAAAATAACAAATAATATTATGTGCAAATATTAAAAATTAAATATGTATGGAAATAAATATTTGATGAGTATAAATAATATAATAAAAATATGTAGTATTTTTTATTATTTACAATTTATTTAATAAAATAAAGTATACTATACTAATAAACTATTTTTTTATGCAAAAATAATAAAAAAATAAAATAAAATGCAAAAAATTAAGAAATCATTTTTCATGATTTTTATGATTCAGAAAAAATAAATAAAAGCAATAAATATGAAAATATAAAGAAAAATGCAAAAATATAAAATAATAGTCAAGGGGGTGCAAAAGTAATCTAGGGGGTGCGGAAATCATAAACAACAGGCCCAAGGCGCCAAAGGCCCAAGACAGTCATCCCTGTCCTCCAGCTTCTTCTCCTTCGCGCGTGTTATGTTCAAATCTGTAACTCTCAGATGCTTGCACAAAAACAAAATCTTATAACACAAAAAATGTAGCATTTAATCTCACGATTCCAACCATATAAAATTTGTAACCTAACTCTAAAAGATCAAGGAGAATTTTAATGGCCCTAATTCATGATCTAATTTTTTCATGAACTTCAATCTTCAAATTCTCACAGCATAGTTAATATAAATGAAAAGTATGCATATGTACAGCTTCACCATGTTAAGGACTACATTTTTGCTTCACAAATCGTGGCATGAGGATGCCTAAATACAGAGATAGAGTTTGAGAAAAATACCTCCTTCATCTGGATTTGGATATGACAATATGGGGACTTTGAGGAAGGCATGAGGATCGTGTGAGCTTCCTTGAACTTCCTTCAAACTATTCCAATACTTAGCTTGCTTTGTGGATGGCCATATCTCTCTGTAGAAGTCAAGTTGCAAGCTCCAAGTTTAAAAATGGCAATGGCTGAAATAGAGCTTACAGAAGCAGGGCAAGGGTTTGGATAGCTTTGGTAGGATATGTGGAAGGTGTTTGAAGTGTCAAGCCATAAAACACATGAGCCAAAAATGAAATGGCTATGGTTTTGCAGAAATTCTGAGTTTGGGCAGAAATATGGTGTTTTGGAGTTTTGGAGTGTTTCAGATGTTAAGCATTCGTGCTCTGAGTTGTGACAAGTTTGTATACTTGTATAGAATGGATACAAAGTCCACTCCTCAACAGATGTGCAAGCTTTTTCCTTTTCACCAACTTTCTTGCTTTTGAAGCAAAGTGAAGTGACTTATGCAAAATGCTTGTACTGTATAGTTTTAGGGCTGCAAAGGGCTTGTACAAATTGCTTAATATCTGTGGAGATTTCTTGCACCAAAGGAATAGATCCAAGGCTCAAGGTTGATAAAGTTACAAAATCTCACTTTATGAAAATGGCATTGTAACCTTTTGGCCAAAAATGGAAACATCTCTTGTATAATGTTTCAAAAGTGAAAATAAAGCCTTTAACCTATGAGTTTGCATTTAATTATGGAGTGTAGAATGAGTTTAGGACCTGTAATGCAATGTACAAGCATCATGGATTTGATTTGCAACTTGATACTTTGTGAAAATGGCATGAACAAAAGTGATAAAATGCCAATTTCTCTTCTTCGATTCTCCCTAGACACAAATGATCTTGGAGAGTTCTTGGACATTTTGGAAATCTTGCAATGTGATCTATAATCCATCTTTGAAATGAATTTTGAGATACCTCTTGGAACTAGGTGAAAAATGTCCATGAAGTTGGGTCAAAAACCTGCCTAAATTAGGGAAAATTTTCAAAAAGTTAAGAAGTTCATAGACCTATGTTCACAAATTCATAACTTGAGATCTAAGAATCTTTTGGGAAATGTTTGTGAAGAAAAGTTGTAGATTTCATGTAGGACTACAACTTTCATGTTGTAAGTTTTCTTTGAATCAAAATGCATCATGGTGAAAAAGTGGTGAAAAGTTGGGAAAAAATAAGAAAATTTCCATACTTAGGAAAATTCTAAGTTATGAAATTTTTCAAATTCAAAACCCTAATTTCCAAAATTGGTTTTCTTGGTCAACAAGTTTCATGTTTTGACATATCTTGATGAATTATGACCCTTGTCACTTGATTTTGACCAAAAAGTCAAAGTTTGACTTTTCAGTATATAGTTGACTTTTGATCAGTTGACTACAAAATTCATCTGTCAATCCAATGATCTTGAGATATTTTGAACTATGTGATTAGGTCAATATGATGCCATTGAACCCTTGAAATCATGCTTTGAACCCAATTGGTCATTGTCTAGGTTAAAAATCAGAAATTGCTCTTTCTCAGTCAAAACCCTAATTTTGACCATTTTGCCCTTTTGATGATTTGATCAAATTTCTTGAGGAGTTGTGATCCAAACTTGATAAAATGGTACATATGAGTCTAAAATGTTGTTGTGGATTAAAAATTATGAAGTTTGACTGTAAATTGGCCATGGTTAACTTTTTTTCCAATACAGTTGATTTTTAGGTCAACTGTCCAATTGACTGATCAAAAATGTGATTCAAGGCTTGAAACTTGTCATGAGCAATATTAGGGGTCCAACATGATGTATGAAAGTCACATGAAGTATTGGTGATCCAAAAATCCTTGTGCAAACTCAAACCCTAATTTTAGGTTATCAGTGCAAGGGGATGTTTTGAGCTGATCAAACCCTAATCTTGTCTTGAGTCCAAGAAGTCTTATGAAAAAAATCTTGATGAATGAGAGGGAAAATTTTGGGGTACAACAGCTGCCTCTGTTCAATCTTCTTGAACCTGAAGAGTTAGATTGGCGACCTTTGTCGTTCGTGACTCGAAGGTAAAAGATGATTGGACACTAGAGTGCCCATAAATTTGCACTCTGTGAAAGTGTAGTTGAGGGAATGGGCTTAGAGATTCCATTTGGAGATGTGATAGAAGCTTGTCGGAGATGGGCTTGTAGATGCCACACAAGAATGTTTGTTAAATTGTAAGTCGTAAGTCAAAAGAATGAGTATTCAGAATGGTGTCCGCGTCTGGAACGTATCTGAACTGTATCTGGAGACTTGAATTTGTATGAGCAAAGGAATAGCATCCGTGTCTGGAGCGTATCCGATCTTGAATCTGAATAAGTAACAGAATGACTTCCGCATTTGGAGTGTATCTGTATCGTAATCTGAATAAGTGACAGAATGACTTCCGTGTCTGTAGTGTATCTGAATTTGAAATTTGAATGAGTAACAGAATGACTTCCGTGTCTAGAGTGTATTTGTACTGTAATTTGATTAAGTGACAGAATGGAAACCATGTCTGGTGCGTATCTGAACTTGAATCTGAAAGCTGAATCTGAATGAGTATCAGGATGGCATCCGTATTTGGAGCATATTTGTACTGTATCTGAAAGCTGGATCTGAATGAGTAACAGAATGACTTCCGCATCCGGAACGTATATGTACTGTATCTGAAAGCTGAATTTGAATGAGTATCAGAATGGCATCCGTATCTGGAGCATATTTGTACTGTATCTGAAAGTTGGAGCTGAATGAGTAACAGAATGACTTCCGCATCCGAAACGTATCTATACTGTATCTGAAAGCTGAATTTGAATGAGTATCAGAATGGCATCCGTATCTGGAGCGTATCTGGACTGTTGAATCTGAATAAGTGACAGAATGACTTCTGTGTATATAGTGTATCTGGACTGTAAGAATCTGAATAAGTGACAGAATGACTTCCGTGTATGGAGTGTATCTGGACTGTATCGAGATTGTATATTGTTAATGGCAGCTTGTTAATCTTATCTTGAAAAGGGTAAATTGTTAGCTGAACACAAAGTTATGTTGCATGAAATGTATGATGCAATAAGTGTGCTTTATCAATATTTATGATATATGGATGTAATGTAATGTGCATGTAAGCTGATGTGCTGTATTGCTGATGAAAATAAATCCTTGACGGCTGCCGGGGACAATAAATCCTTGACCGCTGCTGGAGATTAAAAATCCTTGATTGCTGAGGATAAGAAATCCTTGGAGACTGTTGGGGATTAAAAACCCTTGATGACTTCTCTGGGGATATAGGGATCCTTCATGTCTTGAAGTTGGAGTATTGAAAACATTCTGTTGCGAGCAATGCCATATACTGCTTGAGTAATCTACCTGGGGAATCTAGAGAATTTTGATGACTTCTACTGGGGATTACACAAAGGGAATCCTTGTTCCGCTGGGGAATAAAGAAAACTCTGATGACTTCTGCGGGGAATTAATAAAGAGAATCTTCATTCTGTTTGGGAGTAATGAAAACTCTGTGGGGAAGAAGGCTTACTACTGGGGAGTAGGTTCAGGAGTTTGGGTTGTCTGCCATTCTACTGGGGAGTTATCCTAGGTTGTTGTCTGGTTGGTTTTCAGGCTTCAAAATAACTTGCTGGGGAATTTGGAGCAACTGAATGGTTTCCGCTGGGGATTGATAGTTAGAAATTTCAGCTCCGCTGGGGATCTGTAGTTGAAAGTTTTGGCTCTGCTGGGAATTAATAGTTTGAAGTTTTGGCTCCGTTGGGGATTGAAAGTTTCAGCTCCACCGGGGATCTTAATGATGTACTGTAGGGATTTCTCATGGAATAGCCTAAAGACATTTTCCTATCCTTTTAATCTGTCAGTAATTGTTCTTTTCCACTTTGTTTATTTGCAAACAGTAATTATGTTCAAATGCATATGTTCATCAATGAATCATTGGACGTTTTTTGCAAATAAAAACACAAGTGTAAAGAAAAAGGCAAATAGTTTTCAGTACTTTGAAAGAGATATCTTTGTATTTACTTCAAATAAGTATTTTTTTTTATAAAGGAGACAGACATCCTAGTAAGAGGATGGTGTCATAAAAGTAAGAAAAATTTATACAAAGAAAGATAGCTATGTGTAAAAAATCCCATGGGGTTCCCATTCTGCTATAGCCTTTGTATCTCCGAATATCTTGTCCATTTGTTGCCTCGTCCGAAGATGATTGGATTGATCAGAAGCTCCAGGTTTGTCAGTGAAGAGACTGTCCTTAAAGTGATCCAACGAGACATAGTCATACGCTTTAAATCCCTAAATTTTTCCTGGACCGCCCTTTCGGGTTTTCAGTCCACCGAGAAACCCTTTTTTGCCCAAGTCGCCCTTTCGGGTTTTCAACTTGTCGGGTGTACAATTTTTTTTATTTTATCCCTAATTTTTGCCCGAACCTTTTGGTTCGCTGGGATGCCCTTGTTTTTCCTAGGTATGTCAACCTAGCGGGTCTTTTATGCATAGTATCTTTTGACTATGTCTGCGTTCGCAGGGTGTGGCAGGTCGTCACCGTCCATAGTGGTCAAGATCATCGCCCCACCAGAAAAGATGTTTTTGATTACAAATGGTCCTTCATAGGTAGGAGTCCATTTTCCCCTGGGATCACTTTGTGGTAAGATAATGCGCTTGATCACTAGATTTCCAACTTGATACACTTGGCGTCTGACTTTCTTGTTGAATGCTTTGATCATCCGTTTTTGATACGTCTGACCGTGGCAAACAGCAGTAAGCCTCTTTTCATCAATTAAGTTTAATTGGTCAAGTCGGGTCTGGATCCAATCGTCTTCACTCAAACCTGCATCTTTCATGATTCTCAAAGAGGGGATCTGAACCTCGATAGGCAGGACAACCTCCATGCCATAAACTAAATAATAGGGTGTTGCCCCAGTTGATGTGCGAGTCGTGGTACGATACCCGTGGAGAGAAAACGGTAGCATCTCATGCCAGTCCTTGTAGGTGACTGTCATTTTCTGTATGATCTTTTTGATGTTTTTGTTCGCAGCTTCGACAGCACCATTCATCTTTGGCCGATAGGGGGATGAATTATGATGTTGAATCTTGAACTGCTCGCACAGGGCGGTGATCATAGTATTGTTAAGGTTTGTACCGTTATCAGTGATGATCCTTTCAGGGATACCGTACCGGCAAATAAGATTCTGCTTGATGAAGCGGGCAACCACATTCTTAGTAACAGATGTGAAGGAAGTTGCTTCGACCCACTTGGTGAAATAGTCAATGGCCACCAGAATGAAGTGGTATCCATTGGAAGTTGTAGGCTTGATCTCCCCAATCATATCGATTCCTCACATAGCGAAGGGCCAAGGAGCTATTAAGACATTTAGAGGAACTGGGGGCACGTGCACCTTATCTGCATAGATTTGACATTTATGGTAGGTCCGGGAGTGTTGATAGCAGTCTGCTTCCATGGTAGACCAGTAATAGCCTGCCCGTAGAATCTTCTTTGCCATCGTATGCCCGCTAGAATGAGTGCCAAAGGTGCCCTCATGCAATTCAGCCATAATCCTTTCAGCCTTAGCCTTGTCCACACAACGGAGCAGAATAGAATCATGATTGCGTTTGTACAGGATGCCATTACTTAGGAAGAACTTAGCTGAGAATCTCCTTAAGAACTTTTTGTCATTGACTGTAGCTCCTTCAGGATATTCTTGAGCCTCGAGATACCTTTTGACTTCATGAAACCAAGGCTGGTCCACTACTTTTTCGGTATTAATCTCGTGACAGTGTTCCAGTTTGTCCATCCGTTCAATGGTGATCTGGGGAGCCTCGTTATCCCATTTAAGTTTAAACATGGATGACATTGTAGCTAGAGCATCTGCTAGCTGATTTTCTTCTTGCGGGAAGTGCTCGAAGGTAATCTTCTCGAAATGTGGTAGCAATGTCAGAACATGTTCTTTGTAAGGGATGAGGTTTGGATGCTTAGTATCCCATTCTCCTTTGATCTGACTAATGACCAAAGTTGAATCCCCAAACACAATCAAAGATTTAATTCCCAAGTCTATGGCAGCCTTGAGTCCAAAGATGCATGTTTCATACTCTGCCATGTTGTTCGTACAGTTGAAGCAAAGTCTGGCGATGAAAGGAGTATGGAATCCTTCCGGAGATATAAGCAAAGCGCCGATACCGTTACCAAGCGCATTGGATGCCCCATCAAAGTACAGGGTCCATCGGGATCCTTGTTCAGGTTTGTCATATGGCCTGAATTCTTCAATGTTGTCCACTGTCATGATGTCTTTTTTAGGGAAGTTGAACTTCATGGATTGATAATCTTGTACAGCTTGATGAGCCATATGATCAGCTAGCACACTGCCCTTTATAGCTTTTGGGTAGTGTATTGTATGTCGTATTCTGTTAGGATTATCTTCCATCTAGCTATTCTTCCAGATAGAGTAGGCTTCTCAAAGATGTACTTTATCGGATCCATCTTAGATATCAGCAAAGTGGTATGAGTCAACATATACTGCCTTAGTCGACGAGTAGCCCATACCAAAGCGCAACAAGTTTTCTCGAGCAGTGAATATCTGGTTTCACAGTCGGTAAACTTTTTGCTAAGGTAATAAATGGCGTGCTCTTTTCGGCCAGACTCGTCATGTTGCCCCAGTACGCACCCCATTGAATTCTCTAAGACGGTCAGATACATGATTAGCGGTCTTCCCTCGATTGGTGGCATCAGGATAGGAGGCTCTAGTAAATACTCCTTGATTTTGTCGAAATCAATCTGACAGTCATCATTCCATCTAACTACCTGATCTTTCTTCAACAGTTTGAAGATTGGTTCACAAGTAGATGTTAGGTGAGAAATGAACCTAGCAATGTAGTTTAGGCGTCCCAAGAACCCTCTAACTTCCTTTTCAGTGCGAGGAGCAGGCATTTCTTGTATCGCTTTGACTTTGGCAGGATCAACCTTGATGCCTTTGTTGCTGACAATGAAACCTAAGAGCTTACCGGACCGGACTCTGAATGTGCACTTGTTTGGGTTCAATCTTAGCTTGTACTCCTTCAATCTGACAAACAGCTTTTGCAAGTGATCAAGGTGTTCTTCTTCAGTTTGTGATTGGGCTATCATATCATCTACGTAGACCTCTATCTCATGATGTATCATATTATGAAACAAAGCTACCATGGCGCGCTGATAGGTTGCCCCGGCATTCTTCAGTCCGAATGGCATCACTTTGTAGCAGAATGTACCCCACTGTGTGACAAAAGTAGTTTTCTCCATGTCCTCAGGTGCCATTTTGATTTGGTTATAGCCTGAGAATCCATCCATGAAAGAAAATACTTTGTGATGGGCTGTATTGTCAACCAGGATGTCGATGTGTGGAAGTGGAAAATCATCTTTAGGGATGGCCCTGTTTAAATCTCTATAATCCACGCACATTCTCACTTTGCCATCCTTCTTAGGCACGGGAACAATGTTAGCAACCCATTTTGGATAGGAAGTGACAGCCAGAAATCCAGCATTGAACTGCTTCATAACTTCCACTTTGATCTTCTTTGACATGTCAGGTCTCATGCGGCGGACTTTTTGTTTCACTGGTGGACAGTCTTCTCTTGTGGGTAGACGATGTACCACAATGTCTGTATCAAGTCCCGACATGTCTTTGTATGACTAGGCAAAGATCTCAACATAATCATGCAACAGCTGAATTAGGCGCTCCTTGACACTCGGCTCTAGATTGGCACCCACTCTGATTTCCTTTTTATCTTCCTCAGTACCCAAGTTGATTGTATCCAACAGCTCCTCATGAGGCTGAATAGCTCTTTCCTCTTGTTGTAGAAGTCTGGCCAATTCCCCTGGCACCTCACAATCTTCCTTACCTTCGTATTCGGCTTGGTAGATCAAATCTTCAGAGTCACTGGAGGCTATATCAGTATCGTTACCCATGGGATCCAAAATGGAAGGGTACCTGCATTTGTGAGTGTGGGTGTGTGTAAGGGTATAGCCATCTTAAAACAATAAAATGTAAAAGAAAGACAATGAGAATAAAAGGTTTATATATGAAAAAGCGTCCATGATTCATTAAATGACATATGAAAATGAAATAAAAACCCTTACAAATGGATCGTTGTGCCTCGGGTAAGACACAAGGTTGAAAATGTACGAATTGTTTGTGAATTATTACAAGTCCAACAGAAATGTAAAAGATAAATTACTGCGGTATGAAAGTAATCGGCACAAAGTCTTTAGCTTCCTAGTTGCACAGTCCTCCGTTGACAATAGGAAATATCCAATCTTCCAGTCTGCCATCTTCTTCACTGTCCTCTAGTGCATTAACCCCTTGGTGGCTGATCTTCACAGGTGGCCCCCCAGCACGGGCACGGCACGCAGCCTTCTGACTAGTCGAAGTAAACCCCAAGCCGAACTTGTCTGATTTGTACGGGATGTCTGGAAGCTTCCCCCATATGGTGCATCCTCCTTCTTCCACTACTGCCTTTACATCCTTTAGAGACGACATCCGAGGTGGTGGTCTTGTGATCAAAGGAATTGAAGATACTGCCTTGGTCGCCGCTATTTCCTAAGAGACTTCTTCAAAATGTTGGAAAGGGGTTTCGATGAACTCGCCATCCAATTCCACATATCGAAAAGAATTCAGATGACTAATCATGTATTCCTCTTCCCCATAGACAGTTATGATCTTCCCTTAGACGGGGTATTTCAGCATCTGATGCAAAGTGGAGGTGACAGCACCGGCATTGTGAATCCAAGGGCGTCCCGATAGACAAGAGTAGGAAGGACGGATGTCCATCACATAGAATGTTAAATTAAAGGTCTGAGTACCCACCTTGATCGGGATGTCCACCTCCCCATGGACCATCCTCTTAGAGCCGTCAAATGCTCTCACAATTATATTACCGGTGAAATTCTGGCTGCAGATACTCAATGTCACGTTCAATGTTATGACACCGTATCTGACTTACTATATGACAGTAAATACAAAAGCAATAAAGAACACAGTCAATTGTTTACCCAGTTCAGTGTGCAACAACACCTACTCTGGGGGCTACCAAGCCAGGGAGGAAATCCACTATAAGAGATGTTAATTCAGGAATAAACCAACCAGTTTATCTCCTTCACTTAAGACCTACCCAATGCAATTCCAATCTAAGTACAACTTAAACCTGAGTTCCTACTCACTCCCCCTCAATCACAGCAGTGATACATAAACCAATTTGACTTAAGAATTGATGAAGATACTCTTCAAAAACAAACACTTGATTAAGCTTCACAGTTTTTTAATCAAGCAACACAATCACTCGTGCTTCACAGCTTTGAGTGATGCAAACAACTAACTTGACTCTGCTTCACAGCTTTAGTCAAGGAACATTCAAACACTCTTGCTTCAAAGCTTTGAGTGCTACACAACCCTTACAATTAGAAACCTATTCCAAGGCACTTATCACAATGATAATTGCTTGGAGTACAATAATCAAATCTATACATATTACAAATGATCTTCTGATCAATCAAGAGGGATCCTTGAAAAACAGCAGCTCTGTTGAATATATAGCAGCTGCAACTTCAGTTAGGGTTTCCAAAAACCTAGGGTTAATTCCGTTTGACCTAAAGACCAGGTCACAGGACTTTAATAACCAGGTTAGGGTTGAGCTAGGTTACCCCTCAGAAAACGCAGGATTCTGTTCAGGAAGGACTGAGTTATTTCCTGAAAAAACTCAGACTTATCCAATCCTGCAATCCTGTTAGTTCAGAACAGGATGTCATAACATCTGTTATGACATCTGAGAAAACCTGTCTACTGATTTAGCAAAATGTGATCATTTTGCAAAATGCTCAGATACACACTTATAAACATCAGTATTTGAATTACAATATTTTTCTGCAAAGGTACCTAATGAGTCAGTACAAACTGAACTAGAATGTTATGACATCAGTCATGACATTCACTCATACACTTGGGATTTACCAAAAATGCAAGCCAATATCTAAACACCTACAAACTCCCCCTTTGGCAGATTTTTGGCTAAAGACCCTAAACAATCAGAGATAGATAGCAGCAGAAATAAGTGACAGCAGAAAAATAGAATGTCAAGTACTAATTAAGTAAGTACCAAAATATTCTCCCCCTCTTTAGCCACAAATGGGCCAAAGATACATGTTCATAAAATTATACAGTTATCCAAAACAAAATAATAAGAGCAGCAGCAGAAAACAACAGAATACACTTCCAAACTCCACCAGATATCAGCAACCAACCTTCAAGCATTGTCATCAGATCCAGAGTATTCAGGCTTCTTTCTTTTCTTGTGAGCAATGTCAGCATTCTTCTCTTTGTTTGATGTCTCAACATTCTTAGAGACATCTGGATTTGTTTCAGCATTTGAGCTTTCTTGGTTCAGAGGAACAGAAATGCCAGGAACTGAGTGGTTCTCGTTCAGAATTCTTGAAACAATTTTTGCTATTGCTTGATTAACATAGGCTGTCCCTTCCTTATTTGCAATTTCAGGGGGAACTGAAGAAGAAGGATGAGATGGATTACCAGAGGCAGAAGCTTGGGGTTTTCCTGCATGTCTTGTTCTCAACTCTTTGACCTTGGTGGGGTTAGTTCCCACTTTTCTATGAGAGGAGATCTCCAGAACGTCAGAGTCCAGACAAGAAGAGATTGTCCCAGAATCTTGATCAGAGGAAGAGGTTGAAATGGTCGTATTGGATGATGATGGTGTTTGAGACATGTTGACAGTTTTAGAGGACCAACAGCAACTGAGGAGAAATTTCTGATTGAGAGACTGGGTTTTGATGAGGAGACGAGAGAGGAAGGAAGCAAGGGAGTGTCTATTCAACTTCTTAAAAGAATTGTAGGAAATGAGAAAATACAATTTTACACCAATCAGAACAGGCATAAGTCCTTTGATCCTTGTTTTAAGCAAAATTAATTGCTACAATTCCTCATGTTGGCAAATACCCAGCTTACCCCTTAAGTTTTCAAATTGGTTTGCATCCAAAGCCTTGGTAAAAATGTCAGCCAGCTGTAGCTCAGTGGCAACATGTTCCAATTTGATTGTCTTCTCTTCTACAAGGTCTCTGATAAAGTGATGTCGTATGTCAATATGTTTGGTCCTGCTATGCTGAATGGGATTCTTGGATATGTTGATTGTACTCAGATTGTCACAGTACAATGTCATAACATCTTGTGTGACATTATACTCAGTGAGCATCTGTTTCATCCATATCATTTGAGAGCAGCTACTACCAGCTGCAATGTATTCAGCTTCAGCAGTTGAAAGAGACACACAATTCTGTTTCTTGCTGAACCAGGAAACCAGATTACTTCCCAAAAAGAAACATCCTCCAGAGGTGCTTTTTCTATCATCAGCACTACCAGCCCAATCAGCATCACAGTAGCCAGTCAGAGCTGGTTCACAGCCATGAGTATACATCAATCCATAGTTGTAAGTACCACTTACATACTTCAAAATTCTCTTCACTTGATTGATATGACTGACTTTGGGATCAACTTGGTATCTAGCACAAACTCCAACTGCAAAGGCAATATCAGGTCTGCTGGCAGTTAAGTACAACAAGCTTCCTATCATGCTTCTGTATAGACTTTGATCCACCTTAACCCCACTTGAATCTTTGGAAAGCTTTAGATGAGTAGGAGCGGGAGTCCTTTTGTGACTTGCATTCTCCATACCAAACTTCTTTACAATATTCTTAGCATACTTGCTTTGAGATAAGAAGATTGAGTCCTCCATCTGTGAGACTTGTAGTCCAAGAAAATAAGTTAGTTCTCCCATGAGACTCATTTCAAATTCAGCCTGCATCTGGTCAGCAAAGTGTTTAACCATATGTTCTGACATTCCTCCAAACACTATGTCATCAACATATATTTGGGCAACCATCAACTTCCCTCCTTCAGTTTTGACAAAGAGAGTTTTGTCCAAGCCTCCTTTTCTGTAGCCGTTGTCTGAGAGAAACTTCGTTAACCTGTCATACCATGCTCTAGGAGCTTGTTTCAGGCCATATAGATCTTTTCTCAGTTTGTAGACATGATCAGGATGGGTTGGATCCACAAAAACTTTAGGTTGTTCCACATAAGCTTCCTCATTTAAGTACCCATTTAGAAAGGCACTTTTCACATCCATCTGAAATAACTTGAACTTCAGAAGACAAGCAATTGACAACAAGAGTCTGATTGATTCCAACCTGGCTACAGGTGCAAAGGTTTCATCAAAATCAACCCCTTCAACCTGGGTGTATCCTTGAGCAACAAGTCTTGCCTTATTTCTGGTGACAACTCCTTCAGCATCTGACTTGTTCTTGAATATCCATTTTGTCCCAATGATGTTAGTTCCTTCAGGTCTAGGAACCAGTTCCCAAACTTCATGTTGCTTGAATTGGTTCAGTTCATCTTGCATTGCACCAATCCAATATTCATCAGTTAAGGCTTCCTTGACATTTCTTGGTTCCATTTTGGACACAAAACAAGAGTTTGAGATGATTTCTCTAGATCTTGTGATGACTCCACTATTGGGATCTCCTATGATGAGCTCTTTTGGATGATCCTTCTGAATTCTGATGGAAGGAATCTTGCTAGGTTCCTTTGATTCAGATTCTGTTGTGGTGGAGTTGGGTAGGTCATCCTGTTGGGTTGAAGTCTCAAAGAATGTCTCAACAGTACAAGGAACATCTATTTCTTCATGATAGTCATCAATTACAACATTTATTGATTCCATCATGGTTTTGGTTCTGGAGTTGAATACTCTATAAGCTCTGATGTTTGAGGAGTATCCTAGAAATATGCCTTCATCACTTTTGGGGTCCAGTTTTCTTCTTTGTTCACGATCAGACAGAATATAGCATTTGCTACCAAACACATGGAAGTACTTCACAGTTGGTTTTCTTCCTTTCCAGAGTTCATATATGGTGGATGAGGTTCCCTTTCTCAAGGTGACCCTGTTATGAACATAGCAAGCTGTATTCATAGCTTCAGCCCAAAAATACATAGGAAGTCTTTTGGCATGTAACATTGCTCTGGCAGATTCTTGTATGGTCCTATTTTTTCTTTCCACAACTCCATTTTGCTGAGGTGTTATGGGAGAAGAAAACTCATGACTGATTCCTTCTGAAGCACAGAAGTCATCAAACTTGCTGTTTTCAAATTCCTTGCCATGATCACTTCTGATTCTGATAATACATCCTCCCTTCTCTCTTTGAATTCTATTGCACAGTTCTCTAAAAACTTCAAATGCATCTGATTTTTCCCTAATGAAATTAATCCAGGTGAATCTGGAAAAATCATCCACAACCACATAGGCATATCTTTTACCACCAAGACTCTCTACTTGCATTGGTCCCATCAGATCCATATGGAGGAGTTCTAGAACCTTAGAGGTGGTCAGATGTCTTGACTTTGGGTGTGACATCCTCGTCTGCTTACCAACTTGACATTCACCACAAACTCTTCCTTCATCAATTTGCAGTTTTGGAATCCCTCTGACTGCCTCCAAGGAGATAATTCTCTTCATACCCCTTAGATGAAGATGGCCAAGTTTTTGGTGCCACAGTTTCACCTCTTTTTCTTCCTTTGCAATGGAACACACAGATGAGAAATTAGTGTTCTCAGCCTCCCACAAGTAACAGTTGTCTTTGGATCTGACTCCTTTCATTACTATCTCTTGTTTGTCATTGATTACAAGGCATTCAGATTTTGAGAAATTGACCTTGAATCCTAGATCACACAGTTGACTGATACTAATGAGATTAGCGGTCAGTCCTTTCACCAGCAGTACTTCATTTAGACTTGGAACTCCAGGGCAGTCCAAATCACCAATTCCTTTGATTTCACCTTTATCCCCATCTCCAAAGGTCACAAAACTGGTGGTGTGAGGCTTAACATTATTGAGGAGGTTCTTGATTCCAGTCATATGTCTGGAACATCCACTATAAAAGTACCAGTCTTCCTTTGCAGAGACCCTCAGGGAAGTGTGAGCTATCAGTGCAGTAGCCTTTTTCTTCCATTGAGGAGCATGTGGTACCTTTTTAGACTTAGGTTTGACACCTGAGTTCTGATTAGGGTATCCATGTAATCTGAAGCAGAAGGGCTTTATGTGGCCATATCTACCACAATGATGACATTTCCATCTTTGGTACCTTTTCCTCATATGTTTCTGTTCCTGATGTCGAGAGTTGTGTTGATACATCTGTTTTGACATTTGCTTACCAGAACCAGATTTCGTTGCTTCCATAAATCCTAGACCAGATTTATTTCCCACATTTTGTCCAACCTGTAGGATCTCTTCCAATTTGTCTGTCCCATTTGTCAACATCTTGACAGATTTGGTCATTTGATTTAGTTGTGAGTTCAGCAATTGAACTTTTCCTTCTAGATGACTTATAGTTTCAAGGTTTGCCCTTTTTTCAGCCTCCATCTTTATGATGAGTTTTGATTGTTTCTCATTCTGCACACAGACTTCAGTACTTCTGATACACAATTCTTTGTAAGTATCAGCCAGTTCTTTAAAAGTCACCTCTTCATCACTGATGTCACTTTCAGAGGTACAAACACCAATTAAAGCAGTAACTCGTTTGGCAGTCTCTTCTTCAGAATTACTTTCTGAATCACAGTCAGACCAAGTAACTGTCATTCCTCTTTGTTTCTTAAGAAAGGTAGGACATTCAGCTCGAATATGCCCATATCCTTCACAACCATGGCATTGAATTCCTCTGCCTTGAACTCCCTTCTCTTCTGACCTTGGTCTTCTGCTGGAACTGTCAATGTTAGAGGGAATGTTATGAACATTAGACTTTGACTTTGGATCTATTCTTTTGATGAGTTTGTTGAACTGTCTTCCAAGCATGGCTACAGCTTCTGAAATGTTTTCTTCAACATCAGTGTTGGTCATAAGAGCTATGCTCTTGTTCTTTTTGACACCATTATCAGTGATTCCCATCTCAAAAGTCTGAAGAGACCCAATAAGTTCATCCACTTTCAACTTGCTAATGTCTTGGGCTTCCTCTATGGCAGTTACCTTCATTGCAAATCTTTTAGGCAAGGATCTGAGAATCTTCCTCACCAGTTTTTCTTCTGACATTTTTTCTCCCAGTGCTCCTGAGGTGTTGGCAATCTCCAAGATGTTCATGTGAAACTCATGAATGGTTTCATCTTCCATCATTTTTAGATTCTCAAACTTAGTGGTCAACATCTGAAGCCTTGACATTTTTACTTTGGAAGTGCCCTCATGAGTAGTTCCGAGAGTGTCCCAAACTTCCTTGGCCAGTTCATATTGATGTACTAGTCTGAAAATGTTTCTATCAATTCCATTGAACAAGGCATTTAGAGCTTTTGAATTTCCCAGGGCTAACTCATCTTCTTCTTTACTCCAATCTTCCTCAGGCTTCAGACTGATTGTCCCATCTTTCTCAGTTATGGTGGGATGAATCCATCCTTTGTCAGCAGCTCTCCAAGCCTTTTTGTCCAGAGATTTTAGGAAGGCAATCATACGAGGTTTCCAGTAGTCATAATTGGTTCCGTCCAGAATGGGTGGTCTATTTCCAAAAACTCCTTCTTTGTCCATGGTGCCAGAAAGTGATATCCCTAGATCTCACCCAGTAATACAGGCAGGGTGCCTGCTCTGATGCCAATTGAAATTCTGGCTGCAGATACTCAATGTCACGTTCAATGTTATGACACCGTATCTGACTTACTATATGACAGTAAATACAAAAGCAATAAAGAACACAGTCAATTGTTTACCCAGTTCAGTGTGCAACAACACCTACTCTGGGGGCTACCAAGCCAGGGAGGAAATCCACTATAAGAGATGTTAATTCAGGAATAAACCAACCAGTTTATCTCCTTCACTTAAGACCTACCCAATGCAATTCCAATCTAAGTACAACTTAAACCTGAGTTCCTACTCACTCCCCCTCAATCACAGCAGTGATACATAAACCAATTTGACTTAAGAATTGATGAAGATACTCTTCAAAAACAAACACTTGATTAAGCTTCACAGCTTTTTAATCAAGCAACACAATCACTCGTGCTTCACAGCTTTGAGTGATGCACACAACTAACTTGACTCTGCTTCACAGCTTTAGTCAAGGAACATTCAAATACTCTTGCTTCAAAGCTTTGAGTGCTACACAACCCTTACAATTAGAAACCTATTCCAAGGCACTTATCACAATGATAATTGCTTGGAGTACAATAATCAAATCTATACAGATTACAAATGATCTTCTGATCAATCAAGAGGGATCCTTGAAAAACAGCAGCTCTGTTGAATATATAGCAGCTGCAACTTCAGTTAGGGTTTCCAAAAACCTAGGGTTAATTCCGTTTGACCTAAAGACCAGGTCACAGGACTTTAATAACCAGGTTAGGGTTGAGCTAGGTTACCCCTCAGAAAACGCAGGATTCTGTTCAGGAAGGACTGAGTTATTTCCTGAAAAAACTCAGACTTATCCAATCCTGCAATCCTGTTAGTTCAGAACAGGATGTCATAACATCTGTTATGACATCTGAGAAAACCTGTCTACTGATTTAGCAAAATGTGATCATTTTGCAAAATGCTCAGATACACACTTATAAACATCAGTATTTGAATTACAATATTTTTCTGCAAAGGTACCTAATGAGTCAGTACAAACTGAACTAGAATGTTATGACATCAGTCATGACATTCACTCATACACTTGGGATTTACCAAAAATGCAAGCCAATATCTAAACACCTACAACCGGGTTTTAATGTAAGCCCCTCACAATCCAACCTATCAAGGGCTTTCTTTGGCAAGACATTCAGAGATGATCCTGTATCAACCAAGACATGGGCTAGGGTCGTTCCTCTACACTCCACCGAGACATGTAGCGCCTCGTTGTGTTTTCTCCCTTTGGGTGTCAAGTTTGCATCAGAGAAACCTAAGCCATTGTCGGCTGTCAAACTGGCCACACACTCTTGGAAATGATCCGCGGATGTCTCTTGCGGAACATGAGCTGTCTTCAGAAATTTTACCAAAGCTTTAGCATGTGCCTCAGAGCACAGCAGCAATGCCAACATAGATATTTTGGAGGGGGTCTGCCCCAGTTGTTCGACCATATCATAATCACTCTTCTTTATGATCCTCGGGATTTCTTCCATCTCCTTCTTGGATGTTTCAGGAATAACTAGTGATTGAGCCTTCGTCAGGACAGGCTCCTCTTGAACATTCTTTCCTTTATTCGTAGCAGTGGAAGTAGGGATAGGAATTGTGTTGTCTTCGTTGGTAGGTATGCTTGCAGGTACAATCACTGGTACAAATGTAATCTTCAGAATGGCCACGGGTCCAAAGACTGCCGTTGGAGGGGAAATCTCTAGAGAGAAGATCCTCCCACTACGGGTAACCTTGCTTGTTCTGGAAATGTTATTGATGTCGGAATTCTCCTCTTCGGGGCTCTCTTCTTCGGCAGTCTGTTCAATCTGTTTGACACCATGGTAGTATATTTCTCCACCATAATTCCATGGTACCGTCTTATCTGATTTGTACGGGGTTGGCCCAAGCATTGTCATCTTAAGTGGAGTAGTCATCGGAGCAGATGTGGTCCTAACGGGTCTTTTAGGGACCCTGGAAGGATTGGCGTAGATGGTTATTATTGAAACTTCTTTAACTGGAACGGGTGAAACAGGAGCTTTCTCAAACAAAATTTCTTGGTTATCAATCAGTTGTTGGATACCTTTTTTCAACAGAGGGCAGTCAAATGACGAGGATAGGAAAATATGGAAATCTTTGTCACAACCTGAGAAGATGCCAGCTTTTAACAAATTCAACTTGATGATCAGGAGCAGAGTTAACAATTCATCCATAGTAGAAACAAACAGATCTTCTTCAATAGCGTTGGCATTGTGACCATGCCTCGGCATCGGAGCGGATATAACATTTGGTTTCTCAGGAGCTTAAAACTCAACTTCCTTCGCGTCTATCAGGTCTTGAATCTTGTTCTTCAGAGCCCAATAATTGTCAGTGTCGTGCCCTGGACTTTCAGAATGGTACGCGCATCTGGCGTTAGGATGGTAATGTGGAGACGCAGTATTAGGATTTTTAGGGGCCTCTTTTAGCATGGCCAGATTAAGCTTCAGAAGATGTGGTAGGACTTGGGCTAAAGTCATATTAATCTTGGTGAATTGCCTGACTGGCCTTTCCACCCTTTGCTGGTTATTTCTCGGCTGGTTGTTTCTTGGTTGGTCTGATGCAGGCTTTTGAATCATAACGGCCCCCACCATTGGTCGGTGCTCAGTTCTTCCCTGATTCCTCTGTGTATAAACAGCAGACACTTCCTTCTTTCCAGTGAAGGGCTTTTTTACAGCAGCATAGGCAGACGCGTCTTTCTGAATTTTCCCACTTCTTATATCGGCTTCCACCCTTTCTCCAGTTAAAATCAATTCGGTGAACCCTGCAGAGGAGCTTCCAATCAGATGATTAAAGAAAGGACCTGATAGAGTTCCCAGGAACATGTCCACTAACTCCCTTTCACATAAAGGTGGTTGCACCCTTCTGGCTAAATCCCTCCACTTTTGTGCATAGTCTTTGAAGCCCTCATTTGATACCATGCCCATACTATGGAGTTGAGTACGGGTTGGTTCCAAATCGGTGTTGTATTGATACTGTTTATAGAAGGCTGCTGCCAAGTCTTCCCAATTATGGACATCAACCCTCTCCAACTGGTAGAACCAATCAAGTTGCGTTCCTGACAGACTATCCTGGAAAAAGTGGACCCATAAGTCTTTGTCAGCAGAATGCGGTTGAATTTTCCTGACATAAGATCAAAGGTGCATCTTGGGACAAGACACCCCATCATACTTGGTGAATAGTGGCACTTTAAACTTTGGTGGTATTACTATTCCTGACACCAGCCCTAACTCCTCAAAGTCTAACCCCGGTACTTTCTGTATTTCCATAGCAGCTAGACGCTCTTCCAAGTGTTTGTATTTGTCATCGGCCGGAGGGTATTGTTGTTCAGAGTAGTCCTCTTCTTCCTCTTCTTCTGCTTTAGAATCTGATGGCACTTCCGTTTCTTTTCCTTTTCTCTCCCCTTCATCAGAGGTTGTTGGGAAATCTAGGGTCCTTCTGGCTTGTCCCTGAAATCTTCTGCCCATGATAACCACACCAGCTGGCTTCTTCTCTTTCTTATTTTTCTCTTTCTCTAGCAGAGTCTTGAGCTCCTCCTGTCCCTTGGCTAAGGTCAAGAGTAGTTGTTGAAATTGTGTATTTTGAGCTTGTAAGTCTTTGACCGTTTGTTCAAGATCTATCTTGCTGAAATAAACAGTAGAAGGATGAGGAAACTTGTTGCAAAGACCTGTTTATGCTCATGATGAATGATATGTATTCATGCAATGTTTTCAAGGATTTAAGAAATCAAATTTGTTTCAAACAAAAAGAAACACACGTTATATTAATTAAATAGAATTTGAATACATCAATGCCCCTAGGGAAAAATAGTACAAAATTCTAAGGTAAAAAGACGTTGCGCATCCTCTTTGGTGCAATGTAGGTGTTGAGAGTTTGTTCTTCGTGAAGTAGCCGATTGAGTTCCAAAACCTTCTTCTCGCTTGTGTAGAATTGGGCTTTGAAAGTATCGCGCTCTCCCTTGAGCTGTATCTAACTCCTTTGTAGATATTCGAGTGATGTCGGCATGTCAGGATGTAAGATGGTGTATGGAACCTCTCCTTCCTTAACAGACTCTATAATCACTGGGAGGATGGAGGGTTAAGGCATCATAAGACTTTGGGCGCGGGTTCGTACCCACTTGAGGTAAGGCTCAAGAGGGATAGAATTCTTGTGTCCCAAGGTCTTACTGTCTACCTTGTTTGGCATCCTCCAAGCTCGGATGAACCTTTGGTGAAGTCCTTGATCGTCGTTGTCGAAGTCGAAAACCAAGCCTTGAATCAGCATATCATGTGGGCCATCCCTTCGGGCATAACCAAACTGTCTTAGAGCCAAGCAAAGGTTGTAGGTGATGCCTCCCTTAATGCCAAGTAGAGGGACATTAGGGAATTCCCCACAACGGTCAATAATGATGACATTCTCTTTGGATCGAGAACACCAATGAACATCTGAATGGTTAAGTGTCATCAACCTTTGTGACCACCTCAAACCTCGCTCATTCTTCAAGACTGATTGGGGAAGATGAGAAATAAACCATCTTGCCAAGATAGGAGTGCAACACATGAGAACACCTCTTTTCCTCATTGTACGAGTGTGAAAAGAGTGTAAGATATCTCCAAGCAAAGTAGGCACCGGGTTGCGAGACATGAAGATTTTGACAGCACTCACATCTATGAGTTGGTCAGGATTAGGGAACAAGACCATCCCATAGATGAGAAGAGCTACAATCTCCTCAAAAGCTTGCAAGTCTAAGGAGTTCCAACAGCTTTGGGCCTTCTCAAACAAGAACTTTGCCAAGAAGCCTTTGACACCACTTCTAGTTTCCCAATGGGTTGTGACATCAGATAAGTGCAAGTGCAGGGCTTGAGCAATCTCTTCTGGCTTTGGATATCTTTCCGTACCGTTGAAGGGTAGTTTATTGAGAATAGGAATCCTCAAGAGTTGAGAGAATTCTTCCAAAGTAGGCACAAGTTGGTAGTCAGGAAATGTGAAGCAGTGATGCAAAGGGTCAAAGAACTGGAAGAGAACCTTCATCATATCCTTCTCTGTGTTGGAAGTGACTAAGTTGAGTAGACAACCATGTCTCTCAGTGAATGGAGAGTTCTCAGGAATCCTTGAAGCTAGATCCTTGAGTTGTGGAGGAATTCTTACAAGGTTGATTTGGATAGTTTTCCTGTGAAGTGAATCCATAACCTACAAAACAGGAACAAAGATGAAATTCCAAAATCCTTGAAATGGTTAGTAGATGGAAATGATGTTCATGATGTTATGCACAAGTATATATGTACAAGCAAATCACACAAGTTCCTAGTTTAGGCTTGCATGGGGTTTCATAGGTAAGTACCCTCTTGAAGTTTAGTTGGCTCAACTTGTCCTAGAAATAGTAACCGGGTTCTAAGGAGCTCAATATCACTAGATTGTTTCCTTGTTCATTGTTTCAATTCAAGCCTCTTTACTGGCGACCGAAATATTCCAAGGAACTAACCCTCAATGAGTGTAGTATCGAGTTTCTACCAACTTCGGACTGCACCAAAGTCGATCATCTCACTACATCCTAAAAGGCCAAGTTGGTCAAGTAAAGGTTCTAGAAGTTCGTTAGTGCTTCATGACATCACTCAGCGGCCCCGTATTCTCTTTGATTGACTCAAAGGCTACCGGTACCCACAAATATGTCACACTAACATATCTATTTATTAGACCGTGTCGGTATACCCCACACAGTTTCCACAACGTATTGCTATTTACCTATAATGTTTCCCAAATCTGGGTGGAGGATTCAAACCCAAACAATAGAACCATAATTGTAAACAAACAAGTCAAACAAGGTAAGCAAATAAATGTGATCTAAACCCTAAGGTAACCCCACTTTTGTAATTGTCCCCAGCAGAGTCGCCAGTTCTGTGATACGGTGGGAGAACTGACTTGAGGTTTTGCGTTTCATCGCAAATGTCGCGGTTTAGCAAGAGTCGACACCGACTTTTATTTTATCCAAAAAGGAAAGGTAAAAAAGCACAGGAAAGACCTTTGAGATGTTTTCTTGAGTTCGGGGGTAGATTATGAAAAGGGAAGGTGCTAGCACCCTTTTCATCCATGGTTTTTCATGGGCTCTTAGTTACTTGCTTAGATCACTTGCTTTGCTTTGAAATTGTTTGAAATGGTGATTTGTGTTTGGTGTGATTTTGAAAGTATTTTGAAAAGAGGCCATTCATTTAGGCAATCTTTGTAATGATTCTCGTTCGTAAGAATGTATACAAAGATGTTTGTATTTTGAAAAATGTTTCAATGTTTTGAAAGATGTTTGGAAATGTTTTTGAAATGTGTGTGTTTGTTTTTGAAAATAGAAAGGATTGTTTTGAAATGGAGCAAGTAACTTAGAAGCTATCTACCTACTCAAATGTCTTTCCTATGCATTTTTATTCCTTTGACATTGTTGACTTACCATTGATTTGGTAAGCAACCCTATCTTTGGATGTAAAACGGGACGGGCGTGGGTCATCGTATGACCATGATAGCAATGTTACCAAGTATCTTAGCATGTTTGGAGGGGCCAAGATCATTTTGTTTAGGCAACCTTGATTAGCGTCATCGAGGGACTATGATCTTATTTTTGTTTTGTTTTGCCAAGATACTTCGCGTGCATAACATGGCCATTTTGTTTTAGGCAACCAAGTGGGTGAAACCCTAAGGGTGCTTGTGTGCAATGTGTGTCATTTTTCATGCATTTGATTTGTCTTGGATTAGGTCTTTTCTATTTGTTTGTTTTTGGTCTTGTCATGCAAACCCTAGTTTACTAAACATGGTATAAATGTGATAAATTGCATAAATGTAAACTAAGCTATTACAACAATTATTATGGGAGGGGGGATACAAGTTTTTGAATGGGAATATTGCACAAAATAAACCTAAATATATTTATTACAACCCAATCGAACATTGTGCACATTAAATAAATATACAAATATTTAAATATGCAATGCAATGTATTTATGTAAAAAAAAATTGTATTTGTTTAATGTATGAAAAAAAAAAGATTTATTTAAGCCCTAAATATAAGAGAAAAATATATATTATTTTTGAAAGGGGTGAAACCCTAATTTTTTATTAAAGAAAATATATGTGCTATATTAATATTTTGTCCATTTTTGTACAAGAAAATAACAAATAATATTATGTGCAAATATTAAAATTAAATATGTATGGAAATAAATATTTGATGAGTATAAATAATATAATAAAAATATGTAGTATTTTTTATTATTTACAATTTATTTAAGAAAATAAAGTATACTATCCTAATAAACTATTTTTTTATGCAAAAAATAATAAAAAAATAAAATAAAAGCAAAAAATTAAGAAATTATTTTTCATGATTTTTATGATTTAGAAAAAATAAATAAAAGCAATAAATATGAAAATATAAAGAAAAATGCAAAAATATAAAATAATAGTCAAGGGGGTGCAAAAGTAATCCAGGGGATGCAAAAATCAGAATCAACAGGCCCAAGACGCCAAAGGCCTAAGACAGTCATCCCTGTCCTCCAGCTTCTTCTCCTTCGCGCGTGTTATGTTCAAATTTGTAACTCTCAGATGCTTGCACAAAAACAAAATCTTATAACACAAAAAGTGTAGCATTTAATCTCACGATTCCAACCATATAAAATTTGTTACCTAACTCTAAAAGATCAAGGAGAATTTTAATTGCCCTAATTCGTGACCTAATTTTTTCATGAACTTCAAGCTTCAAATTCTCACAGCATAGTTAATATAAATTGAAAGTATGCATATGTACAGCTTCACCATGTTAAGGACTATATTTTTGCTTCACAAATCGTGGCTTGAGGATGCCTAAATACATAGATAGAGTTTGAGAAAAATACCTCCTTCAGCTGGATTTGGATATGACAATGTGGGGACTTTGAGGGAGGCCTGAGGATCGTGTGAGCTTCCTTGAACTTCCTTCAAACTATTCCAATACTTAGCTTGCTTTGTGGATGGCTAGAACTCTCTGTAGAAGTCAAGTTGCAAGCTCTAAGTTTGAAAGTGGCAATGGCTGAAACAGAGCTTACAGAAGCAGGGAAAGGGTTTGGATAGCTTTGGTAGGATATGTGGAAGGTGTTTGAAGTGTCAAGCCACAAAACGCACGAGCCAAAAATGAAATGGCTATGGTTTTGCAGAAATTCTGAGTTTGGGCAGAAATATGGTGTTTTTGAGTTTTGGAGTGTTTCAGATGTTAAGCATTCGTGTTCTGAGTTGTGACAAGTTTGTATACTTGTATAGAATGGATACAAATACACTCCTCATCATATGTGCAAGCTTTTTCCTTTTCACCAACTTTCTTGCTTTTGAAGCAAAGTGAAGTGACTTATGAAAAATGCTTGTACTGGCTAGTTTTAGGGCTGCAAAGGGCTTGTACAAATTGCTTAAGATCTGTGGAAATTGCTTGCACCAAAGGAACAGGTCCAAGGCTCAAGGTTGATAAAGTTACAAAAGCTCACTTTATGAAAATGACATTGTAACCTTTTGGCTAAAAATGGAAACATCTCTTGTACAATGTTTCAAAAGTGAAAATAAAGCCTTTAACCTCTGAGTTTGCATTTAATTATGGAGTGTAGAATGAGTTTCGGACCTGTAATGCAAGGTACAAGCATCATGGATCTGATTTGCAACTTGATACTTTGTGAAAATGGCATGAACAAAAGTGATAAAATGCCAATTTCTCTTCTTTGATTCTCCCTAACCACAAATGATCTTGGAGAGTTCTTGGACATTTTGGAAAGATTGCAATGTGCTCTATAATCCATATTTGAAATGCATTTTGAGATACCTCTTGGAACTAGGTGAAAAATGTCCATGAAGTTGGGTCAAAAACCTGCCTAAATTAGGGCAAATTTTCACTAAGTTAAGAAGTTCATGGACCTATGTTCATAAATTTATAACTTGAGATACAAGCATCTTGTGGGAAAAGTTTGTGAAGATAAGTTGTACATTTCATTGAGGACTACAACTTTCATGTTGGAAGTTTTCTTTGAATCAAAACGCATCATGGTGAAAAAGTGGTGAAAAGTTGGAGAAAAATAAGAAAATTTCCATACTTAGAAAAATTCTAAGTTATGAAATTTTTCAAATTCAAAACCCTAATTTCCAAAATTGGTTTTCTTGGTCAACAAGTTTCATGTTTTGACATATATTGATGAATTATGACCCTTGGAACTTGATTTTGACCAAAAAGTCAAAGTTTGACTTTTCAGTGTACAGTTGACTTTTGATCAGTTGACTGCAAAATTCATCTGTCAATCCAATGATCGTGAGATCTTTTTAACTATGTCATTACGTAAATATGATGCCATTGAACCCTTGAAATCATGCTTTGAACCCAATTGGTCATTGGCTAGGTTAAAAATCAGAAATTGCCCTTTCTCAGTCAAAACCCTAATTTTGACCATTTTTGCCCTTTTGATGATTTGATCAAATTTCTTGAGGAGCTGTGATCCAAACTTGATCAAATGGTACATATGAGTCTAAAATGTTGTTGTGGATCAAAATTATGAAGTTTGACTGTAAATTGGCCATGGTTGACTTTTTTCCAATACAGTTTATTTTTAGGTCAACTGTCCAATTGACTGGTCAAAAATGTGATTCAAGGCTTGAAACTTGTCATTAGCAATCTTAGGGGTCCAAAATGAGGTATGAAAGTCACATGAAGCATTGGTGATCCAAAAATACTTGTGGAAACTCAAACCCTAATTTTAGGTTATCAGTGCAAGGGGATGTCTTGAGCTGACCAAACCCTAATCTTGTCTTGAGTCCAAGAAGTCTTGTGAGAAAAATCTTGATGAATGAGAGGGAAAATTTTAGGGTACAACACAATGCATTTCATGCACCATATACGATTAATCATGTACCTTTTTAGGAAAGATGGTTATCATCGACAACTTCCAGCAAGTTCAAGATTAGCTCCTAAAACTAAACGGAGTAATTATCTGCACGATCAAATGCAGCTTTACACGGGTTCGTCACGAAGCAATCTTACACGGGTTTCTCCTAAATGCAGCTTCACACGGGTTTATCCTGAAAAATCTTACACGGGTCATTTCTCATAAATTTTTGAATG
This sequence comes from Vicia faba, assembly GCA_948472305.1. Classification (NCBI taxonomy): domain Eukaryota; kingdom Viridiplantae; phylum Streptophyta; class Magnoliopsida; order Fabales; family Fabaceae; genus Vicia; species Vicia faba. The sequence continues at coordinate 648,488,388 of OX451735.1, read as the reverse complement.
AAGTTTTACATGAACTTATCCCAAAGTAACCTTACCCAGGTCCCTTCTGAAGTTTTACACGAACTTATCACAAAGTAACCTTACCCAGGTTCCTCCTGAAGTTTTACACGAAATTATCCCAAAGTAACCTTACCCAGTTTCCTCCTGAAGTTTTACATGAACTTATCCCAAAGTTACCTTACCCAGGTTCCTTCTGAAGTTTTACACGAACTTATCACAAAGTAACCTTACCCAGGTTCCTCCTGAAGTTTTACACGAACTTATCCCAAAGTAACCTTACCCAGGTTCCTTCTGAAGTTTTACACGAACTTACCATAAAGTAACCTTACCCATGTTCCTCTTGAAGTTTTACACAGACTTAGCCCAAAGTAACCTTACCCAGGTTCCTGCCGAAGTTTTACACAGACTTATCCCGAAGTAACCCTACCCAGGTTCCTCCTAAATCCCTACACAGACTCATCACGAGCAACCTTACCCAGGTTCCTTCTGAAGTTTCACTCAGACTTATCCTGAAGCAACCTTACCTAGGTTCCTTCTCGGTTCAGATGCAGTTTTACCCAAACTCCTCACAAAGCAACCTTACCCAGGTTCCTTCTCGATTCAGATGCAGTTTTACCCAAACTCCTCACGAAGAAACCTTACCCAGGTTCCTTTCCATAAGCCCTATTATCCAGGGCATTCATTTCAAAGAAACCCTACTATCCAGACGACAGTTTACAACATGGTAAACCCTGGACCTGACCAGTTTCGGTCAATTTCACCTTTCCCCAGTAAGTCACGATGCAGCCTGTAAACTGACCAGATATGCAGTTCACCTCCAGAGTTAATTCTCCAATAGAGTAACGGACAACTGAAGATCCTAAAATTCTATTCAGATACCAACATTCCTCAGCAGATTCCTCCTCAACAACAGGAGCAGGGACTCTCATCGAAGGAATATCTCAGGAAATCAATATTCTCTAGATGGCATCTTTAAGCCCATCTCCGACGGTACTCCGTCACATCTTGGATGGCATCTTTAAGCCCATCTCCAACAATTATCTAGCAACTCTCAAATGTCATCTATAATCCCATTCCCGATATCACAAATCAAGTATCACTTCATGCGAGTGCAAATTTCTGGGCACTCTAGTGTTCAATCATCTTCCACCTTCAGATCACGAAAGGCAGACGAGCCAATCTACATCCTCAGGTTTAAGAAGATTGAACAGGGGCAGCTATTGTACCCCAAAGTTTTCCCTCCCATTTTACTCAATACATACTCCTAGATATCCTCAACTTGCTCAAGGATGCCCAAGAGTTGATCAGACAAACTCCCTCCTAAGGCAATGTACCTCAAATTAGGGTTTCCATTTTCATCAGGGTGATGGAGCTCCAAAGGTCCCAGATTCCCTCCATGGTCCTAATATGTTCTCAAGATCATCCATGTCAAGTTTCATTCCTTGCACAAGAAGTTTGCTCAGTCAATTGCCCAGATGCCTGAAAATCAACTATACTAGGTCAAAAGTCAATTGTGGCTCACATACTGTAAAACTTCAAGAATTTTGGTCAACATCAACATTTTGAAGTTATATCCATCATTTTATTAAGGTTTGATCATGATTCCTCAAGGAATTCCCCAAATTCATCAAAACCCAAAAGTTGCTAAGTTAGGGTTTCTCAGGAAAAGTCAACCAAAGTTTGACCAGGCATAACTTCTTCATACTTCATCAAAAATTTTCCATCCAAGGCTCATTTTGAATAGGATGCAATTCCCTACAATTCATCTTCATCCCCCAAGTTCAAAATATGCACTCATCAAAAGATATGAATTTCTACATTATAGGTCCTTTTGAAAAGTCAACAAAAACACCTTTTGGGTCAAAGCTTCTTACATGAACATGGAAGATCCAAGTGAGATAAAACCAAAAGGGTTGTTTAAAGGACGTCCTAAGCTTTCTAAAAAGTCCAAGAACACCCTCTTAGGGTTCAAATTGAGGGAGATATGTATTGTCAAAATTGACCATTTTTTGGAAATATGCATGAAGTCAATATTGATCAAAATGACTTTTTTTCCAAATGGGCTCATGTTTTCTTGTTTGAAACTTGTTCCTAAGATGGCCCACGACCCCTGAGCTTTTCCACCTATTATTTTATTATTTTTATCATTTATTTTGATTTTTTATTCATTTAAGTCTAAATAAATTAAATTAAATGGTAAAATAATAAAAGCAAATCAAATCTTGGGATTTTTTTGCACATTTGGAGTCTATGTACAGCTAGCATGATGATCAATTCGTGCAAGACTCATTAAGATTGGAAAATATTGGATTGAAGCTTATTTTGGAAAGATATCATACATGAATCAAATCAAATCACATTTTCATAATTCTCAAAGATATGATCCAATTTTATTGACCTAATATGCTCTACTATATATATACAACAATTCCAAATCATAAACACAAGGGTTGCAGTCGCGAAAAGGCCAAAAGCAAACTCAAAAATATTGACAAAAAGTGAGGTTCAGTTTTCAGTCTAGAGGACCTTTCAGAGCAATTCAAGGCCAGCCATCACATCCTGGGCGTGCACTAAAGCCATCCCAACCATTTGCAAGGTATGAAACGCCCAGAATTCATCTCTACACCTCACACGGTTTGCAAGTTTTTTTCAAATTCGATTATTACAATTTACGCATCATTAGCACCTCTAACTGTTATATTTGTGATCATTATCATGTTTTCAAGTTGATCGCATGGTTTAATTGCATTTTTGAAGCTTATACTGCACCTGCCATTGTTAGGGTTTTTATGTTTTTTTAGGGTTTCTTGATGCAGGAAAAATTAGGTTATGAATGAGGTATCATGATACTCGTGAGGCCAAGACGAGTTGATTGGTACCATCACAATTAATTTATCATGCTCGTGTGAGATTTTTGAGTTTCACAGGGATATAGCTACGGACAAAAATTGTCACTATAGCCTTTAGTGACAATTTTGTCCGTAGGTAAAAGCCTAATACCAAAGACGATAGTTCTGGGAGGAAGATGAGGGTGTGGCAGCATACCACTGACCCGTTTGAATCCACACGCATTTTTTGGGGCATGGCACTTTGTTTGTATTATATTTTATTTATTTCATTATAATTATGAATAACTTGTCCAGCGTAGTTGGTAGAGAGACACACTTGTGAAGGGAAGGACCTGGGTTCAATCCCAGGTCGAGACATTTTTCCTATTTTCTAACATTTATACGCAGGATCTCATACACTACTATTCCATGTGTCCATCATGCAACTCAGGATCTGACCATCAGATTCATCTCCAGCCAAGATCCAACGCGCAGTAGGTACAGTCCATGGTGAACTCCCAGAAGCCAGTCAACACTGGATCTCATGCAGCTCTAGGCCAACACAACTTGGGCCCAATATTTCCAGGCGCTGCACCCCCTTTTTGCTAGCATACAGGCCCATTCTTTTTCTTTTCTTTATTTATTTCTTTTGTTTTTAATTATTTTGTTTAATTATTTTTCACCAAAAAAATTAAATTTTTTTTAATTAATCACAAAAACACAAAAATCATTTTTTTAATAATAAATTATTTAATTTAATTAGTAAGTTAGGTATATTTAATTTTTGTTTCATTTAAAATCAAATAGAATCTAGGTTTTAATTTTACAATTTATATTTCTTTTCTCAAATAAAAAACCAAAAAAATATACAAAATCTTTTTGTACAAAATATTTTATTTTTCTTGAAATTATTTAATTTAGTTTAGATTAGTTTAATTTCAATTTCTTTCATAATTAAAAAATAATTAGAATTAGGTTTTCAGTCGCACATAATTTAATCAATATTTTTTCTCAAAAATAACTTTATTATTTTTTCAATTAGATTTTAGGGTTTTCAATTCCTCCTCGTATTTAATTCTCCACGCATTTAATTATTTCTTTTCCATTATTTTTTGTAACTGTCGATGGTTTGTAATAGTTAAATAGGGTTTTATTTATTGCTTTAACCCCTGATTCTTTGGTTATGTAATTAATCCCCATCCCCGAAGCCTTGTAATAGCTAGGTTTATTTTCCCATATTTTTAATTCCGCAAATATTTAACTGTCTAGATGTATGCTAATAGGATTGTATGGCAAGAATGACTGGAAAATTAAAATGGTAGATCGCCTAATGTGCAAAGATTAAATAACTGGAAAAAAAAACTCATATGCACATATTCACTCCTAGGGTTTACCTCACTTCGGTTGCCTTCGGTAAAGAATCATTAAGCATAGGAGATTTTAGTTGTTGCCCTCCAGTCTAGAAGATCAAAATGTCCCATTCGAATGTTGCCTCCGAAATGTTGCCTCCGAAATGTTGCCTTAGAAAGATCTTAAGACCCTAGGGTTACTACTAAAGTTTTTTAACTATTGCTTTAGTGATTGTACTTGTCCCTTTCGAATGTCCCTTACAACTCCAACGACGGTGCTACCTACTCCTTAATAATGGGATAGCGTTGTCTAAAGGAAATAGAACGAACAATCCTTTTTTCGAGTAGGTGGAATCTTAAGTACTTGCTCAATAAAAAAAAAAATTCACACAAACACCTTTCAAAACAAATTTTCAAAACAAACTTCGTCACATACTTGAGGACTGATACAAGGGTTATCACGAAGTAAAAAAATTTCAAGACAAACACATACAAGCAATTTGAAAAAATGAGCAAGTACCTAAGAGCCCGTAGATAACTACGGATAGAAAGGGTGCTAACACCTTCCATTTCTATAATCTACCCCCCGTACTCAGAATATCTAGAAAAAAATGTTTTTTCTGTTCTTTTTCCTTTTCCATGATTGGATGAAATAAAAGTCGGTGGCGACTCTTGCTTACTGCGACATTTTGCAAACAAAAAACGAAAAATGCAAACCAGTAAAAATAGTTGGTTCTGCCACCGTATCACAGAACTGGCGACTCTGTTGGGGATAAATAAGTGGGGTATACCTTAGGTTCTAGGTCATTAAATTTCTTCTCCTGATTGTCTTGTTTGCTTTACTTTTGAGGGTTTGTTTGGGGTTACTATAGATCCTACACCCAGATCTGAGGGCACTCATTAGGTAAACAACAATATATCATGGAGATTGTACGGCATAGACCGATATGGTTTAGGCGATGGTTGTGTTGGTGTGGCACTTTGGTTGGTACCGGTATCCTTCATGGGGAAACGAGGAGAATACGGAGCCGCCGCGTGGTGTCGTGAAGCACTAATGGACCTTAAAACCTTAGTTGAACAAACTTGGCCATTAGAAAGTAGTGAGATAGCTGACCTCGGTGTAAAGCTGAGGATTGGTTGATACTCGATGCTACACTCATTGAGATCAGACTTTCGGGATATTTTGGCCGTAAGAAAAGATTGATTGAGCTTAAACAATTCCCGATAAAGGATGGTCAGTGATATTGAGACCCTCTAGAACCCGGTTACTTTTTAAGACAGGTTTGAAACCAACTAAACTTCAAGAGGGTATTACCTTTAACCTCATCCAAGCCTTAAACCTAAGGATTTGTTGTGACTTGACTGTGTGTGTTATACATGTGTTTGCTATACCTGTGGTTTATCATAACATCATGCATCATAACATGTGTGCCCTATTGTGTGACAAAGGTTGTTTTCTCCATGTCCTCCGGCGCCATTTTGATTTGGTTGTAACCTGAGAAACCGTCCATGAAGGAAAACACTTTGTGTTGTGCAGTATTGTCAACTAGGATATCAATGTGGGGAAGTGGGAAATCATCCTTAGGGCTTGCCCTATTCAAATCTCTGTAGTCCATGCACATTTGTACCTTGTCGTCCTTTTTGGGCACGGGGATAACATTGGCAACCCATTGCGGATAGGAGGTGACAGCCAAGAATCCAGCATTGAATTGTTTCATGACTTCTGATTTAATCTTCTCTGACATATCTGGTCGTATTCGACAGACCTTTTGTTTTACCGGTGGGCAATCCTCTTTTGTAGGTAGATGATGTACCACAATATCTACATCAAGTCCTGGCATGTCTTCAAACGACCAGGAAAAGACCTCAACATACTCGTATAGCAACTGAATCAGACGCTCCTTGACACTGGGTTCCAGATTGGCACCCACTTTGACTTCTCTTTTGTCTTCTTCGGTACCTAGGTTGATTGTATCCATGGATTCCTCGTGGGGGTGAATGGTTCTCTCTTCTTGTTGTAGCAATCTGGAAAGTTCCCCTGGTACTTCACAATCTTCCTCACCTTCATCTTCAGCTTGGTAGATTAGATTTTCAGAGTCACAAAAAGCCATAGCAGAACCGTTACCCATGGGATCCCGAATGGATGTAGACCTGCATTGTGAGTGTGAGTGTGTGTAAGGGTATAACTATCTTTGAAAGAAATGAAAATGTAAAAAGGAAAAACAATGAGCACAAAGTTTGTATGCAAAACGTCCATGATTCATTAATGTCATATGGAGATGAGATGATAACCCTTACAAATGGACCGTTGTGCCTCGGTTAAGACACGGGGTTTTAAGAGTTTGAAATGTTTTAATATTACAGATCCAACAAAATGTAAAGACAAATTATTGTGGGATAAAAGTGATCGGGACAAAATCTCTAGCCTCCCAATTGCTGAGCCCTCCACTGACAGTTGGGAAGATCCAATCCTCCAGGTTGCAGCCATCTTCATCATCCTCTACCACGTTGACCTCACGGTTGCTGATCTTCAGGGGTGGTCCTCCAGCACGAGCATGGCGTACAGCCTTCTGAGCACTTGAAGTGAAACATAGGCCAAACTTGTCAGATTTGTATGGGATATCTGAGAGTTGTCCCCAGATAGTGCACCCACCTTCTTCTATTACTGCTTTTGCATCCTTCAAAGATGACATCTTGAGTGAAAACCTTGTGATCTTGGGAACAACCCTGGTTACTGCTACATCTTGCGGGACTTTTACAAAGTGTTGGAATGGAGTTTCAATAAATTCACCATCTAACTCCATATATCTGAAGGAATTGAGATGGTTGATCATATATTCCTCTTCTCCATGAACGGTGATAATCTTCCCTTGAATTGGATACTTCAGCATTTTGTGCAACATAGAAGTAACAACGCCAGCATTGTGAATCCACGGTCTGCCTAGAAAGCAGGAATATGAAGGGAGGATATCCATTACATAAAAAGTTGAATGAAATGTTTGGGTTCCAACCTTTATGGGGATATCCACTTCCCCATGCACCATCCTTTTTGAGCCGTCGAAGGCCTTCACTACTATGTTACTTGGCTTCAATGTCAATCCCTCATAGTCAAGCCTATCAAGAGACTTTTTAGGCAATACATTTAGAGATGAGTCGGTGTCCACCAAAACCTGAGCCAAGGTTATGCCCATGCATTCCACTGAGACGTGCAAAGCCTTATTATGCTTCCTTCCTCTTGGCGTTAAATCAGCATCCGAAAAACCTAGACCATTATCTGCAGTTAAGCTAGCTACGTAGTCTTGGAACTGATCGGCAAATGTTTCTTGGGGTACATGGGCAGTTTTCAGGAACTTTATCAAAGCCTTTGCATGTGCCTCGGAACATAGTAGTAAAGCCAACATGGAAATTTTGGATGGAGTTTGCCCCAATTGTTCAACTACATCGTAGTCGCTTCTTTTTATGATCTTTAGAATTTCCTCCATCTCTTTCCGGGAGGTCTCATGGGTAGCCAATGATTGCGCCTTCATCCGGACAGACTCAATCAGAATACCTTTACCTCGAGTCTCGGTTGATTCGGCAATAGGAATGTCAGTAGGAGTGATAGCAGGGATTGTAATAGCTTTTTCAGTTGGAGCATTGGTGGAGATGATTGTGGGACTGGGAATAACCTTCGGAGGAGCAACAACAATAGGAATGATTACGGGTCCAGAAACTGCTTTTGGGGGAGCAATTTCTGGAGAGAATATCCTTCTGCTTCGGGTAATCTTGCTAGTCCCAGCAATGTTACTGATATCGGAGTTATCTTTCTCGAAACTTAAATCTTCGGCAGCTGGCCAATCTTGCTTGATACCGTGGTAGTAGACATCCCCTCCATAATTCCATGGTACAGTTTTTCCTGACAAATACGGGACTGGTCCAGGCATTGTAATTACCAAAGGAGCTACTTTTGGAACTGATGTAATTCTAACGGGTCTTTTGGTGGAGACCCTGGAAGAATTATCAGAAATGGTCACAATGGAAACATCATTATAAGAAACAGGTGGAACAAAAGTCTTTTCGAACAAAATCTCCTTGTTATCTATTAGGCATTGAACGTCTGCTTTCAACAAAGGACAGTTGGTTGGTGAGGACAAACAGAAATGACAACTTTCATTACAGCCCGGGAAAACACAGGCATTCAACAAGTTCTTTTTGATAATTAGGAGTGGGGACATAAGTTCATCAACTGAAGTAACAAACATATTTTCTTCAATGGCGTTGGCATTATGGCCATGTTTGGGCGTAGGGGCAGAAATTACATTTGTCTTTTCGGGCGCATCAAAATCAATCCCTTTGGCTTTAAGGAGGTCTTGTACTTTGTTCTTTAGAGCCCAATAGTTATTAGTGTCATGGTCGGGACTCTCAGAGTGGTATGCACAGCGGGCATTAGGATGATAGTGAGGAGAGGTTGTGTTAAGGTTCTTTGGAGCTTCTTTCAAGGTCACTAGATTGGATCTTAACAGATATGGTGATACTTGAGATAGGGTCATGTTAATTCTGGTGAATTGTCTAACTGGTCTTTCCATCCTTGGTTGGTTGTTTCGTTGTTGATCAGGCGCAGGTTTAGGAATCATAACAGCCCCCACCATTGGACGATGTTTGGTCCTATTTTGATTTCTCTGAGGATAAACAGCAACCACTTCCTTCTTTCCGGTGAATGGTTTCCTTACAGCAGCAGAGGATAAATCTTTTTGAATATTTCCACTTTTTATTCCGACGTCTACTCTTTCTCCGGTCAATATTAGTTCAGTAAAACCTGTCGATGAACTCCCAATTAGGTGATTGAAGAAGGGACCAGACAAGGTGCCCAAAAACATGTCTACTAATTATCTTTCAGATAGAGGAGGTTGAACTCTTCCGGCCAAGTCTCTCCATTTCTGCGCATAGTCCTTGAAGCCTTCACTTGAAACCATGGTCATACTCTGGAGCTGAGTACGGGTAGGCACAAGATCAGCGTTGTATTGGTATTGTTTGTAAAAGTCTGCAGCAAGATCTTCCCAGTTATGGACATTGGCTCTTTCTAACTGATAAAACTAATCAAGTTGAGTTCCAGACAGACTATCTTGGAAGAAATGTACCCATAAATATTTGTCGGCGGTATGGGGCTGGATTTTCCTCACATAGGACCGGAGATGCATTTTAGGGCATGAAACTCCGTCATATTTGGCGAACACAGGTGCTTTGAATTTTGGAGGAATGACAATCCCCGACACTAAACCCAATTCCTCAAAGTCCAAGCCAGTCACTTTTTGGATTTCCATTGCGCTCAATCGCTCTTCTAGATGCTTATACTTGTCGTCGGCTGGAGGATATTGTTCTTCAGAATAGTCTTCTTCTTCCTCTTCCTCTTCTGAATTAGACTGAACAAATGTTTCCTTACCCTTCCCATCTTGGTTTTCTTTCTCACCGGATGTCGTTGCAAAGTCTAGGGCCTTCTTATCTGCCCTTGGGATCTTCTTCCCATGTTCAGAATTCCGGTTATCTTCTTCATCTTTTTTTCTTCTCCTCAACCAGCAAGGTTTTCAACTCTTCTTGTCCTTTGGCCAGAGTTAAGAACAATTGTTGAAACTGTGTATTCTGAGCTTGGAGGTCTTTCACCATTTGCTCGAGATCCATCTTACTGAAATAAACAGTAGAGAGATGAGGAGACTTATTGCAAGAAACCTGTTTATGTTATGATGAATGATAAATGTGTATGCGATGATTTCAAGGATTTTTAAAATTCAAATTTGTTTTAGACAAAAAGGAAACACACGTTATATTAATAATTTAAAGTTTTGAGTACATCAATGCCTTCTTGGGCAAAACCTAAGATAGAAAGGTAGTACGCATCCTCTTTGGTGCAATGTAGGCATTCAGAGTCTGCTCCTCATGAAGTAGCCTAGTGAGTTCTAAAACCTTCTTCTCGCTTGCGTAGAATTGGGCTTCAAAAGTATCTCACTCCCCCTTGAGTTGTATCCAATCTCTTTGTAAGTCTTCGAGAGAGGTGGGCATGTCAGGATGTAGGATAGTGTATGGAACATTTCCTTCCATGACAGGCTCAATGATCACCAGGAGAATGGAAGGATAAGGCATCATAAGACTTTGAGCACGAGTTCGTACCCATTTGAGGTAAGGCTCAAGAGGGATGGAATTTTTGTGCCCCAATGTCTTGATATCTACCTTATTTAACACCCTCCAAGCTCGGATAAATCTCTGGCAAAGACCTTGATCGTTGTTGTCGTAGTCAAATACCAAACCTTGAATCAGCATCTCGTGAGGGTCATCCCTTTGGGCGTAACCAAATTGTATTAAGGCTAAGCAGGGGTTGTAGGTGATACCTCCCCTAATGCCAAGTAAAGGGACATTAGGAAATTCCCCACAACGGTCGATAATAGTAACATTCTCTATGGATCGGGAGCACCAATGGATGTCTGAATGTTTGAGCGTCATCAACCTTTGTGACCACCTTGAACCTTGCTCGTTCTTTAATATAGATTGGGGAATATGCGAAATAAACCATCTTGCCAAGAGAGGAGTGTAACACATAAGGGCACCTCTTTTCCTCATTGTGCGAGTGTGAAAAGAGTGTAAGATGTCTCCTAGCAAAGTAGGCACCGGGTTGCGTGATATGAAGATTTTGATGGCGTTCACATCTATGAGTTGGTCAGGATTTGGAAACAAAACCATCCCATAGATGAGGAGAGCCACAATTTCCTCAAAAAGCTTATAAGTCTAAAGAGTTCCAACAGTTTTGGGCTTTCTCAAACAAGAACTTTTCTAGGAAACCTTTGACACCACTCCTTGTTTCCCAATAAGTTGTGACATCAGATGAGTGCAAGTGTAGAGCTTGAGCAATATCTTCTGGCTTCGGGTCTCTTTCCGTACCTTTGAAAGGTAGTTGGTTGAGAATAGTAATCCTCAAGAGTCGGGAGAATTCTTCCAAAGTAGGCACAAGTTGATAGTCGGGAAATATGAAGAAATATTGTAAAGGATCAAAGAACTGAAAGAGCACCTTCATCATGTCCTCATCTGTGTTGGAGGAGACCAAGTTGAGTAAGAGACCATGTCTCTCGGTGAATGGAGAGTTTTATGGAATCCTTGAAGCTAGCTCATTAAGTTGTGGAGGGATCCTTACAATATTGACTTGAATGGTTTTCCTTCGAAGAGAATCCATATCCTACAAAACAAGAACAAAGATGAATCCAAAAATCCTTGAAATAGTTAGTGAATGTGTATGATGTTATGATGTTCATGATGTTATGTACAAGTATGTATATACAAACAGAACAAACAAGTCCCTAGGTTTAGGCTTTCATGGAGTTTTATAGGTAAGTACCCTCTTGAAGTTTAGTTGGCTCAAACCTGCCCTAGTAATAGTAACCGGGTCCTAAGGAGCTCAATATCACAGGTTTGTTTCCTTGGTTATTGTTTTAGCACAAGCCTCTTTAATGGCGACCGAAATATCCCAAGAAACCAAACCTCAATGAGTGTAGTATCGAGTATCTACCAACTTCGGACGGCACTAAAGTCGGTCATCTCACTACATCCTAAAGGCCAAGTTGGTCAAGTAAAGGTTCTAAAAGTTCATTAGTGCTTCATGACATCACTCAGCAGCCCCGTATTCTCTTTGATTAACTCAAAGCCTATCGGTACCCACAAATATGTCGCACTAACGTAGCTATTACGTAGACCATATCAGTATACCCCGCACAGTTTCTACAATGTATTGCTACTTACCTATAATGTATCCCAAATCCGGGTAGAGGATTCAAACCCAAACAAATAACCATAATGTAAAGCATACAAGTCAAACAATGTAAGTAAGTAAATATGATCTAGCCCTAAGGTAACCCCACTTTTAGAATATTCCCCAACAGAGTCGCCAGTTCTGTGATACGGTGGAAGAATTGACTTGAAGGTTTTGCGTTTTATCGCAAATGTTGCATTTAGCAAGAGTCGCCACCGACTTTTATTTTATCCAAAAGGAAAGGTGAAAAAGCACAGGAAAGACCTTTAACATTATTTCTTGAGTTCAGGGGGTAGATTATGAAAAGGGAAGGTATTATTACCCTTTTCATCCATGGTTTTCCATGGGCTCTTAGTTACTTGCTAGATCACTTGCTTTTGTTTGAAATTATGCTTTGTGTGGTTTTTTGAAAGTATTTTGTAAAGAGGCCATTGTTTAGGCAATCTTTGTAATGATTCTCGTTCGTAAGAATGTATACAAAGATGTTGATCTTTTGAAAATGTTTTCAAGTTTTGTAAGATGTTTTGAAAGTGTAAGTGTTTGTTTTTGAAAATAGCAAGGATGTTTGTTTTAAAATGGAGCAAGTAATTAGGAGCAATCTACCTACTCAAATGTCTTTCTTATTCATTTTCTTTTCCTTTGACATTGTTGTCTTGCCATTGATTTGGTAAGCAACCCTATCTTTGGATGTAAACGGGACGGGCGTGGGTCTTCGTATAACCATGATTAGAAATATTGCAAGGTATATTAGCATTCTTTTTTTGGGACTAAGATCATTTGTAAGGTAACTTAGATAGCATCATTGAGGGATCATGATCTTGTATTTTTTTCTTGTTTTTGCTAAGAAACCTCACATGCGTAATATGGCCATTTTGTATAAGGCAACCAAGTGGATTTTACCCTAGGGGTACTAGTGTGCAAGTGTATTGTTTTCATGCTTGATTTTGTCTTGAATAGGGGTTTTCTAAGCATTGGTTTTAGTTTTTCCATACACACCCTAATTACTAGCATGTTATATAAAAGCGATAAATTGTGAAATTTAAAGTTACTACGTTATTACAACATTTGTGGGGAGGGGTGTACAAGTTGAATGGGGATTGCAAGAATTAAACTTATTTAATCTATTACAACCAAATTGAATGGGTATGAATATACAAGGAATTTAAATAAATACAACGTATAAAAATAAATGTACAAGGATGCAAAATGTGAAGAAAATGAATTTGTTTGGTTTTCATGAAAAGAAGATTTTTGTCTTAACCTAATTAAGTAAAGAGAATAGTTAATTAAGTTTGAATTTATTGAGAAAAGATTTTAAATGAAACCCCTAATTCTATTAATCAAAAGAAAATAAGTTTAAGAAAAGTATTTTTTTAGTATTTTTTATCTTGAAAATATTTATAGTATTATAAAATACTTTTAGTCTTTTTTATATTAAAATAATGTGTTTTAAAAGGTGTGAAAAAAAGAGAAAAAAAATAATATTAATTAAGTCTATAATATTTACTTAATAAAATAAATAAAGTATAATATATAAAAAAAATTTATGGAAAAATAGAATAGAATAAGTCAAAATATAAATATATCATTTTTTTGTATTTTATGATTTTTTTAGTATTTAGAAAATACATATTTAAGAAAAGATAAATGAAATAATAAATAAATAAATAACTTGGGTCAGGGGGTGCCAAGAGGAAACAAGGAGATTAGTGAGCAAAAACAAACAAAAAAACAAGCCAGTCCCAAAGGGGCCCAGCGCCTGCCAAAAAAACAAACAAAGTCAGAAAAATGTGAAAAAATGAAAAAGGGTACCACTGGGGCTCGAACCCAGGTCCCATAGGTTACAGGCGCGCGCTTCTACCACTGGGGTGACTATACATCCGTTAATACAAATGAAACAATAAATATGTAAGGCAAAACGTGTTCTGAAGTCTTCATCTTCAACCTCCAGCCAGACCAACTGTAACTTGCTCATTTCTCATCAAAAATGAAAACTGTAAACATGAAACTTGTAGTAAATTTTCTCACGATTCCAGAAATGTAAAGTAATAAAAATATAGATCAAAGATAAGTAAGATTTTTAATGGCCCTAATCTGAACCCTAAAAATTTCAGAAGTTTCAGTTTCAAAATTCTCTAAGCTCAAGCAAAATTAATGGAAACTAAGGACATGGTTAGCTTCAGGGCAATGATATCTACATGTTTTATTCACAAATAAACTATTGATGATGCCTGCATGAAGAGTTCCAAGTTGAGAAAACTTACCTTAAAACTGGAAATCGTGTTTGGAGTTTGAGCTTGTTTCAAGTGATGGTGATGATCAGGTTAGCTTTCTTGAGGTCCTAGGAAGCTAGTGCAATGGTTTGCTTGAGTTGAGAGTGGTTCAAATGACTTGGAGAAGTCAATGTGCAATGCTTTGTTTTTGGTTATGGAAGCTAGGGTAAATGATGTTACAGAAATGAAACAGGTACAGGGATAATTTATACTTGATGTAAGGAAGCTTTAGAAACTAAAAGGCCAAGAAACGCACGAGGGAAATGTGAGTTTGAGGTTCAAGGTCAGAAATTGTGCAACAATGGAGTTTTTGGGAAATTTCTGATTTGAGAGAGTTTTGGTGTATTTCAGGATGCTCAAGCTCGTGTTCTAGCTCACAAATAGTGACTCTATTTATAAGCAACAAGTTTGGAATGCTCTAGTTGATCAGAATTCAAATTTACATGTTTAAGTTAAACATGTGATTTTTTGACAAAACAAGTTTCTATGCCTTGTGTACTTGCTAAGATAGAGTGGTTATGCTTTAATAAAGCTTGCTTATGACTTTGTGGATGGAGTGTGATCAGAGGGAACAAGTTAGAGGCTCAATGTAAACTTTATGCAAAAAAATTACTTTACAAGAATGGCATTGTTAACTTTGTGCCATAAATGGAAATGCAACTTGGACAATAGCTCAATTGCTTGGATCAAAGCCCTAGCAGCTGTGTAAGTATTTAATTATGGAGTGACAAACAAGTTTGAGTCCTGCAAAGAAAGGATTATGCAGCCTATCATGGATTTGGTTCAACAGTTCATCAAAAATGACTTGTAATTCAAGTGACAAAACCCTAACTTCATCTCTTCGATTCTCCCTACTCAAGAATGATCTCAAGGAGTTCTTGGAAATTTTGAAAAGATTGTAATGTTCTCTATAACCCATATTTGAATTGCTTTTGAATATTCCCCTTGGAACTATATGAAAAAGTTCCATGAAGTTGGGTAAAAATCCTGACCAAATTAGGGCAAAATTTCACTAAGTGTTTTGTTTCATGACCCTATGTTCATAAAATTATAACTTGAGATCCAAGCATTTTTGGAAGAAATTGGGTAAAGAAAAGTTGTAGATTTCATGGAGATATACAACTTTCATGTTGGAATTTTCTCTTGAATCATCTTGCATCATGGTGAAAATTTTGTCCAAAGTTATGAAAAAAACATGAAATTTTCAACACTTAGAAAAATTTCTAAGTTTTAGAATTTTTGACTTTTCAAAATGAAATCTTGAATTTTTGATTTCTTGATGAATAAGTTTCATATTTTAACATGTTTCAATGAATTATGATCTTTGGCACTTGAATTTGACCAAAAAGTCAAAGTTTGACTTTTCAGTATACAGTTGACTTTTGATCAATTGACTGGAAAATTCATCTATCAATCCAATAGACTTGCAATGTTTGAACCATACCATTAGGTCAAAATTATGCAATTGGATTCTTGAGATCATGCCTTAAACCAATTGATCATTTGCTAGGTCAAAAACCAGAAATTGCCCTTTCCCAATCAAAACCCTAATTTTGACCATTTTGCCCTTTTGGGGATTTGATCAAATTTCTTGAGGAGTTGTGGTCCAAACTTGATCAAATGATTCATATGAGTCAAAAATGTTGATATGGATCAAAAATTATGAAGTTTGACTGTAAATTGGCCACAGTTGACTTTTTCCCGATACAAATGATTTTTAGGTCAACTGCTCAATTGACTGAGCAAAAATGTGATCCAAGGCTTGAAACTTGACATGAGTAATCTTGGGGGTCCATGATGATCCATGAAAGTTACATGGGACATTGGAAGCTCAAAAATCCTTGTGCAAACTCAAACCCTAATTTTGGTCATCAGTGTTTGAGGAGATGTCTTGAGCTTGATCAAACCCTAGTCTAGTCTTGAGCCCAAGGAGATCTTGTGAGCAAATTCTTGATAAGTGAGAGGGAAAATTTTGGGGTACAACAACAAGAAACTAAGAGACCATATATAACTATGAATGAAAAGGGTGCTAACACCTTCCATTTTCATAATCTACCCCCCGAACTCAAGAAAACATCTCTAAAGGTCTTTCCTGTTCTTTTTAGCCTTTCCTTTTGGATAAAAGAAAAATTGGTGGCGACTCTTGCTATCCGCAACAATTGCGATCAAACTCAAAACAACCCAAGTCAGTTCTCCCACCGTGTTATATGATTGGCGACTCTGCTAGGGAATACTAAAAAAAGTGGGGTTAGCTTAGGGCTAGATCATCTTTACTTGCTTTCCTTGTTTGACTTGCTTGTTTTACATTATGCTTCCTTGTTTGGGCTTCTTTTGATCCTCTACCCAGATCTAAGACACCTTTTTAGGTAAGTAGCAATAGATTGCGGAAACTGTACAACATAGACTGATATGGTTGAAGCAATGGTTATGTTAGTGTGACGCATTTATTGGTACCGATATCCCTTGTGTTGAATCGAGGAGAATATGGGGCCGCTGAGCGGCGTCATGAAGCACTAACTGACCTTAAAACCTTAATTGAACAATTTGGCCATTAGGAAGTAGTGAAATAGCCGGTTTTGGTGGAAAGCTGAAAATTGGTTGATACTCGACACTACACTCATTGAGATTGGACTTTTGGGATATCTCGGCCGCAAGAAAAGATTGAATGAGCTAAGACAATGCCTAAAAGAAATGTCAGTGATATTGAGATCCCTTAGAACCCGGTTACTTTCTAGGACAGGTTGAGCTAACTAAACTTCAAGAGAGTACTTACCTATAAACTTCATGCAAGCCTAAACCTAAGGACTTGTCTGCTTTGTGTGTATATGATTATTTGTACATAACAACTTGCTTACTTTGCATACTTATACATAACATCATAACATCATACCATATCATTTTTAATAACCATTTCAAGGATCTAAAGGGTCTATGATGCAGGGTCATGTTGAACCAAACGCCTATCAAGGGGCAAAAGGATTCATTCTCTAATCAAATGTAGTTGAAGACCAAAGCACGTTAGCTTGAGTCAAAGGCTATGACCCACTCGACATGGTGAGCTTCATTCTCGTGGAAGGACATCCATCGATACGAAGTTCCCCCAATCAAAGTCGTTGATCAAAATTCAACTTCTAGCATCTTCTTGTGTTTACCTTGCGAGATCCTTGAAATCATTTGCATGCACATTTTCCATGCATCATATCATGACAGGGTTCTCCCATACAGGTCTCCTTATCTTCTTACTGTTTATTTCAGTAGAGATGGCTCTATAACAGACTATCAAAGACATCCAAACTCAAAATGCTCAACTACAAGAGACGTTCTTGAACATATCCAAGGGGCAAGAAGAGTTGAAAACACTGCTTGTTGAGAGTGTCACCAATGACGATCCTGAAGGCAACAATGAAAGTCAGATAAGACAATTACAAGCGGAGGTAGAAACAATGAGAATCCAGATGTTGGGATAAATGGCTCTCATCCAAAACTTAGCTCGGGGACAAGAAGAGCTGAGGGCCCTCATCAACAAGCTCCGTCAAGACGGATGCAACCGTTTGAAACAAGCAGTCGAGACTGAGGATCAAGTCATTCATCAGTCCTCGAAGAGACAAGAGGTTGGCTTGACAGAGAGTAGACCTTTCCAATTTGCTACTACATCACGGGCCCAATAACCACATCATCAACAAGGACAGGGTAATCGGCATAAATGGAATTCATCCAATAGGCAATACGCCAAACTCAACATACCAATGTCGCAAGTCTTGCTACACATGTTGAATTTGAATTTGGTCACACTGAAGGATCCTCCTCGGAATCCTAACACCGCTGCTCCTAGTTATCATTCCAATGAAAGATATGCATATCACTCCAACAGTCTGGGGCATGATACTGATAGTTGTTGGACGTTGAAAAATAAGATTCAAGACCTGATCGACGAAGGAACATTGGAATTTGCACAAGACGGTCAATTGGAGCTTTTCTATCACACCTCAAGAGCATCCATGTGAAGTGATGATTTAGGCGAGGAATTTTTTTGTTTATTCGAATTTTCAGTTGTAATTTTTTTGTTTGTTCAAACACTTATCTATTAATGTTAAACTTTGTTTCATTAATGCATCGCATATGTTTATCTTGAATTAATCCATTCATTTTAATTCTATTTAACCTATGCTTTTTACTCCCTTTATGATATTCAACTCTTGTTTTAAAAGTTGCAAGCCTTTAGAGGGAGGATGACGAAAACAATACCATGATCTCATACAGTATGCTTTTGGATAGACCTTACTGACAATGTACATGCGTTCTTTCAAATCCTAAACACTGGAGTTATAAGGAATATAATCCCTAGTCAACCCCTTTGAGCCAAATAAGTAGGAGTTTCCTTTTTACACAAATTGAAACCTTTAATCAAAACCTGGGGCAGGGTAATCTCTCGGTTAATTCAAATGCGCGTTCATTCATAAACTTTCACTTCGTATACAATGAATGACATCAAAAACATTCCTCTGGAGTCAACAGACGGTGATTGGTTCCCTACCAAATAGGCAGTCATTATCTCTCAAGAGAAAAGCCCACTAAGTCAAAACCCACGAAGGAGACTTAAGAAAAAAAACTGGGGCATCCCGCTGATCGTAATCTCAAAACAAGAACAGTCAGGCAAAAATTAGGGATAACAAATCAAAAAAGAGGACACTATAGATCCTCAACAAACACGAAAAACATTGCAAAAATGACTGCCTTCCGATAAACTAAACTTGTTTGAACCATCACCAAAACATCATTGGAGTTCGAACGTACAATTATTTTAGGACTGAAAAACATCACGGAGAATGGGCGGGTACAAATACACTTTGAGCCTTATCCTTTGTTTCTTAAACCGTGAACCAAGCCATGTTACAACCCTTTAAAAGTCCTAATTTAAGCATAGGTTAGTTCGAAAGCATATTGTTACAAAAGGTATCCTGACTCCTGTAAGATTTACTCCAAATCCTGAGTTGAATTCATATTCTTACAAAAATTCTTTTATCTTCTAAAAGCGCATTTTCAAAACTTCAAGACAAGCATAAACTTTGCATTATCTGAATATCATTGTTTGCATATAGTTATTAGTTTGACAGCAGAGAAATTCGCACGACGAATATCCAGTGAACAAAAACCCTCTCAATGAACAAAATTATTTCAAGTGGGAAGACGCTTCCAATAAAAGATCTCCTATAAACAAGTGGGCATGACGTGTCACTATCCAACACACCTGGGGAAGTCCAGTCAAGATTCTAAGAAATCTCTCAAGAATTGTTGAATGTACCAGAGGCAGGTCTCCATCTGAATCACTTGGGGCATTGAACGCGAATCCCAACAAAGGGTTACGTACAGTCAAACATTTCCTGGAAGTTCCACAAACACTTGCTACTAGGGGCAGTGACAAATCTCCCCCAAAATCATGTTCATAGGATGACCCCCAGCCAGGGTTTCAATCTCTGAAAACTCCTCCCCAACTGAGTTGATCTCAAGAATCCTCGAGGATTTCTGCCAAAAGAAGACACCTACCCAACAGAATGGCGACAAGGTTTATTTCCCTAACAAACTACATATTCCCCAGCCTGAGTTTGCCTCTTTGATTGCTACAAATAAAGGGACCATAACTCCTCTTCCCCAGTAGACTACACTACAATCCCCAGCAAGTTACTGTGAAGCCTGGACCGACCAGATATCAGTTCAACTTCATCCTTTCAAGCAAGTTACTGTGAAGCCTGGATCCGACCAGATATCAGTTCAACTTCATCCTTTCAAGTAAGTTATTGCAAAGCCCGGAGCTCAACCAGATAACAATTAACTTCATCCACCTCAATAAGTTGTTGCGAAGCCTGGAATCCGACCAGATAACAGTTTAATTTCACTCTCCCAAGAAAATTTTCTGCGAAGCCTGGAATACGACCAGATAACAGTTAATTTAATCTTCCCCAAGATGACTCCCCAGTTAGAGCAACAAACAACTGATACTTCTGAACTCTTTTTCCCAAACAGAGATCAACACTCTCCATAGAGTTTTCTTCTCAAGCAAAGTCAACTTCCCCAACAGATTTCTCCTTAAACAACAAAAATAAGAATCCCCAACGGAAACATCCTGAAACAAGGTCCGAAGAGGAGCATACTCTTCATCCACAACAGTGGTCCGAGATTTCATTTCCCAAGGCTCCCCAGCATTTGTCAAGGATTTATTTTCCCAGACAAAAATACACTTCAATAACATTTCACATTTCATACATCCTATTTACATACATGATAAATGCATACGGAATAATCTCATTTATTTTGAGGACACCATGCATTTCATACATCATGACATTGCATACAGCTAACGTTTTACCTTTTCAGGAAAAGGTCAATCAATAGATGGCTATCATCAACAATTTTCAATAGGTCCAAGATTAGTTTCTAAAGCAAGACAGAGCAACTACCTATGTGACCAGGTGCAGCTTTACACAGGCTCATCATGAAGCAATCTTACATGGATTCCTTCTTATTATGAAGTAACCCTACCCAGGTTCCTTCTCATTCCAGATGAAGTTTTACCCGGACTCATCATGAAGTAACCCTACCCAGGTTCCTTCTCATTTCCAGATGCAGTTTTATCCGAACTCATCATGAAGTAAACCTACCCAGGTTCCTTCTCATTCTATATGAAGTTTTACATGGGCTCATCATGAAGTAACCCTACCCAAGTTCCTTCTCATTTCAGATGAAGTTTTACACAGACTCATCCTGAAGTAACCCTGCCCAGTTTCCTTCTCATTTTCAGATGCAGTTTTACCTGGACTCATCATGAAGTAACCCTACCCAGGTTCCTTCTCATTCTAGATGAAGTTTTACCCGGACTCATCATGAAGTAACCCTACCCAGGTTCCTTCTCATTCCCAGATGCAGTTTTACCCGGACTCATCATGAAGTAACCCTACCCAGGTTCCTTCTCATTCCAGATGAAGTTTTACACGTACTCGTCATGAAGTAACCCTACCCAGGTTCCTTCTCATTCCAGATGAAGTTTTATATGGACTCATCCTGAAGTAACCCTACCCAAGTTCCTTCTCATTTCCAGATGCAGTTTTACCCAGACTCATCATGAAGTAATCCTACCCAGGTTCCTTCTCATTTCCAGATGCAGTTTTACCCGGACTCATCATGAAGTAACCCTACCCAGGTTCCTTCTTTTTCCAAATGCAGTTTTACACAGATTCATCATGAAGTAACCCTACCCAGGTTCCTTCTCATTTCCATATGTAGTTTTACCTGGACTCATCATGAAGTAACCCTACCCAGGTTCCTTCTCATTTCCAGATGCAGTTTCACACGAACTCATCCTGAAGCAGCCCTACTCAGGCTTCCCTCTCATATGTCTCATAAAAACAACCCTACACAGGCCCATCACAAATAAACAATTAAAGACCTCTTCTGGTTAGATTTAATTCTTCCAGATTAACAATAGGCAAAATACATCTACTATTTCAGTATAAATCAACCAAAATATTTATCCTAAGACCTTTCCTAGTCACTCTGGATGGCATCTATAAGCCCGTATCCAACAACTTTCCATCATTTCTCCAAATGGAATCTTTAAGCCGATTTCATACACAGTCAACTAACATATCATCGAATGCAAATTTCTGGGTGTTTTAGTGTTCAATCATCTTCCACCTTCAAGTCACGAATGGCAGGCTTGCCCATCTAACTCTTCAGGTTTGAGAAGATTGAATAGGGGTAGCTGTTGTACCCCAAAATTTGCCCTCTCATTTTTCAAGGCCTTTCTCACAAGGATTCTCAAGGTTCAAGCTTGCACAAGTATATTGGGATTTTCCAGTACCAAGATTAAAAAGAAACTGTCAAAAAGGGAGAAAACAGATAAAAATAATATTTTGACAAAATTTGGAGAAAAATAAATGTTCTTTGATTCAGCTCCTTCGATTGGCCTTTTGGCCTCTTTCGATGCAAGTTTGGCTTGCATCCTTTGACTGGGCATGGGCCTCTGGCACGTTGGTTTAGATTCACAAGACACAAAGCCTCTTGTAGCCTCCTTCGATTCCAAGGCAAAAAGCCTCCTTTTGGCATCCTTCGATTGCACATTTAAACTTCCTGCATACACCCTTTCGTTTGGCCATGTGACTTCTGGCAGGCAAGCCTTCGATTGGACAAGAGCCACCTTCACATAAAGTTTCGATTGGAGTTTTGGTTTCCTTCGAATCAACATCTTTCAAACCCAACTTTGGATCCTTCGAAGCAAGTTTGAGCAAATCCCATAGCCTTATCCTCCAAATCTCACTTGTAAGGCTATGTTTCTTCCAAATCTTTACATAATCAGAAGCTTGTACAAAGGATAGAAGCTTTGTCTATTGGATAATACTATTCTTGGTTAAAATATTAAAAGCTACGTACTATTTTTCATAGAGAGTACTTTTATCACAAAAGCAGCTTCCAACCTGATTTTGTCTGAGCACAAGCAAAGTCAAAATCAAAAGCACAAGTCCAATCTTCTGCCAGCAGGCCCCCACTTGTACTGGAAATGTGGGACTGACTTGTTTCACCTTTAACCAAACCATGGTTTGTCATCATACAAACCTGGTTACTTCAAACATGTTGTTTCTTTTCTCTATAAATAGAGAAGCATTTGCAAGCTCAAAAAAGGACTTTTTTGGCCAGAGGAACAAATCTCCAAAATTTTCTCAAACACAATAAAGCTCTCAAACACTTAAACACTTGTGAAAACAAAAACCCATAATCTAACATTTACCTCTTCCGATTCTGGAAAGTCCCACACACTTTTGTTCCCCTTCAAATCCAGCAAGAAAGAACACTACACCTGTTTTCCTCCTTCAAACCCAGAAATAACAAACACCACCCTTACACCTCCTGACCTTCGAATTCAGTCAAAGGAACACCACATATGTTTCTTCCCTTCAAATCCAGGAGCATTTAGTTCAGCCACTTGAAGGTCCAGCACACCCTCCAGCCTCCAGCAAGGTAAGTTGTTCCAAACCTTGAGCTTTTTGTTTCTGGTATAACATGTAAATAAGCTTTTCTTTCGTTTCAAGCATGTACATAGCATTGTTCTTTTCGTTTCCATCCTTTTAATGTGTTTTTAGAGCTAACCCTTTCGTTTTGCTTCTTGTTTACCTAAACATGCATTAAGTATTAAACTGGTTGTAAGGAAGTGCTAGCATGGCCTTAGGCCATGTTGCTATTTAACATCTCAAACGAAGGACAACAAGAAACAAGAATTAGATAACTAAGCCTCTGGCTTCCACACTAACCTCCAAGTTAAACGAAAGAGGCAACTAGAAGGAACACCATGCTGACTTCCAGGCCCAGACGAAAATCATGCCTACACTGATTCCAGGCCCAGTCGAAAGGCACTCCCTCACTGCTTTCAACCCCCATTCGAAGGAGGCAAAAAGGCAGATTGCATCTTGCACTAGTTCCATGCCCAATCGAAAGGCATAACTTGCTGACCCCCAGGCCTCAGTCGAAAGCCACGCCTTCACCCCTTTCAGGCCAAATCGAAGGAAGCCAGAAAGTGCATAATTGAAGGGTCTTCTGCCTCAACCGAAAGACCTTCATTTTTCTTGCTTTTATTTCATTTTTGCCTTTATATTTTCATGTAATTCAATATGGTTATAATAGTGTAGGATTTTATCTTACTGCATTTTATTACTTTTACATGATTGCTAGTAAAATAGGGTATGTATGGCAAAATAAAAACAACAAGTAGACAATCTATAATCAAAGACTAAATGCATGCAATCAAACACACTTTGCACACATGCACCTCTAGGATAATCTCACTTGTTGCCTCGGAAAAATAGTCATGTCCCTCGAATATGGGCGTTTTAGCAAAGACCCTCGATAAAAGATTGTAGTCCCTTGATGGCCCTCAATGTTGCCTTCGGTTAACGATCTAGTACCTAAATGACATTGCTAAAACGTTCCATAGGTTGCCTTCTATGACTATACGATGACCCACACCCTTCCCTTCACATCCAACGATGAGCTTCTTACCAAATCAATGGTAAGATAGCAATATCTAAATGAGGAGGAAAAGAACATTTAAGACCTTTTGAGTAGGTAAATTACTCCTAGTTGCTCGCTTGCTCACAACAAAAACATTTTATACACCAACACTTCCATTTTGAAACATTTTCAAAAGACAACACTTTATATGTGTTCTTATAGAGACGAAAATCATTACAAAGACACCTTTTTAAAATCACTTTAAAAAACAAACACTTCTTTGAACTATTTTTCAAATAACACTTTGTATGCGTTCTTATAGAAACAAGAATCATTACAAAGGCACGTTTTCAAAATAATTTCAAAACCACACCACAAAGTACACTTTCAAACAAAATCAAGTGATCTAGCAAGAAACTAAGAGCCCATAGATAACTATGGATGAAAAGGGTGCTAACACCTTCCATTTTCATAATCTACCCCCCGAACTCAAGAAAAAATCTCTAAAGGTCTTTCCTGTTCTTTTCAACCTTTCCTTTTGCATAAAAGAAAAGTCGGTGGCAACTCTTGCTATCCACAATAATTGCGATCAAACGTAAAACAATCCAAGTCAGTTCTCTCACTGTATTACAATTAGCAACTAAGAGCCCGTAGATAACTACGGATGAAAAGGCTGCTAACACCATCCCTTTTCATAACCTACCCCCCGAACTCAAGAAAAACTTTCAAAAGGCCTTTCCTATTCTTTTCACCCTTTCCTTTATTGGATAAAAGAAAAGTCTGTGGCGGATCTTGCTATCCGCAACAATTGCGATAAAACGCAAAATACCCAAGTCAGCTATCCCACTGTATTACAGATACGTAAGCTATGTCTTTTTAAAGAATAAAATTTTGAGTAAGGCTAAACAAATATTTTTTTCATAGAAATCAAAGATTCTGAAGTACTTTTCTTTTAGATAGGCAACTTTGAAAGCATGGCATTCGAGAAAGTATTTGTCATGATAAATTTCTTGAAATTTGGATGAGAAGTATTTAGATAAATAGCAATTTGAAGAAGGATTTCAAATGAGAAGCTTCTTCATTGATACCATAACAACGATGATAATAGTAATAAAAAGTAGCTACGAAAAGGTTAATAAGAGAGACAATTTATGGGATGAATAAAAGAGAGGAAGCGTGGTAGCTTTTATAGACTTCATGAAAAAACTTTTTGAAAAACCGTTGATTTGAAAAAGTTGCTAAACATAGCTCCTTAATCAATTAAATCTTCTCCCAATCGATTAAAAATTTTATGATGGTTGATTTTTGCAGTAACTCTGAACCAAAATCGATTTGTCAGTGAGATTTACTGTAGATTTGTTCTTTTAATCGATTTGGTTAGTTTTTTGGGAGAAATATTTGAAAAATAAAAAGTCTTAATCGATTAAAATTTTTAGGTTTAATCGATTAAGACGTGATATTTTATCTATTTTTTGTTCGGTTGGGCTTCAGATGACTTTTTTCCTGGGTTTTGCTTTTGGAATCTCCTCCCCTTTTTTTTTAATCAAAAAGTTATAGAAAAATAAATCAAATGAATAACTAAAATTTTATGAGTTTATTTTCTACCAAGTGATTTACCTTAAACCACAAGAAGTCTTGAGAGGAGATCATTCTCCCTTTGACAAATTCAGTACCAAACTTAGTTCTCTTTCTTATTTTTTTGCTATGAAATAGGGCCTAAGACCAAAACAGGAAAACTACAGGAACACCAATATAGGGGAGGTTATCTCTTTAGCATTATCATCTAGAAAACTCTTAATAAAATCCATAGAAATATCAAAAACATCACAACCTAAGTCTAGATTACAATCTACATTAGCTATAGCATATGTACATTTGTTTGCTTCCCTAAACTAGTGGACAATCTTCACCTTCAGATGAGACTATATCAATTAATGGATTTTCTT
The DNA here is from genome assembly GCA_948472305.1 of Vicia faba. Taxonomy (NCBI): domain Eukaryota; kingdom Viridiplantae; phylum Streptophyta; class Magnoliopsida; order Fabales; family Fabaceae; genus Vicia; species Vicia faba. The sequence goes on along the minus strand of OX451735.1, from coordinate 648,462,228 downwards.
TATCAATGGCCTTCCTTCTATGCTCCTCGAAGATCCTTTTTCTATGGCTTGCACAATATCCATAGAATCCACATTCAATTCAACTATATATAATCCTAATTCTCTTTCATTTTACATCTTTCAGAATTGTTTGGTATGAGAGAAAACTTTTAAAGACATTTTCTTTTTTTTTTTGGTGAAATACATTTCAAATAATTTTTTATTTGAGAGAATACTTTCAAAAAATTATTTGAATATTATATTATTTGAATATTATATTATTTGATAAATCTTTAGACCCGTGCTTTGCACAACTTTTCCTAATTTGAAATTTAGCATTTGGAGTTGCAAAGCATCCGAGTAAAACAAATTAGGTTTTTATTCTTTTGTAACAAAATATTTTTCGATCCTTTAGTGTTAGTAGATTTAAGATGTTTTAAGTTATTTGAGATGTATGTGTTTGACCATCTTAAATAATCTATTTTAAGATTCACAATGACCATAATTATGACAATAATTACATTTATAAAGAGGGTAATTTGTTTTCTTTTTCCCATAACATACTTATAAACGATTTAGCATTATTATTAGACCGATAACTTAAGTCGAATTTATTATACAAATCTATTTGGTTTGCTAAAATCACATTAATATTATATTTTCCTTTAGTTAACTTACTTAAAGTTTTTTTTCAAACTTTCAACTTTATTTTTCAACGCATCATATTTTCACATCTATTTGATTTTATGGTTTATCTTATAAGAAAATTTATTTCATCATTGATTCAATCATTTTCACTTTCAACAACTTTAACTTGTTTTTGAAATTCTACAATATTTTTTTCAAGATCATCATTTCTCTTACTAAGTTTAACACTTAAATCAACCAATTGCTTGTAGGATAGAGTAGTTACTTCATCGGCATTTTCATAAGTAGTTTTAAGACAAAAATTTACTTATTCATATGATTTTTTTTATTGATTTTTTAGAATATATTTTATGAGAATCTTCGGATGAGTTTTTGGATTAATATTTGGATGATAATTCTGATACTTCTCCAATTGATTCTCCATATGTCATAAATTTCTCGTATGATGGAATAAGCTCCTCATATGATTATTTTGATGATGATTCTTTAGAAGATTATTCATATGTTATTATAATCTTTTTCTATGATGATTTTGGTGACGATGTTTCAAATGTTTCTTTATATAATTCTGACGGATAATAGAAGTATTTGAGTATTCTTTTTTGATCTTGTCTTCATCTCTAAGCAATTAAATCAATTCTTTCGATTTTTCGATAATCTTTTTCTTTATTATACCTATCATGGAAGTCATCAAGAACTTTTGTAAATTTGTTATCAAGTGATATATCAGATTTATTATCTCAATTATTGAATCTTATATATTCATTAGAAACATAATTTTTGTGATTAATTCCCAAGAGTTTCAATATTTGAGAACCGTCATTGAAGATTATATTTATTTTAACTTGGCATCTCAATTTTTTTGGACAAGTATGTTCATCATTTTTCTTTCCATCTCAATTGGAGTTTCATAGAATTTCTTAAGGGTGCTCACACTTCTTTAGAAGTGCTATATAAAAAACATAACTACACTCTCTAGTACTTATCACTCTTGTCATAAAGTACTTATCTTGCTGCACTTTTATCTTTTCTTCTGCAATCTATATATAACTTAGTTTGTTCATTACTTTATTATTAATAAAATGAGTAGGAAAAAAAAGACCTTCTAAAACAAAATCTCATTACTCAAAATCAAAAGAATAAAAAAAACATTTGTATTCTCTCTTTGCATATAGTAAATCTTTCACCATAAAACAATAGATGTGTGTTTATGAAAAAAAAATTATTAAAAGAAATATTCGAAGTCACCATAGTATCGTCTAAAACGGTTATTCTTATCATATGAGTTACACTCTGATATCACTTTTTAACCAAGTGATTCCAAACACAATGGAGTGAATTATGTTATTATAAATTCGAGAAAAAGTTATGAAAATTTTGGTTTTTAAAACTTTAATATTATATTCGATAAACAAACACATAAATACTACTGGAAGGATATAAAGAAGACAAAGACGAACAAGAAGAGAGATATGCAGCTGAAATAAAATAAACAACAGAAAATAAAGAAAGAAGTGATAGAGAGATTACATTAGAGATTTATACATGTTCAGCCTAACCACTTAACATACTATTCTCCAAGAATTATCTCTTGAGTGTTCCACTAAAACCAAATTTGAGCTTTTACGGGATCAATCCATACAACCTTTAATAACATTTAGAGCTTTTGGACAAAATCAATCCACAAAACTTCAACAATAAACAAAAATTTTAGACATGCTTAACTCAATAACCTTTACCCAAATATTTGTCAAGTTGCAATCTTCAAATCCCTTACAAATATATCATACAAGAGAACCAAACTCTTCAATAAATCAGGATACACAACATTAACTGCAACACAACTCTCAAAAAGATTTTTTTAGTCTTTCGGCACTATACTATTATAGTAAAAAAACAATTTTAAAACTAGGGAGTACAATAATAATAAAGAGATTTATATTCTTAAATCTCATATAAAATGAAATGAGGAGAGATAATCTTTATTTAAAAAGAATTAGCTAAAAAAAGAAAATAATTTATGGGCTAAATAAGTGATTTAATGGAGTAAATAATCTTTTAATTGATTAAAACACTTCATAGAGTGACAACCCTAATTCTAGAGAGAAAAAAACCTAAACAACTATGATTTAATCAAATAATAATTTTTCTAATCAATTATAAAGTGTTCCTCATTGCTTTAATTGATTGGATCAAATCTTTAATCAATTATGCAGTGAGTTGGCTTTCCTAGTTAATTAAAGTCACTTTTTAATCGAGTACATACATGTCATTTTAAGAAGATTTGGTTAAAAAATATATCATTTGAAAAAAATATTTTATGTATGTGTGATCACCTTAATACCTCAAGACTTACTCTTATTCTTTTCCTAAACTATCACTCTAAAATGCTCTTGTTCTTTTTACTAAACTATCACTCTAAAATGCTAAGCGCAAGTTTTCACTTATTCCTAATTTCAGACTTCAAGACCATCTGCTTGCTTGATTCAACTATTGATTAACAATTCAATTGGAATTTTGAATCAAATGCATATCAAAACATGATAAGATAGTATAATGTTGTTTATTATTAGCTGTTTTTCAAACATGAGATATAAGACCTTATCAATCTTTTTTATAGTGTAAGATTTTATCTTGGATAAGCAAGTTAATGAATTGATATGTTGTAGCAAAATAAAACATACATTATGGATACAAATTATGTAGTTAATGAATATTATCAAATTCACAAATCATGCACTAGCAACACATTACCATCCTCCAATTTTAGATCTCCCCAAACGACTTCTCAAGATTGATCATTGGAAGAGAATGGAATGAATTAAATGGCAGCGTTGATTGTAGTTAGAGAAATTAGTAATGGTTGTTACTATGGTTGTAGAGAGATAAAAGTCAAATAAAAAGGTTGATGCAAAGGAGAGAAGAGACTGCAATTCCATAATCACACAACTACTTAAAACTGACTTTCAAAATATTTGTATAAAAAAGAATGAGAAATTTATAATCTCTAATCATTCTACAACAGTATTTGACATGGAATCTAAAAGACATTGATGTAGCCACTGAAGGAATGTATAGTCAATTTTCTCTAGAGGAACTTGTAACACCAGGGTTCAATAGTGATCAATCAATCAACCCTTTTTGCCCAGAAAATTCCTAACCTTGCTTCTAGAAATTCCAATCAATATCTCCACTAGCCTACAAGAAACACAAGCCATATTGTATTGTCAGCCAAAATGAATATTATAATAATGCATTTTTAAAAGCCGGATAAATCAGGTCAATTCAACAGGAAACCAGGGGAACCAGACCAGTATAGTCAAGATCGAGTGCTAGATCGTAAGATTTTACATGCTAATGATGCCTTAGAGCGCTACCATTAGAGAAAGATTGTTTTCATCGCCGGTGTGGTCAAAATTGAGTTTTTTGAAGCGAGATCGCAAATAAACGTGTTGGACCTTTTTTGTGTGTACCTGTATTACAATTTTTCATGATTTTGAGTATGTGTGTATATATATGTATGAAATTACCATTTTTTCCTTCAATAGGATCTTACGTGTTGTGCTAACTGTCAGAGTTTTAGGGTCTTTCACAAGCCAACAGATCCTACTTAAGATCTTGAGTTTTAGGGTCTTTCACAAGCCAACCGATCCTACTTAAGATCTCGAGTTTTAGGGTCTTTCACAAGCCAACCGGTCCTACTAAAGATCTTGTGCTTGACTATATTGAACCAGACAGTTCACTAGTTGGTTCAACTTGTTTTCATTTTTGCTTTATTTTTTTACTATTCTAATTTACTTATCATTACCATTGCTGAACTGATTGAACCAATTAAACCATGGGCGGGAGGTCTACGGGTTAGATCTCCATATGATTCTTTAAAATACCATATTATTGTGATAGATTTTGAAACTTACTGCTGTTTTAGCGATTTCTGCGGCCTTTTCAACGTTGAAACCCAAAGCAGACAAGACCTTTCGACCTGCCGATTCTTCTTGTGACCAAATTCCACCAAGTAAATGAGTCACGTTTGTTTCTCCTTCTTCACCTACATTAATAACGGCAAGTAACCACCAGCGTCAATATTAGACACCGTCAAGTGTTGTCGGACACTAGATGTGACTTCAATCTAAAAGTACCGGCGCTACATAACATTTCTAACAAGTGGCCTCTGAAGTCACCGTCGAGCAAACAATGCATACCTGACTTTAATTTCTCGTTAATTGCCCAATCGAGGGCTTTCTGAAGTGGTTCAGTCAAAGAAGGAATTACAGGGCTGGCGAAGGAATAGTCAGATTTTCCAAGTAGCTCTAATGTTTGTCGGCGTACTTTCAAATAAGTAATTCCATTAGCTCTCAAGAATTTTGCAGTTTTACTTGTTCCTGAAAGGACAACAAAAATTAATCAAATGCTCAGGTCCCTCGCGGAAAGCCAAAAAAATGCCATATGGTGCTGCCATATCTGCCATAAAATGTGTCAGAACGAGCTGTACATGTGTTAATTAGTGGTATATTTTATAGTTAAATAGGATTAAAATCCCATAAATAGGATTTGATTAGCTGTGTATGTATTTATAGAAATTATTGGTCCTTACTTATAGAATTGATTGAGGGCAATTATAAGTATTTATTAGGAATTTCCTTTCCTAAATATATTGTATTCTATTTAAGAGCACAGGCTGCTCTAATCAATAATATAAACATTATCTCTGTCATGGTATCAGAGCTCCAAAATCCATAGGAGCCTGTTAAAAATTGTGGCCTGCATTGCCATTGTTTCCGCTGTGCGGCCTGCATTGCCGATTTTATTTTACGGTCTATCTTGCCGTTTTTCCCAACAAAATTCAGAATGTCTGAACCAGTTAATACCCCTGCGCCAAACACCGGCTCTGTTGAGCTGAAAAATGTTCAACCTAGCCTTCGTCTCAATGGTAAAAACTACCTCAAATGGTCTCATTTTGTCCAAACCTTTTTAAAGGGGAAGGGCAAATTGAATCATCTTACTGGAAAGGATACTCCAGAAGCTACAGACGGGAAATTTGCTGCATGGGATGAAGAAGATGCTGTTGTAATATCATGGCTATGGAATTCCATGGTGCCTGAGATTAGTGATGCATGCATATTCATGAAGACTGCCAAAGAGGTGTGGGACAGCTGTAAAGAAAACTATTCCAAGGTTGGTGATGCTGCACAAATTTACGAAATTAAGATGAAGATTGCAACTACCAAGCAAGGAGATCGGTCCATTAGTGAGTATGCCCAAACTCTACAAAATCTATGGTTGGAGTTGGATCACTATGAACATTTTGAAGCAAAATGCACTGCGGATGCTACTTTACTAAAAAATTATAAGGAGAAGGATAGAATCTATAAGTTCTTAACCGGTCTGAACAATGAGTTTGATCCAATAAGGATTCAAGTACTCGGAAAAGAGTTACCCTCACTAAATGAAACCATGGCTGCCTTTCGAACAGAAGAATCACGAAGAGGAGTGATGATGGAGCCTCAATCAACTGAAAGTTCAGCCTTAGTAGCACAAAGTCGAGAGAAGAACATTGACCAATGGAAGAACGGTCAAACCGGAGGAGCTCCCAAAATAGAGATTGAAAGAGGGGATAACAAGGATTCTCTATGGTGTACCTTCTGCAAGAAGCCAAGGCACACCGAAGACAGATGCTGGAAACTTCATGGAAAACCGCCAAATCAGAACCGAAATTGGAACACCAAAGGCATTCAACGAGGAGGACCAGCACATGCCCACTTGGTCCAATCAAGTGTTGTCAAGGAAAGTCATTCCAAACCTACTGCTGATTTCAATTCAGAAGAAATTACAAGACTAAGGGAACTACTAGACTCTTTAGTCAAACCCACAAACACAGGTAGTTCTTCCATGGCATTATCAGGTAGTTCTCATCCCTATGCTCTTAGTGTTTTACAATCTACAGGAAAAGGGACATGGATTGTTGATTCTGGGGCTACGAATCACATGACCCATTCCTCTATAGAGTTTATCTCTTACACACCGTGTCCAAGTAATAAAAAGATTGTCACTGTAGATGGCACTTTTATTACTGTTGCAGGAAAGGGAGATATTCCACTAAGTCAAAATTTAATGTTGAGAGATGTCTTGCATGTGCCCAAATTATCTGCCAAACTGTTATCTATTCACAAACTTACGACAGATTTACAATGCTTGGTAACATTCACTCCTACACTTTGCAAATTTCAGGATCAGGAAACGGGGAAGATGATTGGACTTGCTAGAGAGGACAATGGGCTCTACCTTCTTATGGAAGCGCGTGAGACAAGTAGCATTAAGAGTCAACTTCCACTGTCTTTGTTGTCAGAATCTATTCCTTCCCTCAATAAAGAAATCTGGTTGCGTCACTTCCGGTTGGGTCATCCTTCATTTAGCACTCTCAAAAATATGTTTCCCACCTTGTTTCAAGGTATAAACTTAGAAAATTTTCACTGTGATGATTGTGAACTTGCTAAACACAAACGTGTCAGCTTTCCTAATAATAATAAAAGAATGTCTACTCCTTTTTCCTTAATCCATAGTGATGTTTGGGGGCCATCCAATATCCCAAATATATCGGGGGCCCGTTGGTTTGTCATTTTTATTGATGATTGTACTAGAGTGTCATGGATGTATCTCTTAAAACAAAAAAGTGAAGTCACTCAAATATTTAAATTGTGTTTCCAAATGATAAAAACCCAATTTGAGACTACCATTAAACGGTTTCGTTCTGACAATGCCAAAGATTATTTTAATCAAACATTGTCTTCCTTTTTCACTGAACATGGTATTATTCATGAATCATCATGTGTCCACACCCCACAACAAAATGGGGTGGCTGAAAGAAAAATTGGGCATATTCTCAATGTTACCCGAGCATCTTTATTCCACACAAATGTTCCAAAACAATATTGGGGAGAGGCTGCTCTTACTGCAGCCTACTTGATTAATCGCTTACCCTCTCAAATTCTTCAGAATAACAGCCCCATTCAGCTCCTCTCCAAATTCTACCCAAATTTCAAAACTTCAAACCACCTAGTTCCTAGGATCTTTGGGTGTGTGTCATTTGTCCATGTTCATTCTCCACATCGAGGAAAACTTGATCCCCGAGCTATTAAATGCATATTTCTTGGTTACTCGCCTACCCAAAAAGGTTACAAGTGTTATCAACCTACAACAAAAAAGAATTTTGTGTCTATTGATGTCACTTTTGTCGAAACCGAATCCTTTTTTTCCAAACCTTATCTTCAGGGGGAGAAGGAATGCATCGAAGATAAGGATGATTTGTTCAAAGACCTTTCTTTTATGCCCAAGACTCCCGAGTCAAGTCCTATAACCACTTCATTACAGACTTCTAATGCTACTCGTCCACTACAAGTTTACACAAGAAGGGCAGCACCTATTATCCAACCTGTGCAAGTCCCAGAATCTGACCCAATTCTTGAAACTGTAATCAATGAGACTGTTTTAGAGGAGCAAATTGTGCCCCCTGAATCTGAAGTTGATGGGACTGATTTAGAGGAGCAGAATATATCCATGGATGCTAGAGATCTTCCAATTACAATAAGGAAGGATGTTAGAGCATGTACAAAAAGGCCAAGGTATCCAATGTCTCACTTTATATCCTATGATAATTTGTCCAACAATCATAGAAGTTTTCTTGCTCATTTAAACACTACCGCTATCCCAAAAAATGTTACCGAAGCACTAGATAGCAAAGAGTGGAGAGAAGCTATGAAAGTTGAAATGGATGCACTTGAGAAAAATGGAACTTGGAAGTTAGTAGAGCTTCCTAATGACAAAAAACTTGTTGGCTGTAAATGGGTATTCACCCTTAAATACAAGTCCGATGGAACACTAGAAAGGTATAAAGCAAGACTAGTAGCTAAGGGGTACACACAAACATATGGGATTGACTATCATGAGACTTTCTCTCCTGTTGCAAAAATGAGCACTGTCAGAATTTTGTTATCTCTAGCAGCTAACTATGGATGGAATTTGCAGCAATTCGATGTCAAGAATGCTTTCCTACATGGCAACCTTGAAGAGGAAATTTACATGGAGGTCCCACCTGGGTTTAACTTTGAGAAAGACAAAGTTTGTAAGCTAAGGAAGGCCCTTTATGGACTGAAACAGTCCCCTAGGGCCTGGTTTGGCAGGTTTACCACTGTGATGAAAGATATGGGATATAAACAAAGTCAGGGAGATCACACTTTGTTTACTAAGCATTCAGCCTTAGGGGGAGTTACTGCACTAATTGTTTATGTGGATGATATAATTGTAACAGGAAATCATCAAGCAGAAATGGATAGCCTAAAAGTGTGTTTGCTAAAAGAGTTTGAAGTAAAAGAGTTGGGCAGATTAAAATATTTTTTGGGCCTTGAAGTGGCACACTCTCGTCACGGTATTTTCATCTCTCAACAGAAGTATGTGCTGGATTTATTATCTGAAACTGGTAAATTGGGATGCAAACCAGTAGAAACTCCAATTGAACAAAATCACAGACTTAGTGAATTTGTTGAAGATGCAACTGTGGACAGAGAATCCTATCAAAAGTTGGTTGGAAAGTTAATCTATTTATCTCACAGTAGGCCAGACATAGCTTATGCAGTGGGAGTGGTGAGTCAATTCATGCATAATCCCAAAGAAAATCATCTTAGAGCTGTTTACCGAATTTTGCAATACTTGAAGGGCACTCCTGGAAAAGGAATTCTATTTACAAAGGGTCGAGGAATTACTTTGGAAGCCTATACAGATGCTGATTATGCTGGATCAGTAGATGACAGAAGATCCACATCCGGATATTGTACTTTTCTTGGAGGAAACTTGGTGACTTGGAGGAGCAAAAAACAAAACGTTGTTGCGAGGTCAAGTGCAGAAGCAGAATTTCGGGCTATGGCTTTAGGTATTTGTGAACTCCTATGGCTGAAAATAATTCTACAAGACCTAAAGATTGAATGGAATGGACCCATGAAACTATATTGTGACAACAAGTCAGCAATAAACATTGCACATAATCCAGTGCAACATGATAGAACGAAGCATGTCGAAGTAGACAGACATTTCATCAAGGAAAAATTGGATAGTGGGACAATATGTATACCATTTGTATCAACTGGAAATCAGCTGGCAGATGTTCTTACAAAAGGATTAAGTGGTTCTACATTGCAATCTATTATCGGCAAGTTGGGAATGAGTAACATCCACTCTCCAACTTGAGGGGGAGTGTCAGAACGAGTTGTACATGTGTTAATTAGTGGTATATTTTATAGTTAAATAGGATTAAAATCCCATAAATAGGATTTGATTAGCTGTGTATGTATTTATAGAAATTATTGGTCCTTACTTATAGAATTGATTGAGGGCAATGATAAGTATTTATTAGGAATTTCCTTTCCTAAATATATTGTATTCTATTTAAGAGCACAGGCTGCTCTAATCAATAATATAAACATTATCTCTGTCAAAATGCCATGGCGCCGCCATCCTTCACAAATTCACCACAGCATTTATCAAGAAATCCACCGCCGCAATCCATCATGGTCGCAACTTAGATGTAGTAATGTGTGCTGTTTTCAGTGTTATTGACTTACAAATCAACACATAGACTATGTATCCAATAGTATAAAATAAACAGAATCATTTAAAACTTGAGTTTTCAACTAAAAAATGTAATCTATGCGACATATTGAACAGCACGAGCAGCATCTATAGAACACCACCTAAGTTTTATCCAACTAATTATCTCCTAATATCTAGGTATCAAAGTTGAATCTGTCCACAATTTAAGATATCTGTTTAAAATCTTAAAATCTTAGTAATTGGAAAGAAAACCATTTTGTGTCCTATGTATGTCAAACATTTCATATTGAAGGTGTGTCATGTATCCAACACATGTTGGTGTACACGTGTCGGACACTCACATAACATAGACACAAAGATTTACATTCAATCACATCTATTTTTTCAAATCAATACCAGTGTCTTCGGATCAGTGTCATGTGTCCATGTTTTTGCTTTATAGCTTATTTAATGCCAAACAAGAAATACATGTTGCTATTATTATTGAATGTGAAAAGTTGGGCATTGCAACAAACCTTCAACTAAAATCCCCATGAGGAGAGCCTCAGTCCCTACTTTAGGATACTTAAGCTTCCTTGCTTCCAATTCTGCCATTGCATATGCTTTTACAGCTCTCGCCGACCACCTTAAACAAAACAAATCGAAGGGAACATCTCATCAATATAACCAAGTAACACAATTACATGAATATTGAAGAGTAAGCCTCAAACCTATGTTCTAAGCTATCACTATCTCTCCTATTTAATCTCAAAACTATATGTGGAATAATCATAACAGAATCAAATGATTCTGTTTGTACAGCTCATTAAAGATTAGGATTAATGTATTTAACTAGCTATTATTTCCTGGTCCTTTTTGTAATTAGAATTAGCATTCATGGAAAATTAATTCCCCTGATTCTTAGGTCAGATTTTTTTTCCAAATCCTACCTTGTGTATTCTATAAATACATTATATGTAATTCTCATCAAATACAAGGAAATATGAAATATATTTCTACATGGTATCAGAGCACGATCTGAACCATCCCTAACCTAGTGCCGCCAAACTATGGAGGATCCCAAATTTGATGAATCGCTCAAAGTGGAGACTGAATCATTTTCGACCAGTTCACACGAAAGGCTCACTCACCTCATCACAGGCCATAAATTAAATGGTCAAAACTATACCCAATGGGTAAGGTCGGAAGATCTTCCTCGAAGGAAAAGGAAGGGAAGGCTACACCACAGGAGGTTCAAAATGTCACGAAAAAGGAGACAAAAACTTTCAGAAATGGAAACTTGAGAACAGCCAAGTAACGTCATGGTTGCTCAATACCTTGACAAATGAAATTGGGGAAAACTTCATGTTCTATGACACTGCAAAAGAGACATGGGATGCAGTGAAGGAAACATACTCAAATGTTGACAATACATTTGTCGTATTTGAGATTAAAAGCATTCCTTCGACAGGGAGAATCTTCTGTTACTGAGTATTTTAATATACTTAACAAACACTGGCAGCAACTCGACATATATGAAGAGGTTACATGGTGTTGTACAGAAGATCAAAAGAAGTATAAGGAACCGGTGGAAAAAGATAAGATTTACAAATTCCTATTGGGGCTAAACAAGGACCTAGATGAAGTTCGTGGAAGGATCCTTGGAACCAAACCACTTCTCAAAATTCGAGAAGTCTTTTTAGAAGTGAGAAGGGAAGAAAGCAGGAGGAAAATCATGTTGAGAACACCCAACTCAGTTCCGTACAGCGAGAGCTCTGCAATGGCAGCAAGAGGGATTCAGCCTCGGCCACCACAAAAGAAAACCCGCACCTGGCGTGATCACTGCAAGAGACTAGGCCACACAAAGGAAACATGTTGGATCATACATGGAAAACCTTCAGAGACCAAATTGTTCAAAGGCAAGGAGGGCAGAGGTAACACATCATTTAACAATCAAGAAGTTGAGGTATACTCTAACTCATCTCTTTTTAGCAAAGAACAAATGGAGGCTCTCCAAAAACTCTTTCAGCGAACCATGTTAACTGCAGAAACAAATGGTACTGCCGTAGTGGCTCAAAGAGGTAATTACTTACATGCTCTAAACACTAGTAAGGAAAAAACAATATCATGGATTGTTGACTCAGGGGCTTCTGATCACATGACTGGAGATTTTACTTTGTTTAATAGTTATTCTCCATGTCCATATAACTATAATGTTCGAATAGCTGATGGTACACATTCTAAGGTCATGGGTAAAGGATCAATTATCATTTCACCAAATATTACACTTGACTCAGTTTTGTATGTGCCTAAACTGGATTGTAACTTGTTGTCTATTAGCAAGATTACAAGAGATTTGAAATGTGTTACTAAATTCTTCCCTAATTTGTGTGAATTTCAGACTTTGGAGTCGGGGAAGAATATTGGCAATGCTGAAGAGTGTGTTGGACTCTACCTCCTTCAAATGGAAAAATCAGAAGAAAAACTCAAGAATAATTATCATGTTGCAGTTGCAGTTTCAAGTGATAATAATCCTGTAATGATGTGGCATTATAGATTAGGCCACTCAAATTTCATATACTTGGAAAAAATGTTTCCCTCTTTATTCAATAAAAACAAGGAACATTTTGAATGTGAAATTTGCCAATTGTCTAAACATACCCGAAACCATTACTCACCCCAATCCTATAAACCCTCCAAACATTTTTCATTAATTCATAGTGATGTATGGGGACCATCACGAGTCCACAACATTACAGGCTCGAGATGGTTTGTCACCTTTATTAATGATCACACACGTGTCACCTGAGTGTTTCTAATGAAGGAAAAATCAAAAGTAGGGAGAATATTTGAAATTTATCATAAGATGGTACAAACACAATTCCAAAGCAATACTCAAATACTTAGAACTGACAATGGTCGTGAGTATTACAACCTTGCTCTAAATTTCTATCTTTAAAAGGTTGGAATTGTTCACCAAAGCTCGTGTGTGGACACTCCCCAATAAAATGGAGTAGCAGAAAGGAAGAATAGACACATTTTGGAAGTGACTAGATCAATCATGTTAGCCACAAATGTCCCACAACACTTTTGGGGAGAAGTTGTCCTTTCAGCAACTCACCTTATAAATCGAACGCCCTCCCGTACCCTTAACTTTAAGACCCCACTCTCCGCACTTCAAAACCTATTTCCAACCAGCAAAATCTTTTCCTCTATTCCATTAAAAATATTTAGATGCTCAACTTTTGTCCATAACCTCAACCATCACCGAAGCAAATTAGACCCAAAATCCATCAAATGCATTTTTCTTGGTTACTCTCCTCACCAAAAGGGATATAGGTGTTACTTTCCCCATACCAAAATTTTTTACCACCTATGGATGCAACCTTCTTTGAAAATCAACCCTATTACACCAAAACTGGTATTCAGAGGGAGCAATCATACATACATCATATCGAAAATTCAGAATACCAACTTTTGCCTCTTGAACTAGTCGAACCTATGCCTAAACCAGCTGGAAAATTACCAGACCAAACCTCTAACATTCAGCTGAGTGAAAGGACAACAGAAGCTATGACGGAAACAGGACCAATTATAATCTCATCCACATCTCAACAGGATTGTGATCCAAAAACAGGTAATTGGAAGGGTTTTTGTTATAGAAGGAGGAGGAAGGAGGTAGTGTCAAGCATAGCTCCAATGCAAAGCCATGAGTCAAACCAGACTCTAGAAAATGAAGTTCCCACAGGTAATATTCTTCCTAACTCTGAACATGTTGATACAACAGATATCAATATTCCTATTGCTATGAGAAAAGGGGTTAGAACTTGCACGAAACACCCTATTGAAAAATATATCTCCTATGGAAAACTATCACAAAGTTACAGGTCCTTTGTAGCAGCTGTTGACAACATCGAAATTCCAAATAATATTTAAGAAGCATTGCAGAAACCTGAATGGGCAGCAGCTGTAACAGAAGAAGTTCAAGCACTTGTAAGAAATGGCACATGGGAGATCATTGCTATACCAGAAGGGAAAAAAGCAGTAGGATGCAAGTGGATATTTTCAATTAAGCACAATGTTGATGGGAGTATAAACAGGTACACAGCTCGGTTGGTTGCTAAGGGGTTCACACAATCATATGGGGTGGATTATGAGGAGACTTTCGCCCCTATTGCGAAGCTCAACTCTATCCAGGTTCTACTATCTCTGGCAGCAAATCTAGATTGGCCCCTATACCAACTAGATATAAAGAATGCATTTCTAAATGGAGAATTAGAAGAAGAGGTATATATGCAAATTCCTCCGGGACTTGAATCACCTGGAACCTCCAACATTGTGTGTCGACTTCGAAAATCTCTATATGGCCTCAAACAATCACCAAGGGCATGGTTTGGTAGACTAACAAAAGTTGTCAAGCAAGATGGTTTTGTTCAATGTCAAACAGACCATACTATGTTTGTCAAGCACTCTTTGGATGGGAAGATAGCTTTGTTTATTGTCTATGTTGATGATATCGTAATTACGGGAGATGATGATGATGAACAAGTCAACCAGTTAAAGAAACTTCTAGCAAAAGAATTTGAAGTCAAAGACTTAGGAAAACTCAAGTATTTTCTAGGGATGGAAATTGCACGAACAAAGAATGGGATTTCAGTTTCTCAAAAGGAAGTACACTCTGGATTTACTTCAAGAAACTGGCATGCTTGGATGTAAAGCTGCCAATGCTCCCATAGAACAAGTAAAAAGGAGAGAAGATGAGAATGTACCAGCTAATGAAGATAGATATCAAAGTCTAGTCGGGAAACTAATCTATTTAACTCACACCAGACCAGACATTGGTTTTGCTGTAAGCATGGCTAGTCGTTATATGTCAAATCCAACTGAAACTGACATGAGAAATGTGAACAAAATTCTCCAGTACCTGAAAGGTACTCCAGGCCAAGGACTTTATTTTCAAAAGAACTCAAACAGAGGTATTGAAGTCTACACCGATTCTGATTGGGCAGGATGTTTATCTGACAGGAAATCGACTACAGGCTACTGCACATTTGTATGGGATAATATGGTAACTTGGAGAAGCAAGAAACAATTTGTTATGGCTAGGAGAAGCGCAGAAGCAGAATTCAGAGCTATGTCACAAGGCATTTGTGAAGGAATTTGGCTTAAGCGAATGCTAGATGAGATCAAAATTCCTACCAATCACCCGATGAAGATATTATGTGATAACAAGGCTGCTATTAGCATTGCGAAGAACCCGGTACGGCATGATAGAACAAGGCATGTGGAGATAGACCGACACTTTATCAAAGAGAAAATTGATCATGAAATTATAAGTGTTAACCATATTCCATCATGGCAACAAACTGCAGACATTCTAACAAAAGCCCTTCCAAGGAACATATACGAGAATATTAGATCCAATTTGGGTATGATAGACATCTACCACTCAGATTAAGGGGGAGTGTGAAATAATCATAATTGAATCAAATGATTTTGTTTGTACAGCTCATTAAAGATTAGGATTAATGTAATTAACTAGCCATTATTTCCTGGTCCTTTCTGTAATTAGAATTAGCATTCATGGGAAATTAATTCCCCTGATTCTTAGGTCAGATTTTTCTTCCAAATCCTACCTTATGTATTTTATAAATACAGTATATGTAATTCTCATCAAATACAAGGAAATATAAAATATATTTCTACACTATAGAAACCTAATAAATAGTTTCTAAACCATCCTCGATCAATCTAGGTCAATCTAGTTAATCTCTGAACCATGGCTTTAAATTGCAATCCGCTGATGCGGTCGCCTACGCAGCGGCATCAAGCCACAATTGCGGTGTAAATTAAAATCACGTAGGCAAGTGCATCAAGAACCGCATGACACAATTTCATCATGTTTGTTGAGTTATTCTATTCAAAAATGAAAATTTTAGAACCTCAAATCTCAATCTTCTCTATATGTAATTAAAATTCTTAACTTTAAGTATCTTTCAATTATGTATTTCAAATATCTCTCAATAAATATTCACACTGCCAGGCAACATCTGACCGCAATTTAAAACCATGTGCCGAACTATCACTCTCTCTTCTATTGTAAGAAGAGAACTAATGAAATGATAGTTTAGGCACCATTAATTAATTTAACTATATTTTTATAGTTCATAGAACAAATACTAGGGACCAAATTGAAGTTTCACACATGATTGAATATGAGCAACAAGAAAAGACAGACAAAAAAAAAACTCACTTTGGATTTGGGGTTTTCTGTGGTTCACCAGATTGTGGATTCCTGCAAAACAAACACACGCACAAAAAGGTCAAAACTTTAAACAATTAGAACCGACCCAGATGAAAATTCAAGAAACCGAAGAACTTACGGGTCGGTAGGGAGGCTAGACGGAACCGTTGCAGAGGAAGCACGGCAGTTGGTGATGGAAATTGAACGAGTTGAGGAAATGGGTCGTTGAAGGGTGAGTTTTGTTGGAAAGAGAGAAGTGAAAGAGAGAGTGCGTGATTGGTTGTTGTTGAGGTGTGAATGTGAGGAGTTTGAATGGGGAAAGAGTGTGTTGGCGTTGGGTTTGAGTAGAAGAGAAGAAGAAGAAGAAGAAGAAGAGAAAGTGGGAATGGAAGCCATTGAGAGAGAGAGAGAGAGAGAGAGAGAGAGAGAGAGAGAGATGGGTGGGTTTGGATGAATTTGTAATGTGCACAAGACTCTCATCTTTTCTAGTTGTGTTGAATTGAAAAAGACTCACTTGATTTTGAATTTTACAAAGAATTCACAAAGATAAAAAAGAAAGGTATTTTAAAATTTAATTGCAAATGGTTATTAGAATTGAGATTAGTTTTACTTAAGAAGATAATGAAAGATAAAATGAAAAATTAGTAATTTTTATTTTAAAAAAATTAAAATTAAGTTTTATTAGTAATTTATTTAAGGGTGTACATGAATATGTTTAGATTGAATTTAGACAAAATTAAAATCTAACCCATACAAGGTAAATTAATAGATGAGCTAAAATAATCACTCATATATCATTAAATCGATTTTTGATAAAATTATAAGTTGAATTGAGTTGGATAATAGATTATTCAATTTTTTTCTTTATATAAATTACAAATGATGTGTATTTCAAAAAATGTTCTAATCATTTTTTTCTTGAAAAATAATTTAGTCTTTTATTATTATTTTTTAAGTAACAGATTTTTAAATGTACGATAAAATTCATCATAAATATATTTTTAAAAGTAAAGTTGTATTTAGAGGTGTTTGCGGATCGGTTTGGTTCGATTTCGAGAAAATATGATGTTTAAATCGATCAAAAATATATGAATTGATTTGAATTGGATTTAGAATTTTTTTTTTATAAAGTTCAATCTAAACCAAATTGAAAAATAACGAATTGATTTCTGATGGATTGATTGGATACATTAAAAATATATATATAAATATTATAAAAAATATCTAAATGACATCAATTAATGTTTCATAATAACATACAAATTTTTAATTTTTTTCATTTCTACATATAAGTTGTGAATGTCACTGATGATTTTTTTCTTCTTCTTGAAGTTGAATATTTTATACTAGTTTCTATGATAATAACGATATAAATTATATGATTTAATATGGTTGGTTCGGGTAGACTGGCTTGCGGGTAGAATTTTAGAAATTCGTTGTCTGAACCAATTAATATCAGATTTTATTGGTTTGGTTCGATTTTTAACCGAACTAAAAAAATGTCTGATCCAAACATCATGGTTTGGTTTGAATTCCTATTTGATTTGGATTTGTTGAATCAATGAACACCCCTAGTTGCATTACAATAATACCAAAAAATGCATTACAATAATACCAAGAATTAATATCAAAATCATCAAAATTTGACGTCGAAAATAAGTTAAAATCACGAGTCACAAAAATAAAAAATATTCAAGAGATTCTAATTGATGCAATCAAAATCAAACACATCAAAGTCATCATCCACCAAATTATAAAAAAGAAAAGAAAAAAAGTAGTCACTCAATAACCCAAAAGTTTCATGGCTTGAGTTCGAGCTTATTCAAAACTCAATTATTTTGAATGAGTTTTCATTTTTGAAAATAATGTTCACCTAATAAGCCAATCCAACCCTTTTTTTAGTTAGTTTGAGTGGAATTGTCTGAATTTATTAGGTCTACCAAACTCATGTACACCCTTAAATTTAGGAAATGCTCTTACCATCCTAAGGGGTGCACCCCATGCCTCTAGAGACTCGAAATTCCCATTAATGCATCAGGAGATACATCTTCGGGCGTACTTAAAATCACACAAATCTTTATCTTTTTCATATACATTCCATTTTTAAAAAATATGTATATTTATATGTTATTTTAGGAGTATGTGAAGATGCATCTCCTAAATACCCCATGTACCCAATTGTGGTGTTTTTATTTACTAAATTTCATTTTTAGGCCAGTATATTTTAGGTCATTTTAGACCAACATATTTTAGGTCATTTTAGGCCATGAATTAAAAGAAAAATACATGCATTAATTGATTCAAACACATTACACAAATATGGAAAATTCACATAATTATCAAAGTATACCGATCATATATAAGTTGTTTCAAAAATACAAATAATACAACTAAACAAAAACCTACATGGTATGTCTAACCCCCACCTTCTCCTCCGCCTGCACTAGAAGGCATTCAGTGTCTCAGAAATCATGCATTTGACAAGGGTCAATTGGGGGTTGTCTTCCTGAAAAAGTCTTGCCTTTATGCTTGGTCTCTGTTGGTTGAAATCATGTTTCTAAATTTGTTACATGCAAGTATACATGTTATAATTGCAGAAAGTAATAAATATAAGAGTATCGTATCCATAGGGAGTAAAGTTACTTAGATTTGATTTTGTAAACTCCTATTCTTTTAAATTAAGCATGAGTAAGAAATAATAATAAGGTTGTTGGTGATGAGTTAGTGTTACTTATAACAAAACTGTAAAGAGTGAAAATGGGAGTGAAATGTATTAAGAGAGGTAGAGTTCAGCATAGATCCATTAATATTATTTATGAATTTATGTGTTTATACTTTGGAGTCGTGACAGGAAAGGTCAGAATGATCTTGTGGTGTATTTCTACAACATTCAAAACATGCATGCAAAGGCAAGGGAATAAATCTTTAAGCCTCACTTATAATCAAAGCTTGTATCTTTTAATAAATTTGATTTCCTTAATGGTTACAGCTTCTTATATCTTAGTAAGTTAGGTCAAGAAAATATATCTATCATACTTTTTCAACCATTTTTACTCATGAAATACGCTCGTTGTTAGATCTCTCTCAACACCAAGTCGTTACTTATTTCTAAGTTTATCAACAGAACTCTCTCTCTCTCTCTCTCTCTCTCTCTCTCTCTCTCTCTCTCTCTCTCTCTCTCTCTCTCTCTCTCTTCCTCTCTCTCTCTCTCTCTCTCTCCAGCTAACTTCTCTTTATATAGGCCAAGGATTAGGGTTGGTATCTTGCATTGGATCATGGTCTTTTCCTATGAATCACATCAAGCCCAAATGGACTAGCGCCAAAAGACCAACAACATTCCAAAGCGACACAAGGATCCGTATGAGAGGGGACAACAGTAGGAGTCAAGGTGGCGTGTGGCAGAATCAGTAGCAAGCACAGGCGACGCTGGTCTGACTAAAGCAGAGTACGAATGTACTAGCTTTTGTCTTTTAGATTCTCCATTATCATCTTTGAATTTGAATAGCTTTATTCTCTTTTTTTTTACCACCAAGTTTTCCCTCCTTTATTTCTCCTTTCACACTTTCCTTAAGGCCAACAACTTCCCTCATTTAAATTCTCTTGCCTAATAATTCTTCTTGAAATTGCCAACTTGCAGTAGCCCAGTCTGTCTTACCTCCACTTGACCCTACTAACCTTTTGTACACATGTAATATGGTGGGAGAATTGAATTGGGTGTTTTGAGTTTTATCACAATTGTTGCAAATAGCAAGAGTCGTCATCGACTTTTCTTTTATCCAATAAAGGAAAGGGTGAAAAGAACAGGAAATACTTTTTGAGAATTTTCTTGAGTTCGAGGGGTAGGTTATGAAAAGGGAAGGTATTAGCACCCTTTCCATTCGTAGTTATCTATGGCTCTTAGTTGCTAGCTCATTTTGAAATGCTTTTGTGAAGGTGTTTGTGTTTTGTTTGAAAGTATTTTTGAAAAGTGCCTTTATTTAGGCAAACTTTGTAATGATTCTCGTCTCTATAAGAATGTATACAAAGTGTTGACTTTTGAAAACATTTCATGAAAGTGTTGGTGTGTTTGAAAGATGTTTTTATTTTGGAATATTTGTGAGCAAGCAACTATGAGCGTTCTACCTACTCAAAAGAAAGTTTTTGTTCTTCTCCTCCTCTTTTAGATAGTGTTATCTTACCATTAGTTAGTAATAAACCTTATCATTGGATGTGAAGGACGGACGTGAGTCATCGTACAGTCATAGAATGCAACGTTGTAGGATACTTTAGCAATTTGTCGTAAGGGTCTAAGATCGTTTACCGAAGGCAATATCGAAGGGTCATCGGGGACTACGATCTTGTATTCTAGGGTCTTTGCTAAAGTATCCCAAGTTTGAGGGACGTGACTGTTTTTATCCGAGGCAACAAGTGTGAGTTACCCTAGAGGTGCAAGTGTGTAAAGTGTATTGTTTTCATGCCTTTTGTCTTGAATTAGGGTTGTCTATTTATTTGGTTTTAAGTCTTGTCATACAAACTCTAATTACTAGCAATAATATTGAAAGCGATAAATTGGGGAAATTAAAAATTCTACGTTATTACATCATTTTAGGGGATGGGGATATAAATTACAAATGAGGATGAAAGCAATTAAAATCTAATTACTATTATAACCATATTGAATAATGAATAACAATAAAGATATACAAAATATAAAGATAATGTAAAAAGAAAAGAAAATTGTTTTTGTTTGAGTTTTTTGTATGAAAAGGTTTTAACCTAATTAGTTTAAAATAGAAATTAATTAATTAAAGTCTAAGTTTATTTAATTAAGAAGGGCAAATAAAAGTAAAAACCTAATTCTAAATTTATTTTAATTAAATTAAGAAAGAACATATTTTTTAGGGTTTTTTTGTTTAATAAAAATAAAATGGAAGTAGAAAATTAGTCTAAGTATTTAATATAATTTTTTTTTTTGTATTTTCAATAAGAATAAAAATAATAAAAAATAAAATAAAGAGAGGAAAATAAAATAAAATAATAAAATAAAAATAGTAAGTCAGGGGGTTTGAAAATGATTTAGGGGGTAAACAAGTAAAATAGTTTGGTTTACTAGGCCCAAGTCTTTTTTTGTTTGAAGTCAGAAAAAGAAATAAAAAAATGGGCATGCGTGTTATATAGTGAACAAGGGGTGTTGCTGATTAAAAGAGCAAATGGCCCAATGGAGGGAGGCCCAAGCGCTGATGGCCAAAAAATGAAACAAAGAAAATGTTAGAAAACAAAACAAAAGGTCTATGGGGTTCGAACCCAGGACCTTATAGGGTATGCCTTACGCGCGCGCTTCTTGCCACTAGAGTGACTATACATCCGTTTATTTATACAAAACCAACATATTATATTACAAACTCGCTCCTGATTGTGTCATCTTCTTCTTCCTCGCGCCAGTTGCTTCAGCAACATTTTTGAATTTTCAAACTTGCTCATTTCTCAACCATTTCAGAAAGTGTAAACATCAAACTTGTTAGAAATTTCATCACGATTTTAAATATGTAAATAACTTAAACTATGGATCAAAGATAAGCACTAATTTTGCTTGGTACCAAATTCTGACCTAATTTATCAGAAAGTTCAAACTCAAAATTCACATCACTCAAGTAACATAAATGAAATCTAAGGCATGGTTAGCTTCAGAGTTATGATGTCTACATTTTTTATTCACAAAGTAACCATTAATGATGCTTGTAGAGAGAGTTCAAAGTTTGAAAAACTTACCTCAAAATTAGAAATCGTGTTTGATGATTGAGCACTCCTTGAGATGTGATGATCTAGATAGCTTCACTGAACCTCCAGGAAGCTAATGCAATGCTTACTTTGGATTGAGAGTGGTTGTATTATTTTGGAGAAGTCAATATGCAGAGCTCTGTTTTTGGTTATGGAAGATGAGGAAGATGATGTTACATTTGGGAAACATGTGGGGATGAGTTGTTTATTATGTATAGATGCTTTGTGATTGATTTTGAGATAAAACGCACGAGTGGATTGGGAGATGGAGGTTCAAGGTCAGAAAGGCCACAAAAATGGAGTTTTGGTGCAAGTTATGATTTGAGGGAGTTTTAGAGAGTTTCAGCGCTTGTGAATTTGTGTCCTAGGTTGAAAATACATGCCTCTATTTATAGAGAAAGGTTTGAGGGCTTGAAGTTATCAGAAAATAAAGATCACATGTTATGGTTTTTTGACTTGTTTTTGAAGCAATCTTGACAAACATTATCCTAATATGAAGTATAAGGCTTGTAGGGTGGTTGACAGGCTCTAGACAAGTTGCTTCTGGCTTTGAGATTATGTATGTGCATAAGGAACAAGTTCAAAGCTCAAGGAGAGTGGACTTTGTGATTAAAGTCACTTTTCCAAAATGGCAACGTTACCTTTGTGCCAAAAATGGATTAATCACTTGGATAATGGCTCAAATGCTTGGACAATGGCTTAATCAGTTGTGTAAGCATTTAATTATTGAGTGATTTGCAAGTTTTAATCCTTCAAAGTGAGATTTATATAACATGGCTTGAGATTTGGTTAAGTGCTCTTCATGAACATGACCTATAATTCAAGAATGGATGCCCAACTTCTTGCCTTCGATTCTCTTAGATAAAAAATGATCTCTTCAAATTCTTGGACATCTTGGAAAGATTGAAACATCCTCTACAACTTTCATGGTTTACACTTTTGCAAAATCTAATTGGAACTATATGAAAAATGGTCAAGAATCTGGGACAAAAATCTGCCTAAACTAGGTCAAAATTTCACTAAGTGTTTAAGAAAAAGTGCATGACTTCATGGGCTTATAACTCAAAATCTAAGAATTTTTTTGGATATGAGCCCTCTAATACAAAGTTGTATATCTCATCAATATATACAAATCTCATGTTTAAAGTTTCCTTTGAATCATCTTGCATCTTGGTGAATAATTGGCATGAAGTAATGAAATTATCATGTATAAAACACTTAGAAAAATTTCTAAGTCTTGAAAAGATTGACTTTTCAAATTGACTTTTGAATTTATTGATTTCTTGATG
Organism: Vicia faba; assembly: GCA_948472305.1. Lineage (NCBI taxonomy): Eukaryota > Viridiplantae > Streptophyta > Magnoliopsida > Fabales > Fabaceae > Vicia > Vicia faba. The sequence goes on along the minus strand of OX451735.1, from coordinate 648,438,732 downwards.
ATAAAGCTTCATATTCTTCAAATGTATTGATGAATTGTGATCTTTAAAACTCAAATTTGACCAAAAAATCAAAGTTTGACTTTTTGGTGTATCAATTGACTTTCATCAGTTGACCCAAAATTCAACTATCAATCCAATGATTTTACAAGATGATTTGAACCATGAGATTAGATCAACATTTTATATTTGAATCCTTGAGATTTTAATTCAATCCATTGGATTATGTATTAGGTTAAAAGTCAGTAATCCGTCAATTACAGTAAAAAACCCTAATTTTTGACCACTTTGCCCTTTTGGTAAATTGAGTGTTTTTCTTGAGGGATTGTGATCAATACTTGATCAAATGATGCATAGGAATTTAAAATGTTGATATTGGTTAAAAATATTGAAGTTTGACTGTAGGTTGACCATAGTTGACTTTTTACCCAATACAATTGTTTTTCAGCCATCTGGTCAATTGACTGAGCAAAATTGTGATTCAAGACTTGAACCTTGACATGAGTATTCTTGGAGGTCTATAATAATCCATTAAATTATTTGAGGTATTATCAGTCTAGTTGTCCTTGTGAAAATAAAAACCCTAATTTGAGGCATCAGTGTTTAGGAGATGGTTTGACCTAGTCAACACTTTTGCAAACTTGAGCCATTGGAGATTTTTGTGAGGAATATCTTGAGAAAAGAGAGGGAAAATTTTTGGGTACAACAAGTGCCCCTGTTCAATCTTCTTAAACCTGAAGAGGTAGATTGGCGAGTGTTGTACCCCAATTTTTGACCCTAAGATCCCTCTATCACATCATATCAATTTAATCACAACAAGATCACACACTAAGGTTTAGTTCTTCTCCTTATCTTTAGTTTTGCTCTATGGGGAATCACCAAGCACCTTGACTTGTATTTTGTGATCATCTATGTTTTGATTATCCTTTAACTAATTAATATAATAAGTGTTTGCCCCAATTGATTATGTTGTAGGAGAAAGCATAACACATTCCATCAAGATTGATCTATGGATTCATGAGTTCATTTTTATGCCTTCATCAACAAAGCTTCATTGAGACTCAAGCCTCAACATTTAAGATGAATCAATATCATGACAAACTCTATTATGATTCATCATACTTCAAGTTGTTAAAGATGGTTCAAAGGTACAAGGATTGATTGAAGAATTTTGACTCAATTGGGTAAATCATTGATTCATTGATCACAAGTGCACATCTCCTTCAATTCACAAGATCTGAAAGTGGTTTTGGTTGCTATGGTTTCTCCTTATAATCCTCAATAACTCATATTCACATGACAAAAGTATTTGTCTAAGGAGGTAGGTCAAAATTGCAAAGGTTTCCCAAGGCATTTTCTTGCTCTAGGAGCTCGAGTTTTGAACTTCAAAGGGGTATATCTTACTCATCTTTTGGTATTTTTGAGTGATTCCAAATACATGCTTCTATTCAAAGTGGTTATTAACAAATTATTTTAAAAGTTTCAAGGAAATTTTGTGTGTAAGAAACTTGATGATGAAGAAAGATTACAAGTCCTCTAGATGAACCCTCAAATTTCATTAGGTGATTTCAAAGGATCATAACTTGGTCAATTTTTATCACTTTGAGCCCATTCTTTTTCCACAATGATCTTAAAGATGTTAAATTCAACCCATCTTTTAAGTGTAAAGTGTGAAAATGGATGGAAGATGCCCTAAGGATGCAAAAGATTATAGGTCATTTCATGAATTTTTGCCAACTTCAACAAGTCACAACTTTCTCAATTTTTGGAGATTTTGAATGTTTCAAGTCTCAAAATGTCATTCAAGAGACCTACTTCATGCCATATTTTTTTATTAAGAGAAAATTTCAAGTGGAAGGCCATGTTTGGATGCAAGACATTACAAGTCATTTTTAAAGAAAAAACTTAGAAATTTTCTAAGTATAGAAAGTCAACCTTTTTTTTCTCAACTTTGACTCATTACAACTTTCAGTTCAAGCATCCATTTGGTCCCATTCTTTGCACATTGAAAAGCTTGTAACCTCATCTTTCTAAAGCTTCAAGAATCATGTCCTAAAACTCCTTGAGTTGAGAATGCCATTGATTTGAATTTAGTAACTTGAAACTGAAGTTTCTCCAAAGTCAGAATTTGAAATCTTTGTTTTGGCTTATAATCATAAAATTGTCGTGCATTTTTGCTTCTAATCATGTTTAGTGAACCTCCAAAATTGATTAGCACCTCAAAACGCAAAGAATAGTTGAGTTTTAATGAAAATTAAGTCACACTTCACTCGTGCTTGACCTCCATTTAATTTCCCTCCAAACTTGATTGTTTCCTCTAATTCTTAATCCCATTCAATCCCATATAAATAGAGGACCTTATTCCATACTTTGACACAAGCTTTGAGAGCTAAACAGACCTGCCAAAACTTCATTCAAACTTTAAATTTTTTAAATCAGTTTCAGGATTTCAAGCCTCCTTCTCCAAATTTCTGTTCACATTCATCATTCTCCATCATCACACAAACTCTCCAACACTTGAACCAAGCAAATCGAGCCACATTTCAAGCTACATAAGTCCAGTTTCAGAGCGCTATTTTTGAACTTCGTTCAGGTAGAATTCTTAACTATTTGGATCCAAACGAAGCACTAACTTACTCTACTCATCCTTCTGATTCTCATACTTCTTACAATTTTTAAAATCATTAAGAATTGAGTGAGAAATCTCAACTTAATTATGCTCGCTATTTTGTGTTTTTGATCCATAACTCCTTGCACACTTTACATAAATTTGGCGCGATGGTGGGATTAGGATCGTCTTGAAGAGACGAATCCAATGATACTAGTCTGAGTCTCTAATTTTTCCATTTGAAGAAACTCACAAAATTCCCATTGCAGAGTGTCTGAAGGTTGAAGATGATGACATGTCTCGTGTCAATCAATGATAACACGCCAATTGTTTTATTTTTATTGGTTGTTTTTTTTGTCCAGTGTGTTTTTAAATAAGGTCTATACCAAGCACAGTGTGTCTGGTCCACTTGACCAGCTTACTAACGTGTTTTGACTATGATCTGATGGTCCACATCTTTTTAGTTTTATTTTTATTTTTTGATTTTATATTTTAATTGTTTTAAATTTCAAAAATCTGTAACTCTTTTATTTTTAATCCAAAAATTATAAAAAATACACAAAAATACCTTGAATTATTTCTAACTTTGTGAATATTTTTTTTCATATTTTTATTTTGATGTTTGATATTTTTCATGAATTTTGCTTTGTTTGCTTTATTTTAATTGTTTTAAAAATACTTTCTGAAATTTTTAAATTCTGAAATTTTTTATAAAAATCATTTTCATCATTTCTGACCTTCAGAACTTTTTTTTTTTTGGAATTTTATCTTAATTTCTACTATTTTTGATCTTTTTTCCTTTATTTGAGCAATTTAAATTAGTTTAAAAATAATTTATGGCTTTAAAAAATTATCAAAAACTTCATAAAAATATTTGAATTCATTCCTGATTTTTCTAGGGTCTCACTTAAGTTTTCTTGAGTGATTTGAATATAATTGTTATTTTCCCCTTATTTCCAAATTTAAAAATCATTTAAAACCTTTTTATTTTATTTTAAATATTATTTTATTTTTTTGTACATATTATGGCTGATCTTGGACTATGAAGTTTTGATCATGAATTTTATTAACATCATTGGATCCATGTTGTTGAGTCTAACTCCATAAAAATGGATGAATGCTTTTAATAATAGTTTGATTAAATTTTTTGTTCAAATGTGGTTTACTTTTTACCCTATTTCTTCTTCATCTCATCTCTTTCTCAATTGTACTAAATGTTATTGGAGCATGATTTCCATATCATGTCTCAAAGCATATGGTACATAGATTGCTATTGACCAGCCTCAAAATAGGTATGACTTTTATATAAGTCCACTTACGATTGCTTAACATAACGCTAAATTTTGTCCTGATTCGAGAAATGATCATTCATGGCCCAAACCCATATTTGCAAGCCCAAGTATGTTAATTTGAACCCTTTGATCCAATAACCTTGAGATTCATTGTTAGGAGGCTTTGGTTCTACCAATCATCTAATAAATCTTCATCAATTTTGGTCAAAGTGGATCACTTAAACATTATTGACCATTTAATGTTGCCTTACGAATTCTTAAATGGTTCATATACTTGACAAAAAGCAAATGCAACTTGTTATTGAGAGGCTTTGGTTCTGCCGATCCTCTAATGAGTTCCAAATGCAAGTTTCAAGATGGTCATTCAACTAACCACTAATTTCTAACAATTGACTTTATTTTATGTCTTTTACCTTATGCTTTTTACTTTATGTACCATTTACTTTAGCATTTACATTTCATGCTATTCTCATCTTTGCTCATTTGAGCATTTATCTTTTATGTATTTCTTATTTTGCTCACTTGAGCTTTTCTTTTCTTTTTGAAGATACTTAATAATCAACTTGAACCCTAAAAACTTTAAAGTTACTTGGACTACTTGGTTACTATCCTTGGCATTTTGGAGACATGAACCTCTTGGACTTAGGATTAGAAGCCTTGACCTATTCTGGAGACTTTGTTACCTCAACTATTATTTTGTCTAGAGTTCTTGGGGTTTACCCCAAGACATTGGATTGCTTGTTTGTTTTGTGTGCAGGTTATTGTGGTTACATGCTTTGTCTGTGATCTGGAATTCATCTGTATATAGTTGTTACTCTACCCAATTTTTTTGAAGACTTAATGCAATTGAAGTTTGGTTCTCTTAAGAGGTTTATTATCTTTGTTTGTTTGGTTTCAAATCCAAAGGATGGGAATTTTACATTGACTCATTGTGTCAAGTGTTGGCTTCTTGTTAGTTAGACAATTCTTTTCTCTATATTTTATCTTATGCTTTAGGATATTCCCTTCATCTCCTCCCATCTTCTTTAATTTCAAAAATCTTCTCCCTCCTTTTGAAAATTCTTCTTGTTTTAAAAACTTGAACCATTTTCATAATAAACTTGGATTTAGGTCCATGCATTTTCAAAATATTTTCATGAATCAAACCTTAATTAACTTAATAAGACCTTGACATTTTTTAGAGAAGACTTAAAGTCAAACAATCTCATTTAAATCATTTTTCCACTTTGGATTTTACCTTAAAACTTTTCTCAAAAGATTAGACTCTTGTCAATCCTTGTCGTGATGCAAACAACTATAATTCTAAGATATGTAGTGAAGTGAGATATTTTCCACTTAAGTGTTGAGTGAGGCTTTTGTTGATTTTAAAACCCAAGCTATATCCTCCACTTTGAGATGACACAAATTCTCCTTTCTCATGATTGTGGGTAGTAAGCATGTTTTCCATTCGGATATAACAAAGGTGTCTTATCTCTTAAAATTAACCAACACACTTGTGTTTAAAATTTTTTTTAAAGGTGAACTATGTGTGCCCTGATCCCCTATTGCACTAAAAGGTGGTATGTAGGCACTAAAGATTCACAACCACGGCGGGTGCAAAAATTATTAAAAAAACACTTCTTTCCTTATCTCCACCATCTATTTTTATACAACATTTTATAGCCAAAATATACAGATTTTCAAAGAGGTTCATGCGGAGTACCATAGATGTTCAGGGTGCTAATACCTTCCCTTTGCATAACCAACCCCCTTACCTAGATTCTTTCCTCCATCTTTTTGGGTTATTCTATCTTTTCCCATTCATTTGGAAACAATAAAGCGCGATGACGATTTTTATTTTTTGATCTGTGCGAGTTAAGTCAATCCAATGGCTTAGTCTCAATATTTCTACCGCTACAGAAAACAAATGGCGACTTCACTGGTGAAAGATTGACCTCTTGCTGGTTCATCCCTAAGTGGGTTGAGTCTATCTTTGTTTATATATGTATATGTGCCATTGTTTGTTGTATATTATGTGCTATATATGTTTTTCTGGATTTTCCTGTTTTTCAAGATGCTTGGTGATTTCTCATAAGTCCTATACCCGGACTTGGGCGAACTTAAGATAGGACGGGCGGTATAGTCATGTTAACTTTGAGGGAGTAATCCCAAAAAAAGAGACATGAGATCCCCAACTCAGTGGAGGACCCTTTGATTATAGTTTCGTTTATCGAGTAATCAGGAAGACGTGCTACTTTCAACCTGGGAGCCTGCTGAAACTGAGGACTGTAGAACCTTTAACCCATTTTGACCTTTTAGGTGTAATGCAGAAGTTATGACGGAGTAATCCGGAAATAGTTGTCACGCGATACTACGCTCGGACGAGTTTTTCTTGAGAATATTACTAATCACCGAGTTAATCGAGAAGTTGGTAATATCCGAAGGAAGGATGTAGACTTTGGGAACCTCTAGAAACTTGTTTGGCAGGTGATAACTTTTAGACCATACCTTATGGGTAGTACCTTCGACCTTATGCTCGTGACGTTGAACCTATGAACCCTATGTTTGTGATCTTGTGTGTGATTGTTGCATCATACATACATGCACCCATGAGCATCTCCTAAAGACATTTTGTTTCAAGGGACTTAAAAGTTGACTCTTTGTGAATATCGCAGGTACTTTTTGACTATGGTTTCTGGAAAAATAAAGACCGGGAAATACAGTTCCAAAGATCCCAAGATAGATATGATGAGTCTGATTCCCAAGATTGAGAGTCCTACAGATTTTTAGAGGAAGTATGGGTCCATCATTTCTCTTATGAAACTCAGGACGAAGGAGGGTATTCTCTAGACTTTGGTCTAGTTCTATGATCCGATGTATCGATGCTTTACTTTCCCTGATTATCAGTTGATGCCTACATTATAGGAGTATTCTTATTTGTTAGGTTTACCTATTACCGAATGTGTTCCTTTTACTGGTTTGGAGGGTGATCCAAAATCTCATGAGATTGATGCTTTGATTCATCTGGGAAAGTCTGAGGTTGAAGCCCACATGACTACCAAAGGAGGTATTAGAGGATTACCAGCTCAGTTCTTATTAGAGAAAGCTTGCTACTTCGCTAGGATGAAGAGTACAATTGCTTCTGAGGCCATCTTTGCTCTACTTGCTTATGGATTGTTCTTATTTCCCAATGTCGACAAATTTGTGGATATCAATACCATCAGGATCTTTATGATTGAGAACCCAGTCCCTACATTATTGGCTGATGCTTATTACTCCATCCATCTTCGAGATTCTTATCATGGAGGGATGGTCATTTGTTGTACGCCTTTGTTGTATCAGTGGTTTATTTCTCACTTTCCTTTTGTCTGATGCTTTCTGGGATGTTAGGGAGGAGCCTCTGTGGGCTCCAAAGATTATGGCACTCACTCATTCAGATATTATTTGGTATCATCAGGCTAACCATGATGTAGGGATTGTTGACAGTTGTGGTATTTTCCCCAATGTACCTCTTCTTGGTACAAAGGGAGGAAATAACTACAATCTCGTTCTTACACGATGATAACTTGGATATCCGATAAGGGATAAGCCAAATAGTATTCATGTGAGCGGTTTCTTCCTTAAAGAGGGAGAGGTTCATAAGGAAGCTAAAGAGGCGATTGTGAAGGCTTGGCGTCATATTCACAGGAAGAGTAGGAAGGATTTGGGACCTAAATGGTCTATTTTTTTGGAGCCTTATCTTCAATGGATACAAGCAAGAGCCATCCAGCTGAAGATGTCGTATTCCCGTGAAGCATCCATGCCTCATATGTTTGTGAAGACCACTTCTCCCCTATTAGACGATGTAGAAGAGCTTCAACTCGCTTTAGTCAGGATGCATCAAGAAAAGGAAGCTTGGAAGAGCAAGTGTCATACTTTAGAGGTATCCTACCGAGCAGACTTGAAGGAGAAATACGACTTGATCAAGATTCTTGAGAGTCGTGCTGTATAGGCAACGGAGAGGAAAGAAGATTTATTTTCCTCTAAGCCTCAGTCAGGAATTAGTTGTTCACTTCCCGACTCTGATGATTGGAAGGAGGTCACCACCAGGTATACGGAAGAAAACCAGAGGTTGAAGGCTCAAATTCCATGCTCAGAGGGAAGCGTCAACGTGTAGAGTGATCTCCATCAAATTTGTTTTTTTAGGTTTTTAGACTTTCATATTGTACTTGGGATTATTGAAACTTGTACTAAAAAGTGTAATCCATTTTGAGATTATTATAATGAGATTTTTCACTATTTCAAATGTGTTATTACTTTGATATTTTCAAATTGTCTATAAATCTTTGAGTCCCTTGAAATGTTAATAATAAAATAAATCATGTGCATTGTATATCATGCATAATATTGCACATACTTATTAAATTTTTGTACATATCCAGGTGTCTTACTGAGCTTCTTTACTTCATTCAGCAAGTTGTCTCATCAGTATAATACTCGGGCCAATTTCAGAAGGAAGATGGATAATCTAGAACAAGAAAAACGCGAGTTGTGCAAGGAAGTTTCTGCTCTGAAGGTCGGTATGGCCAATCTCACTGCTCTAATAAAATCTTTGGTGGCTGCTCAGAATCAGCCACTAATTGCTCAGCCTCAACAGACAATGATTGCTACTGAAGCTCCGATTGTTCCTGTTTCTACTACTCCACCTGCTGTTGTTCAAAATCGTATGCCTCCGGGATACCCTTAGGGAATGCCAGAGAACTTTATACCAGAAGGTTATAATCAGGATGCTCAAGTTGCTTCACTCGCTCAGATTGCTGCGGCTCCTACACCTTTTGTGGTGCATATCACCCCTGCTACTAGAAATGAGACTCACTATGTTGGACCTCCCTTGGTGAATGTGGTCCTGTTTGCTAATGATGAAGTGTATCGCCCTATTCCTCCACCAAGTGAAAGCTTGGGTTTCTATGATCGAATGGACTATTTTCAAGACCAGTTTGATAAGATGCAGAAAGAGTTGAGGGCCCTCAGAGGAAAAGAGTTATTTGGGCAGAATGTGAATGATATGTGTTTGGTGCCAAATGTGAAGATACCTACAAAGTTCAAAGTGCCATAGTTTGAAAAGTACAAGGGAAACACTTGCCCTCGTGCTCACTTAGTGATGTGTGTAAGGAGAATTTCTACCCACACAGATGATCAACGCTTGTTAATTCATTTCTTTCAAGACAGTTTGACTGGTGCAGCGTTGAAATGGTACATGAGCCTGAACAGTGCCAATATTCATTCTTTCAAAAAATTGGGTGAAGCATTTATCAGACAATACAAATACAATATGGACATGGCACCTGACCGTGACCAACTCAGGGCCATGGTCCAAAAGGTCAAGGAGTCATTTAAAGAATATGCAAAGAGATGGTGTCAAGTATCCGCCCAGGTGATTCCTCCAATGGAAGAAAAATAGATGACAAATATTTTTCTAAATACACTAGGTGCATTCTATTATGAAAGAATGGTGGCGAGTGCACCCAGTGATTTTACCGAAATAGTGGGAATGGGCGTCCGTTTAGAAGAAGCTGTAAGAGAAGGTCATCTGACAAAGAGTGAAAATTCTGGCAATACAAAAAAACCATCATTTGGATTTGTTAAGAAGAAAGAAGGAGAAACAAACATTGTTATTCAAGAAAGAAGGGTTAATCCTCCTAGAAGAATTCATCAGCGCCATCAACAGGTTGCCTCGATAACTCCGATTGTAAATGCTACTCCGACTACAGTCGCTTATTAAAGACCAGCCCCTCAATGAAGTCAAGGGTAGAATCATATAAGAGAGCCTTTTGACGCTATACCTATGAGTTATGCAGAGCTACTCCCATCATTGATCTAGAAAAAGTTGGTCCAGACTAGGTCACCCCCTGGTATACCATCCCCTTTTCCTTGGTACTATAAGGCAGATCAGACGTGCGCTTTCCATCAAGGTGCACTAGGGCATAATGTGGAAAAATGTTACCCTCTGAAATCCGAGGTACAAAAAATTGTTAGATCTGGCCTTTTGTCCTTCAAAGATGTCAGTCATAATGTAAAAGATAATCCTCTACCAAAGCATGAAGGGACGAATGCTGTCAATGTGACACCCCAAATAATCCGATTATTAAATAATTAAAATTTTAATTATTGATTTAATTGGAAATTTAATTATTGGTATTTTTGGATTATTGGAATTAATTTAATTAATTAAAGGAAAGAAGTATTGGTGGTGTGAAGAGTGATTAGAGGGTGTGAGGGGTAAAATACTCTACTCTTACTAATTACTAATTTAATTATTTTATTGGAATAATAAAAGGAGTATTAAAAGGAAAAAGAAGAGAAAGAGAGTTATTTTGGAATATTCATCATACGTGCATTTGAGAAGAGGAAAAAGAAGGAGAAAACCGGAAGCGTCAGAATTCGAAGAACCCACAAGGTAAGGGGTGATTTCGATTAGTTAATTCGTATTATCGGTTTAGATATTCAATAGTATGGATCATAGTATGTTAGGGAATCCCGGTTTGGAATTCTAGGGTTCCGTAGAATTGTCCCTATTGCGTCGAATTGTAGGTTGAAAACCATTAGGGTGTCAGATGATAAAAAGGAATGATGAAATAATGTTGTTTGATGTTATAATGGTGCAAAATGGATGTGTTTTGGTGTTTCTCATGTTGCAATTCGTATGGGTATGTTTGGAATTGGTTTAGAATGAATAAATGCTGTCAAAAGTGCAGAATTTGACTCTGCAGGTCGTGGGAACCGGTTCCCAGTGGGGAGGAACCGGGTTCCACTGTGTGAATTTATAAAAACTGGCAAAAATGCACGTAGGAACCGGTTCCTGTATAGGTAGGAACCGGGTTCCCATACATTTTTCCAAAAGCGTGATTTTTGAACTTCGCAGGAACCGGTTCCTGCATATGTAGGAACCGGGTTCTGCTGTAACTTTTTGAAAAATATTAAACTTTGAAAATTCATAACTTTCAAACCGTAAGTCCGTTTTGAGTGCCGTTTTAGACGTTATTTCTTAAATTTAATGCTCTATTTTATAAAATGAAAAGATTTCCTAAAACCTGAAATTATTTTGAAAATGAGTCAAATCCCGGAATAAGTGATTATTGGCTAACGCACATGGGTGTGTATGTAGCAGTGAACCTGTGATGGATGGATGTATTAGTATTGTGTGAATGAAAGGCATGTTTATGTTGCTAATGATGGTGTGCATGATTGTTGAGATATCATGTTTTTGGTTTTGGTTCAGTTATGATAAATTGATGTATTTCATAGACTGATTCGATGTTGCATGCTAGTGATGTGCGTGCATATGCATTGTTTTGGTGAAGTTAATTCCCATTGTGTGGAATTTGACTTGTATTGCCGTTAACCGATACCCGGGTGATGATGGGTGGTTAGTCTGGATTTGTGTCCGGGTGTTTATGGACGAATCGATGGTTGCTGTATCCGGTTGATGATGGATCAGTGTTGGGTGACTTGGTAACGTGTTGGTACCACATGCATTGTGTCTGCATTTGTGTTTGAATGGAATTGTAACATGTTAGGATGTCTTCCAATGTTACAATTCTTTGGTTGATTATTGATTTGTGCATAATGACTTGTATGATTGGAACTGCGTGTTGAATCTGAATTTATGCTAAAATGGGTGAAATAATATGCTTGTGATATAATGTTGATTGAGAAGCTTATAATGCATGTTAATTATGAGAAATCTCACCCTTACTTTAACAATTTCAGATTAAAGTTAGCAGCTCAGGAGTTGGTGAGGATGGCTCTAGAGCTATGTTACTTTAAGTCCGCGTGTCAGTGTCGTGCTCTGATAGGTTGTAACACTGGGGAACGTTTAGTTGAGGAATTAGTTATTATTCAATTGTTTCTTTGAATTTCATTGGGAATAATTATGTTTTGGTTTATTCCGTTTTGGTTATGGTATTTTTCCGCTGTGTAAGACATGGTCTTAATTTGATTGAATTATTTGAATAATGACCCTCAGTGTAGCATGACTACTGTTTTATTGGAAGTTTTATTTATTTCATAATTGTGACATCCCTTGTTCCGTGTTAACTCTGATGGAATATGTATTTAATCATTGATATAATTAATATTATTCGGGGTATTTTAGAAGGGGTGTTACAATAGTGGTATCAGAGCATAGTCGGTCTTGTCTTATGTTGTTATCCCTTTTGTATGCGACTAGTGTAAGATGACACTGTCGATACTTGTGTGCTGATGAGGTTGTTTTGTAATGTTACAGAACAATGACCGGAAGAGGTAACGGAAGAAACGACGATGCTATTGTTGAAGCATTGGGAATGTTGGCTGGAGTACTCGGAGGGAACCAGCAGGGAGCTGTGATTGGTGCTGACCGACAATTGGGGAATTTTCAGAGGAATAATCCTCCGTTGTTCAAGGGTGCACATGATCCCGAAGGTGCTCAAAAGTGGTTGAAGGAGATCGAGAGGATCTTCAGAGTAATTGACTGTGCTGAAGGGCTGAAGGTGAGATACGGAACTCACATGTTAGCAGAGGAAGCTGATGACTGGTGGGTTGCTACCAGAACTGAAATGGAAGAAGATGGTATTGCATTGACTTGGGCTGTGTTCAGGAGGGCTTTTATGAGGAGGTAATTTCTTGAGGACATCAGAGACAAGAAGGAGATTGAGTTTCTGGAACTCAAGCAGGGTAACAAGACTGTCAGTGAGTATGCTTCGAAGTTTACTGAGTTAGCGAAGTATTATGCTCATTATACTAACGATGCGGATGGAGAATTTTCCAAATGTATCAAGTTTGAGAATGGTCTTCGTGATGAGATTAAGCAGGGTATTCGGTATCTGCGTATCCAAAGATTTCCTGATCTGGTTAACTATAGTAGGATTTTAGAGGAGGATCTTGCTAGCACTAAGTCGAATGCTCGAGGGTATGTTGATAGGAAGGGTAAGCAACAGATGTATCGTGGTAAGCCTTATGATAGAAGTAATCAGAGACCCGGTGGTTGGAAGAAGTTTGGTGGAGGAGATTCTAGTTCTTACATTAAGTGCTACAAGTGTGGTGAGACAGGACATCGTATGGTGGATTGCAAAAGTAATTATAAGAAGTGTTTCAAGTGTGGGAAACTCGGCCATGTGGCCAATGATTGCAGAGTAAGAGTGGTGACTTGTTACAACTGTGGTGAAGAAGGTCATACTCGTCCTCAGTGTACAAAACCCAAGAAGGAGCAAGCTGGTGGTAAAGTGTTTGCATTGTCTGGGTCAGAGACTAAGCCAGATGACCGGCTGATTAAAGGTACATGTTTTATTAATGACATACCTTTGATTGCGATTATTGATACTGGAGCTACGCATTCTTTTATTGCTTTGGATTGTGCTAAAAGATTGAACTTGGAAATTTCTAATATGGATGGAAGTATGGTTATTGATACTCCTGCGTCGGGTTCAGTGACTACTTCATATGTTTGTAGGAATTGTCCTATTGTGATTTTTGGTAGGGGTTTCAGTATGGATTTAGTGTTCCTACCATTAGAACAACTTGATATCATGCTTGGAATGAACTGGTTGGAATTCAACCAGGTTCATATCAACTGTTTTGCGAAGACGGTTATTTTTCCTGAAGAGGTTGGTGTCGAAGATGTGACTATGTCGGTTAAACAGATGAACCTAGCTGTGAAAGATGGTGCTGTGGTATTTATGTTGTATTCTGCAATAGAAACGGAGGGAAAAGCAAAGAGTGATGGATTGCCAGTGGTGAATGAATTTCCAGAGGTGTTTCCGGAAGACGTTAGTGAATTGCCACCTGAGAGGGAGGTAGAATTTACTATAGATTTGATTCCTGGAACTAGTCCGGTGTCGATGGCGCCTTACCGTATGTCGGCATCTGAATTAGCGGAGTTAAAGAAACAGTTGGAGGAGTTACTTGAGAAGAAGTTTATTCGTCCGAGTGTTTCGCTGTGGGGTGCTCCGGTGTTGTTGGTTAAGAAGAAAGAAGGTTCAATGAGATTATGTGTTGATTACAGACAGCTGAATAAAGTTACAATCAAGAATCGGTATCCTTTACCGAGGATCGATGATTTGATGGATCAACTAGTTGGAGCTTATGTATTTAGTAAGATTGATCTGAGATCTGGATATCATCAGATTCGTGTGAAGTCGGAAGATATTCAGAAAACTGCATTTAGAACGAGGTATGGACATTACGAGTATTCTGTTATGCCGTTTGGAGTTACTAATGCACCTGGTGTTTTCATGGAGTATATGAACAGGATATTTCATCCGTATCTTGATAAGTTTTTGGTGGTGTTCATTGATGATATTCTAATTTATTCGAAGAGCGATGAAGAGCATGCAGAACATCTCAGAGTTGTGTTGGAATTGTTGAAAGAGAAGAAGCTTTATGCGAAGTTGTCCAAGTGTGAATTCTGGTTAAGTGAAGTAAGTTTTCTTGGCCATGTAATTTCCAAGAATGGAATTGCTGTGGATCCTACGAAGGTAGAAGCAGTATCTCAGTGGGAAGCGCCAAAGAATGCTTCTGAGATCCGTAGTTTTCTGGGTCTTGCAGGTTATTACAAGAAGTTTATAGAAGGATTTTCCAAATTAGCGTTACCGTTGACTAAGTTGACCAGGAAGGGTCAAATGTTTGTTTGGGATGTTGAATGTGAGAAAGGATTTCAAGAGCTGAAGAAGAGGTTGACAGGTGCTCCTATCTTGATTTTGCCAAATCCGACTAAGTCTTTTGTTGTGTATTGTGACGCATCATTAATGGGATTAGGTGGTGTGTTGATGCAAGATAAGCAGGTGGTGGCTTATGCTTCGAGACAATTGAAAGTACATGAAAGGAATTATCCGACTCATGATTTGGAGTTGGCAGTTGTTGTGTTTGTTTTGAAGTTGTGGAGGCATTATTTATATGGTTCTCGGTTTGAGGTGTTTAGTGATCACAAAAGTCTGAGGTATCTCTTTGATCAGAAAGAGTTGAATATGAGGCAGAGGAGATGGTTAGAATTTCTAAAGGATTATGATTTCGGTTTGAATTACCATCCTGGTAAGGCAAACGTTGTTGCGGATGCCTTGAGTAGGAAGTCCTTGCATATGTTGATGTTAATGGTCCGTGAGTTAGATTTGGTTGAGCAGTTCATAGATTTAAGTTTGGTATGTGAAACTACTCCGAATAGTGTGAAATTGGGTATGTTGAAACTGACTAGTGGTATTCTGGAAGAAATTCGGAATGGACAGAAGTCCGATGTTGGGTTAGTTGATAAATTGACATTGATCAACCAAGGTCAAGGAGGCGAGTTCCAGATTGATGAGAATGGTGTTATGAGATTTGGTAATAGGGTGTGTGTTCCGGATGTTGCAGAGATTAGGAAGAGTATTTTGGAAGAAGGACATCGTAGTGGATTGAGTATTCATCCTGGTGCTACTAAAATGTACCATGATTTGAAGAAGTTGTTTTGGTGGCCGGGAATGAAAAAGGAAATTGCTGAGTTTGTGTATGCTTGTTTGGTTTATCAGAAGTCGAAGTTTGAGCATCAAAAACCGTCAGGATTGATGGAACCGTTGTTTGTTCCGGAATGGAAATGGGATGGAATCTCTATGGATTTTGTGTCTGGTTTGCCAAGGACATCGAAGAATTGTGATTCTATCTGGGTTATTGTTGATCGGTTGACGAAATCTGCTCACTTTATTCCGATAAGAATGGATTATCCGATGGAAAGGTTGGCAGAATTGTATGTTGAGAAGATTGTGAGTTTGCACGGTATTCCTTCTAGTATTGTGTCGGATCGAGATCCGAGGTTTACATCTAAATTCTGGACGGGATTACAAGAAGCTTTGGGTACTAAGTTGCGTTTGAGTTCCGCTTATCATCCACAGACAGATGGTCAGACGGAGAGAACGATTCAGTCGTTGGAAGATTTGTTAAGAGCTTGTGTGTTGGAGAAAGGTGGAGCTTGGTATAGTTATCTACCATTGATTGAGTTTACCTACAACAATAGTTTTCATTCGAGCATTGGTATGGCTCCGTTTGAGGCATTGTATGGTAGGAGGTGTCGGACACCGTTGTGTTGGTATGAATCTGGAGAGAGTGCTGTGATTGGACCGGAAATTGTCCAACAGACTTCGAAAAAGATTAAGATGATTCAGGAGAAGATGAGGACTTCTCAGAGTCGTCAGAAAAGTTATCACGATAAGAGGAGGAAAGATCTTGAGTTTAGCGAAGGGGAACATGTTTTTATGCGAGTTACTCCGATGACTGGTATTGGTCGAGCTTTGAAGTCAAAGAAGTTGACTCCACGTTTTATTGGTCCGTTTCAGATTACCAAGAGAGTTGGGAAAGTTGCTTATCATATTGCTTTGCCTCCGTCACTTGCAAATTTGCATGATGTATTTCATGTATCTCAGCTAAGGAAGTACATTGCTGATCCGTCTCATGAGATTCGGGTAGACGATATACAGGTACGAGAGAATTTGACTGTGGAAGCGGTACCTGCGAGAATTGAGGATCGGAAGTTGAAACAGTTGCGAGGCAAGGAGATCGCGTTGGTAAGAGTGGCTTGGGGAGGACCAGCAGATGGAAATGTCACCTGGGAGCTGGAGAGTCAGATGAAGGACTCGTATCCCGAACTGTTCGTCTAAGGTATGTTTTCGAGGACGAAAACTCTTTTAGTTGGGGAGAGTTGTGACACCCCAAATAATCCGATTATTAAATAATTAGAATTTTTAATTATTAATTTAATTGGAAATTTAATTATTGGTATTTTTGGATTATTGGAATTAATTTAATTAATTAAAGGAAAGAAGTATTGGTGGTGTGAAGAGTGATTAGAGGGTGTGAGGGGTAAAATACTCTACTCTTACTAATTACTAATTTAATTATTTTATTGGAATAATAAAAGGAGTATTAAAAGGAAAAAGAAGAGAAAGAGAGTTATTTTGGAATATTCATCATACGTGCATTTGAGAAGAGGAAAAAGAAGGAGAAAACCGGAAGCGTCAGAATTCGAAGAACCCACAAGGTAAGGGGTGATTTCGATTAGTTAATTCGTATTATCGGTTTAGATATTCAATAATATGGATCATAGTATGTTAGGGAATCCCGGTTTGGAATTCTAGGGTTCTGTAGAATTGTCCCTATTGCGTCGAATTGTAGGTTGAAAACCATTAGGGTGTCAGATGATAAAAAGGAATGATGAAATAATGTTGTTTGATGTTATAATGGTGCAAAATGGATGTGTTTTGGTGTTTCTCATGTTGCAATTTGTATGGGTATGTTTGGAATTGGTTTAGAATGAATAAATGCTGTCAAAAGTGCAGAATTTGACTCTGCAGGTCGTGGGAACCGGTTCCCAGTGGGGAGGAACCGGGTTCCACTGTGTGAATTTATAAAAACTGGCAAAAATGCACGTAGGAACCGGTTCCTGTATAGGTAGGAACCGGGTTCCCATACATTTTTCCAGAAGCGTGATTTTTGAACTTCGCAGGAACCGGTTCCTGCATATGTAGGAACCGGGTTCTGCTGTAACTTTTTGAAAAATATTAAACTTTGAAAATTCATAACTTTCAAACCGTAAGTCCGTTTTGAGTGCCGTTTTAGACGTTATTTCTTAAATTTAATGCTCTATTTTATAAAATGAAAAGATTTCCTAAAACCTGAAATTATTTTGAAAATGAGTCAAATCCCGGAATAAGTGATTATTGGCTAACGCACATGGGTGTGTATGTAGCAGTGAACCTGTGATGGATGGATGTATTAGTATTGTGTGAATGAAAGGCATGTTTATGTTGCTAATGATGGTGTGCATGATCGTTGAGATATCATGTTTTTGGTTTTGGTTCAGTTATGATAAATTGATGTATTTCATAAACTGATTTGATGTTGCATGCTAGTGATGTGCGTGCATATGCATTGTTTTGGTGAAGTTAATTCCCATTGTGTGGAATTTGACTTGTATTGCCGTTAACCGATACCCGGGTGATGATGGGTGGTTAGGTTGGATTTGTGTCCGGGTGTTTATGGACGAATCGATGGTTGATGTATCCGGTTGATGATGGATCAGTGTTGGGTGACTTGGTCACGTGTTGGTACCACATGCATTGTGTCTGCATTTGTGTTTGCATGGAATTGTAACATGTTAGGATGTCTTCCAGTGTTACAATTCTTTGGTTGATTATTGATTTATGCATAATGACTTGTATGATTGGAACTGCGTGTTGAATCTGAATTTATGCTAAAATGGGTGAAATAATATGATTGTGATATAATGTTGATTGAGAAGCTTATAATGCATGTTAATTATGAGAAATCTCACCCTTACTTTAACAATTTCAGATTAAAGTTAGCAGCTCAGGAGTTGGCGAGGATGGCTCTAGAGCTATGTTACTTTAAGTCCGCGTGTCAGTGTCGTGCTCTGATAGGTTGTAACACTGGGGAACGTTTAGTTGAGGAATTAGTTATTATTCAATTGTTTCTTTGAATTTCATTGGGAATAATTATGTTTTGGTTTATTCCGTTTTGGTTATGGTATTTTTCCGCTGTGTAAGACATGGTCTTAATTTGATTGAATTATTTGAATAATGACCCTTAGTGTAGCATGACTACTGTTTTATTGGAAGTTTTATTTATTTCATAATTGTGGCATCCCTTGTTTCGTGTTAACTCTGATGGAATATGTCTTTAATCATTGATATAATTAATATTATTCGGGGTATTTTAGAAGGGGTGTTACAGTCAACATGGTTGTTGATTGTCTAGGGGACTTCCGCATTTATGATATTAATTTGATCAGAAGAGACTTGGTAAAGATGCATGCAGACCTTTGCGAGTTTAGTTACTATACCCATGACCATGTTAGTTGCGGTATCTGTAGTACTAATATACAAGGTTGTGATAAGATAAAGGCGAATTTACAGGAGATGATGGATGAGGGCCTCATTCATATAATCAGGCCTAGGGCAGAAGATGAGGAGGAAGTGAACATGGTCTTTGGGTGTCCTGGAGAGTTCAGGATATTTTATGTGGACCATATGAATGATGATCTCGTGCAATTGCATGCTACTTTCTGCCACATGGATGGTCAGGTAGAACACCACTATGGATCTTGTCGAGTTTGCTATAGGGATTCCCGAGGATGTTCCATTGTAAGAAAAGGTATTCAGTTGTTATTAGATAATGGAATTATAAAGGTTTCAAGCCAAAGATATGATTACCATGAGGTTAATGAAATTGGAGTTTGCTTGGTTGAGGATGAATGAGATGATGAATATGCTTCTGCGAATGAATTCTTTTCCCCAAATGAGGATATGTTCTCTAGAGGTGATTCTTTGATGTCCAGATTTTTGGAAGAAGGTGTGAACGTAATTGTGCCTTATTTCATTGATTCTGCCCCTGTTGAAATTAAATATTATAGTAAGCCAATTGTTGCCCTTGTGGTGATTTGCTTGCCAGGGCCCGTTCCTTAAAAGTCAGATAAAGTTGTACTGTACAAGTACAATGCTACTATTTTAGAGGATGGTGTGGAAGTTCCCATCCATTCTTTGTCTAGTATTGAGAATATTGCTTAAACTAGCATGGTGGCCCGCAGTGGTCGTGTATTTGCACCAGTTATTAGGGGAAGTGTCAGTGCTGAGAAGAAAGTTACAGAAGGTGTTGAGAATAAGAAAGTTGTAGGAGAGTCTAGTGGTGCTACCCTGGAAAAAGATGTGGATGATATTTTGAAGATTATCAAAATGAGAAATTATAGAATTTTATATCAGCTATTGCAGACTCCTTCAAATATATCTATCCTAGAATTGTTGATGAATTCTGCTGCCCATAGGGAATCTTTAATGCGGGTGTTAGATCAAGCCTTCGTGGAATGTGATATGCCGTTAGATCAATTCAGCAGTGTGGTAGGTAATATTACATCTTGTAATAACCTAAGCTTTTGCGATGATTAATTTCTTAACGAAGGGAGGAATCACAACCTAGCTTTCCACATATCCATAAACTGTAAAAATGATTCATTATCAAATGTGTTGATTGATAATGGGTCTTCCTTAAATGTTAGACCAAGGAGTACGCTGATTAAGTTGAAATATCAAGGGACTTCCATGCGCCCAAGTGGTATTATTTTCAAATCTTTCAATGGATCAAGGAAGTTAATTATTGGGGAAGTCGATCTGCCTATTCATATAGGCCAGCACTTGTTCCATATCATTTTCCAAGTCATGGATAT
The DNA here is from genome assembly GCA_948472305.1 of Vicia faba. Classification (NCBI taxonomy): domain Eukaryota; kingdom Viridiplantae; phylum Streptophyta; class Magnoliopsida; order Fabales; family Fabaceae; genus Vicia; species Vicia faba. The sequence continues at coordinate 648,418,640 of OX451735.1, read as the reverse complement.
TGTGCCCGCATACAGTTGTCTACTGGGAAGGCCATGGATACATGAAGCATGGGTTGTCACTTCCACTCTACACCAAAATCTTAAGTTCGTACGCGAAGGCAAAGTGATTATTATAAATGGAGAGCAAGCATTGTTGATATCTCATATATCATCTTTCAGTGTTGTAGAGGAAGATGAAGCTGTCGCGGGGACGCAGTTCCAAGCTCTGTCCGTTGATAATGTAAGAGAGAATGAGAATTCTATAGCTTCGTTCAAAGATGCTCAGCAGGTTGTGTGCAATGGTCCAAGTAAAGTATGGGGCAGATTGTTGATCCTTCGGTAAACAAGCATAGGGATGTATTGTACCCCAAAATTTTCCCTCTCATTTTATCAAGATTTCCCCTCACAAGACTCTTTGGATTCCAGACAGGATTAGGGTTTGCTCTGCTCAAGACATCTCCTTGCACTTATGACCTAAATTAGGGTTTGAGTTTGCACAAGGATTTTTGGACTTTCAATGCTCAAAGTGACTTTCATACTTCATGTTGGACTTATAAGATTGCCTCTACCAAGTTTCAAGCCTTGAATCAAATTTTTACCCAGTCAATTGGACAGTTGACCTAGAGATCAGATGTATTGGGGAAAAAGTCAATTATGGCCAATTTACAATCAAAACCCATAGTTTTTGATCCAAATCAACATTATAGACTCATATGAACCATTTGATCAAGTTTGGACCACAACTCCTCAAGAAATTTGATCAGATCATCAAAAGGGCAAAATGGTCATTTTTAGGGTTTTGACTGTATAAGGGCAATTTCTGATTTTTCACCTAGCCAATGGCAAATTGGGTTCAAGCATGGATTCAAGAACTCAATGGCATCATCTTGACCTATTCACAAGGTTTAAAAGATCTCAGATGCATTGGATTGAAAGATGAATTTTTCAGTCAACTGATCAAAATTTGACTGTACACTAAAAAGTCAAACTTTGACTTTTTGGTCAAAATCAAGTGCCAAGGGTCATTTTTCATCAATATGTATCAAAACATGAAAACTTGTTCATCAAGAAACCTAATTTTGCAAATTAGGGTTTAAGATTGAAAAATTTCATAACTTAGAATTTTTCTAAGTTATGAAATTTTCTTATTTTTCCCCAACTTTGCCCAACATTTTCACCATGATGCAATTGGATTCTGTGATCGGTGGAAATAGAACTGACTGTTTTTTAGCTGGTTTCGTGAAATGTCGCGGTAAGCAAGAGTCGCCACCGTCTTTTATGTTCTCCAACATGGAAAGGACAAAAGCACAGCAAAATTCCTTATTCGAGAATGTTTCTCGGTTCGGGAGGTAGATTTATAGAAAGGGAAGGTGTTAGCACCCTTTCTATCCATGGTTATCCATGGGCTCTTAGGTACTTGCTCTTGTGTTTTCAAAAGATGTTTGCTTTTCAAATGTGTGTGGGTTTTGAAAAAGTTTCATTTGAAAGATTTTTGAGTAACTCTTGTATCTGTCCTCAAGAGTGTATGAAAAATTTGTTTGAAAACTTTTGAAAGTGTGGGGTGCGAAAAGATGTTTTTGTTTGTTAAAGAGCAAGTACTTAAGAGAAACCTACCTACTCTAAGGAATTAAGCTGTGTAAGAGTCCTTTAGATAGTGCTATCCCACCATTGAGAGGTAGGTAGCACCATCGTTGGAGGTGTTCGGTTCAATTCGATTATCGGGACATGTGGTCACCAAAGCAATGGTAGGACGCCTTAGTGGTAACCCTAGTGTCCTAGATCCTTTTTATCCGAGGCAACTGTTTCGAGGCAACTGGATCTTTAGACAAGAGGGCGACCTCTAAAACACCCTATACTTAATGACCACGTTCGAGGCAACCAGTGAGGCGTACCCTAAGAAGTGGCATGTGCTTTGTGTGTTGTTTTTCAGTTAATGTTATCTTGTACATATTATTTGTGAGCTACGGATTGATTTTATTTACATACATTCTTTCATGCATTGTTAACAGTTAGGAGTGCGGAAAATAAATTGCGGAAATATAAATCTAGCTATTACAAGGCGCGGGTCTATACATCGTCAAAAACAAAAACCCGTTTTGAAAGTAAAGTGCGAGAAAAGTAAATAAAGCGGAAAAAACCTAATTAACTATTACATATCCGGAAACAGTTACATAAATAATAAAAATAAAAATAATGCGCGAAAGAATTAAATTGGAACGTCTTAGGGTTTTCACCATTTTTGAATAAGAATTAAATTTTTGTCATTTTTTGTAATTAATGAAATTAAAACTAATAACTAACTAATTAATTTAATTAAAAGAAAAATATTTTTGTGTTTTTATGTTTTTTTAATGAAAATAAAATAAAAGGAATTAAAATTAAAAGTTAACCTAATTCTAAATTGTTTTTACTTATTATAAAGAAAAGAGATTGAAATTGACTTAATTAAACTATTTTATTTGTTAATATTTTATTTACAAAAATAACATGAAATTAATAATAATAATAATAATATTAGTGTTTTTTTGATTTTTATGAAAAATATTAATTATGTTAATAGTTAATAAAAAAAAGAATAAGATATAAAATAAGGTAAATAAAAAAATAAAATGACAAAACAAAAATGCAAACCCAAGGGGGGTTTGGGCCAGAATTGGGAGTTTGTTTAGCATTGCTGTGGCCCATTTGCCTTCAAGCCACGTTGACTTCTTGGATCTACTGAGCTGGCTTTGACTGAGAGACATGGTGGTCCTCCTCTCTGGGCCTTTGGATGGCTGATTATGGACACTTGGCGTTTGGATGAAGGGGAGCCCATAGTGGAGCATGGTTGGAACGCTGCATACAAGCATATGAGGAAAAATAATATGGAATTTGGGGGGATTTGGGATTCGAACCCAGGTCCCAAGGGATAATTCCTACATGCCTTAGCCAGTTGAGTTGTGTGACTTAATTGAAACAATAATAATACACAAATATTATATTAGTAAATCAAATAATCCCCTGGAAAAAAAAAAGAAAACGCGCTTATTTCAAACGAGCAAATGAGGAGGGGACGCGTCAGCGTCTTCTTCCTTGGACACTGGCTTTTTACCTGCGGATTTTTATCCGCAGGTGGTTTCGTAGGTTTGTCCTAGAATCGTCCCTAGGCCATGAAAATCCATTTCAAAACCATGGTTGACCTCGTCCATGTCCCCTGATCACACTTATGCCCTTGGCTGACCTTGATTTAACCTGAAACAAAAATGCCTAAAACGCAAGAACGTGAACCCTAGAATCGGGCATCACAATTCAGGGCCTAACAATAAAATTGGCTAATGCAATCATGTTGGAAATTAATCAAGGAGTATGAATATGCTAGCTTTTTTGAGAAAAAACGCAAGAATAGAGAATTCCAATTTCATGTTCAGAGACGAGTTTGTGATGACTTACAGTGCTTGATATTGAGCCTCAGGACTTGGCAAAGGTTGCTTTGGCTTCAGGGTGTGGCAAGGAATAGAACCACGTGCTTATTTTAATCTGAAGATGCTCGCAACTATGTTTTAGAACTCTCACTTTTTGGACAATTTTTGGTTTTGCTCTTGGCCGTTTCTGCACACTCTAGGTCGTGCTTGAGGTCTGCAAGGCTTGTATATATGTGTATGAATGCAATTAGGTCACTTTAAGAGCTTGTATCCTTGTGCAATGATGTTTTGAGATTCTTCATAACCACCATTAAAGGAACTTCCAATTTTGTTCAAATTTGAATTTTCATGCTTAAAATAGGCTTGGCACGAATTTGGCAAGTGTATTATGCTTCATGAAGGCTAATCAAACCACAAGATACCATTTAATTAATTTTTTTAATTTTATTTGAATTATTATGGATTAAAATGAATTAAATCCATAAAAATTAAATAAAAATGGAAAAATAATTATTTGGTCTTGAAATAGATCATGGGACACGTGGGTGGCATGAAAAGGATGAATCAAGTGGAAAAAAGTGGGCCCTTTTGTTAAAAATTGAAGTTTCAAGGATAGTTGACTTTTGCCATTTCACAAAAATTTCCCAACTTCTCCAATGCATATCTTGCTCAATTTTGATCATATGAACATGTTCTCCGACATTTTGGAAAGGTCTTGAAGTCCTCTAACCAATGCCTTTGGTCCCATGTCATTTTGATTTACCAATCTCAAGTTATGGTCTTTGACTTAAAATGCCTTTTTGTTGACTTTTGAAAATGACCTATAATGTTGAAATTGATAACTTTTTGTTAGAGCATTTCTTGGACTTGGAATGTGAAGATGAGTTGTAGTAAATGTCCTCCCCTTCAAAATGAGCATTGGATGGTATTTTTATGATGAACCATGAAAAAGTTATGCCTTGGTCAAGTTACAGTTGACTTTTCAACTGTCCAAAAATAGAAACTTTTGACACCTTGATAATTTTTGAGCCATTCTTGTGGAATCATGATCAAGACTTGATCAAATGATGATTGTGGCTTCAAAATAAGATGTTGACCAAATTTTTTGACTTTTGACTGCCAAATGACCATTTTACCCCTACAGTTGATTGTGAGGCAATTTGGGCTTTTGACTGTGCAACTTGATGCTGTGAGCCTTGAAACTTGACATGTAGGTGCTTGACAATGTATATGAGCATATGGGACTTAATTGAGCCCTTGAAAACCTCAACTTCCTTGCAAGAACCAAAACCCTAATTTTGACTGGCTTAGGAGGATGCTTGACTGTGTAGCCCTTGAGTAGACTTGAGCAAATTGAGATGATGCTTGTCAAAACTTTGAAGAATATGGGAGGGAAAATTTGGGGGTACAACAGTTGCCCCTGTTCAATCTTCTTAGACCTGAGGATGTAGATTGGCTTGTGTGCCTTTCGTGATCCAAAGGTGGAAGATGATTGAACACTAAAGTGCCCATAAATTTGCACTCACATAGTAGAGTATCAGCAGTGTGATGTCGGGAATGGGATTACAGATGCCATTTGGAACTGTGACGGGTAGTTGTGGAGATGGGCTTATAGATGCCATCGGGGGTGTCAATCGCGTAAGAGATTCCTTAGCGAGAACTTGCGTACTTGAGAAAGAAAGATAATTTCCTGGCCTGTTACAGGTGTTGATCTTCAAACTCTTCATGCAGATATGCCATGGCTGGATACAGGTATCGAATCTATGATCAATCGCTCACAGATATGCCCTGGCTAGATACAGGAATCGAATCCGGAACTTCAAAAGGTTGCTTACAGACGTGCCCTGGTTGGATACAGGTATCGAATCTTCAAACAATCATCTGCAGATATGCCCTGGCTAGATACAAGAATCAAATCTTCAAACTCTTCAGACGTGCCCTGGCTAGATACAGGAATCGAATCTGGAATTAGTCTTCAACAGATATGCCCTGGCTGGATACAGGAATCGAATCTTCAAACTCTTCAGACGTGCCCTGGCTGGATACAGGAATCGAATCTGGAATTAGTCGTCAACAGATATGCCCTGGCTGGATACAGGAATCGAATCTGGAATTAGTCGTCAACAGATATGCCCTGGCTGGATACAGGAATCGAATCTTTAAACTCTTCAGACTTGCCCTGACTGGATACAGGAATCGAATCTGGAATTAGTCGTCAACAGATATGCCCTGGCTGGATACAGGAATCGAATCTTCAAACTCTTTAGACGTGCCCTGGCTGGATACAGGAATCGAATCTGGAATTAGTCATCAACAGATATGCCCTGGCTGGATACAGGAATCGAATCTCCAAACTCTTCAGACGTGCCCTGGCTGGATACAGGAATCGAATCTGGAATTAGTCGTCAACAAATATGCCCTGGCTGGATACAGGAATCAAATCTTCAAACTCTTCAGACGTGCCCTGGCTAGATACAGGAATCGAATCTGGAATTAGTCATCTACAGATATGCCCTGGCTGGATACAGGAATCGAATCTTCAAACTCTTCAGATATGCCCTGGCTAGATACAGGAATCGAATCTGGAATTAGTCATCTATAGATATGCCCTGGCTGGATACAGGTATCGAATCTTCAAACTCTTCAGATATGCCCTGGCTAGATACAGGAATCGAATCTGGAATTAGTCATCTACAGATATGCCCTGGCTGGATACAGGTATCGAATCTGGAATTGCGACGGTTGATAGTAATTATCTTTGGATTGACCTTTTTCCTGAAAAGGCAAAACATCAGTTGTATGCAATGTCATGATGCATGATGTCATGATGTTCTCAAAAATAAATGAGATTGTGTGTTTATGATGCGTATATGCATGCGTCATGGTGTATGATAATGTAATGTTTATGAATGTATTCTCGTCTAGGAAAATAAATCCTTGACGAATGCCGGGAACTTGAATCCTGGGCTGATGTTGAAGAGTAGAGTTCTTCATTTCCGCTGGGGATGATGGTTGTAAGAACAAACCGGTAGGAGAAGATGACTCTGTTGGGGAATAAACTTATTGGAGAGATTACTCTGCGGGGAATACTCTGTGGGAAGAGATACTTCGTTGAGGATTTGATGATAACTCCGCTGGGGACTCCGTTGATATGTTATGGTGAGGATTTGATGAACTCCGTTGGGGGATAGGAAGAACTTCACCGAGGACGATCCTTCCGTGGTATCAGAGCTGAGGATAACCCAGTTATAAGCTCTAGTGGGGAATAACCTTTGAATAAAGCCGGGGAGAGATATGTACTCTGCAGGGGATAAGCTTCCAGAATCTACTGGGGATAAGCTTCCAGAATCTACTGGGGGAGATGGTTCAACTCTCCTGGGGAGACTTTTTGAGACTGCACTGGGGAGGTGGCTCCACTGGGGTGTCTGTATTCCGCCGGGGAACAATCTTATATTAAGACTGCCGGGGATGCTTGCTTAGGAACATCTGCATACTCCGCTGGGGAATATTGAGATCTTCTGGGGATACCCAACTTCCTTAAGGCTTGACAGTAGACTAACTCTGCTTGGGGAGAGTGTTGCTGACTTGCTGGAGATATTGTGCCTTTTTAGGGCTGATTGGAGACCAACTCTACTCGGGAGAGAGTATTGCTGAGTCTTGTCTTGCTCTACGGGGAGTGAAGGTATCTTGGTCATATTCTTCAGCCGAACCTACCTTAGTACCTTGGTGGACAGAGCAACTAGATCGCTTAGACAACTCATTATTGCCCCTGTTTCTAATGTCACCTGTAATTAATCCTTTGTTTCGTATGCAAATATTTATGAGTTAGCAATTAGTGTCAAATGCATATATCAAAAATGAACATTGGACGTTCTTTGCAAAACAAAACAGAAAAAGGAAAACAATTGGCAATTGGTCTGAAAAGTGAATTTGTATTGATTTTTGAATTTGCCTGTAAATAGGCGTTTATGTACAAGAGGCTGACGTCCTAGTAAGAGAACGCCGCCGAACAACATAGAGTTTATACAATTTTGAAAAGGAAAACAAAACAGCTATGTGAAAAATCCCACTGGGTTCTAACTCTGCTATCACCTTTATGTCTTCAAGCGTCTCATCACTTTGCTGCTCAGTTGAAGATGAAGCTGATTGATCGATGCCGTCTAAACCTAATAGTTGATACCGAATTCTGGATGCAAGGTGACTCAATGAGACATAGTATTACGCTTATCCCTAACTTTTGCCTGGACCGCCCTTTCGGGTTTTCAGTCCACCGGGATACCCATTTTTGCCCAAGCCTCCCTTTCAGGTTTTCGACTTGCCGGGTGTACAGATTTTTTCATTTCATCCCTTATTTTTGCCCTAACCCTTTTGGTTCGCCGGGAAGCCCTTACTTTTGCCTAGGTGTGTCAACCTAGCGGGTCTTTAATTCAAGCGTAGTATCTTTTTACTATGTCCGCATTGGCGGGGTGAGGAAGGTCGTCACCATCCATGGTGGTTAGAATCATAGCTCCTCCTGAGAAGACATGTTTAACCACAAATGGCCCTTCATACGTAGGGGTCCATTTGCCCCTGGGATCACTTTGAGGAAGAATGATGCGCTTGATTACCAGATCCCCAACTTGATATTCTTGTCGTCTAACTTTCTTGTTAAATGCCCTGATCATCCGTTTTTGGTACGTTTGACCATGACAAATAGCAGTGAGTCTCTTTTCGTCAATCAGGTTTAATTGATCAAGTCGAGTTTGGATCCAGTCATCTTCGCTCAAACCTGCATCCTTCATTATCCGGAGAGAGGGTATATGGACTTCAATAGGCAAGACTGCCTCCATGCCATAGACCAAGGAAAAGGGAGTTGCCCCTGTTGATGTCCGTGCTGAGGTACGGTACCCATGAAGAGCAAACGGTAACATCTCGTGCCAATCTTTGTTGGTCACTGTCATCTTTTGCACAATCTTTTTGATATTCTTATTAGCTGCTTCTACAGCCCCATTCATCTTCGGCCGGTAGGGAGAAGAGTTGTGGTGCTGTATCTTGAATTGCTCGCAGAGCTCAGTGATCATCTTGTTGTTAAGATTGGTACCATTGTCCATAATGATCCTCTCAGGTACACCATAGCGACATATCAAGTTGTGCCGGATGAACCGTGCCACGACGTTCTTGGTTACGGTAGCATAGGAAGCTGCTTCAACCCACTTTGTAAAATAATCAATTGCCACTAGGATGAAGCGATGCCCATTGGATGCCATAGGTCTGATCTCGCCGATCATGTCAATGCCCCACATTGCAAAAGGCCAAGGTGCTGTCAAAACGTTCAGAGGAACTGGAGGAACGTGTACCTTATCAGCATAGATCTGGCACTTGTGACACGTCCGAGAATGTTGGTAACAGTCGACTTCCATTGTGGACCAGAAATATCCTGCCCGAAGGATTTTCTTTGCCATGGTATGTCCACTGGAATGTGTTCCGAAGGTACCTTCATGCAGTTCTGCCATGATTCTTTCTGCTTCAGTCTTATCCACACAACGCAGTAAAGTTGAATCATGATTTCGCTTGTATAGAATGCCATTGCTGAGGAAAAACTTCGCTGCGAACCTTCTCAGAAACTTCTTGTCATTAACGGATGCACCCTCGGGGTATTCTTGAGCTTCCAAGTACCTCTTCACTTCATGATACCAAGGTTTTTCAGTTACCTCTTCAGCCTCAAGATCACAACAATGTGCAGGTTCATCCAATTTCCAGATAATGATCCGGGGAGCCTCGTTATCCCATTTGACTTTGAACATGGAAGACATCGTACCTAACGCGTCCGCCAACTGGTTCTCCTCTCTTGGGAAGTGTTCAAAAGTTATCTCTTCGAAATGGGGGATCAATGTCAACACATACTCTTTGTAAGGAATGAGATTTGGGTGTTTCGTATCCCACTCGCCTTTGATCTGATTGATCACGAGAGCGGAATCTCCGAAGACACTCAGGAACTTGATCCTTAAGTCAATTGCAACTTGAAGACCCATGATACATGCTTCATACTCCGCCATGTTGTTGGTGCAGTTGAAACATAGTCGGGCAGTAAGTGGAGTATGAGTGCCTTTAGGGGATATGATCACGGTGCCAATACCGTTGCCCAAAGCGTTTGAGGCTCCGTCAAAGTGCATAGACCAACGGGATCCTTCCTCAGGTTCTTCGTCTGGTCCAGGTACTTCGCAATCAGTCACTACCATGATATTCTCGTCTGGAAATTCAAAGTTCATGGATTGGTAGTCGTCCACTGCCTGGTGTGCCAAATGGTCTACAAATACACTTCCCTTGATTGCTTTCTGAGTCGTGTACTGGATGTCGTATTCTGTCAAGATCATCTGCCATCTCGCTATTCTTCCGGACAAGGCGGGCTTTTCGAATATGTACTTGATTGGATCCATTTTTGAAATTAACATGGTAGTGTGAGTCAACATATACTGTCTCAGCCGGCGAGCAGCCCATATCAAAGCGCAACAAGTTTTCTCGAGCAGTGAGTATCGGGTCTCACAGTCGGTAAACTTTTTGCTAAGGTAATAAATAGCGTGCTCTTTTCGGCCAGACTCGTCATGCTGCCCCAGCACACATCCCATTGAGCTGTCAAGTACTGTTAAGTATAATATTAGAGGTCTCCCTTCAACCGGTGGCATAAGGATGGGTGGTTCTTGGAGATACTCTTTGATTCTGTCGAAAGCGGCCTGACATTCATCGTTCCAACGTACTACTTGATCTTTCTTCAGCAGCTTGAAGATTGGTTCACAAGTAGCAGTTAGGTGTGAGATGAATCGGGCAATGTAGTTCAGTCGTCCTAGAAATCCTCTGACTTCTTTTTCTGTCTTGGGAGCTGGCATCTCTTGTATGGCTTTCACCTTGGCAGGGTCCACTTGAATACCTTTGTCGCTTACGACGAAGCCTAGTAGTTTTCCAGATCTCACCCCGAAGGTGCACTTGTTTGGGTTCAACCTCAGCTTGTATAACTTCAACTGGTCAAACAGCTTATGTAGATGGTCAAGGTGTTCCTCCTCGGTTTGGGACCTTGCAATCATATCGTCGACATATACTTCAATCTCATGATGGATCATGTCATGAAACAGAGCAACCATGGCACGTTGGTAGGTTGCCCCATCATTTTTCAACCCAAAAGGCATGACCTTGTAGCAAAAGGTGCCCCACTGAGTAACAAAAGTGGTCTTCTCCATGTCTTCAGGAGCCATCTTGATCTGATTATATCCGGAGAAACCATCCATGAAAGAGAACACCTTGTGCTGAGCAGTATTGTCAACCAGAACGTCGATGTGAGGCAGAGGGAAATCATCCTTAGGGCTCGCCCTGTTCAAATCCCTGTAATCAACACACATTCGGACCTTACCATCTTTCTTCGGCACTGGAACCACGTTGGCAACCCACTGAGGGTAAGAAGTCACTGCTAGAAAACCGGCGTCAAATTGTTTCATAACCTCAACTTTGATTTTCTCGGACATCTCTGGACGCATACGGCAGACCTTCTGTTTTACTGGCGGGCAGTCTTCCTTGGTAGGCAGGTGATGAACCACAATGTCGGTATCCAACCCAGGCATGTCTTCGTAAGACCAGGCGAAGATTTCCACATAGTCATGCAACATCTAAATCAACCGCTGTTTCACACTGAGCTCTAGATTAGCACCAATCTTGACTTCCTTTCTGTCTGTCTCAGTACCCAGATTTACCGTTTCCACTAGCTCTTCATGTGGCTGAATGGCCCTCTCTTCTTGGAGTAGCAGTCTTGCAAGCTCACCAGGCACTTCGCAATCATCTTCACCTTCGTCTTCGGCTAAGTTGATCAGATTTTCGAAGTCATAACTGGCAGTAGCAGAGTCGTTACCAGTGAGATCCAGAGTGGATTGGAACCTGTATAAGTGAGTGTGTGTAAATATAGCTGTTTTGCAATATGTAAAGAAAGAAAGGGAGCACAAGATTTGAAATGTGAAAAAACGTCCAATGCTTTTATTCATGATATATGGAAGTGACAAATAACAAACCCTCACAAATGACGCCATGATGCCCCAGGTAAGACACCGGGCCATAAAGTTTCAAATTATTGTTTGTTACAAATTCAAAACAAAGAAGTTCATTACTGCGTGACAAAAGTAATAGGTGTAAAGTCTTTTGCAGTCCAGTTGCTAGGTCCACCGTTGGTCGTTTGGTAGATCCAGCTGTCAAATTCGGATTCCTCCACGTCGTCCTCAATAGCATTCACTCCCGGGTTGGTGATGAGCACAAGAGGTCTTCCAATCTTTGCCTTACGCACAACCCTCTGAGCCTCTGCAGTGAAACCCAAGCCAAACTTGTCAGTCTTTGGAGTGAAATCAGGAAGTCGGCCCCAGTTTGCGCACTCACCCTTCTCAATCACAGCCCGGGCATCCTTCAAGGAAGCCATCTTCAAAGGAGAGTCTTCTGCAGTCACTGTCTCCGCTGCTGCCAATGTCTGAGGCACCTCTTCAAAGTGTTGAAAGGGGGTTTCAATGAACTCCCCATCCATTTCTACATATCGGAACGAGTTGAGGTGGCTGACCATGTATTCCTCCTCCCCCTGCACTGTAACAATCTTCCCTCTGACCGGGTAATTAAGCTTCTGATGCAATGTGGAGGTCACAGCTCCTGCCTTGTGCATCCAAGGACGACCCATCAAACAAGAGTAGGACGGTCGGATATCCATCACATATAATTTTGAATCAAAGACCTGTGAACCAACCCTGATTGGGATGTCAACCTCACCATGTACCATCCTTTTGGACCCGTCAAAGGCCCAGACAACAATGTTACTTGGTTTGAGCTCTAAACCCTCACAGTCCAGCCTGTCTAGAGCTTTCTTAGGTAGTACGTTTAATGAAGAACCAGTGTCAACCAGCACATGGGCAAGAGTAGTTCCCCTGCATTCAATGGAGACATGCAGGGCATCATTATGGTTCTTCCCCTTGGCCGTCAGATCAGCATCAGAGAAACCCAGACCATTATCAGCAGTTAAGTTGGCCACACAGTCAGTGAATTGATCAGCAGACGTTTCTTGTGGCACGTGGGCCGTCTTCAGGAAAGCAATCAGGGCCTTGGCATGAGCCTCTGAACACAGCAACAGTGATAGCATAAAAATTTTAGATGGGGTGTGCCCCAGCTGCTCAACGATGTTAAAATCACTTTTCTTGATAATTTTGAGGATCTCTTCCATCTCTTGCTTGGAAGCTTCAACATTGGTCTTCGGTGCCTCCGTCCGGGCAGGCACATCAGTAGCAACCCCTTTGCCCCGAGTGTTAGATGACTCGGCAGCAGGGGTAGAAACAGGAACTTGGTCAGGAGGAAAAGTGGGCACACTTTCAGGTGTGATGACAAGAGGTCTCTGGATTGCCAGTGGTGCAATGTCTGGTGAGAACAGTCTTCCACTACGAGTAACCTTGGCAGGCCCGGTGATGTTGGTGACACCGATACTAGTATCGAACTCTTGTTTCACTCCCAGAACATAAACATCTGCCCCGTAGTGCCACATGACAGCTTTGTCAGACTTATAGGGGATGGGCCCCGGAACAGTGATGGTTATAGGAGCAACCTTGTGAACAGGCATGATTTTGACAGGCTTCCTCGGGGGGGCCTTGGTAGGATTGTTGAAAATAGTGACAATTGAAACTTCTTCAACAGGGACAACAGGAACAACAATCTTCTTGAACAAAATCTCTTTGCTATCCATCAGGTTTTGGACGCCTGACTTCAGCAAAGGACAACCAGCAGGTGAAACAGCACAGAGAAGGCAACCTTTACTACATCCCGGAAATAAACCGGCTAGCAACAGGTTCCTCTTGACGGTCAACAACGGAGTAGCAATATCATCCACAGAAGCTACATACAGATCCTCTTCCACAACATTCACTCCATGTTGGGGCATGGGAGCAGTCACAACATTGGGCCTTTCGGGCGCCTCGAACTGTATTTCCTTAGCGTCAATAAGGTCTTGAACCTTATTCCTCAGAGCCCAACAATCATCAGTAGAATGCCCCAGGCTGTCAGAGTGATAAGCGCAAGGGGCGTTGGGGTTGTACTTCGGAGATGCTGTGTTTACCACCTTCGGAGCTTCCTTGATGGTTACCAGATTGGTTGACAGCAGTTGCGGCAAAATCTGTGACAGGGTCATGCTGAGCCGAGTATACTGTCTTTTGGGCCTCTTAACTCTTGGCTGGTTGTATTGCTGAGGAGCAGCAGCAGGCTTTGAAATTACCACCGCGTTGACAGCTTGGCAGCGTTCCGGTTTGTTCTGCCTTCTGGGACCATACACAACATTAGCTTCCTTCTTGAAGGGCTTCTTTTCAGTACTCGAGGAGGCACCTTTCTGTATCTTCCCCGATTTGATACCAGCTTCGATCCTCTCACCAGTCAGGATCAGGTCTGTAAATCCAGCAGAGGAATTACCAATCAGGTGGTTGAAAAATGGACCAGACAGGGTCCCCAAGAACATGTCCACGAGTTCACGATCAGTCAACGGTGGCTGCACCCTGCCAGCCAGGTCTTTCCACTTCTGCGCGTACTCCTTAAAACCTTCACCCGTTCCTAGTGACATACCCTAGAGTTGGGTACGCGTAGGAGCGAAGTCGGAATTGTACTGATACTGCTTATAAAAAGCAGTGGCCAAGTCCTCCCAGTTATGAATATTGGTTCCATCCAGCTGATAGAACCATTCGAGTTGAGTCCCTGAAAGACTCTCCTGGAAGAAATGGATCCATAAGTTCTTGTCTGCAGTGTAAGGCTGGATCTTCCTTACATAAGAATAGAGGTGCAACTTAGGACAGGAAGCCCCGTCGTACTTCACAAGGGCAGGTGCCTTGAACTTGTGTGGGATTACCACCCCAGAAGATAACCCTAAGTCTCCAAAATCCAACCCAGGCACACGTTGAATCTCCATAGCATTTAACCGGTCCTCCAGATGTTTGTACCTGTCCTCAGCAGGAGGGTACTGCTCATCATTGAAATCTATCTCGGTGTCAGAGACCATAGGGCTAGGGACCCTTCCCTCTTGGTGACTGCCTTCCCCAACAGATGGAGTAGTCCGCTCAGCTTCATTATGTAGTGTATTCACGAGTCTGCGTCCAGTGTTGAAAAGCACAGTCCTCTTCTTCTTCTTCTTCAGGAGCAAAGCCTTCAACTCCTGTTGTCCTTGGGATAAGTTCATGACCATCTCTTGAAACTGGGCGTTCTGGGCCTGGAGGGCCTTGATAGCTTGTTCAGTAGTTGGTTCAGGATTCATGATGATTGAGTGCTGAAATAAACAGCGAAGAAGATTAAGCAACCTGTAGAAAAAGGGTACCTGTGATGCATATGATGAATGAAATGCGTATGAATTATGTTTTCAAAGACAATCGGGAATCAACTTTGTAGACAAAAGGAACACTATTTATTAGATTTAAACTTTGGAATTTAAATTGTTCAACAAATTGCCCTTAGGCGTTACAGGAATGAAAATACTGAAAAGGAAATAAAAGTTGTAAAGGAAACATCCAAAGCCCATCAATGCTCCCATGGCCTCCTCTTCTCAGTACGGATGTAGTCATTCATGATCCGCTCGTTCTCCAATTGCTTGGTCAGCTTCTGGATCTTCTGTTCCTGTTCGTTGAACTTTTCCCGATAAGAATCCCGCTCTTCCTGTAGTTGCGCCCAAGACCTCTTTAGGGTATCAACATCAGTGGGTATCTGAGGAGGGAGTATGGTTGGAGGAACCCCGTCTCTATCAGGAATTTCAAGAATGATAGGCCTGACAGCTTCATATGGCATACCTAACTTCTGAGCACGGATGCGGACCCATATGTAATAGGGTTCCATTGGTAGAGAAGTCTTCGGTCCCAACTCATGTGGGTCAGCTTTGTGAATTCTGTCCCAAGCTTTGATGAATCTACGGCGCAGTTCGTCACTATCTACCTGAAACTCAAAACTGATGTGAGGCACCAACATCTCATGAGGCCCTGCTCTTCTGGCTCTTCCAAACTGACAGAGAGCTAAACATGGATTATAAGAGATTCCGCCATGAGTACCATTTAATGGAACATTAGGATATTCTCCGCAACGATCAATAACAGCCACCTCATCTAAACCTCTGAGAGTCCAAATGATGTCATTATCAGTGAGAGACATTAACCTATGAGCCCAGCCTCTTCCTTCTTGGTTCTTCAGCACGAACTTGGGGAGGTGCGAAATAAACCACCTCACTAACAAAGGAGTACAACACCACAGGGTTCCTCGTCTTCGGGCAGTACGAGCATAAAGTTGTTGCAGGATATCACCCAAGAGAGTGGGTACAGAGTTCCGAGACATGAAGATCCTTATGGCATTGATATTGACAAAGTTATCAGGATTTGGAAACAATACTAGACCATAGATTAAGAGAGCCAGAATGTCCTCGTACGCCTTGAAGTCTAAGTCATTCCAGAAACCGTTAGCTTTACCAATCAGAAACTTAGCCAAGAAGCCCTTAACTCCGCTTCTAGTCACCCAGTTATCCATTACCTCCTTGTTGGTCAAGGGAAGGGCTGCAGCAATCTCCTCAAGCCTAAGAGTCTTTTCCCAACCAGTGAATGGGGTCTGATCCAAGATAGGGATACCAAGCAAATCAGAGAATTCTTCCAGGGTAGGGACCAGCTGGAAGTCTTGAAAGGTGAAACAATTATACAAGGGATCATAAAACTGGGTCAAGACATTCATCAGTTGTTGGTCCCACTTTGAAGTGACTAAACCGAGAAGAGAACCATGCCTCTGGATGAAGGAAGCAGTGTTTGGAATTATGTCAACCAACTCTTTAAGAAAATCAGGTGGGTGAACAAAGTTGAGCCGGATAGTGTTCCTTCGCACAGGCATCATGATGTCCTACAAAACAGAGCAAAGGTGAAACCCTCTTGTCTTTGAAATAGGTCAGTCCTTATGCAGGATGCATGCAATGGTATGATGGTGTGATGTTATGGTAAAACACACCACAAGTATTCACAAAGGCAAACATGATAAGGCACACAAGTCACACCAGACAACCCTTAGAGTTTAGGCCAGCATGAAGTTCAGGTACTACCCTCTTTCAGTTTCATTGGTTAAGACCAGTCCTATCAAAAGTAACTGGGTTCTAGAGGATCCCAATATCACTGACTACCCTCAATCAGTCATAACTCCAGCGTCGCGATCTTTTCTTGCGGCCAGAACCATCGCGAGAGTTTAGCCTCAATGGGTGTAGCATACCGCTACTATTCTATGGCCAAGTTGGGTCACATTAGGGTTCTAAGGTCGGTTGGTGCTTAATGACTCCCCAGAAGACCCATATTCTCCTCGTTGCAACACAAGGGATATCGGTACAGACCAAGGTGCCACACCAACGTAGCCACTGCTTCACCCGTGTCGGTCTACGCCGGATAGGTCCCTCACAGCTTTATGCTACCTAAAAGGGTATCCCTAGATCCGGGTTAGGATCTATGAAACTCCGATGCAAAGCCCACAAATATAAAGCAATCAAAGCAAAGCAATTGAAAACATAAGTATGATCTAATCCTAAGGTACACCTCACTTTTATTGTCCCCAGCAGAGTCGCCAGTTCTGTGATCGGTGGAAATAGAACTGGCTATTTTTTAGCTGGTTTCACGAAATGTCGCGGTAAGCAAGAGTCGCCACCGTCTTTTATGTTCTCCAACATGGAAAGGACAAAAGCACAACAAAATTCCTTATTCGAGAATGTTTCTCGGTTCGGGAGGTAGATTTATAGAAAGGGAAGGTGTTAGCACCCTTTCTATCCATGGTTATCCATGGGCTCTTAGGTACTTGCTCTTGTGTTTTCAAAATATGTTTTCTTTTCAAATGTGTGTGGATTTTGAAAAAGTTTCATTTGAAAGATTTCTGAGTAACTCTTGTATCTGTCCTCAAGAGTGTATGAAAAATTTGTTTGAAAACTTTTGAAAGTGTGGGGTGCGAAAAGATGTTTTTGTTTGTTAAAGAGCAAGTACTTAAGAGAAACCTACCTACTCTAAGGAATTGAGCTGTGTAAGAGTCCTTTAGATAGTGCTATCCCACCATTGAGAGGTAGGTAGCACCATCGTTGGAGGTGTTCGGGTCAATTCGATTATCGGGACATGTGGTCACCAAAGCAATGGTAGGACGCCTTAGTGGTAACCCTAGTGTCCTAGATCCTTTTTATCCGAGGCAACTGTTTCGAGGCAACTGGATCTTTAGACAGGAGGGCGACCTCTAAAACACCCTATACTTAATGACCACGTTCGAGGCAACCAGTGAGGCGTACCCTAAGAAGTGGCATGTGCTTTGTGTGTTGTTTTTCAGTTAATGTTATCTTGTACATATTATTTGTGAGCTACGGATTGATTTTATTTACATACATTCTTTCATGCATTGTTAACAGTTAGGAGTGCGGAAAATAAATTGCGGAAATATAAATCTAGCTATTACAAGGCGCGGGTCTATACATCGCCAAAAACAAAAACCCGTTTTAAAAGTAAAGTGCGAGAAAAGTAAATAAAGCGGAAAAAACCTAATTAACTATTACATATCCGGAAACAGTTACATAAATAATAAAAATAAAAATAATGCGCGAAAGAATTAAATTGGAACGTCTTAGGGTTTTGACCTTTTTTGAATAAGAATTAAATTTTTGTCATTTTTTGTAATTAATGAAATTAAAACTAATAACTAACTAATTAATTTAATTAAAAGAAAAATATTTTTGTGTTTTTATGTTTTTTTAATGAAAATAAAATAAAAGGAATTAAAATTAAAAGTTAACCTAATTCTAAATTGTTTTTACTTATTATAAAGAAAAGAGATTGAAATTGACTTAATTAAACTATTTTATTTGTTAATATTTTATTTACAAAAATAACATGAAATTAATAATAATAATAATATTAGTGTTTTTTTGATTTTTATGAAAAATATTAATTATGTTAATAGTTAATAAAAAAAAGAATAAGAGATAAAATAAGGTAAATAAAAAAATAAAATGACAAAACAAAAATGCAAACCCAAGGGGGGTTTGGGCCAGAATTGGGAGTTTGTTTAGCATTGCTGTGGCCCATTTGCCTTCAAGCCACGTTGACTTCTTGGATCTGCTGAGCTGGCTTTGACTGAGAGACATGGTGGTCCTCCTCTCTGGGCCTTTGGATGGCTGATTGTGGACACTTGGCGTTTGGATGAAGGGGAGCCCATAGTGGAGCATGGTTGGAACGCTGCATACAAGCATATGAGGAAAAATAATATGGAATTTGGGGGGACCTGGGATTCGAACCCAGGTCCCAAGGGATGATTCCTACACGCCTTAGCCAGTTGAGCTGTGTGACTTAATTGAAACAATAATAATACACAAATATTATATTAGTAAATCAAATAATCCCCTGAAAAAAAAAGAAAACGCGCTTATTTCAAACGAGCAAATGAGGAGGGGACGCGTCAGCGTCTTCTTCCTTGGACACAGGCTTTTTACCTGCGAATTTTTATCCGCAGGTGGTTTCATAGGTTTGTCCTAGAATCGTCCCTAGGCCATGAAAATCCATTTCAAAACCATGGTTGACCTCATCCATGTCCCCTGTTCACACTTATGCCCTTGGCTGGCCTTGATTTAACCTGAAACAAAAATGCCTAAAACGCAAGAACGTGAACCCTAGAATCGGGCATCACGATTCAGGGCCTAACAATAAAATTGGCTAATGCAATCATGTTGGAAATTAATCGAGTATGAATATGCTAGCTTTTTTGAGAAAAAACGCAAGAATAGAGAATTCCAATTTCATGTTCAGAGACGAGTTTGTGATGACTTACAGTGCTTGATATTGAGCCTCAAGACTTGGCAAAGGTTGCTTTGGCTTCAGGGTGTGGCAAGGAATAGAACCACGTGCTTGTTTTGATCTGAAGATGCTCGCAACTATGTTTTAGAACTCTCACTTTTTGAACAATTTTTGGTTTTGCTCTTGGCCGTTTCTGCACACTCTAGGTCGTGCTTGAGGTCTTCAAGGCTTGTATATATGTGTATGAATGCAATTAGGTCACTTTAATAGCTTGTATCCTTGTGCAATGATGTTTTGAGATTCTTCATAACCACCATTAAAGGAACTTCCAATTTTGTTAAAATTTGAATTTTCATGCTTAAAATAGGCTTGGCACGAATTTGGCAAGTGTATTATGCTTCATGAAGGCTAATCAAACCACAAGATACCATTTAATTAATTTTTTTAATTTTATTTGAATTATTATGGAATAAAATGAATTAAATCCATAAAAATTAAATAAAAATGGAAAAATAATTATTTGGTCTTGAAATTGATCATGGGACACGTGGGTGGCATGACAAGGATGAATCAAGCGGAAAAAAGTGGGCCCTTTTGTCAAAAATTGAAGTTTCAAGGATAGTTGACTTTTGCCATTTCACAAAAATTTCCCAACTTCTCCAATGCATATCTTGCTCAATTTTGATCATATGAACATGTTCGTGGACATTTTGGAAAGCTCTTGAAGTCCTCTAACCAATGCCTTTGGTGCCATGTCATTTTGATTTACCAATCTCAAGTTATGGTCTTTTACTTAAAATGCCTTTTTGTTGACTTTTGAAAATGACCTATAATGTTGAAATTGATAACTTTTTGTGAGAGCATTTCTTGGACTTGGAATGTGAAGATGAGTTGTAGGAAATGTCCTCCCCTTCAAAATGAGCATTGGATGGTATTTTTATGATGAACCATGAAAAAGTTATGCCTTGGTCAAGTTACAGTTGACTTTTCAACTGTCCAAAAATAGAAACTTTTGACACCTTGATAATTTTTGAGCCATTCTTGTGGAATCATGATCAAGACTTGATCAAATGATGATTGTGGCTTCAAAATAAGATGTTGACCAAAATTTTTGACTTTTGACTGCCAAATGACCATTTTACCCCTACAGTTGATTGTGAGGCAATTAGGGCTTTTGACCGTGCAACTTGATGCTGTGAGCGTTGAAACTTGGCATGTAGGTGCTTGACAATGTATATGAGCATATGGGACTTGATTGAGCCCTTGAAAACCTAAACTTCCTTGCAAGAACCAAAACCCTAATTTTGACTGGCTTAGGAGGATGCTTGACTGTGTAGCCCTTGAGTAGACTTGAGCAAATTGAGATGATGCTTGTCAAAACTTTGAAGAATATGGGAGGGCAAATTTTGGGGTACAACAGATTCAAACAAAAATTCCAACATGAAAGTTGCAGTCCTCCACAAAATCTACAACTTTGATTCACAAAGTTTTCTCAAAAGAAGCTTGGATCTCAAGTTATGATTTTTGGAACAAGGGTCCATGAAACTTTTAACTTAGTGAAATTTTGCCCTAGTTTAGGCAGGATTTTGACCTATCTTCATGACCATTTTTCACATAGTTCCACTTGGAATCTCAAAATTCATTTCAAATATGGATTGTATAGTATGTTATAAGCTTTCCAAAATATCCAAGAACTCTCCAAAATCATTTGTGGTTAGGGAGAATCGAAGGTTTGAACTTGGCAAAAATTCACTTTGATCCATGGCATGTTTCATATTGACACAATTTGCAAACTCTATTTAGACTCACTTGTACTTGCTCACAGGTCTCTAAACCCTTCCATACTCAATAATTAAATTCAAATCCAATGGTTTGAAGCTTTGTTCTGATCATTAGAGGATTACACAAGAGATTAATCCAAAAATAGCAAAAAGGCAACATTGCCATTTTTGTCAAAACTTGCTTTATGTCAAATTACATCTCTTGAGCCTTGAACCAAATCTTAGACAGCAAACCAAATCCACAAACTTGGGGCCAAGCTCACCAAATGTATGCAGGGTTAGAGATAGCCTGTACAGGCCTGCTCTTGGTCACTTCCCACCTTTTTCTTCATAACCAAGAAATGTGCAAAAGTCTACACAACTTGAGTATCTCTTATAACCAACTCTTGCAAGATTTTAAACAAGTTTTTGACATTTCCTTGAGCCAGAAACACGAGTTATTCAACCCTCTAGCCTTCCAAAACACAAAATCACCTTCCTCTTGCAAAATAGGACAGTTTCTGCACTTTGAGTTCCATAACAAAAACTACTCGTGCATTTTGCCCCAAACTTATTCAAATACATTCCATATAACCCACCTGAGCTATCTCAACCATTGGCCATTGAATGTAACTCCATTTGCAAGCTTCACCATTTCTGTTTTCAGCTTGTGCGGGTTGACTTCTACAAGCTTGTTCAAGCACATCCAAAGCAAACTAAGCATTAGGAAGGTCAGAGGAAGTTCAAGCAAGCTCCCAAGCATCTCAGGCCTCACCGAAAAGCTCCACATTGCCATACACGAGTTCATCTGAAACAGGTATTTGTCAACTTTCTATCTCTCTATTTAGGAATCATTAGGCTTATGTTTGTGAATAAAAAATGTAGTACTCATAGCCCTGAAGCTGTACATATGCATAGATTTCATTTAAGTTAAGTATGCTAAGAGAATTTGATTGATGAACATCCTGAAAAAGTTAGGTTAAAAATTAGGGCCAGAGAAATTCTGTCTGGTCTTTAAGAGTTAGATTAAGTTCTTTATATGGTTGGAATCGTCTTGAAAATTTTTATGACTTTGGTGTTATGAGTTTTTGCTTTAGAGCACGTATGCAGGTTTTGCAGATTTTGTACACAGGCACGCGTTTTCTGAGTTTCAAAGGTTGAAGATGAAGCTGATCTGGGTTGGGCTTGGTTTTGGCTTGTTTTTGACACCCCCTCTTTACTGATTGCACCTCCTGGCCCATTTCTTTATATTTTTGTATTTTTGTATTTATTTTTCATTTCTGATTTTATTCTATTTTCTCTAAACATAAAAACTTACCAAAAATATTTTTATAAATTTTTACATTTTATTTTCGTATTTTATTTTATTTTTCTAACATGAAAATAATTATTAATTAGTATATACTTTTATTTTCTTTAATAAAAAATTGAAAATAATACATAAAAATGTTATATTCTCATTTTTATTATTTACATACTTAAATAATATTTTTCTAATACATTTTCATTTTTTGACATTTGTACATATTTCATTATTTTATTTTATTGTACATAAACAATATAATTAATATATATACTTTTCTTAAAGAAAATTAGGGTTTACCCTTGACAAAAATAATATTTTATTTCTATTTTTTTAATACATTAAATATTATATTTTTACACATAAAAATAAATTAAAAACATTTTTTACACATTTATAATATTTTGCATATTTATATTTAAATTGCTTGTTTGAATAATTGCTTATTATTATTTGATGCAAAGAGTTCAATTTGGATGTAATAGTAAATATTAGGGTTTTATTTTCTTGCAAATACTCCCCATTCAAAATTGTATCCCCCTTCCCATATCAATGTTGTAATAGCCTAGATTACTTTTACGCATTTATGCTTTCAAATATGCCATGATAGAGATTAGGGTTTGTATGCAAAATCCAAAATCAAAATAAATAGTTGGACCTAGTACGAGATATAAAAGCATGTAAATTAACAACACAATGCACACATGCACCCCTAGGGTTTCATCCACTTGTTGCCTTTAAAATGGCCATGTTATGCATGTTGAGTATCTTGGCAAAACAAAAACAAAACAAAAGATCATAGTCCCTCGATGATGCTATCTAGGTTGCCTATACAAAATGATCTAGTCCCTCAAAAAATTGCTAAAGATACTTGGCAATGTTGCTATCATGGTCAATACGATGACCCGCGCCTGCCCCGTTTAACATCCAAATACAAGGTTGTTTACCAAATGCAATGGTAAAACAACACTGTCAAAAGGGTTAAAAATGTGTAGGAAAGATCTTTGAGTAGATAGGGTAGACAACTCTTAGTTACTTGATCAAAACTTGCAAAAGCATCCTTGCTATTTTCAAACACACCTCACAACACAATTTCAAAACATTTCCCAAAACAAACTTTCAAAATTTCAAATATTGAAACATCTTTTCAAAAGACAAATACACCTTTGTATACATTCAAACAAGAATAATTACAAAGGTTGCCACAACGATGGCCTATTTTCAAAACATTTTCAAAAACCATACACAAAGCACCATTTCAAACAATTGAAAAGCAAAAGCAAGTGATCTAAACAAGTAACTAAGAGCCCATTGATAACCATGGATGAAAAGGGTGCTTGCACCTTCCCTTTTCATAATCTACCCCCCGAACCCAAGAAAACATCTCAAAGGTCTTTCCTGTGCTTTTTGACCTTTCCTTTGGATAAAATAAAAAGTCGGTGGTGACTCTTGCTAAACCGAAACATTTGCAAACACAAACGCAAAACCTCAAGTCAGTTCTCCCACCGTATCACAAAACTGGCGATTATGCTAGGGAATTTCTAAAAGTGGGGTTACCTTAGGGTTTTAGATCACCTTTACATGCTTATCTTGTTTGACTTGTATGCTTTACACTTGATTCTATTGTTTGGGTTTGAAATCCTCTACCCGGATTTGGGAAACATTCATAGGTAAATAGCAATACATTATGGAAACTGTGCGGGGTATACCAACATGGTTGAAGCAATAGCTATATTAGTGCGACATATTTGTGGGTACCGGTAGCCTTTGAGTCAATCAAAGAGAATACGGGACCGCTGAGTGATGTCATGAAGCACTAATGGACTTTTAGAACCTTTACTTGACCATCTTGGTCTTTTTAGGGGTAGTGAGATGACCGGCTTTGGTGCAGTCCGAAGTTGGTAGATACTCGATACTACACTCATTGAGGGTTGTTTTCTTGGAATATTTCAGTCGCCAGTTAAGTGGCTAAACTGAAACAATGAACACAGAAAATAATCCAATGATATTCAGCTCCTTAGAACCCGGTTACTATTCATAGGACAGGTTGAGCCAACTAACTTCAAAAGGGTACTTACTATGAAACCCCATGCAAGCCTGAAACTAGGAACTTATGTGACTTGCTTGTACATATACTTGTGCATACATCATGAACATCATAAAGCATCATATGCATCCACTAACCATTTCAAGGGTTTGGATCTTCATCTTTGTTCTTGTTTTGTAGGTAATGGAATCTCTTCGCATGAGTCTGCTTCCAAGATTCCAGAGAATTCTCCCTTCAATGAAAGACATGGTAGACTTATCAACTTGGTCAACTCCAACATTGAAGAAGACATGGTGAAAGTTCTCTTTCAGTTCTTTTACCCCCTACACCATTGCTTCACATTTCCTTATTACCAACTAGTGCCTACTTTGGAGGAATTTTCTCAACTCCTGAGGATTCATATTCTCCATCAACTACCCTACAACGGTACGAAAAGAGAACCAAAGCCTGAAGATGTTGCTCAAGCCTTACACTTGCAACCATCTGATATCAAAGGTCATTGGGAAACCAGAAGTTGTGTCAAGGGTTTCTTGGCAAAGTTTCTGTTTGAGAAGGCACAAGACTGATGGAATTCTCTAGATCTGCAAGCTTTTGAGGAGATTGTAGCACTTCTCATCTATGGGTTGGTCTTGTTCCCAAACCCTGATCAACTTATAGATGTGAATGCTGTTAAGATTTTCATATCTCGGAATCCTGTGCCTACATCGCTTGGGGATATCCTCCACTCATTTCACACACGAACAATGAGGAAAAGAGGTGTCCTCATGTGCTGTACTCCTCTTCTAGCAAGGTGGTTTATTTCTCACCTTCCCCAGTCAATCTTGAAGAATGAACAAGGCTTGAGGTGGTCACAACGATTGATGACTCGTACATATTCTGATGTTCGTTGGTGTTCTCGGTCCAGAGAAAATGTCATCATCATTAATTGTTGTGGGGAATTCCCTAAGGTCCCACTACTTGGCATTAGGGGAGGCATTACCTACAACCCCTGCCTGGCTCTGAGACAATTTGGGTATGCCCGAAGGGATGGCCCTCATGACATGCTGATTCCAGACTTGGTTTTTGACTTCGACAACGACGCTCAAGGACTTCGACAAAGGTTTATCCGAGCTTGGAGGATGCCCAACAAAGTGGACAGTAAGACACTGGGGCACAAGAATCCCATCCCCCTTGAGCCTTACCTCAAGTGGGTACGAACGCGCGCCCAGAGTCTTATGATACCTTACCCCTACATTCTGCCTATGATCAAAGAGCCTGTTAGGGAAGGAGAGGTTCCATACACCCTCCTACATCCTGACATGCCAACATCATTGGAAGATTTGCAAAAGAGTTGGATACAGCTCAAGGAAGAACGAAATACTTTTGAAGCCAGCTTTTACGCCAGTGAGAAGAAGGTTTTAGAACTTACTCGTCGACTCCATGAAGAGCAGACTCTCAACACCTACATAGCACCAAAGAGGATGCGCAATGTCTTTTTACATTAGAATTTTGTATTATTTTGCCCATGGGGCAATTATGTACTAACAAATTCTATCTTATTAATATGACGTGCGTTCTTTTTTGTTTGCAACAAATTTGAATTTCTGAATCCTTGAATGCATTACATGAATACATATCATTCATCATATGCATAAACAAGTCTTCACACCAGGTTTCCTTATCTCTCTACTGTTTATTTCAGCAAGATGGATATAGAGCAGACGGTCAAAGATCTACAGGCGCAAAATTCACAGTTCCAACAACTCCTCATGACCTTGGTAAAGGGTCAGGAGGATCTTAAAGCACTGTTAGAGAAAGAGAAGGAGAAAAAGAAAAAGAAAAGGGTTGGTGTAGCCACTATGGGAAGAAGATTTAAGAACCAAGCTAGAAGGGTCCTGGATTTCCCCTCAACATCTGATGAAGGGGTTGGAAAAGGAAAGGGATCTGCAGTGCCCTCCGAGTCTGAGGCTGAAGAAGACGAAGAAGAGGATGAATATTACTCTGAGCAGCAGTATGCTCCTGCAGACGACAAGTATAAGAATTTGGAAGAGCGTTTGGCAGCCATGGAGGTACAAAGAGTGTCTGGGTTGGATTTCGAGGAGCTAGGGTTGGGTACTGGGATTGTGATTCCCCCTAAATTCAAAGTGCCTACTGTTGTACCCCAAATTTTTCCCTCTCATATTTCTCAAAATATTGCAAGAAAAATCTCCAAGTTGCTCAAGTTTGCTCAAGAGTGGGTCAGACAAATCATCTCCTAAGGCAGTCAACCCCAAATTAGGGTTTTGTGTTGCATCAAGATCCTTGAGTCCAAATGACCTCAAATGCTCCCTAATGTCCTAATATGTTCTCAAGGTCATCCATGTCAAATTTCAAGCCTTGCAGAGGAAGTTTGGTCAGTCAATTGCTCAAAGGGTCCAAAAATCGACTATGCTAGGGCAAAAGTCAACTGTGACCTATAAATAGTCAAACTTCAAGATTTTTTGTCAACATTCTCATTTTGAAGGATATTTCATCATTTGATCAAGGGTTGATCATGATTCATCAAGGATTGCTCAAAATTCATCAAGACTCAAAAGTTGCTAAATTAGGGTTTTGCAGGAAAAGTCAACTCAACTTTGACCAAGCATAACTTTCTCATACTTTATGAGAAATGACCCATCCAAAGCTCATTTTGAATAGGATGAAATTTCATACAATCCATATTCATACCCCAAGATCATAAAATTCACTCACAAGAAGTTATAAATTTGGACATTATAGGTCATTTTTGAAAGTCAACAAAAACACCTTTTTTGCCAAAGCTTATAACTTGAGCATGGAATATCAAAATGAGATGAGACCAAAATGGTTGGTTATAGGACATCTCAAGATTTCTAAAAAGCCCAAGAACACCTCCAAAAGTTCAAAATTGAAGAAGTTATGTATTGTTGAAGTTGGGCATTTTTGCAAAATTGCCAAAAGTCAACTATCCCCAAAACTTCAAATTTTGTCAAATGGGCCCATTCTTTTCCACTTGATTTGATATTGCCCCATTTCACACGTGTCGTAGATTCAGCCTTGTGTCCATTTATCAATTTTATTATTTTATTTGATTTTTTATTGAATTATTTCATTTTTAACCAAATTAAATCAAATAAAATCCAAATATTGATTACTTGATCTCTTTTTGGCTATTTTAGGACTTAATCATCATCATGATCATCATCAAATTCGTATCTCACCATATCATGTACAAAAAGATGGATTTTTGACAAATTAGGCAAGCTTTTAAAAGTGAATCAAATCAAATCTCATGGCATTGATGTGGAAGGATTCAATACATATTTGTTAACCTAATGCATTCTATCATACATAAGGAAGCTAGAGGGCACGAAAACAAGGCTAGAGGATGCAATGACCAACCAAGCAAAACTTGCCAAATTCACAAAAAAGTGTGAAACCAAAATCCTACTTGGAGGCGTTTTCAGGAGCAAAGCTTGACACCAATCGATTGCTGGAGGTTCACTGAGTCAGAACCAATCCAAAGCAAGCTCTCATACACATCAAAACTCGCTGTAAGTGTCACGTTTCTTGGCCCTGTTTTCAAAATCGTGGCTCTCTATTTCTGCATCATTCTGGCAAATCATTGATACATTTGTGACTCTCATGAGATTTCTAAGCTTTTGGCACTATTTAATTTCATTTATATGGACTGTAATCTCATAATAGCATGGCTAGGGTTTCATGTTGGATTTTATGGATTTGCATTTCAGGTAAAATTGAATCTCAGGATGGACATGGTTGCACTCAGGAGAGGGAGACGAACCTAACCATGTCCTTGAGGGTCGTTTTTATGGCCTAGAATTAATTTTGGGATCGACCTACGAATTTAGCCGCGGATCTAAATCCGCAGGTAAAGTTACAGGGGCTGGAGGTAGGGGACGGAGACATGGCAATTCCTCAGTAGACCATTCAAATGTTCGCGCACTTTTTTTATTTTCTGGAATATTAGCGCATTATCTCTTATTATTATTACTACTTAATGTATTAACAACTAAAGCACGTTGGCCTAGTGGAAGCAAGCGTTGGTAGTCATGTACAGGACCTGGGTTCAAATCCCAGGTCCCCCATATGCTTTGTTATATTTTTTCTTCCAGTAATCATGTGCTGATCCAAGCGTGAGGTCTATCATGCACTCTCAAACATGCAATGGACAGATGGCCATAGGCCGGATCTGATGGCCAAGAGATGATGGTCCATCGTGGACCAAGTCATCCAGCGCGCATGGAATCCAGGAAAGTCAATACAGGGCCAGCTCATTTGGGCCACATAATTGCTAATCAAACCTCCAAATCAGGCCCAAACCTCTTATCTCTTTCTATTTCTTTTATTTAATTTTATTTGTTTTATTATTTTTATTTAATCAATTAACCAACCAAATCTTTTTCTTAATAAAATTAAAACCAAAATATTTTCTTTATTAAATTAAATTTCAGTATTTTATTTTATTTATTTTTATTAACAATATTAATTAATTAATTTAGACCATTAATTAGGAATAACTTTAATATATTTTTCAATAATTAAAATTAACTTAGACATAATTAGGTTTTTATTAACATTTGATCAATTTTATTTTTCTTTCTTAAAATATCAAAGACCCAAAAATATTTATTTTTATTAATTAATTAATTGATTTAATTTCATAATTAACTTAGTTTAATTTCTTTCTTAATACAAAAATAACCAAAAAAATCTTTTCTTTAATAACGAAGGGTCAAAACCCTAGAACTCGCATTCGATTTAATTTCCCGCGCGCGATCCATTTTATTTCGATATTGTATTTGTTCCTGGAATGTAATAGATAATTAGGACTATTTTTATCGCTTTATTTATTTTTCCGCATTTAAATTTCAAAGGGTTGCTTTTGGCGATGTAAATACCCGACGCCTTGTAATTTAATTTCCGCAATTTAATTTCCGCAATTTATAATTGTTAGATGTTTGATAATAGGTATGCATGACAAGAATGGATGTTTAACCTAAAATCAACCTAGATAACCATTGACATGTACAAAGACAAAATTAACTGAAAACGACACACTCGCACATGCGCACTCTTAGGGTACACCCCACTTGGTTGCCTTCGTACACGGTCATTGAGTATAGGTCGTTTTAGAGGTCGTCCTCTTGTCTAAAAGATCATAGTTGCCTCGAAATGGTTGCCTCGGATATTGTTGCCTCAAACAAATGATCTAAGACATTAGGGTTACCGCTAAGGCGTCCTAACATTGCTTTAGTGACCGTATGTCCCTCTTTCGAATTGACCCTCAAACTCCAACGACGGTGCTACCTACTCACTAATAGTGAGATAGCATTGTCTAAAGGAAATTAGCATAGAACGATTCCTTTTTCGAGTAGGTAGATGGTTCTTAGATACTTGCTCTTTCAAAACAAAACAATATTTTCACACTTACACTCCTTTTCAAACAAAAAACTCTTTTCAAACCCACAAACACAAAGAAAAGCAATTTTGAAAACAATATGAGCAAGTACCTAAGAGCCCGTGGATAACCACAGATAGAAAGGGTGATAACACCTTCCCTTTCTATAATCTACCCCCCGAACCCGAGAAATATCTCGAAAAAGGAATTTTTCTGTGTTTTTTTCCTTTCCTTGTTGGATAAAATAAAAGTCGGTGGCGACTCTTGCTTACCGCGACATTTTACGAATACAAACGCAAAACGCAAACCAGCATTCCAAAAACAGTCAGTTCTTTCCCACCGTATCACAGAACTGGCGACTCTGCTGGGGAACTCTAATAAGTGGGGTGTACCTTAGGAATAGTTCATAATGTTTTCAATTGATTGACTTGTATGCTTTACTTTTGTGGGCTTGTATCGGAGTTACTATAGATCCTAACCTGGATCTGGGGGCACCCTTTAGGTAAGTAGCAATAAACTGTGAGGGAACTGTACGGCGTAGACCGATACGGTTGAAGCAGTAGCTACGTTGGTGTGGCATTTTAGTATGTACCGATATCTCTTGTGTTGGAACGAGGAGAATATGGGTCTGCTAAGGGGTCATTAAGCACCAACTGACCTTAGAACCTTTAAATTGACCAACTTGGCCATAGAACAGTAGCAGTATGCTACACTCATTGAGACTAAACTCTCGCGATGATTCCGGCGCAAGAAAAGGTTGCTAAACTGGAATTATGACCGATTGAGGGTAGTCAGTGATATTGAGATCCTCTAGAACCCGGTTACTATTTTTAGGATAGGTTTAAACCAACTGAGCTGAAAGAGGGTAGTACCTAGACTCCTTGCCAGCCTGAAATCTAAGGGCTCTCTGTGTGACTTGTGTGCCTTTACCATGTTTTCTATTTGTGGATACTTGTGGTGTGCTTTCTATCATAACATCATGACATCATAACATTGCATACATCTTGCATTGGACTAACCTATTTCAAAGACAGGAGGGATTCATCTTTGTTCTATTTTGTAGGTCATGGCACCCATGCGTAGGAACACCATCCGGATCAACTTTGTCCAGGTTCCCACTATGCTTAAAGAGTTAGTTGCAAAGATGTCAGATACTACTTCCTTTATCATAAGACATGGGCATCTTCTTAGTTTGGTCACCTCCAAATTGGACGAGCAGATGATGAGTGTCCTAGTCCAGTTCTATGATCCACTGTACCATTGCTTTACTTTTCAGGACTACCAGTTGGTCCCTACCTTGGAAGAGTTCTCTAATCTGCTCGGTATCTCTATTCTGGAACAGACCCCGTTCACAGGTTGGGAGAAGATCCTGAGGCCGGAAGAGATTGCTTCAGCCCTTCATATGACAAAGGATGAGGTAATGTCAAACTGGGAAACTAGAAGTGGAAGAAAGGGCTTTCTGACTAAGTTCTTGGTTGGTAAGTGTTGTAACCCAAAAATTTCCCTCTTATTTCATCAACATTTTTCATCACAAGACTCTTGGAACTCAAGATCAAGTTAGGGTTTGCTCTGCTCAAGACACCTCCTTGCACTGTTGACCTAAATTAGAGTTTGAGTTTGCGCAGTGATATGTTGACCAACAATGCCCAAATTGACTTTCATACTTCATGTTGGACTCACAAGTTTGTCCATACCAAGTTTCATGCCTTGATCCAAATTTTTGCCCAGTCAATTGGACAGTTGACCTAGAAATCAACTATATTGGGGAAAAAGTCAACTGTGGCCAATTGACAGTCAAACCTCATGAAATTTGACCCACATCAACATTATGAACTCATATGAACCATTTTATCAAGTTTGGATCACAATTCCACAATAAATTTGATCAGATCATCAAAAGGGCAAAATGGTCATTTTTAGGGTTTTGACTGTACAAAGGAAATTTTTGACTGTTTGACCTAGCCAATGACAAATCAAGCTCAATCATGGATTCAAGGACTCAATGACATTGTCTTGACCCATTCAACAAGTTCAAAAGATCTCAAATGCCTAGGATTGACAGATGAATTTTTCAGTCAACTGATCAAAATTTGACTGTTTACTGAAAAGTCAAACTTTGACGTTTTGGTCAAAATCAAGTGCCAAGGGTCATTTTTTATCAAGACATGTCAAATTATGAAACTTGTTCATCAAGAAACCCAAAAATGCAAATCAGGGTTTAAAATGGAAAAATTTCATAACTTAGAATTTTTCTAAGTTATGAAATTTTCTTATTTTTTCCTAACTTTGTCCCATTCTTTCACCAAGATGCAAATGGATTCAAACAAAACTTGAAACATGAAAGTTGTAGTCCATCACAAAGTCTACAACTTTAATTCACAAAGTTTTCTCAAAAGAAGCTTGTATCTCAAGTTATGATTTTTGGAACAAGGGTACCTAAAACTTTTAACTTAGAAAAATTTTGCCCTAGTTTAGGCAGGATTTTGACCCATCTTCTTGGCCATTTTTCACATAGTTCCACTTGGAGTTTCAAGTTGCATTTCAAATATGGATTGTAGTACATTTTGCAAGCTTTCCAAATTGTCCAAGAACTCCTCAAAAACCTTTGTGGTTAGGGAGAATCGAATGCTTGAAGTTGGCAAAAACTCACTTTGATCCATGGCCTATACATGTTCATACCACTTGCCAAATCTGATCTAGCTAGCTTGGTTAACAATTACAGGCCTCTAAACCAGTTTGTACTCCATAATTTAATGCATATCTATTGAGCTAAGGCATTGTCTTGGTCATTAGGGTATTGTACATTAGATTAAGCCTTAAATGGAAAAAGTAACAATGCCATTTTTGCTTGAACTTTGCTTTATGTCAAAACAACATCATAGAGCATTGGACCAAATCTTATGCTGCAAACAAAATCCATTAATCATATGGGCCAAGAGGGTTGTGTGCAGGGTGATAGGATGGCCTGTACAAGTCTATAACCTCATTTCCTCTCTTTTGCTTCAAAGGGAAGAAAACTTGCAAAACACAAGGCATCTCACACATCTGATAAAACCAACAAAAACAAAGTTGTCAAACAAGTTTCATACACCCTAGCAAGCCATAAACACGAGCCCTTGCCCTCTCAAAACTCCTTGTGCACCAAATCATCTTTTTCTTGCAAATTATGGCCAGTTCTGCATTTTGCAAGCCATCATCAAATTCCATCGTGCGTTTTGTCCAAAGATACTTCAAACACCTTCCAACCAACATACCTGAGCTATCCAGACCATCCACAAGTTGCTGTAACACAATTAACACACATTGCCATTTTTGTTTCAAATTTTTGCAGGTTGAGTTCTGTAGCACAATTAAGGCTACCTCAAAACAAGCCAAGCATTGGGAAAGCTTCACTGGACCTCAGGCAAGCTCAAAAGAACCTTAAGCACCCTTGGAAGTTGCTGCATTGTCCAGCTCAAAGTTAACTGAAACAGGTATTTCATGAACTTCTATCTCTCTATTTAGGAACAGTTAAACTTAGGTTTGTGAATGAAAGATGTTGTACTCATAGCCCTGAAACCATACATGTGCTTAGTTTTCATTTATATTAATCGTGCTAGGAGAATTTTGTTCATGAACTTTCTGAAAAAACTAGGTTAAGAATTAGGGCCATAGAAATTCTCTCTGGTCTTTGAGAGTTAGCTTAAGTTTTTTATATGGTTAAATTCGTTGTTTAATGCTCTACAAGTTTCATGTTATGAGTTTTGTCAAAAAAGCAAGGAATCAAGAGATACAGGACTGTGTGGAAAATGCGCGTTTTTTTTCAAACATCTGAAGGTTGAAGATGAAGTCTGGGCTGGGCCTGGATTTCTTTGCTTTTGACACCTCCCAGTTCACTTTCAGCACCCCCTGGCCCATTGCTTTTTATTTTCATTATTTTTGCATTTTTATTTTTTCTCTGACTTTGATATTTTATTTGCAAGCATAAAAAATATTCCAAAATATTTTCACATTTTTTTTTTCATTTATTGTATATTTTATTCTAATTTTTTTATTAATGTAAACATGTTTAAATATTTTATATTCTTTTGATAAAACTTAAAAATAATCCAAAAAAATACTTTTATTTTTATTTTATTATTTTTTATACATATTTGAAAATATTTTATTGAAATGCATATATTTTGTAAATATTTTATTTTATTTTATACATCCTTAATATATTTAATATGTATATATATATATTTATATACTTTATTTTATTAAATAATTAGAGCAAAAAACACAAAAATAATACATTTATATTTTTATTAATATTTTATACTAAAAATACCCCTTTTTTTAATATACTTGTATTTTTGTGCAAATTAATATATTATTGCATATAAATAATAAATAATACAATTTATTTAAGAAATATGGGTTTTTGCCCTAAAAAACAAAAATAATTGAAATTAACTTTTTATTTATTTACATTTCACATTAAAAATACTTTTTCATACATAAAAGAAATTGTTTTTGCATAATACATTTTAATTGACATTTATTTGTATTTATTTAAATATTGTATTATGTCTTACCCATTCAATATGGTTGTAATAATTAGGGTTTTATATTTCTTGCAAAATAATCCCCAATTCAAATTTGTACCCCCTCCCTATATCATGTTGTAATAGTGTAGGATTTAAATTCTCGCACCTTTAAAAAACTTTCAATTATGCCATGATTAGACTTAGGGTTTGTATGCAAAATAAAATCAACAATTAGTTTGACCTAATCCAAGATGACAATACATGAAAACAAACACAATGCATACTTGCACCCCTAGGGTTATAATCCACTTGTTGCCTTCAAAAATGGGCCAGATATGCATGTCAAGTACTTTGGCAAAACAAAAACAAAACAAAAGATCATAGTCCCTCGATGACGCTATCTGAGTTTCCTAAACAAAAATGATCAAGTCCCTCAAGAAAATTGCCAAAAAAATAATAATACTTGACACCATTGCTATCATGGTCTATACGATGACCCGCGCCTGTCCCGTTTAACATCCTAACACAAGGTTGTTCACCAAATACAATGGTGAAGCAACACTGTTAAAAGGGTTAAAAACATAAGAAAGATCTTTGAGTAAAATAGGGTAGACAACTCTTAGTTACTTGATCAAAAGCTTGCAAAAAACATCCTTGCTATCTTCAAAACACACTTCACAATACAATTTCAAAACCCTACTTTCAAACATTGAAAACTTTTCAAAAGACAAAAACACCTTTGTATACATTCAAACAAGAATCATTACAAAGGTTGCCATAAAGATGACCTCTTTTGAAAACATCTTTCAAAACCACACACAAAGCACCATTTCAAACAATTGAAGAGCACCATTTCAAACAATTGAAAAGCAAAGCAAGTGATCTAAACAAGTAACTAAGAGCCCATGGATAACCATGGATAGAAAGGGTGCTAATACCTTCCCTTTCTATAATCTACTCCCCGAATCCAAGAAAACATCTCAAAGGTCTTTCCTGTGCTTTTTGACCTTTCCTTAGGATAAAATAAAAAGTCGGCGACGACTCTTGCTAAACCGAAACATTTGCAAACACAAACGCAAAATCCCAAGTCAGTTCTCCCCCCGTATCACAGAACTGGCGACTCTGCTGGGGATTTCTTTAAAAGTGGAGTAACCTTAGAGCTTAGATCACCCTTTGCATGATTATATTGTTTGCTTTGATTGCTTTACATTTGGATCTCTTGTTTGGGTTTGAAATCCTCTACCCGGATTTGGGAAACATTCATAGGTAAATAGCAATACATTATGGAAACTGTGCGGGGTATACCGACACGGTTGAAGCAATAGCTATATTAGTGCGACATATTTGTGAGTACTGGTAGCCTTTGAGTCAATCAAAGAGAATACGGGGCCGCTGAGTGATGTCATGAAGCATTAATGAACTCTTAGAACCTTACTTGACCATCTTGGCCTTTTATTAGGGGTAGTGAGATGACCGGCTTTGGTGCAGTCCGAAGTTGGTAGATGCTCGATACTACACTCATTGAGGGTTGTTTTCTTGGAATATTTTGGTCGCTAGTTAAGTGGCTAAACCAAAACAATGAACATGGAAAATAATCCAGTGATATTGAGCTCCTTAGAACCCGGTTACTATTTATAGGACAGGTTTTGAGCCATCTAAACTCAAGAGGGTATTTACCTATGAAACCTCATGCAAGCCTGAAACTATGGTTTTGTGTGATTTGCTTGTACATGTGTTTGTGCATACATCATGAACATCATAAAGAATCATATACATCCACTAACCATTTCAAGGGTTTGGATCTTCATCTTTGTTCTTGTTTTATAGGTCATAGAATCTCTTCGCAAGAAAACAATTCAAGTCAACCTTATGAAAATCCCTCCTCAACTCAAGGAGCTTACTTCTAGGATTCCAGAGAATTCTCTCTTCAGTGAAAGACATGGTAGACTCCTCAACTTGGTAAACAACAACATTGAAGAAGACATGGTGAAAGTCCTCTTCCAGTTCATTGACCCCCTACACCACTGTTTCACGTTCCCTGATTACCAGTTGGTACCTACTTTGGAGGAATTTTCTCAACTCTTGAGAATTCCTGTTCTTCATCAACTACCCTACAACGGTACGGAAAAAGAACCAAAGCCTGAAGATGTTGCTCAAGCATTACACTTGCAACCATCTGACATCAAGGGGCGTTGGGAAACCAGAAGTGGTGTCAAGGGTTTTTTAGAAAAATTTCTGTTTGAGAAGGCACAAGACTGCTGGAATTCTCTTGATTAACAAACCTTTGAAGAGATTGTGGCACTCCTCATCTATGGGTTGGTCTTGTTCCCAAACCCTGACCAACTTATAGATGTGTATGCTGTCAAGATTTTCATATCCAAGAATCCTATACCTACATTGCTTGGGGACATCCTACACTCATTTTACACACGAACAATGAGGAAAAGGGGTGTTCTCATGTGTTGTACCTTCCACAACCAGTTTTGAAGAATGAGCAGGGTTTAAGGTGGTCACAATGATTGATGACCCTCACACATTCTGATGTACATTGGTGTTCTCGGTCCAGAGAAAATGTCATCATCATTGATCGTTATGGGGAATTTCCTAATGTCCCATTACTTGGCATTAGGGGAGGCATTACCTATAACCCCTGTCTAGCTTTGAGACAATTTGGATATGCTCGAAGGGACGGCCCTCATGACATGCTGATTCCTGACCTAGTTTTTGACTTCGACAACGATGTGCAAGGACTTAGACAAAGGTTCATCAGAGCTTAGAGGATGCCCAACAAGGTAGATAGTAAGACACTGGGGCACAAGAATTCCATCCCCCTTGAGCCTTATCTCAACTGGGTACGAACCCGCGCCCAGAATCTAATGATGCAATATCCTCACATTCTCCCCTTGATCAAAGAGCCTGTTGCGGAAGGAGAGGTTCCATACACCATCCTACATCCTGACATGCCAACATCATGGGAAGAAATGCAAAGGAGTTGGATCTAACTCAAGGAAGAACAGAATACTTTTGAAGCTAACTTCTATGCCAGTGAGAAGAAGGTTTTAGAGCTCACCCGTCGACTTCATGAGGAGGAAACTCTCAACACTTACATCACACCAAAGAGGATGTGCGATGTCTTTTTACATTAAGAATTCTGTAATATTTTGCCCATGGGGAACTTATGTACTAACAATTTCTTCTTAATATGACGTGTGTTCCTTTTTGTTTGCAACAAATTTGAATTTCTGAATCCTTGAATGCATTACATGAATAACATACCATTCATCATATGCATAAACAGGTCTTCACACCAGGTTTCCTTATCTTTATACTGTTTATTTTAGCAAGATGGGTTTGAAGCAAATGGTAAAGGATCTGCAGGCACAAAATTCACAATTCTAGCAACTCCTCATGACCTTGGCAAAGGGTCAAGAAGACCTCAATGCTCTGTTGGAGAAGAATAAAGAGAAAAAGAAAAAGAGACCTGGAGTAGCCACTTTGGGAAGGAGATTTGAGCATCAGGCTAGGAGAGTTCTCGAGTTCCCCTCAACGTCTGACGAAGGGGCTGATAAAGGAAAAGGGACTGCTGTACCTTCTGAATCTGAGGTTGAAGAGGAGGAAGAGGAAGAAGATGAAGACTACTCCGAACAACAGTATCCACCAGCGGATGATAAATATAAGAATCTTGAAGATAGACTGGCAGCCATGGAGTTGCAGAGGGTCCCTGGCTTGGATTTTAAAGAACTAGGGCTGGTAGTTGGGATTGTTATCCCTCCCAAGTTCAAGGTGCCAACATTCGCCAAGTACGACGGTCTGTCTTGCCCAAAGATGCACCTGAGATCGTATGTCAGAAAAATCCAACCCCACTCATCTGATAAAGACCTTTGGGTACACTTTTTCCAAGACAGTTTGTCTGGAACGCAGTTAGATTGGTTCTATCAGCTCGAGAGATCAGAGGTTCATAATTGGGAAGACTTAGCAGCTGCTTTTTACCGTCAGTATCAATACAACGCTGATTTGGCGCCCACTCGTACTTAGTTACAAAGTATGGGGATGGCTTCTAATGAAGGGTTTAAAGAGTATGCCCATAAGTGGTGTGATCTGGCTGGAAGGGTGAAGCCGCCATTGTCAGATAGGGAGTTAGTTGACATGTTTCTGGGGACCCTGTTTGGCCCCTTCTTCAATCATCTAATCGGGAGTTCTTCTGCGGGATTTACTGAACTAATTTTGACCAGCGAAAGGGTCGAGGCCGGTATTAAAAGTGGAAAGATTCAGAAGGATGCTTCCGCATCCACAGCTGTTAAGAAACCCTTCCCAGCTAAGAAGGAAGCATCTGCTGTGTATTCTCAGAAGGGTCAAGGAAGAACCGAGCACCGACCAACTGTAGGGGCTGTGATGATTCAAAACTCGTCAAATGATCAACCTCGTAACAATCAGTCAAGACCTAATCAACAACGGGTAGAAAGGCCACAACGGCAGTTCACCCCCATTAACATGACGCCAGCTCAAGTACTCCCTCACTTGTTGAAGCTAAATCTTACCAGTTTGAAGGAAGCGCCAAAAAACCCTAACACCTCCTCTCCATACTACCACTCTAATGCCAAATGTGCTTACCATTCCGACAGTGTTGGGAACGATACCAATAATTGCTGGGCGCTTAAGAACAAAATCCAGGACTTGATTGATGCCAAAGAAGTAGAATTCGATGCGCCTGAGAAGCCCAATGTAATATCTACTCCGATGCCCAAGCACGATAATAATGTTCATGCTGTTATGGAGGACCTTCATGTTACTGATGTTGTTGACCTGTTGACGCCGTTTCTTGTGATTAAAGAAAATTTGATGAGAGCCGGGATCTTTCCTGGTTGTGGTAAAGACTGCTATTTTTGTTTAAACATACGAGGTGATTGCCCAATGTTGAAGTCAGGTGTCCAATTCCTGATGGATACTCAAGAGATACTTTTCCAGAAAACCCCTGTTGATACCTTCAATCTTATTACTCCTGCTACTTTTGCTACTTCAACCAACGATATTGCAATCATAACCATTTCTGACAATCCTCCCAAGGCTTGCAAAAGGCCTGTCAGGATTACACCCAACTATAAATGTGTACAATTAAAGATCACCATGCCGGGACTTGTCCCGTACCAATCAAGCAAAACAATACCATGGAACTATGGAGGAGAAATCTTCTATCATGGTATCAAACAAATTGAGGCAGTCCAAGAGATTTCTGAAGAAGAAGACCCTGATATAGGGAACATTGCGGGTACAAGCAAGATAAACCGCAGCGGCCGGATCTTTTCTCCGGAGATTGCTCCCCCTCGAGCAGTTTTCGGACCCTTGAAATCTTCTCTACCTGTTGGACCATCTGTGCAAGGCCCAATGATTGAAGAATTGGATACTCCTGAAGAAAGACCATCTACTGATACTACCAATAAGGGTAAGGGGATACTAGAAGTGCCTGTCAGGACGAAGGCTCATGCTGTGGTTATCCCTGAAACCACTCAGAAAGAAATGGATGAAATCTTGAAAATAATCAGAAAAAGTGACTACGACATTGTGGAACAGTTAGGGCAGACCCCTTCTAAAATTTCAATGTTGGCTCTTCTGCTCTGTTCTGAGGCCCATGCTAAGGCCCTAATCAAGTTCTTGAAGGCGGCACATGTACCCCAGGAGACTTCGGCTGACCAGTTTCAGGAATGTGTGGCCAGTCTTACTGCTGATAATGGCCTTGGCTTTTCCGATGCTGACTTAACTCCCAAAGGAAGGAAACACAACGACGCGCTACACGTCTCAGTTGAATTCCGGGGAACCACTCTCGCCCATGTCTTAGTTGATACTGGTTCTTCCTTGAATGTGCTGCCGAAGAAAGCCTTAGATCATTTGGACTGCGAATGACTGACCCTCAAACCTAGTAACATCATTGTTAGGGCCTTTTATGGGTCCAAAAGAATGGTTCATGGAGAGGTTGATATTCCTATGAAAGTAGGCACAAAAGTTTTCAATTCCACCTTCTACATGATGGACATCCGTCCATCATATTCGTGTTTATTAGGAAGACCGTGGATCCATTATGCCAGGGCAGTTACCTCCTCTTTGCACCAAATGCTGAAATATCCTGTTAAGGGTAAGATTATAACAGTGCACGACGAGGAAGAGTACATGATAAGTTATCTCAATTCCTTCCGTTATGTGGAGTTGGATGGAGAGTTCATCGAAATGCCTTTCCAACATTTTAAGGAAGTTTATCCTGAGGTAGCAGTTGCGAAGATAATGGTTGAGGTGCCTATATCTTTCTCAAGCATGTATCTAGGATGGCATCTCTCAGGGATGCAGAGGCGGTGATCAAAGAAGGGAAGAGCACAGTATGGGGGAAATTGCCTGATTTTCCCCATAAAACGGATAAGTTCGGATTAGGGTTCACTACTGCAGGACAAAAGGCTATGCGTCGCTCCAAGGTTGGAAGACCACCCGTCAAGATCACTCACCACGGAATCAATGCTGTAGAAGATGAAGATGAAGAGGGCCACTTTGAAGATTGGATCTTTCCGACCGTCGAAGGGGGTTTGAGCAATTGGGAAGCAAAGGATTTTACTCCCATCACCTTTATCAACAAGTAATTCTATATTTGAATAATTTCCCATTTATGGTCTGTAATAACTAAAACAATTTGCACACTATTTTCACCTCATGCCTTTGCCCGGGGTATGTAGGTCCATTTGTAAGGGCTTGATTTTCTTCATAATCATATGCCATGTTTTAATGAATCATTGGACGTTTTCATAAACTATTGTGTTCATTTCTCTTTCCTTTTGCATTTTTGTTTTGTTTAAGGATGTTTATCCCTCACATACACCCACACTCACAAATGCAGGTACCCATCCATTCCGGATTCCATGGGTGAATATTCTGCTTTAACCTTCGATAACTCTGAAGATTTGGTCAATCATGTTGAGTACGAAGTTGACGAAGATTGTGAAGTGCCGGGAGAGTTAGCCAGACTTCTACAACAAGAAGAGAGGGCCATTCTGCCTCATGAGGAGTTGCTAGAAACTATCAACTTGGGGACAGAGGAAGACAGGAAGGAAGTAAAAGTGGGTGCCAACCTGGAATCAAGTGTCAAGGAACGCTTAGTGCAGTTGTTGAACGAATATGTTGAAATCTTCGCCTGGTCTTATGAAGACATGCCAGGGCTAGACACAGATATCGTGGTTCACCGTCTCCCTACAAGAGAAGACTGTCCACCGATCAAGCAAAAGGTTCGCCAGATGAGACCTGACATGTCTGAGAAGATCAAAGCCGAGGTAATGAAGCAATTCAACGCTGGCTTTCTGGCTGTTACTTCCTATCCACAATGGGTCGCTAACATTGTTCCCGTGCCTAAAAAGGACGGCAAAGTCAGAATGTGTGTGGACTATCGGGATTTAAACAGGGCTATCCCTAAAGACGATTTTCCACTACTTCATATCGACATTTTGGTTGACAATACAGCTCAGCACAAAGTATTTTCTTTCATGGACGGATTCTCGGGCTATAACCAGATCAAAATGGCCCCCGAGGACATGGAGAAAACTACTTTTGTCACGCAATGGGGTAACTTCTGCTACAAAGTAATGTCGTTCGGACTAAAGAACGCAGGGGCAACCTATCAATGCGCCATGGTAGCTTTGTTTCATGATATGATACATCATGAGATCGAAGTTTACATAGACGACATGATAGCTCGATCACAGACGGAAGAAGAACACCTTGATCATTTGCACAAGCTGTTTATCAGGTTGAAGGAGTTTAGGCTCAGACTGAACCCAAGCAAGTGCACTTTTGGAGTTAGGTCTGGTAAACTTTTGGGATTTATTGTCAGCAACAAAGGCATTGAGGTTGATCCAACTAAAGTAAAGGCTATACAAGAAATGCCTGCCCCCGTACTGAAAAGGAGGTTAGAGGATTCTTGGGACGCTTGAACTATATTGCGAGGTTCATCTCTCACCTGACATCTACCTGTGAGCCAATTTTCAAACTGTTGAAGAAAGATCAGGTAGTTGAATGGAACAATGATTGTCAAGTGGCTTTTGATAAGATCAAGGAGTATTTGCTAGAACCTCTTATTCTGATGCCACCCGTCGAAGGAAGGCCGTTAATCATGTATCTGACTGTTTTGGATAACTCAATGGGGTGCGTACTGGGCCAACATGACGAGTCTGGACGAAAAGAGCATGCCATTTATTACCTTAGCAAAAAGTTTACCGAATGTGAGACTCGCTACTCACTGCTCGAGAAAACTTGTTGCGCTTTGGTATGGGATGCTCGCCGGCTAAGGCAGTATATGTTGACTCATACCACTTTGCTGATTTCCAAAATGGATCCGATCAAGTATATCTTCGAGAAGCTTGCTCTATCTGGAAGAATCACTAGATGGCAAATGATCTTGACTGAGTATGATATCCAATATACTACCCAAAAAGCTATAAAGGGGAGTGTACTAGCTGACCATCTAGCTCATCAAGCCGTCGAAGATTACCAATCTATGAGATTCGACTTCCCTGACGAGGACATCATGACATTGGACAACATTAAAGATAACTGACCCTATGATGGACCTGAACAAGGATCCCGATGGACCCTGTACTTTGATGGTGCTTCAAATGCACTTGGCAACGGTATCGGTGCGGTACTCATTTCTCCGGAAGG
The DNA here is from genome assembly GCA_948472305.1 of Vicia faba. Classification (NCBI taxonomy): domain Eukaryota; kingdom Viridiplantae; phylum Streptophyta; class Magnoliopsida; order Fabales; family Fabaceae; genus Vicia; species Vicia faba. The sequence goes on along the minus strand of OX451735.1, from coordinate 648,375,762 downwards.
TTGCCATACACCCTTCACTGCCGTCGAATCCGTCAAAGATTACCAATCTATGAGATTCGACTTCCCTGACGAGGACATCATGACATTGGACAACATTAAAGATAACGGACCGTATGATGAACCTGAACAAGGATCCCGATGGACCCTGTACTTTGATGGTGCTTCAAATGCACTTGGCAACGGTATCAGTGCGGTACTCATTTCTCCGGAAGGTTGCCATACACCCTTCACTGCCCGACTTTGTTTCAGCTGTACCAACAACATGGCCGAATATGAAGCTTGCATCTTTGGTCTCAAGGCCGCTATAGACTTTGGAATCAAATCTTTGGTAGTATTTGGGGACTCGGCTTTGGTTATCAGTCAAGTCAAAGGAGAGTGGGATACCAAACATCCTAATCTTATCCCATACAAAGAACATGTCTTGACATTGTTGCCTCATTTCGAGCAGATTACCTTCGAGCATTTCCCGCGAGAAGAAAATCAGTTAGCCGATGCTCTGGCTACAATGTCTTCCATGTTTAAACTCAACTGGGATAACAAGGCTCCCAAAATCACCATTGAGCGAATGGACGAACCTGCGCACTGTCATAAGATTAATATCGAAGAAGTAGTGGAACAACCCTGGTTTCATGAAATCAAAAGGTATCTCCAGACTAGAGAATATCCTGAAGGAGCTTCAGTCAATGATAAAAAGTTCTTAAGGAGATTTGCTGCCAAGTTCTTCCTAAGCAATGGCATCCTTTATAAGCGCAACCATGATTGTGTTCTACTTCGTTGTGTGGACAAAGCTGAAGCAGAGTTAATCATGACTGAGATACACAGTGGCACATTTGGCACCCACTTGAGCGGATATACGATGGCTAAGAAAATTCTAAGGGCAGGCTACTACTGGTCTACCATGGAAGCTGATTGTCATCAACATTCCCGTACTTGCCACAAATGCCAAGTCTACACCAACAAGATACATATTCCTCCTGTTCCTCTCAACATTCTGACAGCTCCTTGGTCATTCGCAATGTGGGGCATTGACATGATTGGAGAGATCAAGCCTACGACATCCAATGGACATCGCTTCATCTTGGTTGCTATTGATTATTTCACCAAGTGGGTCGAAGCAGCTTCCTTTGCCTCAGTTATAAAGAATGTGGTTGCCCGCTTCATAAAGCAGAACCTCATATGCCGGTATGGTGTCCCCGACAGGATTATCACAGACAACGGTACGAATTTGAACAACACTATGATCACCGCTCTATGCGAACAGTTCAAGATTTATCATCACAATTCATCTCCCTATCGGCCGAAGATGAACGGTGCTGTTGAAGCCGCGAACAAAAATATCAAGAAGATTATTCAAAAGATGACAGTCACCTACAAGGATTGGCATGAGATGTTACCGTTTGCTCTACATGGATATCGTACCACAACACGTACTTCAACAGGGGCAACCCCGTTTTCTTTGGTGTATGGCATGGAAGCTGTTCTACCCATGGAAGTTCAGATTCCTTCCTTAAGGATTATGAAGGATGCTGGTTTGAGTGAAGACGATTGGATTCAGACCCGGCTTGATCAACTTAATTTGATCAACGGGAAGCGACTTACTGCTGTTTGTCATGGTCAGACGTATCAAAAACGGATGATCAAGGTTTTCAACAAGAAAGTCAGGCGTCAGGTATATCAAGTCAGAGATCTTGTAATTAAGCGGATCATCTTACCGTAAAGTGATCCCAGGGGAAACTGGACTCCTACCTATGAAGGACCATTTGTGATCAAGAGCATATTTTCTGGTGGGGCAATGATTCTGACCACCATGGACGCTGACGACTTGCCACACCCTGCGAACGCAGACATAATCAAAAGATACTACGCATAAAACAACCCGGCAAGTTGAAAATCCGAAAGGGCGACTTGGGCAAAAATGGGCATCCTGGTGAACCAAAAACTCGAAAGGGCAGTTCAGGTAAAAATTAGGGATAAGACAAAAAAAATCTGTACACCCGACAAGTTGAAAACCCGAAAGGGCGACTTGGGCAAAAAAGGGTTTCCGGGTGGATCAAAAACCCGAAAGGGCGGTCCAGGCAAAAGTTAGGGAATTAAAGCGTATGAATATGTCTCGTCGGATCACTTTAAGAACAATCTCTTAACCAACAAGCTCAAGGCTTCTGATCAATCCAGTCATCGGCGGACGAAGCAGTGAATGGACAAGATATTCAGAGTTGTGAAGGCTATAGCAGAATGGGAATCCCATGGAATTGTTACACATAACCATCTTTCTTTTGTATAAATTTTTTTCAATTTTTACGACAACATCCTCTTACTAGGGTATCTGTCTCCTTTGTACAAAGATACTCACAAAAGTTAAATACAAAGATACTTCAAAGTGCAGAAATTTGCTTGCCTTTCTTTTCTTTTTACACTTATTTTTTTATTTGAAAATGTCCAATGTTTTGTTAAATAGGCATATGCATTTGAATATAATCACTGCTTACAAACAAAACGAAATTGAAAAAGAATAATTACTGATAGGTTGAAGGAGTAGGAAGAAATATTTATGCCATTCCAGAAGAAATCCCATACGATACATCATTCAGATCCTCAACAAGGCTAAATTTGGAGTATATTTCCCCAGCTGAGTTAAGTTTCAAAATTCCCATCAGAGTTAAGCTTCGAGATCCCCAGTGGAGCCCGAAAACCCTGAAAATCCTATCCCCAGTGGAACCAGAATATCCTAAACCTTCTTCCCCAGAGAAGTAGAATTTCCAACTATCAACCCCGGGTGGGAATTGTTCAACTTCCCCCAACTTCCCCAGCAGTTTGGCATACAACCCAAAACTCCTGATCCCACCGACCGAGTATACATTTCCCCCACAGAGTTATCCCCTAGCAAGATCGAAGATTCTCGGCCTCATTTATCCAAGCAGAAACCTCCTAGGTTTTAACTCCCCAGTAGAGATTTTTAGAGCTTTCCCTACATCCCAGGAGAGTCATAAAGGATTCTCATTCCTCGCAGGAGTTGTCGAAGACCTTGCTAATCCCCGCAGATCGCCAAGGATTTTCAATCTCCAGCGGTGGCCCCAGGATTTCTCATTCTCAACAATCAGAGATCTTTCATCCCCAAGCAGTCAACAAGGATTTCTCATCTTCAATATTCAAAGATTTTTTTGGAATCCCCAACATTGGTCAAGGATTTACTTTCCCCGACAGCAATCAAAGATTTCATTATCTCCAGTTATCAAGGATTTATTTTCCTCAGCAAGACAGCTACTCAGCTTACATGCACATCCATTACATTCATATATCATAAACATTAATGAAATATAGTTCATTGCATCATACATATCATGCAACATAACTTTGTGTTTTAGCTAACATTTTACCCTTTTCAGGATAAGATTAAAAGGCTATCGTTAACAATTATTCAGATACAATATAGATACACCCCAGACACGGCGGTCATTCTATTACTCATTCAGAATTTCAGGTCAAATACAGTACAAATACACCCCAGACACGGCGGTCATTCCACTACTCATTCAGACTTCAGCAATCCGATATAAAATAGATACGCTCTAGACACGGCGGCCATTCTATCTCTCATTCAGAATCAACTATCAACTTCAAGTTCAGATATGCTCCAGACACGGATGCCATTCTGGCCCTTACACCAGCAGCTTGATTCTCCCTAGGGCAATCGCCACGGAAGTCATTCTGTCACTTATTCAGATCCCAGTTACAGTCTCATATATACTCCAGACACGGAAGTCATTCTGCTACTCATAGAGATCTCAAATTCAGATACAATACAGATACACTCCATACACGACAGTCATTCTGATATTCATTCAAAGTTCAAATACAGTTACAACTCAGATACGCTCCAAACACGGACGCCATTCTTTCGCTCGTACAAACACAGTCTCCAGATACAGTTCAAATGCATTCCAGACACGAATACCATTTTAATGCTCATTCTTCTGACCTACCACATTGCAATTCAACAAACATTCTTGGATGGCATCTTTAAGCCCATCTCCAGCAAGATTCTACCATCTCCAAATGGCATCTTTAAGCCTATTCCTGCATCTATGATTTGACGAGTGCAAATTTACGGGCACTCTAGTGTCCAATCCTCTTTTACCTTTGAGTCGCGAAAGGCAAACTTGCCAATCTAACTCTTCAGGATCAAGAAGATTGAACAGGGGCAACTGTTGTACCCCAAAATTTTCCCTCTCATTTCATCAACATTTTTCATCACAAGACTCTTGGAACTCAAGATCAAGTTAGGGTTTGCTCTACTCAAGACACCTCCTTGCACTATTGACCTAAATTAGGGTTTGAGTTTGCACAATGATATGTTGACCAACAATGCCCAAATTGACTTTCATACTTCATGTTGGACTCACAAGTTTGTCCATACCAAGTTTCAAGCCTTGATCCAAATTTTTGCCCAGTCAATTGGACAGTTGACCTAGAAATCAGCTGTATTGGGGAAAAAGTCAACTGTGGCCAATTGACAGTCAAACCTCATGAAATTTTACCCATGTCAACATTATGAACTCATATGAACCATTTGATCAAGTTTGGATCACAATTCCACAAGAAATTTGATCAGATAATCAAAAGGGCAAAATGGTCATTTTTAGGGTTTTGATTGTACAAAGGAATTTTTTGACTGTTTGACCTAGCCAATGACAAATCAAGCTCAATCATGGATTCAAGGACTCAATGACATTGTCTTGACCCATTCAACAAGTTTAAAAGATCTCAAATGCCTAGGATTGACAGATGAATTTTTCAGTCAACTGATCAAAATTTGACTGTTTACTGAAAAGTCAAACTTTGACTTTTTGGTCAATATCAAGTGCCAAGGGTAATTTTTTATCAAGACATGTCAAATTATGAAACTTGTTCATCAAGAAACCCAAAAATGCAAATTAGGGTTTCAAATGGAAAATTTTCATAACTTAGAATTTTTCTAAGTTATGAAATTTTCTTATTTTTTCCTAACTTTGTCCCATTCTTTCACCAAGATGCAAATGGATTCAAATAAAACTTGCAACATGAAAGTTGTAGTCCATCACAAATTCTACAACTTTTATTCACAAAGTTTTCTCAAAAGAAGCTTTTATCTCAAGTTATGATTTTTGGAACAAGGGTACCTAAAACTTTTAACTTAGAAATTTTTGCCCTAGTTTAGGTAGGATTTTGACCCATCTTCTTGGCCATTTTTCACATAGTTACACTTGGAGTTTCAAGTTGTATTTCAAAGATGGATTGTATTACATGTTGCAAGATTTCCAAATTGTCCAAGAACTCCTCAAAAACCTTTGTGGTTAGGGAGAATCGAATGCTTGAAGTTGGCAAAAACTCACTTTGATCCATGGCCAATACATGTTCATACCACTTGCCAAATCTGATCTAGCTAGCTTGGTTCACAATTACAGGCCTCTAAACCGGTTTGTACTCCATAATTTAATGCATATCCATTGAGCTAAGGCATTGTCTTGGTCATTAGGGTATTGTACATTAGATTAAGCCTTAAATGGAAAAAGTAACAATGCCATTTTTGCTTGAACTTTGCTTTATGTCAAAACAACATCATAGAGCATTGGACCAGATCTTATGCTGCAAACAAAATCCATTAATTAGAGGGGCCAAGAGGGTTGTGTGCAGGGTGATAGGATGGCCTGTACAAGTCTATAACCTCACTTCCTCTCTTTTGCTTCAAAGGGAAGAAAACTTGCAAAACACAAGGCATCTCACACATCTGATAAAACCAACAAAAACAAAGTTGTCAAACAAGTTTCATACACCCTAGCAAGCCAGAAACACGAGCCCTTGCCCTCTCAAAACTCCTTGTGCACCAAATCATCTTTTTCTTGCAAAACAGGGCCAGTTCTGCATTTTGCAAGCCATCATCAAATTCCATCGTGCGTTTTGTCCAAAGATACTTCAAACACCTTCCAACCAACATACCTGAGCTATCCAGACCATCCACAAGTGGCTGTAACACCATTAACACACATTGCCATTTTTGTTTCAAAGCTTTGCAGGTTGAGTTCTGTAGCACGATTCATGCTACCTCAAAACAAGCCAAGCATTGGGAAAGCTTTAGTGGACCTCAGGCAAGCTCAAAAAAACCTCAAGCACCCTTGGAAGTTGCTGCATTGTCCAGCTCGAAGTCAACTGAAACAGGTATTTCATGAACTTCTATCTCTCTATTTAGGAACAGTTAGACTTAGGTTTGTGAATGAAAGATGTTGTACTCATAGCCCTGAAACCATACATGTGCTTAGTTTTCATTTATATTAATCGTGCTAGGAGAATTTTGTTCATGAACTTTCTGAAAAAACTAGGTTAAGAATTAGGGCCAGAGAAATTCTCTCTTGTCTTTGAGAGTTAGCTTAAGTTTTTTATATGGTTAGATTCGTTGTTTGATGCTCTACAAGTTTCATGTTATGAGTTTTGTCAAAAAAGCAAGGAATCAGGAGATATAGGACTGTGTGGAAAACGCGCGTTTTTTTTCAAACATCTGAAGGTTGAAGATGAAGTCTGGGCTGGGCCTGGATTTCTTTGCTTTTGACACCTCCCAGTTCACTTTCAGCACCCCATGGCCCATTGCTTTTTATTTTCATTATTTTTGCATTTTTATTTTTTCTCTGACTTTGATATTTTATTTGCAAGCATAAAAAATATTCCAAAATATTTTCACATTTTTTTTCATTTATTGGATATTTTATTCTAATTTTTTATTAATGTAAACATGTTTAAATATTTTATATTCTTTTGATAAAACTTAAAAATAATCCAAAAAAATACTTTTATTTTTATTTTATTATTTTTTATACATATTTGAAAATATTTTATTGAAATGCATATATTTTGTAAATATTTTATTTTAATTTATACATCCTTAATATATATATATATATATATATATATATATATATATATATATATATATATATATATATATATATATATATATATATATATATATATATATATATATATATATATATATATATATATATTATATATATATATATATATATATATATATATATATTTATATACTTTATTTTATTAAATAATTAGAGCAAAAAACACAAAAATAATACATTTATATTTTTATTAATATTTTATACTAAAAATACCCCTTTTTTTTAATATACTTGTATTTTTGTACAAATTAATATATTATTGCATATAAATAATAAATAATACAATTTATTTAAGAAATATGGGTTTTTGCCCTAAAAAACAAAAATAATTGAAATTAACTTTTTATTTATTTACATTTCACATTAAAAATACTTTTTCATACATAAAAGAAATTGTTTTTGCATAATACATTTTAGGCAAAATACCCTTTTTAGTCCTTTAAGTTTACCCCAAGGTCCATTTTGGTCCTTTATCTAAAAAAAGTGTCAAACTGGTCCTACAATTCTTTCAAAAGGACCATAGGAGTCCTTTCCGTCCATTTTGGTCCTTTTTGGTTCATTGGAGAAGCTGCAAAATGAGCTTGATGGAGCAAAGATGGAGATACATCATCTAAAGGAAAGGGAGGATGGGCTGAAACATAAGATAATGGAGTTACAAATTGAAATAAAGAAGGATGGGCTGAACCAAAAAGGACCAAAATGGACGGAAAGGACTCCTATGGTCCTTTTGAAAGAATTATAGGACCAGTTTGACACTTTTTTTAGATAAAGGACCAAAATGGACCTTGGGGTAAACTTAAAGGACTAAAAAGGGTATTTTGCCTACATTTTATTTGACATTTATTTGTATTTATTTAAATATTGTATTATGCATTACCCATTCAATATGGTTGTAATAATTAGGGTTTTATATTTCTTGCAAAATAATCCCCAATTCAAATTTGCACCCCCCTCCCTATATCATGTTGTAATAGTGTAGGATTTAAATTTTCGCACCTTTAAAAAAATTTCAATTATGCCATGATTAGACTTAGGGTTTGTATGCAAAATAAAATCAACAATTAGTTTGACATAATCCAAGATGACAATACATGAAAACAAATACAATGCACACTTGCACCCCTAGGGTTATAATCCACTTGTTGCCTTCAAAAATGGGCCATGATATGCATGTCAAGTACTTTGGCAAAACAAAAACAAAACAAAAGATCATAGTCCCCCGATGACGCTATTTGAGTTGCCTAAACAAAAATGATCAAGTCCCTCAAGAAAATTGCCAAAAAAAAAATACTTGACACCATTGCTATCATGGTCTATATGATGACCCGCACCTGTCCCGTTTAACATCCTAACACAAGGTTGTTCACCAAATACAATGGTGAAGCAACACTGTTAAAAGGGTTAAAAACATAAGAAAGATCTTTGAGTAAAATAGGGTAGACAACTCTTAGTTACTTGATCAAAAGCTTGCAAAAAACATCCTTGCTATCTTAAAAACACACTTCACAACACAATTTCAAAATCCTACTTTCAAACATTGAAAACTTTTCAAAAGACAAAAACACCTTTGTATACATTCAAACAAGAATCATTACAAAGGTTGCCACAAAGATGGCCTCTTTTCAAAACATCTTTCAAAACCACACACAAAGCACCATTTCAAACAATTGAAGAGCACCATTTCAAACAATTGAAAAGCAAAGCAAGTGATCTAAACAAGTAACTAAGAGCCCATGGATAACCATGGATAGAAAGGGTGCTAATACCTTCCCTTTCTATAATCTACTCCCCGAATCCAAGAAAACATCTCAAAGGTCTTTCCTGTGCTTTTTGACCTTTCCTTAGGATAAAATAAAAAGTCGGTGGCGACTCTTGCTAAACCGAAACATTTGCAAACACAAACGCAAAATCCCAAGTCAGTTCTCCCACCGTATCACAGTAAGGCTAATCATTCCTGGGATGGTCTAGACTTCTAGGCATTCGAAGATATTCTGGCTCTTCTGATATATGGCTTGGTATTGTTTCCTAACTCTGACTCCTTTATTGATGTGAATGCGGTAAAAATCTTCATCTCTGGTAATCCTGTACCAACTCTCTTGGGTGACATTCTTCATCAGCTTTATGCCCGTACTGCTCGGAAGCGGGGAACCTTGATGTGCTGTGCTCCGTTATTGGCGAGGTGGTTTATTTCGCACCTCCCCAAATCAGTGCTGAAGAACAAAGAAGGCATGGGCTGGGCTTATAGAGTTATGTCTCTCTCTCTCTCAATGACATCATTTGGACTATTAAGGGTATGGACGAGGTGGCTATTATTGATCGTTGTGGGGAATACCCCAATGTTCCACTGATAGGAACCCACAGAGGAATTACTTACAATCCAAGCTTGGCCTTACGTCAGTTTGGGCGAGCCAGAAGGGAAGGACCTCATGAGCTGCTAATGCCTAGTATCATCTTTGATTTTCAAGGCGATAGTGATGAGCAACGCCGCAGATTCATAAGGGCTTGGGATAGAGTACTCATATCTGATACACACGAGCTGGGTCCAAAGACTTCTCTTCCAATGGAGCCATATCTCCGATGGGTTCGCATACGGGCCCAAAAGCTGGGAATGCCCTACGAAGCTGTCTTACCTATCATTGTTGAAGTTGCTGATGAGGAAGGGGTTCCTCCTACTATCTTACACCCTTACATTCCTACTGACATTAGGGCATTGAAGAGGTCTTGGATGCAGCTGAGAGAAGAACGGGATACTTACCGAGAAAAGTATCACGAGCAAGAGTAGAAGATCCAGAAGTTGACTAGGCAGCTGGAGAGAGAGCAGATCATCAATGACTATGTCAGCACTAAAGGCAAACAACCATGGGAGCATTGATGTCCTTTGATTACTTCCAGTTTTTATTTACTTTTCAGTATTTCCTTTCTTGTAACGCCTTAAGGGAAATTTGTGGAACAATTGAATTTCAAGTTTATCTAATAAAAGTGAGCTTCATTTCTTATTTACAAATTTGAATCTCTCGATGTCTTTGAAATCATATCATACACATTTCATTTCATGGACCTCATAACAGGTACCCTTACAGGTTTTCTCATCTTCTTCGCTGTTTATTTCAGCATCATGTCTTCTAAACCATCAACTGAACAAGCAATCAAGGCTTTGCAGGCTCAGAATTCCCAATTCCAAGAGCTGTTCATGAATCTAGCTAAGGGTCAGCAAGATCTGAAGACCCTTATTCTGAAAGAGAAGAAGAAGAAGAAGAAGATGACAATCCTGTTTAACACAGGTCACAGGTTTGGAAACAGGCTACGAGATGAAGTTGATTTGACCACCTCATTTGGAGGGAAAGATAGTCAAGAAGAAAGGAGGGCTCCTAGCCCTGTGGTTTCAGACAACGAGACGGACTTCGACGAAGACCAGTATCCTCCGGCTGAGGATAGATACAAGTAACTGGAAGACCGTTTGAGTGCGATGGAAGTTCAGAAGGTGCCTGGTCTGGACTTTGGAGATCTGGGTCTGTCATCTGGGGTGGTGATTCCCCACAAATTCAAAGCACCAGCCTTTGCTAAATACAACGGAATTTCTTGCCCGAAACTGCACCTCCGATCGTATGTAAGGAAGATTCAGCCGTACACCGCTGATAAGAACCTATGGATCCACTTCTTTCAAGACACTCTCTCAGGGACTCAGCTTGAATGGTTTTACCAGCTAGATGGAGCCAGTATCCGTAGTTGGGAAGATTTGGCTGCTGCTTTCTACAAGCAGTACCAATACAATACCGACCTCGCTCCCACACATACCCAACTCCAGGGTATGTCAATGGGTGCGGGCGAAGGTTTCAAAGATTATGCTCAGAAGTGGAGGGATCTCGCTGGAAGAGTGCAACCACCCTTGGCTGATCGGGAGCTTGTGGATATGTTTCTGGGGACCTTGTCTGGTCCGTATTTCAACCATCTGATTAGAAGTTCTTCGTCCGGGTTTACAGAGCTGATTATGATCGGGGAAAAGTTTAAGGCCGGTATTAAGTCTGGTAAGATACAGAAGGGTGCTTCATCAGACACTGAGAAAAAGCCTTTTAAGAAGGAGTCCAGTGCTGTTTACAGTTCAAAAAGCCAGAATAGACCTGAACGCCGCCAAGCTATTAATGCGGTTGTTATTTCAAGACCTGTTGGGGCTCCTCAGTGCAATAATCAACAAAAGGCCGAGAGACCTCGAAGGCAATTCACCTATCTCAACTTGACTTTGTATCAGATTCTGCCGCAATTATTGAAAACCAATCTAGTAACTCCAAGGGAGGCTCCGCAGAATCCAAACACTGCATCGCCTAAGTACAATCCTAATGCTCGCTGTGCTTTTCACTCTGATAGCCCGGGACATGATACAGATGATTGTTGGGCTTTGAAGACCAAAATACAGGACTTAATTGATGCTAAGGAGATTGAGTTCGAGGCGCCCGAAAGAACTAATGTTGTGACTGCTCCAATGCCCAAGCATGGAGTGAATGCTGTAGAGGAAGACTCGTTTGTGGTTTCTGTGAAAGATATTGCTACTCCCTTGATGACTGTGAAGAAGAATATTTTGTCAGCCGGTTTATTTCCAGGTTGTGACGAAGGTTGCCGTATGTGTTCTGCCCTACCAACCGGTTGCCATATTTTGAAATCAGGTGTCTAACGCCTGATGGATAGTAAATAAATTATGTTTGAGAAGACTGTTGTTCCTTTAGTTCATACTGAAGAAGTTTCTATCATCACCATTTTCGACGATTCTTCCAAGGCTTCCTCGAGAAAGCCTGTTAGAATTACATCTGTTCCAAGAATCGCACCATTGATCATCACTGTTCCTGGGCCTATCCCCTATACATCTGATAAAGCTGTCCCTTGGCACTACGGGGCTGATGTTTATTTTCATGGAGTTAAACAAGAGTTGGATGCTGATACTGACGTCAGCAATATTGTTGGACCTACTAAAGTCACCCGCAACGGAAGACTTTTCTCCCCTGATATCTCTCCACCAACTGTTCGGAAACCTGTTGTTATTACACCTGCCAGTGTACCTGCTGCCATTCCTGTTCAAGTTCCTATTCTTACCCCTGTCTCCGAGTCATCTGACACTCGGGGCAAAGGGACCACTGATGAGCCTGCTCGGATGGAGGCACCGAAGACAATTACTGTTGAAGCCTCTAGGCAAGAGATGGAAGAAATTCTGAAGATCATCAAAAAGAGCGACTACAATGTAGTCGAGCAGCTGGGGCAAACCCCATCCAAAATCTCTATGTTGTCTCTGTTGCTATGCTCGGAAGCCCATGCCAAGGCTCTGATTTCCTTCCTGAAGACTGCGCACATACCGCAAGAAACATCAGCTGATCATTTTAAAGATTACGTGGCTAGTCTGACTGCTGATAATGGGTTGGGTTTCTCTGACGCCAACTTGACTGTTAAGGGGAAGAATCACAATAATGCCCTGCATGTCTCCATTGAATGCAGGGGCACCACTCTTGCTCATGTATTTGTGGATACTAGTTCCTCATTGAACGTCTTGCCTAAGAAAGCTCTAGACCGGTTGGACTGTGAAGGGTTGGAGCTGAAACCAAGCAACATTGTCGTCAGGGCCTTTGATAGGTCTAAGAGGATGGTGCATGGAGAAGTGGATATTCCGATTAAGGTTGGTTCTAAGGTTTTCGCCTCTACATTCTATGTGATGGACATTCGTCCATCTTATTCTTGTTTTCTGGGCCGTCCATAGATCCACAAAGCTGGGGCAGTAACGTCTACGCTCCACCAAAAGCTGAAGTACCCGGTCAGAGGGAAAATTGTGACAGTACAAGGAGAAGAGGAGTACATGGTGAGCCACCTCAACTCTTTTCGATATGTAGAGATGGATGGGGAGTTCATTGAGACCCCGTTTCAACATTTTGAAAAGGTTCCCCAGACGCTGGGGTCAGCTGAGACTGTTGTTGAAGATTCTCCTATAAAGATGGCTTCCTTTAAGGATGCCCGGGCTGTTGTCGAGAAAGGTGGGTGTGCAAATTGGGGACAACTCCCTGATTTTGCACAGAAGACTAACAAGTTTGGTTTGGGTTTCACTGCAGAAGCTCAAAAGGCTGTTCGGAATGCACGTATCGGAAGACCTCCCCTGTTCATCAGTAATTCAGGAGTGAATGCCATTGAAGACGATGTGGAAGAGTCTGAGTTCGACAGCTGGATTTATCCTACTACTGATGGTGGACTAGGCAATTGGACAGCAAAGGACTTCATACCAATTTCTTTTGTTACCCAGTAATGAGACTTTTTGTTTTGAATTTGTAACAGACAATGTTTTAAACTTTATGGCTCGATGTCTTACCCGGGGCACCGTGGTTTCATTTGTGAGGGCTTTATGCGTGTCATTTTCATATATCATTAATAAAAGCATTGGACATTTTCTTGCATTTCAAATTTTGCGCTCCTTGTTTTTCTTTTATTACATATTGCAAAATAACTATTTTACACACACTCACATATACAGGTCTACATCCACTATGGATCTCACTGGTAACGACTCTGCTACTGCCAGTTATGACTTCGAAAGTCCGATCAACTTAGCCGAAGACGAAGGTGAAGATGATTGCGAAGTGCCTGTTGAACTTGCAAGAGTACTACTCCAAGAAGAGAAGGCTATACAGCCACACGAAGAGCCTGTGGAACCAGTAAATCTGGGCACAGAGTTAGACAAGAAAGAGGTCAAGATCGGGGAAAATCTGGAGCCTAGTGTCAAGCAACGGTTGATTCAGATGCTGTGTGACTATGTTGAGATATTTGTCTGGTCTTAAGAAGATATGCCTGGGTTGGATACCGATATTGTGGTTCACCGCCTGCCTACCAAGGAAGACTGTCCTCCAGTGAAACAGAAAGTCCGTCGAATGCGCCCGGATATGTCTGAGAAAATCAAGGATGAAGTGATGAAACAGTTTGATGCCGGTTTTCTTGCAGTTACTTCTTACCCACAGTGGGTGGCCAACGTGTTTCCTGTATCGAAGAAGGATGGTAAGGTTCGAATGTATGTTGACTATAGGGATCTGAACAGGGCGAGTCCCAAGGTTGATTTTCCTCTACCTCATATCGATGTTCTGGTTGACAACACCGCTCAGCATAAGGTATTCTCCTTTATGGATGGTTTCTCCGGTTATAATCAGATTAAGATGGCTTCCGAAGACATGGAGAAGACAACCTTTGTTACTCAATGGGGTACCTTTTGCTACAAGGTCATGCCTTTTGGATTGAAAAATGCTGGGGCAACGTATCAGCGCGCCATGGTCGCTTTGTTCCCTGACATGATCCATCATGAGATTGAGGTATACATCGACGATATGATTGCGAGATCTCAGACTTAAGAAGAACATCTGGACCACCTTCAGAAGCTGTTTGACAGGTTGAAGTTGTACAAGCTGAGGTTAAACCCGAACAAGTGCACCTTCGGGGTGATATCTGGTAAGTTGCTGGGCTTCGTCATAAGCGATAAAGGTATTCAAGTGGATCCGGCAAAGGTGAAGGCCATACAGGAAATTCCAGCTCCCAAAACAGAAAAAGAAGTCAGAGGCTTTCTGGGACGTTTGAACTACATTGCCCGATTCATCTCACACCTGACTGCTACTTGTGAGCCAATCTTCAAGTTACTAAAGAAAGATCAAGTAGTACGTAGGAACAATGAATGCCAGGCCGCTTTCGAAAGGATCAAAGAGTATCTCCAAGAGCCACCCATTCTGATGCCTCCAGTTGAAGGGAGACCCTTAATCCTATACTTGACAGTACTCGACAACTCAATGGGGGTGTGTGCTGGGTCAACATGACGAGTCTGGCCAAAAAGAGCATGATATTTATTACCTTAGCAAAAAGTTTACCGACTGTGAGACCCGATACTCGTTGCTCGGGAAAACTTGCTGCGCTTTGGCATGGGCTGCTCGTCGACTGAGACAGTATATGCTGACTCACACTACTCTATTGATATCAAAGATGGATCCAATCAAGTATATCTTCGAGAAGCCTGCCTTGTCCGAAAGAATAGCAAGATGGCAGATGATCTTGACTGAGTATGACATCCAGTATACGACTTAAAAGGCAATCAAGGGAAGTGTGTTGGCATATCATTTGGCACATCAGGTAGTGGATGATTACCAGTCTATCAACTTTGAATTCCCGGACGAGAATATCATGATAGTGACTGACTGTGAGACACCTGGACCGGATGAAGGACCTGAGGAAGGATCCCGATGGTATATGTACTTTGATGGAGCTTCAAATGCTTTGGGTAATGGCATTGGCGTCGTGATCATATCTCCTAAAGGGTCTCATACTCCGTTCACCGCCCGACTATGTTTCAACTGCACCAACAACATGGCGGAGTATGAAGCGTGCATCATGGGTCTTTGAGCAGCAATTAACCTAAGGATTAAGTTTCTAAGTGTCTTTGGAGATTCCGCTCTCGTGATCAGTCAGATCAAAGGTGAGTGGGATACGAAACACCCAAATCTTATTCCTTACAAGGAGTATGTATTGACGTTGCTTCCATATTTCGAAGAGATAACCTTTGAACACTTCCCTAGAGAGGAGAATAAGTTAGCAGATGCGCTGGCTATGATGTCTTCTATGTTCAAAGTCAACTGGGACAACGAAGCTCCCCAGATTATCATTGAAAGACTGGACGAACCTGCGCATTGCTGTGACATTGAGACTGAAGAGGTAGCAGATAAACCCTGGTTTCATGAGGTGAAGAGGTATCTTGAGGCTCAGGAATACCCCGAGGGTGCATCTGTTAATGATAAGAAGTTTCTGAGGAGGTTCGCGGAAAAGTTCTTCATCAGCAATGACATTCTTTACAAGCGTAACCATGATTCGACCTTATTACGTTGTGTGGATAAGAATGAAGCAGAAAGGATCAAGGCGGATTTACATGAAGGTACTTTCGGAACTCATTCCAGTGGACACACCATGGCAAAGAAAATCCTTCGGGCAGGATACTACTGGTCCACTATGGAAGCCAACTGTTATCAGCATTCTCGGACATGTCACAAGTGCCAAGTTTATGCTGATAAGGTGCACATACCTCCAGTTCCTATGAATATTTTGACGGCACCTTGTCCTTTTGCAATGTGGGGCATTGATATGATCGGCGAGATCAGACCTACGACATCCAATGGGCACCGTTTCATCCTGGTAGACATTGATTACTTTACGAAGTGGGTGGAAGCAGCTTCATTTGCTACAGTAACCAAGAACGTCGTGGCACGCTTCATTCGACACAATCTGATCTGTCGATATGGTGTACCAGAGAGGATCATTACGGACAATGGTACCAATCTCAACAATAATATGATCACTGAGCTCTGCAAGCAATTTAAGATACAACATTACAACTCTTCCCCCTACCGGCCGAAGATGAATGGAGCTGTAGAAGCGGCTAATAAGAACATCAAGAAGATTGTGCAGAAGATGGCAGTGATATATAAAGACTGGCACGAGATGCTACCATTTGCTCTTCATGGGTACCGTACCTCAGCGCGAACGTCAACAGGGGAAACACCCTATTCCTTGGTATATGGTATGGAGGCTGTCTTGCCCATCGAAGTTCAGATACCCTCTCTCCGAATCATGAAGGATGCAGGTTTGAGCGAAGATGACTGGATTCAGACCCGGCTTGATCAGCTGAACTTAATCGATGAAAAGAGACTTACCGCTATTTGTCATGGTCAGACGTACCAAAAACGGATGATCAAGGCATTTAACAAGAAAGTCAGACGACAAGAGTATCAAGTTGGGGATCTGGTGATCAAGCGCATCATTTTACGTCAAGGTGATCCCAGGGGCAAATGGACCCCTACTTACGAAGGGCCATTTGTGGTTAAGAACATTTTCTCGGGAGGAGCTATGATTCTAACCACCATAGATGGTGACGACCTTCCTCACCCCGTCAATGCAGACATAGTGAAAAAATACTACGCATAATCAAAGACCCGCTAGGTTGACTAGCCTAGGAAAAAATAAGGGCTTCCCGGCGAACCAAAAGGGTTCAGGCAAAAATAAGGGATGGAAATGAAAAAATATGTACACCCGACAAGTCGAAAACCTGAAAAGGCGGCTTGGGCAAAAATGCGTATCCCGGGGGACTGAAAACCCGAAAGGGCGATCCAGGCAGAAATTAGGGATTAAAGCGTAACACTATGTCTCATTGGATCACCTTGCATCCAGACTTCAATATCAACCATCAAGCGTGGACGACACTAATTAATCTGATCTACCTTCAACCAATGGCAAAGTGATGAGATGCTCGAGGACATAAGGGCAATAGCAGAGTTATAACCCAGTGGGATTATTCACATAGCTGTTTTGTTTAGTTTTTCACAAATTGTGTAAATTCTATTATTCAGCGATGTTCTCTTACTAGGACGTCAGCCTCTTGTACAAAAACGCCTATTTACAGGCCAAACTTCAAAATCAATACAGTTCATTTTCAAAGAAATGTCAAACTGTTTTTTTTTCTTTATCTGTTTTGATTTGCAAAGAACGTCCAATGTTCATTTTTGATATATGCATTTGATATTAATTGGTGCTCATGAATATTTACATGCGAAACAAAAGACGATTACCGGTAACATCAGAAACAGGGGCAATAAAAATTGTCCAAACTATACAGTTGCTCTGTCCACCAGATACAAAGGTAGATTCAGCTGAAGAATATGGCTAGGATACCTTCACTCCCTGCAGAGTAGGACAATAATGATAGCTCTCCCTAACTGAGACTTGCAACTGTGAATGAATCGGTAATATTCTCCCCAAGCAGAGTTTATCTACCATCAGCACTTAAAAGGCTTGATATCCCCGACAGTCTTAATATTCCCCAACGGAATATAAGAATGCTCCCCGGCAGGGTACAAGACATCCCTAGTGGAGTTAAAATTTTCTCAGCGCAGTCTGAAAAAGCTTCCCCAACAGAGTTGGGAGAATCGTCCCCAGTAGACTCTGGAAGTTTATCCCCAGTGGAGTACAAAAATAAGTCTCCCCAGCCGAGTTCAAAGGACCATTCCCAACATAACTCAAAGGATTATCCCCATAAGAGTCTAAAAGGTTATTCCCAGAGGTGTCACAACCAAAGATCATCCCCATCGGATTTCTTTCCTTTCATAAACAGGAATTCAATCCCCAATATAATTCAATATCACCAGTAACGATAATTCATCCCGACGGAATTTATCAGTGGAATCTTCAGCAGAACATCTCTTCCCCACAGAGTAATCTCCTCATCAGTTTATTCCCCCAACGGAGTCATCCTCTCCTGCAGGTTTATTCTCTTCATTCGCCATCCCCAGCGGAAACGAAAAATTCTTAAAGGATTATCGTTTACATCTATTGAGGGCTGCTTCAGCGGATTCCTCAGAAAGATGCTCTCACAAGACTTTCGTCTGGTTCAGTTAAATCGATCCTAAGATTTTTCTGATTCTTATCCAGTCAAAGTTAATCCAAGACCTTCTCTGGTTCAGTCAGATCGACGCTAAGATCTCCATGATTCTTATTCCAGTTGAAGATATTCCAAGACCTTCTCTGGTTCAGTCAGATCGATGCTAAGATCTCCCTGATTCTTATTCCAGTTGAAGATATTCCAAGACTTTCATCTAGTTCAGTTAAATCGATTCTAAGATTTTTCTGATTCTTATCCAGTCAAAGTTAATCCAAGACCTTCTATGGTTCAGTCAGATTCACGCTAAGATCTCCTTGATTCTTATTCCAATTGAAGATATTCCAAGACTTTTGTCTGGTTCAGCTGAATCGATTCTAAGACTTTTCTGATTCTTATCCAGTCAAAGTTAATCCAAGACCTTCTCTGGTTCAGTCAGATCGACGCTAAGATCTCCCTGATTCTTATTCCAGTTGAAGATATTCCAAGACTTTTGTCTGGTTAAGCTAAATCAATTCTAAGATTTTTCTGATTCTTATCCGGTCAAAGTTAATCCAATACCTTCTCTGGTTCAGTCAGATCGACGCTAAGATCTCCCTGATTCTTATTCCAGTTGAAGATATTCCAAGACTTTTGTCTGGTTCAGCTAAATCGATTCTAAGATTTTTCTGATTCTTATCCAGTCAAAGTTAATCCAAGACCTTCTCTGGTTCAGTCAGATCGACGCTAAGATCTCCCTGATTCTTATTCCAGTTGCAAATATTCCAAGACTTTCGTCTGGTTCAGTTAAATCGATTCTAAGATTTTTCTGATTCTTATCCAGTCAAAGTTAATCCAAGACCTTCTCTGGTTCAGTCAGATCGACGCTAAGATCTCCCTGATTCTTATTCCAGTTGAAGATATTCCAAGACTTTCGTCTGGTTCAGTTAAATCGATTCTAAGATTTTTCTGATTCTTATCCAGTCAAAGTTAATCCAAGACCTTCTCTGGTTCAGTCAGATCGACACTAAGATCTCCCTGATTCTTATTCCAGTCGAAGGTACTCCAAGACTTTCTCACTGGTTCAGATAAATCTCTCAACGGTTTATTCTGATCCGTTTTCTGTTAAAATCAAGTTCAGACCTCCTATCAACAATCTCCAAATGGCATCTGTAAGCCCATTCCCGACATCACGATGCTGATACCACTTCATGCGAATGCAAATTTCTGGGCACTCTAGTGTTCAATCATCTTCCACCTTTGGATCACGAAAGGCACGAAAGCCAATCTATATCCTCAGGTTTAAGAATGTTGAACATGGGCAGCTGTTGTACCCCAAAATTTTCCCTCTCATATTTCTTAAAACATTGCAAGAAAAATCTCCAAGTTGCTCAAGTTTGCTCAAGAGTGGGTCAGACAAATCATCTCCTAAGGCAGTCAACCCCAAATTAGGGTTTTGTATTGCATCAAGATCCTTGATTCCAAATGACCTCAAATTCTCCCTAATGTCCTAATATATTCTCAAGGTCATCCATGTTAAATTTCAAGCCTTGCAGAGGAAGTTTGGTCAGTCAATTGCTCAAAGGGTCCAAAAATCGACTGTGCTAGGGCAAAAGTCAATTGTGACCTATAAACAGTCAAACTTCAAGATTTTTTGTCAACATTCTCATTTTGAAGGATATTTCATCATTTGATCAAGGGTTTATCATGATTCATCAAGTATTGCTCAAAATTCATCAAGACTCAAAAGTTGCTAAATTAGGGTTTTGTAGGAAAAGTCAACTCAACTTTGACCAAGCATAACTTTCTCATACTTTATGAGAAATGACCCATACAAAGCTCATTTTGAATAGGATGGAATTTCTTACAATCCATCTTCATACCCCAAGATCAGAAAATGCACTCACAAGAAGTTATAAATTTGGACATTATAGGTCATTTTTGAAAGTCAACAAAAACACCTTTTTTTGCCAAAGCTTATAACTTGAGCATGGAATATCAAAATGAGATGAGACAAAAAGGGTTGGTTATAGGACATCTCAAGATTTCTAAAAAGCCCAAGAACACCTCCAAAAGTTCAAAATTGAAGAATTTAGGTATTATTGAAGTTGGGCATTTTTGCAAATTTGCCAAAAGTCAACTATCCCCAAAACTTCAAATTTTGTCAAATGGGCCCATTCTTTTCCACTTGATTTGATATTGCCCCATTGCACACGTGTCCTAGCTTCAACCTTGTGTCCATTTATCAATTTTATTATTTTATTTGATTTTTTATTGAATTATTTCATTTTTAATCAAATTAAATCAAATAAAATCCAAATATTGATTACTTGATCTCTTTTTGGCTATTTTAGGACTTAATCATCATCATGATCAGCATCAAATTCGTATCTCACCATATCATGTACAAAAAGATGGATTTTTGACAAATTAGGAAAGCTTTCAAAAGTGAATCAAATCAAATCTCATGGCATTGATGTGGAAGGATTCAATACATATTTGTTAACCTAATGCATTCTATCATACATAAGGAAGCTAGAGGGCACGAAAACAAGGCTAGAGGCTGCAAGAACCAACCAAACAAAACTTGCAAAATTCACAAAAAAGTGTGAAACCAAAATCCTACTTGGAGGCGTTTTCAGGAGCAAAGCTTGACACCAATCGATTGCTGGAGGTTCACTGAGTCAGAACCAATCCAAAGCAAGCTCTCATACACATCAAAACTCGCTGTAAGTGTCATATTTCTTGGCCCTGTTTTCAAAATCGTGGCTCTCTATTTCTGCATCATTCTGGCAAATCATTGATACATTTGTGACTCTCATGAGATTTCTAAACTTTTGGCAATATTTAATTTCATTTATATGGACTGTAATCTCATAATAGCATGGCTAGGGTTTCGTGTTGGATTTTAGGGATTTGCATTTCAGGTAAAATTGAATCACAGGATGGACATGGTTGCACTCAGGAGAGGGAGACGAACCTAACCATGTCCTCGAGGGTCGTTTTTATGGCCTAGGATTAATTTTGGGATCGACCTACGAATTTAGCCGCGAATCTAAATCCGCAGGTAATGTTACAGGGGCTAGAGGTAGGGGACATAGACGTGGCAATTCCCCAGTGGACCATTCAAATGTTCGTGCACTTTTTTTATTTTCTGGCATATTAGCGCATTATCTCTTATTATTATTACTGCTTAATGTATTAACAACTAAAGCACGTTGGCCTAGTGGAAGCAAGCGTTGGTAGTCATGTACAGGACCTAGGTTCGAATCCCAGATCCCCCATATGCTTTGTTATATTTTTTCTTCAGGTAATTATGTGCTGATCCAAGCGTGAGGTCTATCATGCACTCTCAAACATGCAATGGACAAATGGCCATAGGCCGGATCTGATGGCCAAGAGATGATGGTCCATCGTGGACCAAGTCAACCAGCGCGCATGGAATCCAGGAAAGTCAATACAGGCCCAAATCAGGCCCAAACCTCCTATCTCTTTCTATTTCTTTTATTTAATTTTTATTTGTTTTATTATTTTTATCTAATCAATTAACCAATCAAATCTTTTTCTTAATAAAATTAAAACCAAAATATTTTCTTTATTAAATTAAATTTCAGTATTTTATTTTTTTATTTTTATTAACAATATTAATTAATTAATTTAGACCATTAATTAGGAATAACTTTAATATATTTTTCAATAATTAAAATTAACTTAGACATAATTAGGTTTTTATTAACATTTGATCAATTTTATTTTTCTTTCTTAAAATATCAAAGACCCAAAAATATTTATTTTTATTAATTAATTAATTGATTTAATTTCATAATTAACTTAGTTTAATTTATTTCTTAATACAAAAATAATCAAAAAAATCTTTTCTTTAATAACGAAGGGTCAAAACCCTAGAACTCGCATTCGATTTAATTTCCCGCGCGCGAGCCATTTTATTTCGATATTGTATTTGTTCCTGGAATGTAATAGATAATTAGGACTATTTTTATCGCTTTATTTATTTTTCCGCATTTAAATTTCAAAGGGTTGCTTTTGGCGATGTAAATACCCGACGCCTTGTAATTTAATTTCCGCAATTTAATTTCCGCAATTTATAATTGTTAGATGTTTGATAATAGGTATGCATGACAAGAATGAATGTTTAACCTAAAATCAACCTAGATAACCATTGACATGTACAAAGACAAAATTAATTGAAAATGACACACTCGCACATGCGCACTCTTAGGGTACACCTCACTTGGTTGCCTTCGTACACGGTCATTGAGTATAGGTCGTTTTAGAGGTCGTCCTCTTGTCTAAAAGATCATAGTTGCCTCGAAATGGTTGCCTCGGATATTGTTGCCTCAAACAAATGATCTAAGACATTAGGGTTACCGCTAAGGCGTCCTAACATTGCTTTAGTGACTGTATGTCCCTCTTTCGAATTGACCCTCAAACTCCAACGACGGTGCTACCTACTCACTAATAGTGGGATAGCATTGTCTAAAGGAAATTAGCATAGAACAATTCCTTTTTTGAGTAGGTAGATGGTTCTTAGATACTTGCTCTTTCAAAACAAAACAAAATTTTCACACTTACACTCCTTTTCAAACAAAAAACTCTTTTCAAACTCACAAACACAAAGAAAAGCAATTTTGAAAACAATATGAGCAAGTACCTAAGAGCCCATGGATAACCACAGATAGGAAGGGTGCTAACACCTTACCTTTCTATAATCTACCCCCCGAACCCGAGAAATATCTTGAAAAAGGAATTTTTGTGTTTTTTTCCTTTCCTTGTTGGATAAAATAAAAGTCGGTGGCGACTCTTGCTTACCGCGATATTTTGCGAATACAAACGCAAAACGCAAACCATCATTCCAAAAACAGTCAGTTCTTTCCCACCGTATCACACCTACATTTGCTAAATACGATGGTTTGTCTTGTCCAAAGATGCATCTGCGGTCTTACGTCAGAAAGATCCAACCTCATTCTTCTGATAAGGATCTGTGGGTCCACTTCTTTCAAGATAGTTTGTTGGGTACCCAATTGGATTGGTTCTATCAGCTTGAGAGATACGATGTACATAACTGGGAGGATTTGGCTACTGCCTTCTACAGATAATATCAATATAATGTAGATTTAGCACCTACTCGTACTCAATTACAGAGTATGGGTATGGTCTCTAATGAAGGCTTTAAGGAATATGCCCAGAAGTGGAGGGACTTGGCTAGAAGGTTGCAGCCACCATTGTCTGAGAGAGAGCTTGTGGATATGTTTTTGGGGACCCTGTCAGGTCCATTATTTAATCACTTGATCGAGATCTCATCTGCAGGTTAACCGAATTAAGAAGAACTTTCCAGCCAAGAAAGAGGTCTCAACTGTTTACTCCCAGAGAAATCAAGGAAGAGTCGAGCGCCGACCAGCGGTAGGGGCTGTGATGATTCAGAATTCCACAGCTGATCAACCTCATAATAGTCAACCCAGAACCAACTAGGCAAGGGTGGAAAGGCCTGCACGACAATTCACCCGGATCAATATGACACCTGCTCAGGTTCTCCCTCATCTGTTGAAGTTAAACCTTACAAACTTAAAAGAGGCGCCGAAAAACCCAAATACCTCTTCTCCCTACTATCATTCAAATGCAAAGTGTGCCTATCATTCGGACAACGTGGGGCACGACACCAACAATTGTTGGGCCCTCAAAAATAAGATCCAGGATTTAATAGATGCCAAAGAGGTGGAGTTTGATGCCCCCGAAAAACCTAATGTGATATCCGCTCCAATGCCAAAACATGGTCATAATGTCCATGCTGTTATAGAAGATCTTTATATTGCTGCTGTTGATGACTTAATGACTCCATTGCCAATGATCAAGATGAATTTGTTGAAAGCCGGGATTTTCCCGGGCTGTGAAAAAGATTGTTACCTTTGTTCGACCTTGCAATCCGACTGTCCGCTATTGAAGTCAGGCATCCAACGCCTGATGGATAATCAAGAAATCCTCTTCAAGAAAACTCCTGTTACTCCAATCAATGTTGTTGCTATAATCACCATTTCCGAAAATCTTTCCAAGGTATCCAAAAGACCTATTAAGATTACACCCTATCCAAAGTTTGTACCTCTGAAGATAACAATGCCGGGGCCTATCCCATACAAGTCCAACAAGACAATACCGTGGAATTATGGAGGAGAGATCTTCTACCACAGTGTTAAGCAGATCGAATCAGTGGAAGAAAGTTCCGATGAAGAGATTCCTGATGTAGGAAATATTGCGGGGACGAGTAAGATCACCCGCAGCGGACGAATCTTCTATCCGGAGATTGCTCCTCCAAGGGCAATCTTCGGACCCTCAAATGCTCCTAAGATTATTCCTGTGCCAGTCAACACATCTGTACGAACTCCAGTGATTGAAGAAATTGTTACTCCCGAAGTCATGCCCTCTGCTGTTACTGCTGATAAAGGTAAGGGGATCCAAGAAGCGCCCGTCAGGATGAGGGCTCAGCCTTTGGTCATCCCCGAGACCACTCAAAAGGAAATGGAGGAGATTTTAAAAATCATTGGCAAACCCCTTCAAAAATCTCAATGCTGGCCCTATTGCTTTGTTCCGAAGCCCATGCCAAAGCCTTGATCAAATTCCTGAAGACGGCCCATGTGCCTCAAGAAACCTCTACGGACCAGTTCCAGGAGTGTGTAGCGAGCCTAACCGCCGATAATGGTCTTGGCTTCTCCGATGTCGATCTAACATCTAAGGGGGAAAAGCATAATGATGCGCTGCATGTCTCGGTGGAGTGCAGAGGGACTACTCTTGCTCACGTTCTGGTTGATACCGGGTCGTCTTTAAAATGTCCTACCAAAGAAAGCATTGGACATACTAGATTGTGAAGGTTTAGTTTTGAAGCCCAGAAACATCATCGTAAGAGCCTTTGACGGTTCTAAGCGGATGGTCCACGGGGAGGTGGACATCCCAATTAAAGTGGGTACGGAAACTTTCAACTCCACATTTTATGTCATGGATATCCGTCCCTCCTACTCTTGCTTGTTAGGAAGGCCCTGGATTCATCATGCTGGAGCCGTCACATCTACGCTGCATCAAAAGCTTAAATACACTGTCCAGGGGAAAATTGTGACAGTCCGTGGCGAGGAGGAGTATATGATAAGCCATATGAATTCATTCCACTATGTTGAATTATATGGTGAATTCATTGAGACCCCCTTTCAACACTTTGAGGAGGTTTCCCCTGAAGTTGCGGTAGCCAAGACAATGACTTCTGTACCCATCATTACCAAACCTGTGTCCCAAATGTCATCCCTTAAAGATGCGAAGGCTGTGATCGAGGAAGGAGGAAGCACGATATGGGGTCAACTGCCAGATTTTCCTTACAAGACAGATAAGTTCGGCTTGGGTTTCACTGCTGCTAGTCAGAAGGCTGTGCGTCGCTCCCGGGATGGAGGACCGCCATTGAAAATCACTCATCATGGAGTTCATGCTTTAGAAGATGATGAAGAAGAGAGCAATTTTGAAGACTGGATCTTTCCAACTATTGAAGGAGGACTGAACAACTGGGAGGCGAAAGACTTCGTTCCCATTACTTTCATCAATCAGTAATTTATCTTTTGAACATTTTCTGTTGGTCTGTAATAATTTTTAAACAATGCGTACACTTTTTGCCTTATGCCTTACCCGGGGCATATAGGTCCATTTGTAAGGGCTTGATTTTTCATCTTCATATGCCATTTTTAATGAATCATGGACGTTTCATATATAAACTTTTGTGTTCATTTTCTTTCTTTTTACATTTTATTTGTTTAAAGGTGGCTATCTCTTACACACACCCACACTCACAAAATGCAGGTACCCATCCACTCCGGATTCCATGGGTAACAGTTCTGATATGGCCTTCAATGACTCTGAAGATCTGGTCAATCATGCCGAATACGAAGGTGATGAAGACTGTGAAGTGCCTGGAGAGTTGGCTAGACTTTTTCAACAAGAAGAAAGGGCTATTCTACCTCACGAGGATTTGTTAGAGACTATCAACTTGGGAACAGAGGAAGACAAAAAAGAAGTTAAAGTGGGTGCCAACCTAGAGCCAAATGTCAAAGAGCGCTTAGTTCAGCTATTGAATGAATATGTCGAAATCTTCGCCTGGTCCTATGAAGATATGCCGGGACTTGATACAGATATTGTGGTTCACCGTCTCCCTACAAGAGAATACTGTCCACCAATCAAGCAAAAAGTCCACCGAATGAGGCCCGACATGTCCGAAAAGATCAAAGCTGAGGTGATGAAGCAGTTCAGTGCTGGCTTTCTTGCTGTTACTTCCTATCCACAGCGGGTTGCTAACATTGTGCCCGTGCCTAATAAGGATGGCAAAGTCAGAATGTGCGTGGGTTACAGAGATTTAAACAGGGCTAGCCCTAAAGATGACTTTCCACTACCGCACATTGACATCTTGGTTGACAACACAACTCAACATAAGGTATTCTCTTTTATGGATGGATTTTCGGGGTACAACCAGATCAAAATGGCCCCTGAAGACATGGAGAAGACTACTTTTGTTATGCAGTGGGGTACCTTCTGCTATAGAGTGATGCCATTCGGACTGAAGAATGCCGGGGCAACCTATCAGCGAGCCATGGTAGCTTTGTTTCATGACATGATACATCATGAGATTGAAGTCTACGTAGACGACATGATAGCCCGTTCACAGAGAAGAAGAAGAACACCTCGACCATCTGCAAAAGCTGTTTGTCAGATTGAAAGAGTACAAGCTCAGACTGAACCCTAACAAGTGCACTTTCAGAGTCAGGTTCGGTAAACTCTTGGGATTCATCGTCAGTAACAAAGTCATCGAGGTTGATCCTGCCAAAGTCAAAGCTATAAAGAAATGCCTGCCCCTTGCACTGAGAAGGAGGTCAGAGGTTTCTTAGGACGCCTAAACTACATTGCAAGGTTCATTTCTCACCTAACATCTACCTGTGAACCAATCTTCAAGCTGTTGAAGAAAGATCAGGTGGTTAAATGGAATGATGACTGTCAATTTGCTTTCGATAAAATCAAGGAGTATTTGCTGGAACCTCCTATCTTGATGCCTTCCGTTGAAGGAAGACCTTTAATCATGTATCTGACTGTCCTGGAGAATTCAATGGGGTGCGTACTGGGCCAACATGACGAGTCTGGCCGAAAAGAGCATGCCATTTATTACCTTAGCAAAAAGTTTACCGACTGTGAGACTCGCTACTCACTGCTCGAGAAAACTTGCTGCGCTTTGGTATGGGTTGCTCGCCGGCTGAGGCAGTATATGTTGACACATACCACTTTATTGATCTCTAAGATGGATCCGATCAAGTACATCTTCGAGAAGCATGCTCTATCCGAAAGAATCGCTAGATGCCAGATGATCCTCACCGAATATGATATACAGTACACAACCCAAAAAGCCATAAAGGGGAGTGTACTGGCCGATCATCTGGCCCATGAAGCTGTCGAAGATTACCAATCCATGAGGTTCGACTTTCCCGATGAGGATATCATGACTTTGAGCAACGTTGAAGAAAACAGACCATATGACGGACCTGAACAAGGATCCCGATGGACTCTGTACTTTGATGGTGCCTCCAACGCACTTGGAAACGGTATCGGCGTGGTACTTATTTCTCCAGAAGGTTGCCATACACCTTTCACTACTAGACTCTACTTCAGCTGCACCAACAACATGGCCGAGTATGAAGCTTGTATCTTTGGTCTCAAGGCTGCTATTGATTTAGGAATCAAATCTTTGATTGTATTTGGGGACTCAACTTTGGTTATCAGTCAAATCAAAGGAGAGTGGGATACTAAACATCCAAACCTCATCCCTTACAAAGAACATGTCTTGACATTGTTACCACATTTCGAGCAGATTACCTTCGAGCACTTCCCGCGAGAAGAAAATCAGTTGGCAGATGCGCTAGCTACAATGTCATCCATGTTTAAACTTAACTGGGATAATGAGGCTCCTCAAATCACCATTGAACGGATGGACGAACATGCACATTGTCACGAGATTAATACCGAAGAAGTAGTGGACCGACCTTGGTTTCATGACGTCAAAAGGTATATCGAAGCACAAAAATACCTTGAAGGAGCTTCAGTCAATGACAAAAAGTTCTTAAGGAGGTTCGCGGCCAAGTTCTTTCTGAGCAATGGTATCCTATACAAGCGCAATCTTGATTGTGTCCTACTCCGTTGTATGGACAAGATTAAAGCTGAGTAAATCATGGCTGAACTATATAATGGCACCTTTGGCACCCACTCAAGCGGTCATACGATGGCTAAAAAGATTCTACGGGCAGGCTACTACTGGTCTACCATGGAAGCTGGCTGTCATCAACATTCCCGTACTTGTCACAAATGCCAAATCTACGCGGACAAGGTACATATACCTCCAGTTCCTCTCAATGTCTTAATAGCTCCTTGGCCATTCGCGATGTGGGGAATCGACATGATTGGAGAGATCAAGCCTACAACATCCAATGGACACCGTTTCATCCTGGTGGCCATTGATTACTTTACCAAGTGGGTCGAAGCAACTTCCTTCGCCTCCGTTACAAAGAATGTGGTTGCCCGCTTCATCAAGAAGAACCTCATATGCCGGTATGGTATCCCTGACAGGATCATTACTGACAACGGTACAAATTTGAATAATACTATGATCACCGCTCTGTGCGAGCAGTTCAAGATTCAACATCACAATTCATCTCCCTATCGGCCAAAGATGAACGGTGCTGTCGAAGCTGCGAACAAAAATATCAAGAAGATCATTCAAAAGATGACAGTCGCCTACAAGGACTGGCATGAGATGTTACCGTTTTCTCTGCACGGGTACCGTACCACGGCACGCACTTCAATTGGGGCAACACCCTATTCTTTGGTATACGGCATGGAAGCTGTTTTACCTATCGAGGTTCAGATTCCCTCCTTGAGAATCATGAAAGATGCTGGTTTGAGTGAAGACGATTGGATTCATACTCGGCTTGATCAACTTAACTTGATTGACGAAAAACGACTTAGTGCTGTTTGCCATGGTCAGGCGTATCAGAAACGTATGATCAAGGCCTTCAACAAGAAAGTCAAGAGATAAGTATATCAAGTTGGGGACCTTGTAATCAAGCGGATCATCTTGCCGCAAAGTGATCCCAGGGGAAAATGGACTCCCACTTACGAAGGACCATTTGTGATCAAAAATATCTTTTCTGGTGGGGCAATGATCCTGACCACCATGGACGGCGACGACCTACCGCACCCTGCGAACGCAAATATAGTCAAAAGATACTACACATAAATGACCTGACAAGTTGAAAACCCGAAAGGGCGACTTGGGCAAAAATGGGCATCCCAGTGAATCGAAAACCCGAAAGGGCGGTTCAGGCAAAAATTAGGGATAAATAAAAAAAAATCTGTACACCCGGCAAGTTGAAAACTTGAAAGGGCGACTTGGGCAAAAAAGGGTTTCCCGGTGGACTGAAAACCCGAAAGGGCGGTCCAGGCAAAAGTTAGGGAAATAAAGCGTATGACAATTTCTCGTCGGATCACTTTAAGGACAATCTCTTCAACAGACAAGCTTTGGGCTTCTGATCAATCTAATCATCGTTGGACGAAGCAACAAATGGAAAAGATACTCAGAGTTACGAAGGCTATAGCAGAATGGGAACCCCATGGAATTGTTACACATAGCCATCTTCCTTTGTATAAATTTTTTCTCAATTTTATGATAACATTCTCTTACTAGGATGTCTGTCCCCTTTGTACAAAATACTTACACAAAGTTAATACAAAGATACTTCAAAGTGCATAAATTTGTTTGCCTTTTCTTTCTTTTTACACTTATGTTTTATTTGAAAACGACCAATGATTTATTAAATGAGCATATGCATTTGAATATAATCACTGCTTACAAATAAAACAAAATGAGAAGGAATAATTACTGACAGATTGAAAGTATGGGAAAACGCCTTTAGGCCATTCCAGGAGAAATCAGCAGAGCTAAAGCCTTGAAATACATATCCCCAGCAGAGATAAGTTTCAAAATCCCCATCAGAACTAAGTTTCCAAATTTCCAATTCCCAGTGGAGCAAAACTTTGAACTGCAGACCCTCAGTGAAGATGAAACTTTCCTCCCCAACGAAGTCCAAAACTTCAACCCTCAAACCCCGATGGAAGACCATCTAGCTTCCTCCAATTCCCCAGAAAGTTGTCTTAAAAATAGAAGATTCCCCTGCAAGTTATCGCGGAGCCTGACAACTAACAAGACGACGACTTCGGATAATTCCTCAGTAGATTGGCATACAATCCAAACTCTTGAAAACTTTCCAACAGAATAAACATTCTCCCCACAAAGTTATTTCCCAATAGAACGAAGATTCTCATTCTCATTTCTCCAGTTGAAGCATCCAGGGTTTCAATTCCCCAGTAGAGACCGTCAGAGTTCTCCTTATTCCCCAGGAAAGTCATGAAGGATTCTCACATCCCCACAAGTTGCCCAGGATTTTCTATCTTCAACAGTGGTCCAAGGATTTCTCATCCTCAGCAATCAAAGATTTTAAATCTCCAACAGCGGTCAAGGGTTTATTTTCCCCGACAGTAGTCAAAGATTTCATTATCTCCAGCTATCAAGGATTTATTTTCCCCAGCAAGACGGCTAATCAGCTTACATGCGCATCCATTACATTCATATGTCATAAACATTGACAGAACACATTTTATTACATCATACATGTCATGCAATATAACTTTGTGTTTCAACTAATATTTTACCCTTTTTAGGATGAGATTAAAAGCTATCTTTAACAACTATTCAAAGATTTCAGATACAGTACAGATACACTCCCAGACATGGAAGTCATTCTACTACTCATTTAGACTTCAGCAATCAGATATAGATTAGATACGCTCCAGACACGGAAGCCATTCTACTTCTCATTCAGATTCAACTATCAACCTCAAGTTCAAATACACTCCAGATGCGGACGTCATTCTGTCACTTGTCCAGATCCCAGTTACAGTACGGATACACTCCAGACACGGAAGTCATTCTGCTACTCATACAAATCTCAACTTCAGATACAGTCAAGATATGCACCAGACATGGTTTCCATTCTGTCACTCATTCGGAATTTATCCCTAGCCCAGAGATGATCCATACACAGATGTTTCTCTGTCGCCCATTCAGAATGCAGATACGATACAGATACACTCCAGACACGGCAGTCATTCTGATATTCATTCAAGAACTAAATACGGTTACAACTCGGATACGCTCCATACGCGGACGCCATTCCTTTGCTCATACGAATCCAATCTCCAGATACAACTCAGATACGTTCCAGATACGGATACCATTCTGGTGTTCATTCTCCTGATTTTCAATGAACAGTCTTGGATGGCATCTTTAAGCCCATCTCCAACAAGATTCTACCATCTCCAAATGGCATCTTTAAGCCCATTCCCTCATTTACATTTTGACGAGTGCAAATTTATGGGCACTCTAGTGTCCAATCATCTTTTACCTTCGAGTCACGAAAGGTAAACTCGCCAATCTAAATCTTCAGGTTCAAGAAGATTGAATAGGGACAGCTGTTGTACCCCAAAATTTTCCCTCTCATTTTATCAAGATTTCCCCTCACAAGACTCTTTGGATTCCAGATAGGATTAGGGTTTGCTCTGTTCAAGATATCTCCTTGCACTGATGACCTAAATTAGGGTTTGAGTTTGCACATGGATTTTTTGACTTTCAATGCTCAAAGTGACTTTCATACTTCATGTTGGACTTATAAGATTGCCTCTACCAAGTTTCAAGCCTTGAATCAAATTTTTACCTAGTCAATTGGATAGTTGACCTAGAAATCAACTATATTGGGGAAAAGTCAACTGTGGCCAATTTACAGTTAAAACCCATAGTTTTTGATCCACATCAACATTATAGACTCATATGAACCATTTGATCAAGTTTGGACCACAACTCCTCAAGAAATTTGATCAGATCATCAAAAGGGCAAAATGGTCATTTTTAGGGTTTTGACTGTATAAGGGCAATTTCTGATTTTTCACCTAGCCAATGGAAAATTGGGTTCAAGCATGGATTCAAGAACTAAATGGCATTATCTTGACCTATTCATAAGGTTCAAAATATCTCAGATGCATTGGATTGACAGATGAATTTTCCAGTCAACTGATCAAAATTTGACTATACACTAAAATGTCAAACTTTGACTTTTTGGTCAAAATCAAGTGCCAAGGGTCATTTTTCATCAAGATGTGTCAAAAAATTAAACTTGTTCATCAAGAAACCTAATTTTGAAAATTAGGGTTTAAGATTGAAAAATTTCATAACTTAGAATTTTTCTAAGTTATGAAATTTTCTTATTTTTCCCCAACTTTGCCCAACATTTTCACCATGATGCAATTGGATTCAAACAAAACTTCCAACATGAAAGTTGTATTTATCCACAAAATCTACAACTTTGATTCACAAAGTTTTCTCAAAAGAAGCTTGTATCTCAAGTTATGATTTTTGGAACAAGGGTCCATGAAACTTTTAACTTAGTGAAATTTTGCCCTAGTTTAGGCAGGATTTTGACCTATCTTCATGACCATTTTTCACATAGTTCCACTTGGAATCTAAAACTGAATTTCAAATATGGATTGTAGAGAATGTTACAAGCTTTCCAAAATGTCCAAGAACTCTCCAAAATCATTTGTGGTTAGGGAGAATCGAAGGTTTGAATTTGGCAAAAACTCACTTTGATCCATGGCATGTTTCATATTGACATAATTTGCAAACTCTATTCAGACTCACTTGTACTTGCTCACATGTCTATAAAACCTTCCATACTCAATAATTAAATTCAAATCCAATGGTTTGAAGCTTTGTTCTGATCATTAGAGGATTACACAAGAGATTAATCCAAAAATAGCAAAAAGGCAACATTACCATTTTTGTCAAAACTTGCTTTATGTTAAATTACATCTCTTGAGCCTTGAACCAAATCTTAGACAGCAAACCAAATCCACAAACTTGGGGCCAAGCTCACCAAATGTATGCAGGGTTAGAGCTAGCCCGTACAGGCTTGCTCTTGGTCACTTCCCACCTTTTGCTTCATAACCAAGAAATGTGCAAAAGTCTACACAACTTGAGTATCTGTTATAACCAACTCTTGCAAGCATTTGAAACAAGTTTTTGACATTGCCTTGAGCCAGAAACACGAGTTATTCAACCCTCTGGCCTTCCAAAACACAAAATCACCTTCCTCTTGCAAAACAGGGCAGTTTCTGCACTTTGAGTTCCATAACAAAAACTACTCGTGCGTTTTGCCCCAAACCTGTTCAAATACATTCCATATAACCCACCTGAGCTATCCCAACCATTGGCCATTGACTGTAACTCCATTTGAAAGCTTCACCATTTCTGTTTTCAGCTTGTGCAGGTTGACTTCTACAAGCTTGTTCAAGCACATCCAAAGCAAACTAAGCATTGGGGAAGGTCAGAGGAAGTTCAAGCAAGCTCCCAAGCATCTCAGGCCTCACTGAAAAGCTCCATATTGCCATACACGAGTTCATCTGAAACAGGTATTTGTCAACTTTCTATCTCTCTATTTAGGAATCATTAGGCTTAGGTTTGTGAATAAAAAATGTAGTACTCATAGCCCTGAAGCTGTACATATGCATAGATTTCATTTAAGTTAAGTATGCTAAGAGAATTTGATTGATGAACATCCTGAAAAAGTTAGGTTAAAAATTAGGGCCAGAGAAATTCTCTCTGGTCTTTGAGAGTTAGATTAAGTTTTTTATATGGTTGGAATCGTCTTGAAAAATGCTATGACTTTGGTGTTATGAGTTTTTGCTTTAGAGCACGTATGCAGGTTTTCCAAATTTTGTACACAAGCGTGCGTTTTCTGAATTTCAAAGGTTGAAGATAAAGCTGATCTGGGCTAGGCTTGGTTTTGGCTTGTTTTTGACACCCCCTCTTTACTGATTGCACCCCCTGGCCCATTTCTTTATATTTTTGTATTTTTCTATTTATTTTCCATTTCTGATTTTATTCTATTTTTTCTAAACATAAAAACTTACCAAAAATATTTTTATAAATTTTTACATTTTATTTTTGTATTTTATTTTATTTTTCAAACATGAAAATAATTATTAATTAGTATATAATTTTATTTTCTTTAATAAAAACTTAAAAATAATACATAAAAATGTTATATTCTCATTTTTATTATTTACATACTTAAATAATATTTTTCTAATACATTTTCATTTTTTGACATTTGTACATGTTTCATTATTTTATTTTATTGTACATAAACAATATAATTAATATATATACTTTTCTTAAAGAAAATTAGGGTTTACCCTTGACAAAAATAATCTTTTATTTCTATTTTTTTAATACATTAAATATTATATTTTTACACATAAAAATAAATTAAAAACATTTTTTACACATTTATAATATTTTGCATATTTATATTTAAATTGCTTGTTTGAATAATTGCTTATTTATTATTTGATGCAAAGAGTTCAATTTGGATGTAATAGTAAATATTAGGGTTTTATTTTCTTGCAAATACTCCCCATTCAAAATTGTATCCCCCTTCCAATATCAATGTTGTAATAGCCTAGATTACTTTTACGCATTTATGCTTTCAAATATGCCATGATAGAGATTAGGGTTTGTATGCAAAATCCAAAATCAAAACAAATAGTTGTACCTAGTACGAGACATAAAAGCATGTAAATTAACAACACAATGCACACATGCAACCCTAGGGTTTCATCCACTTGTTGCCTTTAAAATGGTCATGTTATGCATGTTGAGTATCTTGGAAAAACAAAAACAAAACAAAAGATCATAGTCCCTCGATGACGCTATCTTGGTTTCCTATACAAAACGATATAGTCCCTTAAAAAATTGCTAAAGATACTTGGCAATGTTGCTATCATGGTCAATACGATGACCCGCGCCTGTCCCGTTTAACATCCAAATACAAGGTTGTTTACCAAATGCAATGGTAAAACAACAATGTCAAAAGGGTTAAAAATGTGTAGGAAAGATCTTTGATTAGATAAGGTAGACAACTCTTAGTTACTTGATCAAAACTTGCAAAAGCATCCTTGCTATTTTCAAACACACCTCACAACACAATTTCAAAACATTTCCCAAAACAAACTTTCAAAATTTCAAACATTGAAACATCTTTTCAAAAGACAAATACACCTTTGTATACATTCAAACAAGAATCATTACAAAGGTTGCCACAACGATGGCCTCTTTTCAAAACATTTTCAAAAACCATACACAAAGCACCATTTCAAACAATTGAAAAGCAAAAGCAAGTGATCTAAACAAGTAACTAAGAGCCCATGGATAACCATGGATGAAAAGGGTGCTTGCACCTTCCCTTTTCATAATCTACCCCCCGAACCCAAGAAAACATCTCAAAGGTCTTTCCTGTGCTTTTTGACCTTTCCTTTGGATAAAATAAAAAGTCGGTGGCGACTCTTGCTAAACCGAAACATTTGCGAACACAAACGCAAAACCTCAAGTCAGTTCTCCCACCGTATCACAGGATGGTTTGGGATTCTCTACAAAGAATGGAAAAGTTGAGAGTTTGAAGTCAAAGAATGCTTTGGGAAAGTATCATGATATTTTCCACAGTAGAGGTTACCTTCATCCAACTGTTTCTAGGATCAATGCTATTATGGAGGATGAAGAAGAGTAGGAAATGCCGAATTATGTGACGCCTGGAGTCAAAATCCAGAACTAGGTCACTTATGATGTTCCCTCTTGCATCCATGTCTTAAAGTAATTTGTTTTGTTTGTATTTTCAAAAAGCTTTCACCCTGCCCAAGGTGAAAGTTAATATTGTATGGGCTTATCTGTTTGCTTTGCTCATTAAAATTATTAATAAAAGATGTCTTTGATTCTCAAATTGTGTTTTATTTTCTGTTTTTTTATTGGAAAATGGTAATCAGAAAAGAAAAAAAAACCCTTTTTGGAATAAATAATAATTGTAAATAAATCTGCATGATCACTTGATATATGTGTCAGTTTCTAAAAAGAAATCATAAATCACATGTGCAGATTAATTAATAAACCTGTTGAATACAATGACCCCTCATCCTCTCCCAACTTTGAATACCTTGTATTTGGGATGGAAGAAGAAGAATATGATGAGATTCCATAAGAGGTTTCACGGTTGCTCGAGCGTGAGGAAAATGCCACTCAGCCGTATAAAGAGCCGTTGGAGCCCATTAGTTTGGGTTCAGAGGAGGAGCCAAAGGAAGTCAAAATTGGAGGATTGTTGCATCCTGATGTGAAGAGCATGTTGACTGAACTATTGAAAGAGTATGTGGACATATTTGCTTGGTCATACTAGGATATGCCTGGTCTAGGTACTGATACTATGGAGCATCATTTTCCTTTGAAGCCAGAGTGCCCGTCGGTCAAGCAGAAGTTGGGAAGAGCTCACCCTGATATGGCAGTAAAAATTAAAGAAGAAGTGTTAAAGCAGATAAATGTCAGTTTTCTTGTGACATCAGTGTATCCTCAGTGGATTGCCAATATTGTCCTTGTACCAAAGAAAGATGGAAAAGATCGCATGTGTGTAGATTACAGAGATATAAATAAAGCTAGTCTAAAAGATGATTTTCCATTGCCGCATATTGATATGTTGGTTGATAGTACAAAAAAATTCAAAGTATTCTCGTTCATGGATGGATTTTCCGGATATAATCAGATAAGAATGGATCTTGAGAACATGGAAAAAACAACGTTTATCACACCCTGGGGAACATTCTGTTACAGAGTGATGCCCTTCGGGTTGAAGAACGCTGATGCAACGTACCAGAGGGCTATGACAACCCTATTCCATGATCTGATGTACAAGGAAATTGAGGTATATGTTGATGACCTGATTGCCAAATCACAGATCGAAGTAGGACATGTAGAAGATTTGTTGAAGTTATTTCAGCATTTGCAAAAGTATCGTCTCCTCTTGAATCCAAACAAATGCACCTTGTGTGTCCGATCAGGGAAGTTGTTAGGTTTTATTTTCAGTCATAAAGGGATTGGAGTTGACCCAGATAAATTCAAAGAAGTTCAAGAAATTCCTGCGCCAAGGACTGAAAAGCAAGTTAGAGGCTTCCTTGGGCGTTTGAATTACATCTCCAGATTCATTTCCCACATGCCTGCAATGTGTGAACCGATCTTTAAGTTATTAAATAAAGATCATAGTTTTGTGTGGACAGATGATTGCCAAAAGGCATTTGAAAGTATCAAAGAATATCTTCTTGAACCTCCCATCTTGCTCCCTCCCGTTGAAGGAAGACCATTGATCATGTATCTAACAGTGTTGGATAGTTCCATGGGTTGTATTTTGGGACAACAGGATGAAACAGGAAAAAAGGAATATGCCATTTATTACCTCAGCAAGAAGTTTACTGACTGTGATTCACGGTTTTCTTTGCTGAAAAAGACTTGTTGTGCTCTGGCCTTGGCGGCAAAGCGATTGCGGTAATATATGTTGAATCATACTAATTGGTTGATTTCTAAAATGGATCCAATAAAATATATTTTTGAAAAGCATGCTCTTACCGGGAGAATTGCCTGTTAGGAGATGTTATTGTTCGAATATGACATTGAATACCATACTCAAAAGGCCATAAAAAGCATCATGCTGGCGGATTATCTTGCTCACCAACCGGTAGATGACTATCAATATGTCAAGTTTGATTTCCTTGATGAGGATGTGATGTTATTGAAAGCGAAAGATTGTGATGAACCTTTGCCTGGGGAAGGACCAGATCCTGAATCTCGTTGGGGCATGGTTTTTGATGGAGCTGTGAATGCTTACGGAAAAGGAATTGGTGTTGTGATTATCACTCCCCATGGGTCACACATCCCTTTTACTGCAAGGTTAACATTTGATTGTACCAATAATATGGTGGAATATAAGGCTTGTATCATGGGGCTCGAGGAAGCCATTGATCTCAGAATCAAAGTTCCAGATGTTTATGATGATTCAGCTTTGGTAGTGAATCAGATTAAAGGAGAATGGAATACTCATCACCATGGCTTGATCCCTTACAAATATTATGCTAGGAGATTATTGCCCTTCTTTAACAAAGTTGAATTCCTTCATATTTCGAGAGATGAAAACCGGATGGCGGATGCTTTGGTAACTCTGGCTTTTATGTATCAAGTGAATACTTGGAATGATGTGCCTCACATAATAATGAGATGTTTGGATAGACTGGATCATGTGTTTGCAATAGAGGAAACAACAGATGAAAAACCTTGGTATTTTGATATCAAACATTTTCTCCAAACTCAGGAATACCTGGTTGGTACATCAAATAAAGATAGAAAGATATTGAGAAGGTTGGCAGGCAGCTTTTTCCTCAATGAAGGTGTGCTGTATAAAAGAAATTATGACATGGTCTTGCTCAAATGCATGGATAGACACGAAGCAAACATGTTGATGCATGAAGTCCATGAAGGTTCCTTTAGTACCCATGCCAATGGACATTCGATGGTAAAGAAGATGCTTAGGACAGGTTATTATTGGCTGGCAATGGAATTTGACTTCTACAAATTTGCAAAGAAGTGCCATAAATGTCAGATTTATGCCGACAAAATTCATGTGCATCCTACACCTCTCAATGTTTTTTCTTCCCCATGGCCTTTCTCTATGTGGGGTATTGACATAATTGGAATGATTGAACCGAAGGTGTCGAATGGACATCGTTTCATTTTGGTGGCAATTGACTACTTCATCAAATGGGTGGAAGCAGCTTCATATGCTAATTTCACTAAGCAGGTGGTGGTTTGATTTATCAAGAATAGCTTAATCTGTCGGTATGGTGTGCCCAACAGGATTATCACCGACAACGGCTCAAACTTGAATAACAAGATGATGACAGAACTTTGCAAAGAATTCAAGATTATCCACCATGATTCATCTCCCTACAGGCCATAGATGAATGGGGTTGTTAAAGCTGCTAATAAGAACATCAAGAAGATCATCCAGAAAATGGTTATCACTTATAAAGACTGGCACGAGATGCTCCATTTTTCTTTGCATGGGTATCGAATATCTATATGAACTTCAACAGGGGTAACCCCGTTCTCTCTTGTGTATGGCATGGAAGTAGTGCTCCCCGTTGAGGTTGAGATTCCCTCTTTGCGCGTGATAATGGAAGCCATGTTGTCAGAGGCTGAATGGGTCCAGAACAAGTTTGACCAGCTGAATCTAATTAAATAGAAAAGAATGAAGGCCTTGTGTCATGGTCAGTTATACCAAAAGAGAATGAAGAAATATTTAGATAAGAAGGTCAAACCTCGAGAATTTAGAGAAGGTGATCTCGTGCTCAGGAAGATCATGTCTTTTAATGCTGATTCTAGAGGAAAATGGACTCTTGATTTTGAAGGCCCATATGTTGTCAAGAAAGCCTTCTCTGGTGGTGCATTAATTATTGAAATAATGGATGGCGAGGAGTTCCCACGTCCTGTGAATGCTGATGTAGTCACGAAATACTTCGCCTAGAAACATAAAAGAATAGCCCGCTAAGAAAAAAACCTGAAAGGGAAGCTTAGGCAAAAAGGAGCGTCTCGGTAGGCCGAAAACTCAAAAGTACGGTCTAGGAAAAAATTAGAGACATAAACAAAATAAAATTTTCCCGGTAGGTTGAAAACCCGCAAGGGAAACCTAGGCATAAGTTAGAGATTTTATGGAAAGTAACTGCATCAGACAAGACTTTATCATTAAAGCAACAATCTTCTTAGATTTTCATTACTCTTCAACCGAAGTCTCTGCTCAGGAATTTAAAGTTATTAGGGAGAATAGTGGTCATTGTAACCCAATGTATCTTTTCCAATGTATATTACCATTTTCCAAACTTTGTAATCATCTATGGAGCCTCGCCATTCATAGACTACCATCCTATTAATAAAGTTTGAGCTTTTATCCAATGCCTTGCAATTCTTATTTTATTCAGTTTACAAAGACTTTATTTATTATTGATAGTAATGATCAAATCAAATAGATTAAGTAACAAAATTATTATTTAAAAAGAATTTACAAATTACTTATTGTTTTAGATTTTGTGACTCAAGGAGAACAAAAATAGTGACTCCAGTGACGAACAAATTTAGAAATTTCTGAAAGTCTGATTTCCCCAAGAAAATTCTCCCAAGGCACTTCTACTGGAATGAGTATGATCTTAATGTGTTTCCCAGTTAGTTGAAGACGGGACCAATTTCTTATTTCAGGTTCTATACACACAAGCCATGTGCGCACACCATGCACCTCTCATCCATACCATATGATTTTCCTGGCCATTAAATCAAACGCCCCATAATGCAAACGTATGGTACAATCCCAAAAATCAACCATACTGGATCAACAACTGTTTGGGTTCTATTTTGGGCCTAGACTGAATTTCTTTCTCAATACCCCCCTTTTACTAAACACAACCAAGCCCAATTCCATTTTATTTATTTTTTTAGATTATAAAAAAAAACACCATTGGACCTAGTACAGAATAAATTTTGTTTTTACTTTCAAACCCCATTTTCATTTTAAAACCCCCTGGCTTTAATTTTATATTTTATATTTTATTTTCTTTTCTTCATTATTATTATTATTATTATTATTATTATATTATTATTATTATTATTATTATTATTATTATTATTATTATTATTATTATTATTATTATCATTATTATTATCATGATGTTTATTAATCAAAAACCCCAAAAATATTTTATATTTATTATTTATATATTTAGTATACTTTTATTTTATTTCTTTTAAAGCAAAAGATTAAAAAAAACATTTTCTTAACAATTTCCTTCTTAATTAATCTAATTTAATTTTTTTATTTAATTTAAATTTAGTTCTTATTTAATCAACTTAGACATAATCAATTATTTTCTTTCTTTGTTAGTTCAATTAGGATAATATTAAACTCTTTATACAAAAACTCAAAAAAAAACAATTTTCTTTTCTTTTATATTATTTTAATATTCTTGTATATTTATCATTCATATCCAATATGGTTGTAATAGTAATTAGGTTTAATTTCTTTTATTCCCCCATTTGTAAATTTGTATCCCCATCCCCAAATGATGTAATAGCGTAGAACTTTATATTTTTGTAATTCATCGCTTTCAAATATAAATGCTAGTAATTAGAGTTTGTATAGCAAGACATAAAATCAACCAATAGAAAACCCTAATTCAAAGACAAAAGAGCATGAAAACAAACACTTTGCACACTTTCACCTCTAGGGTTAAGCCACACTTGTCGCCTTAGAATAAAACAATCATGTCCCTCGAACGTGGGAGACTTTAGCAAATACCCTCGAATACAAGATCGTAGTACCTTGATGACCCTTTAATGTTGCCTTTGGTAAATGATCTTAGACCCTTACGACAAATTTCTAAGATATCCTACAATGTTGGTTTCTATAACTGTACGATGACGCACGTCTATCTCTTCACATCTAATGAGATGGTTGCTTACTAACTAATAGTAAGACAACACTATCTAAAGGAGGAAGAAAAGAACTAAGACTTTTTGAGTAGGTAGAGCGTTCATAGTTTCTTGCTTACAACATATCAAAACATCTTACAAAACACACCAACACTTTCCATGAAATATTTTCAAAAGTCAACACTTTGTATACATTCTTATAGAACGAGAATCATTACAAAGTTTTCCTAAATGAAGGAACTTTTCAAAAATACTTTCGGAAAAAAAATCAAAAACACATTTTAAACAAAACATTTCAAACATGAGCTAGCAACTAAGAGCCCGTAGATAACTATGGATGAAAGGGTGTTAACACCTTCCCTTTTCATAACCTGCCCCCCCGAACTCAAGAAAATTCTCAAAAGGTCTTTCCTGTTCTTTTCACCCTTTCCTTTATTGGATAAAAGAAAAGTCGATGGCGACTCTTGCTATCCGCAACAATTGCAACAAAACACAAAACACCCAAGTCCGTTCTCCCACCGTATTACAGAACTGGCGACTCTGCTGGGGAAATAACTTAAAATTAGGGTTACCTTAGAGACTAGATCACATTTTAAAATGTTTTCATTTGTTTGACTTGTTTGCTTTACATTTTTGGGCCTATGTTTGGGTTTCTTGTATAGATCCTCTACCCGGATCTGGGAACATCATTAGGTAAGTAGAAATAGATTATGGAAAATGTACGACGTAGATCGATATGGTTGAAACAATGGCTACGTTAGTGTGACACATTTGTTGGTGCCGATATCCTTTATGTTGAATCGAGGAGAATACAGGGCCGCTGTGCGGTGTCATAAAGCACTAACTGACCGTAGAACCTTTATTTAAACAACTTGGCCATTAGGAAGTAGTGAGATAGACGACTTTGGTGAAAAGCTGAAGATTGGTTGATACTCGATACTACACACATTGAGATCGGACTTTTGGGATATTTTGGTCACAAGAAAATATTGATTATGCTAAAACAGTGCCCAATGAAGAAAGATCAGTGATATTGAGATTCCCTAGAACCCGGTTACTTTCTAGGACAGGTTGGACCAACTAAACTTCAAGAGGGTACTTTCCTATGAAACCCATGCATGCCTAAACCTAAGGTCTTTGTGTGCTTTGTTTGTGATTATTATTCATGACATCATAAACATCATAACATCATAAGCATTCTCACTAAACATTTTAAGGATTTAGGAATTTATCTTTGTTCTATTTTGTAGGACATGGCTTCCACTCGTAGGAATACCATCCGAGTCAACTTCGTGAAAGTTCATCCTCAACTTTAAGAGTTAGCATCAAGAGTGCCTGGAGATTCTCCCTTCACTAATAAATATGGTCGACTTCTCAACTTGGCTACCTCAAACTTCCAAGAAGAAATAATGTGTGTGCTTTTCTAATTATTTGATCCTATGCATCATTGCTTCACATTTCCCGACTACCAATTGGTGCCTACATTAGAAGAATTATCTCAATTTCTAGGAGTGCATGTGCTTGATCAAATACCGTTCACCAGTTTAGAGGAAACTCCAAAGCCTGAAGTTATTTCCAAAGCCTTGCATTTGAAGATATCTGACATTATGACAAATTGGGAGACAAGAAGTGGAGATAAGGGTTTCTTAGCCAAGTTTCTGTTGGAAAAGGCTTGTTTGTTTTGGGAAGATATGGATTTTCAAGATTTTGAGGATGTCTTGGCACTTATAATCTATGGTTTGGTTCTATTTCCTAATCCAGACCAACTCATAGAGGTGAATGCCATCAAGGTTTTTCTCTCTCGTAATCCCATACCTACTTTGCTTGAAGACATTCTACATTGTTTCTACACTCGTACCATGAAGAAACGGGGTACTCTTTTATGTTGCATTACATTGCTGTCTAGGTGGTTTATTTCGCACCTACCTCAATCA
The DNA here is from genome assembly GCA_948472305.1 of Vicia faba. NCBI lineage: Eukaryota > Viridiplantae > Streptophyta > Magnoliopsida > Fabales > Fabaceae > Vicia > Vicia faba. Next base: position 648,331,953 of record OX451735.1, on the reverse strand, counting down.
ACATTGAAGAATGAGCCAGGCTTGACATGGTCTCAAAGGATGATGTCACTCTCGCACTCGAATATTCATTGGTGTTCTTGATCTTTATAGGATATTACCATCATCAGCTGTTATGGGGAATTCTCTAATGTCCCACTCTTGGGCATTAGGGGAGGTATCACCTATAACCCTTCTCTTGCATTACGACAGTTTGAGTATGTGCGAAGAGATGGTCCCTATGATGTGTTCATCTAAGATTTGGTATTCGATTACGAGGGTAACGTCCAAGGATATCGTCAAAGGTTCATACGAGCTTGGAGAATGGTAAAAAAAGTGGATAGTAAGACTTTGGGGCATAAAAATTCCATCCCTCTTGAGCCTTACCTCAAGTGGGTATGAACTCGTGCTCAAAGTCTCATGATACCTTACCCTGCCATCCTATCTTTGATTATGGAGCCCATTGCTGAGGGAGACACCCCTTACACTTTTCTTCAACCCGACATGCCTACCAACTTCGAGGAATTACAAATATTGTGGATTCAACTCAAAGGGGAACTAGACACCTTTGAAGCATAATTCTACACAAGTGATAATAAGGTTTTGGAGCTCACGAAGCAATTTCATGAAGAGCGAAACTTGAATGCCTACATCACACCAAAGAGGATGTGCCCATGGGAAACTTGAGTCCTTTTGTTTTAGGATTTTATTTTGTTTTGTTTCTTCCATTGTAAGCCCAAGATGCATTTGTAATTCCTATTTCTATTAATGCAATTAATGTTTGTTGCTTTCTCTTTGTTTAAGAAAATTTAAATTTCTTAAAATCCTTGAAAACATTGATTCGTACAATATGCATCATATCTATTGTACTCCAAAATTTGCCCTCTCTTTTCAAAGGATTCTCAAGGAATTGATCAGACAAAATCATCTCTGAAGCACTGAGACTCCAAATTAGGGTTTTGACTGAGAACGACCAATCTTTGACTTTTGACCTAGTACATGACTTACTGGTTCGAAACATGATCTCAAGGGTTCAAGTACATCCTTTTGGCTTAATCGCATATTTCAATTCATCTCCCAAGATCAGCGGATTGATAGATGAAATTTGGTCAACTGATAAAAAAAGTCAACTATACACTGAAAAGTTAAACTTTGAATTTTTGATCAAATTTGAGTTTCAAAGATCACATTTCATTCAAAATATGGAATTTGATCATCAAAAATCAAGAAAGTCAAAAATCAAACATTGCAAGATTTGGAAAAAATTTCTAAGTATTTTCTATACATGCTAATTCCATTTCTTCATGACATATTTCATCACAATTCAAGATAATTCAACTTGTCACAAGTTTTCAAATAAACAAAAAAGTTGCATTTTAAGTTAAAATTACAAGTTACAAATTCTAAGCTTTGTCTTGTTTGAATTTTTCCATTTGACTCAATCTTCAAACCTTGCCACTATGTTGTCCATAAAACCAAACTTGTATCATGCTACAAACAATATTGTCCAATTTACTACTGTATAAAGCCCAAAATTTGCACCAACCAGTCCAAGCATATCAGTCCAAAACCTGTTGTTCCTACACAAAATAGTCTATGGAAAACCAGTCTTGCTATGCTGCCTCTAAACACTGTCACAACCTGCTATATTGTCCAAGCCTGCACTATATCAGTCCCCATATTTGCACCAAATTAGCATATAAGAGATGCATCTCAAAATCTATGTGTTGTACCCCAAAATTCCCCCCCAAAATTTTTCCCTCTCATTCATCAAATATTTTCTCATAAGATCTCCTTTGATTCAAGACTGCACAAGGATTGATCAGCTAAAGACACCTCGTTAAACACTGATGACTGAAATTAGGGTTTGAGATTTCACAAGGATAATTGAACTTTTAATGCCTCATATGACTTTCATAGATCATTATTAACTCTCAAGATTACTCATGTCAAGTTTCAAGTCTTGGATCACATTTTTGCTCAGTCAATTGAGCAGTTGACCTAAAAATCGGTTGTATTGGGGAAAAAGTCAACTGTGGCCAATTTACAGTCAAACTTCATAATTTTTGATCCATATCAACATTATAAACTCATATATGTCATTTGATCAAGTTTGGACCACAATTCCTCAAGAAGTTTGATCAGATCATCAAAAGGGCAAAATGGTCAAAATTAGGGTTTTGACTAAGAAAGGGCAATTTCTGATTTTTGACCTAGAAAATGGTTAATTGGTTTGAGACATGATCTAAAGGTTTCAATTGCATCATTTTTACCTAATGGCATGACTCAAAACATTGCTCAAGGTCATTTGATTGATAGTTGATTTTTCAGTCAACTGATCAAAAGTCAATTGTACACTAAAAAGTCAAACTTTGACTTTTTGGTCAAAATCAAGTGTCAGAGATCACAATTCATAAAACATGTCAAAATATGAAACTTGTTCATCAATAAATTAAAAAGTCAAGATTTCATTTTGAAAAGTCAAAGTTTCCAAACTTAGAAATTTTTCTAAGTGTTGAAAACTTCATATTTTTTCACAACTTTGAGCCAATTTTTCACCATGATGCAAGATGATTCAAAAGAAACTTCCAATATGAAAGTTGTAGTCCTACATGAGATATAAAACTTTTCTTTACACAACTTCTCCTAGAAATGCTTGGATCTCAAGTTATTAATCCATGAAGTCATGGTCATGAAACTAAAACACTTAGTGAAATTTTGAGCATTTTGGTCAGGATTTTGACCTAACTTCTGACCCAAGTTTCACATAGTTCCATTTGGATTTTGCAAAAGTGATTTAAAGAGGGGTTGTAGATCACATTACAAGCTTTCTAAAAATCCCAATAAATCCTTGAGATCATTTGTGAGCAAGGAGAATCGAAGGTCAGAAGTTAGGGTTTCAAGTTGTTTTACAAGGCATAATTTTATGATGAACAAGAATTCAAATCATTGCTAGGCTTCACAATCATTGCTTTGTAGGCCTTAAACTTGTTTGGCACTCCATAATTAAATGTTTGCACAAATTTTAGAGGCTTTAACTCAAGCATTCAATGCATTGCCCATGCTTATTTCAATTTTAGGAAGAAAGTGCACATTACCATTTTGAAAAAGTTAGCTTTATGCACAAAATATGTTCTTGAGCTTTGCACTTGTTCTCTTCTGATCATACACGACCTATAACCCAAAAGAAACTTGTATCAAGCCTCTAACAAGTCAGCCCATGCTTGTACTTTACATTGAAACCATATTTTTACTTTTCTTCAAAATCAAGCAACATAGCCAAAGCTTGTACTGGTGTGATTCAGACCCTCTAAAGCCTCACATCCTTTTCCTTACTTATGTACAAGTCATTTTCATCAAAACACACGCATACACAAGCCCTAAAACACACAAGAACTCAGAACTGTATCACCAATCACCATTGTTGCACATTTTGACCAAAAACTTGAAACTCACATTTCCCTCGTGCGTTTTCATGCCTTTTGGTTCCTAAAGCTTCTAAACATCCAATACAACTCATCCCTAACCCTGTTTCATAACTGTAACTCCATTTTCATCAACCTCCATAACCAAAAACAGAGGTCTGCAAGTGGACTTCTCCAGAACTCCTCAGCCACTTTCAACTCAAGCCAATCATCACATTAGCTTCCTGGGAACTTGAGGAAGCTAACCCAATCACTGGAACTCATCAAAAGCTGCTCAAACTCAAAACACGATACCCTCTTGCAAGGTGAGTTTTCTGACTTTTGATCTCTTTATATAGGCATCATTAATGTTTAATTTGTGAATGAAAAATGTAGACATCATTGCCCTGAAACTGTACATATCCATAGATTCCATTTATATTGATTGAGCTTAGAGAATTTTAGGTTTGAATCTCTGAAAATATTTAGGTCAGAATTTGGTACTTTTAGAAATTCTCAATCTTCTTTGATTTATAGCTCATGATATTTATATGGTTGGATTCGTATGGAAAAATGGAGCAATTTTCATGTTTGCATCTTTTATTTTTGTTGAGAAATGAGCAAGTTACAGGAACTATGGCTGGAGGTTGAAGATGAAGTTCATTTCTGGAACTTGTTTTGTGTTATGTATTTATTGTTTCAGTTATATCAACGGATGTATAGCCACCCCAGTGGTAAGGAAACGCGCTGGTAATCAAGAGGGCGTGAGTTCAACACCCAACACGCTGCCTTTTGTCATTTTTCATATTTTTCCACATTTTGCCTCTTTATAGCGCATGGGCCCAACTTTGGGCTTTCTCCATTTTTGCTGCACCACACCCCCTGCTTGCTTGCTACCACACAGGTTCAAACCTTTTTTTTTATTTTCTGATTTTTAAACAAAAATATATCATTTGGGCCAGATTCAAAAAACTACTTTTCTAACAAACTCCCAAGTTTAATTTCACACCTCCCTGACTTTTTCTTTATATTTTTTTATATTTTATTTTCTTTATTATTTTTATTATTTTTATCAATAAAAATCCAAAAATATTTATATTTTATTATTTATATTTATTTAGATTATTTTTCTTCATAAAACAAAAGAATCAAAAACATTTTCTTAATAAATTAATTTCTCTTTCTTGATTAATATTTAGATAATTAGGTTTAATTATTATATTATATTATTTTCTTGTAAATTAAAATTAATTTAGAACTTAGGTTTATTTTAATTAAATTTCCTATTATTTCTATTATTTAAAACCTTTTCATAAATAAAACCCTAAAAAACATTTTTTAGTTAATTTCTTTTCTTATTTAGTTTAAGTTAACTTTATTTTAATTTTCATTAATAATTTTTCTTTATTAGGTTTAGTTTAAAACCTTTTCATAAAAACCAAACAAAAATCATTTCTTTTTCATTTGCATTTGTACATTGTTATTCATTCAATTCTTGTACAATATTCAATATGATTGTAATAATTATTTAGATTTAATTTTCTTGTAAAAAATCCCCATTTGTAAATTTGTATACCCCTTCCCCTAATGATGTAATAGCTTAGTATTTTTATTTTCCGCAATTTAATACTTTATATACAAATGCTAGTAATTAGGGTTCGTATGGGAAGATAAAATCAATGCTTAGAAAACCCTAATCAAGACAAATCAAGCATGTAAATCAATACACTTTCATATTTACACCCTTAGGGTAAATCCACTTTGTTGCCTTGCAAAAATGGCCATATTATGCATGTGAGGTATCTTAGCAAAAACAAATCAAAGTACAAGATCAGAGTCCCTCAATGATGCTATCAAAGTTGCCTTTCAAAAATGATCTTAGTCCCTTAAAGAAAATGCTAAGATATCTTACAACATTGCTAATCATGGCTATACGATGACCCTTGCTCGTCCCTTTTACATCCAAAGATAGGTTTACTTACCAAATCAATGGTAAGATAACAATGTCAAAGGAAAAAGGAAATAAACATGAAAGACTTTTGAGTAGGTAGATTGTTCCTAGTTGCTTGCTAATTTTCAAACCAAAACATCCTTGCTATTTTAAAAAACAAACACTTTCAAAAACATCTTTCAAACTTGAAAAGATTTTCAAAAGATCAACACTTTGTATACATTCTTACGAACGAGAATCATTACAAAGTTTGCCTAAATAATGACGCCTTTTCAAAATAATTTCAAAAAACCACACAAAGCACATTTCAAACAAAAGCAAGTGATCTAGCAAGTAACTAAGAGCCCGTTGATAACTACGGATGAAAAGGTGCTAATACCTTCCCTTTTCATAATCTACCCCCGAACTCAATAAAACATCTCAAAGGTCTTTCCTGTTCTTTTCAGACTTTCCTTTTGAATAAAATAAAAGTCGGTGGCTACTCTTGCTAAACCACAACATTTGTGATCAAACGCAAAACAACCAAGTCAGTTCTCCCACCGCGTTACAGAACTGGCGAATCTGCTGGGGAATAATCTTAAAAGTGGGGTTACCTTAGGTCTAGATAACATTTACTTGCTTTCTTTGTTTGACTTGCATGCTTTACATTATGGTTCGTTGTTTGGGTTTACTTTGATCCTACACCCGGATTTGGGGCACATTTTTTTAGGTAAGTAGCAATAAACTGTGAGGGAACTGTGCGGGGTATACTGACACGGTTGAAAGAATAGCTATGTTGATGCGATACTTTGGTGTGTACCGGTATCCCTTGAGTAATCAAGAAGAATACAGGGTCGCTGCGTGGTATCATAAAGCGTCAACTGACCTTAGCACCTTAATTTACCACCTTGGATTTTAGGACGTAGTGAGATAGCCGTCTTTGGTGTAAACCCAAAGTCGGTTGATACTCGATGCTAAACTCATTGAGGTTTGACCCTTGAGTTTTGTTTGGTGGCAAGTCAATTGTCTATCGGAACGAGATTTAGGGAAAAGACCGGTGATATTAAGATCCCTTAGAACCCGGTTACTAAATTTAAGACAGGTTGAACCAACCCAACTTCAAGAGGGTATCACCTTAAAATCCATGCAAGCCTTAAACCTAAGGTCTCTGTGTGATTTGCTTGTACTTGCCATATCTTCTATATCTGAGCATAATCATGACATCATAACATAGCATGTCATACTAACCATTTCAAGGATTCTTAGGATTTATTTTTGTCTTGTTTTGTAGGACATGGCTCTCGCCCGCAGATTCACTATCCAAGTCAGTCTGGTAAAAGTAACTCCTCAGCTTAAGGATTTGGTATCAAGGGTTCCCGAAAGCTCTCCACTCACTGAAAGACATGGACGACTTCTCAACTTGGTCACCTCAAATCCTGATGAGGAAATGTTAAAAGTGCTCTTTCAGTTCTTTGACCCTCTACATCACTGCTTCACTTTTCCGGATTACCAGTTAGTGCCTACTATGGAGGAGTTTTCTCTGCTGTTGGGGGTGCCTATCCTTAATGAGGTACCTTTAAATGGTATGGAAGAGACCCTAAACCTGAAGATATTGCCAAAGCTCTGTCCGTACAACGGTCTGACGTAGTGGCAAATTGGGAAACCAGGAGAGGTGTCAAGGGTTTTTTGGCTAAGTTCTTGTTCGAGAAACCTCATCATTTTTGGGATACCTTGGACTTACAAGCTTTTGAAGAGGTGTTAGCCCTTCTCATATATGGTTTGGTACTGTTTCCTAATCCGGACCAGCTCATAGACATGAACACGGTTAAGATTTTCCTATCACGTAATCTGGTACCTACTCTGCTTGAAGATATCCTACATTCGTTGCATACTCGCACTGTCAAGAGGAGAGGAACCCTTCTGTGCTGCACACCTCTTTTGGCTAGGTGGTTTAATTCACACCTACCCTGATCCATCTTGAAGAATGAACAGGGTTTGAGATGGTCCCAAAGGCTGATGACTCTTACACATTCAGGCATTCATTGGTGTCCCCGATTCTCGGAGAATGTTATCATCATTGATCAATACAGAGAATTCCCTAATGTACCTCTCTTAGGTATTAGGGTAGGAATCACTTACAATCCTTATTTGGCACTATGATAGTTTGGATATGCAAGAAGGGATGGCCCTCATGATGCACTTATTTAAGGAATCGTCTTCGACTACGAGAATGATGCTCAGGATTACCGCAAAAAGTTCACGCGAGCTTGGGGCATGGTACACAAAGTTGATAGCAAGACACCGGGGCACAAGAATTCCATCCCTCTTGAGTCTTATCTCAAATGGGTACGAGCTTGTGCTCAAAGTCTTATGATAACTTATCCCTCTAATCTCCCTGTTGTACCCAAAAATTTGCCCTCCCTTTTTCACAAGAAATCATAACTTCAGGGTTTTCCCTGATCTTTCAAGATTGGCTCAAGAATCGGCAAACAGACTTTTCTTTGACAACAAGTCCAGAATCAGGGTTTCCATTGATTGGTTTGAGATTGGCTCAGGAATTGACCAAACAGATTTTTCTTTGATGACAAATTTGGAATTAGGGTTTTCGCTCGTATTTCTCAGAAGAAATTGAATCCACAATAATTCAATTGACTGTTACATTATTTTACGCTTGTTCCAGATTATCGGTTGTTTCTCAAAACCTAAATATCTGAGATAGGAGCTGAGGCTTTGTTTGAAACTTTGAGGCATTGGTTTGATCAGTAGAGTGAAAAGTGTATGGAATGCTTGTTTGTTTAACTGTACAAAGCATGGTTAATTGGAGTGCCAGGTGTATTGTGATTAATGCGAGATTGCGAGGTGGCAAAGTTTGTTGATTATTTATTTCATCTGGATTAAAGTTATGGGGATGCATTTCCAGTTGTTTTAATTTAAGAGACTTAAATAATTAAATAGACAGTACAAGGGAAAGAATGAAATATTTGACAGTAAAGAATTCTTATTTGACAAAGACTTTTTATTTATTTATTTCAAATATTGTTACAAATGTTATTCGAATATTGTAAATTTATAATTTACAGTGTTTACAATAATATTTACTACAATAAATGAAAAGAAAATAAATCTAAAGCCTAAATCTCTTGAAATCTTTGATCTTTACTGCGTCCTCCACTATTCAACTAGTACTTACCTGCAAAGGACAGAAGAAAAAGGAAATCAGTACAGTTAACTGAAAAAAGCATTTTCAAGCAGATAAATAAAAAGTCATCATTAAAGCTTGTTGGCCGGAATCAGATTGTTATTGGGTTCATCATGTTTTACTTGTTCTCTTTGCAAATCACAAGAAGATTTCTCTTCTTGGTTCACAAAGAGGAAAGTAAAAATAATTTGCAAGCATACAATTAATTCAAAATGCAAAGATACAAGGCAGCAAGGCAAAGCAAACTGAACAACAAACTGCATTAGTCAACCAAAAGCAAACTAAGTGGCAAAAATGTCAAACCAAGTTGCAAAGCTGTCAAAGTACATAAAGCTGTCAAAGTAAATAAAGTTGTCCAAGAAAGTACAATGCAGGAAATATGGAAACAAGTACAACAATGCAGGAGAAGAACCAATTTACAAGCAAGCATGCTTGTCAAACTTATCATCATATTCTGGCCAACAAAGCTTTTCAGAAAATATATAATAAGCAATTTAAAATGCTTTTATGGAGAGAGAAAGAGAGAATCAGAAAAAAAAAGGTTTTGCAGTTTTGGCTGGCTTAAAAGATATAAGAGAACAAGACTGTAAACAGTCAAAGGAGGAGATAGAGCAAAACTGCATAAAAAACAAACCTCCATCCTGTTTTAACCTGCAAGTAAAACTTACAAACCCAAAACTTTCAAATCAACACTACAAGTCTGCAAAACAATTCAAACTTGCCTAAAACACTGCAAGTTATCAAACCTGCCTAAACTCATCAAACTGAAGTCACAAGAACTACAAGTTATCAAACCTCCAAACTTGCAAGAAACACAACCTGCCTGCATAACTTGCAAGACTGCTTCTCAAGCACAACAAGCCTTCAAGCCTGCTCACCAAAAACACCAACCTGTTTTAAACTGCATAACCTACAGGCCTGAACTCACAAGCCTTCAAGCCTACTTTCAAAGCCTAAAACCTGTTAAACTGTATCAAGCAAAGCTCAACAAACAAATCCAAAACCAAAGAACCTATTCAAACCTGCAAAACTGCCTCCAAAACAGAAATACAAGCAAACCTGCAAAACTGCAAGTTTAAGAAACTTACAGCCTGCCTTCCCAAAAGCTCAAACAAAAAACCTGTAAAACTAAAACACTCATTTACAAACCTGTAAAACTGCATAGCCTACCAAAAATCCAAACAAGTTCAAAGTTTACAAATCACACAAGCCTGCTTTCAACAGGCCAAAACTCAAAACTCCAAACTCACAAACCTGTCCAACTACACAACCAAACTGTAAGGGACAGTTCAAAAGGCCAAAAACTTCCTAAGCTACAAAGACAATTCAGTTTCACCATCATCAAATATCCAGCACCCAAAGAAGAAGAAGAAGGGAAGAGTGTAAAAGCAAAACAACAAATAAGTTTCAGAACATAAGCTTCATCATCAACAATCAGTAACCAACACAATCATCAGCTCAAATCAGAAACAAATATTCAAGCCTCCTCAGAACAAGTTCATCATCAGAATATCAGGGGTCCACAAAGAGAGGAAGAGTTTAGAAGCAAGCAGTTTTCAGAATAGAATTCCTCATCAAACATCAAGAAAACAGTTCAAACATGAGCTAGTTTCAGCAGTACTCTCATCATTAACATAACAAAGAAGAAGAGATTCAGAAGCGATAAAAGATTCAGAACAAATTCATCATCATTAAGCATCAGCCAAAAGAAGAAAGGAAGAGAGTCAACTCAAAATCAGAATAAACAAGTTCATCATTGTCAAGCATTCAGAAGCAAGCAAATCTCAGAATATTGTCATCATCGATCATCATCAAACGATTCAAAGAGAAGTCAAAAGATACAGAAATACCAGAGGCGAGCTAGCAACTATTATCATCACGCTCCTTCCCCCGCTCCGGCCACCAAGGAGGCGCCACCAAGCCCTTTCTCTCTCTCCTTCAGTTTACAGAAGCAAAACGCCAAAGGTATAGTCTTTTCCTCTCAAACTATCACTGTATCTCACACACCAAAACATCAAAGATTAAGCTTTGCAAAACGATAAGCATGCAAGAACCAAATATTGAAACTGTAAAAAACCTAAACAAAGATAAAATTCATACCGTCCAAGCATAGCCAACATGGATCGCTGTGAGGACGAGAGAGATGAGAGGTAACGCTCCGGCGGCTGGGGCGTGAAGGAATCAGTTGTCCATGGTTGAGAACGAAGAAGACGAGAGAAGGAGGCGCCGCTGTACAAATAACCAAACCCTAGATTCTGAATAAACAAAATGCAACCCTAACAAAACTTGTTCAAACACACATATGGGCCTTTTCCCAAACCATTCAGCCTAAGCCCAAACATTCCTAGCGCATGTACCCCCCCTTCTAACCAAATTCTTGTTTTTTTATTTGGGCCAAAACACATGCTTAAGCCTATCACCATTCTTTTTGTTTTTTTTTAAAAATAATACTCTTTTCTCTTCTTTACTAATTAATTTACTTTCTTTAGAAAAATTAATACTTTTCTTTTTATTTATTCTAAAAAATTTTCTTTTGTTAATAGTAAAGAGAAATAATAAATTAAAGTTTGTTTTGATATATTTTCTTTAATATTTGTATATTTAATTAAATATAAAAGAATACTATGTTTAATTAATCTTTTTATATAAGTTTCTAAAAAATATTAACAAAAATACAAAAAAAAAAAATTATACTTAATCTTTTTAGGTTAAATTTTTTTATTTGATCATTTGTAAATAAATACACGTATCTCATATTTCTTTGATTTTCGTTATCTTATACTTTGTTATAATTTTACATTGAAAATGTGACAGTTCAATTTGGTTGTAATATACATACTTGGACATTATTATTCTGATAAGACTCATCCCTATTTGTAAACATTTATACCCCCATCCCCGGATACTTATTTGTAATAACTTAGACGTTAAATTCCCGCAATTTATCGCTTTCAATATACTGTATAGTAAGTAGGGTTTGTATGCAAAGATTCAAAATCAATCGTTAGATGACCTAATACAAGATAAATGCATGAAAATCAATACACAATTCACACTTGCACCTCTAGGGTAACCTCGCATGTTGCCTCGGAAAATGCAATCATGTCCCTCGAGTATGAGACACTCTAGCAAATGTCCCTTCAATAAACAAAGATCATAGTCCCTCGATGACCCTCGATGTTGCCTTCGATAAAACGATCTCGTCCCTTACAAAATTGCTAGAGCGCTTCACAAAGTTGCCTTTAATGATTGCATACGATGACCCGTGCCTGTCCCGTTTAACATCCTAACGCAAGGTTGTTCACCAAATACAATGGTGAAACAACACTGTTAAAAAGGGTTAAAAACATAAGAAAGATCTTTTGAGAAAAATAGGGTAGACAACTCTTAGTTACTTGATCAAAAATCTTGCAAAACATCCTTGCCATTTTTCAAACACACTTCACAACACAAAACAGTTTCAAAAACAACTTTCAAAACATTGAAATACCCTTTCAAAAAGACACACACATTTGTATATATTCAAACAAGAATCATTACAAAGGTTGCCTAGACAAGGCATATTTTTTTCAAAACATTTTCAAAAACCACACACACAAAGCACCATTTCAAACAATTGAAAAGCAAAGGCAAGTGATCTAAGCAAGTAACTAAGAGCCCATGGATAACCATGGATAGAAAGGGTGCTAATACCTTCCCTTTCTATAATCTACTCCCCGAACCCAAGAAAATATCTCAAAGGTCTTTCCTGTGCTTTTTGACCTTTCCTTAGGATAAAGTAAAAAGTCGGTGGCGACTCTTGCTAAACCAAACAAGTGCGAACACAAACGCAAAATCCCAAGTCAGTTCTCCCACCGTATCACAGAACTGGCGACTCTGATGGGGAAAAATTCTAAAAGTGGGGTTACCTTAGGGTCTTAGATCACCTTTACATGCTTACCTTGATTGCTTTGATTGCTTTACTTTTTGGGTTCCTTGTTTGGGTTTGTTTTAAATACTACACCCGGATTTGGGGACACCTTTTAGGTAAGTAGCAATAAACTGCGAGGGAACTGTGCGGGGTAGACCGACATGGTTGAAGCAATAGCTACGTTAGTGTGACATATTTGTGGGTACCGGTAGCCTTTGAGTCAATCAAAGAGAATACGGGGCCGCTGAGTGATGTCATAAAGCACTAACAAACTCTTAGAACCTTACTTGACCATCTTGGCCTTTTTAGGGGTAGTGAGATGACCGGCTTTGGTGCAGTCCAAAGTTGGTAGATACTCGATACTACACTCATCGAGGATTATTTTCTTGGAATATTTTGATCGCCAGTTAAGTGGTTAAACCAAAACAATGAACACAGAAAATAATCCAGTGATATTGAGCTCCTTAGAACCCGGTTTCTATTTTAGGACAGGTTGAGCCAACTAACTTCAAGAGGGTACTTACCTACAAACCCCATGCAAGCCTAAACCTAAGGACTTGTTTGCTTTGTGTGAATATGATTGTCTGTATATACACTTGCCTACTTCTGCATACATGTACATAACATCATAACATCATACTATAGCATTTTCAATGACCATTTCAAGGATCTCGAGGGTCTTTTGATGCAGGGGCACGTTGAACCAGACGTATACCAAAGGACAAGAGGATTTTCCTCTAAAAAACATTGTCAAAGATCCAATGCAACAACTTGAATCGGGGGCTATGACCCACTTGACATGGTGAGCTTGACTCTCGTGGAGAGACATCCACCAATACAAAGTTCTCCAATCAAATATGTTGATCAAAGTTCAACCTCTAACTTTTTTTTGTGTTGTGTTTACCCCGAGAGATTCTTGAAAACATGCATCCACATATCATGCATTGTATCATAACAGATTTTCCTTTTCAGGTTTCCTTATTCTCCTACTGTTTATTTCAGTAGAGATGGCTCTAGAAAGGACTGTCAAAGATATCCAGGATCAAAACGCTCAGCTTCAGGAAATGTTCTTGAACCTGTCCCAGGGGCAAGAAGAAGTGAAAGCTCTCCTCACAAGGGGCATGGTCCTAGGGAATTCAGGCAGTGTCAGGAATGATCAGTTGGAAGAACTACAGATTGAGCTGGCAACAATGAAGATCCAGATGATGGGACAACTGGTGGGCCAGATGGCTCTCATTCAAGACTTGGCTCAAAGACAAGAAGAGCTCAGGGTTCTCGTCAACAAACTGCTTCGAGACAACCAAGTGGGGAAAACATCTAGGGTTGAAGATCAAGTCATCATTCAACCTCCTTTGAGATAAGAAGACAAGGGAAAGGCTCCCCAACTTGTTTCAGGGTCACAAGCCCAACAACAACCTCGCCAGCATCAACAGGGTAATCGGCGTAAGAAAAATACGTCTGGAAGACATTTCTATGAGACTGACATACCATCATCTCTAATACTGAAACGCTTGTTGGAGGTCAATCTGCTTGCTTTAAAGGATCCTATTCGGAAGCCTAATACCTCTACTCCTAGCTATCACCCCGACGCATTTTGTGTATACCACTCCCATAGTTCTGGACATGACACAGATGACTGTTGGGCTTTGAAAAACAAGATCCAAGACTTGATTGACGAAGGAGTGCTAGAATTCATGCCGGATGGCGAGATGAAAATCTTCCGCTAAGGGTTCTCCACCTGAATTGACAAAGTTCGAACTAAGAGACTTTTGTTTCATTTGAATGTTCAAGTTGTAATTTCTTTTGTTATTCAAACAATTATCTGTTGATGTCAAACTCTGTTTCATTAATGCATTGCATATGTTTGTCTTGAATTCATCCATTCGTTTTCACTATTCTCGAATTATGCTCCCTACTTTCTTTATGATATTTAACTCTTGATAAAAGTTACAAAGTCTTTAGAGGGAGGATGACGAAACAATACCATAATCTCATACAATATGCTTTTGGACAGACCTTGCTGACGATGTACATGCGTTTCTTTCAAATCCTAAACACTGGAGTTATAAGGAAGATAATCCCTAGTCAACCCCTTCGAGCCAAAGAAGTAGGAGTTTTCTGTTTTAAACACAAATTGAAACCTTTGATTAAACCTGTGGCAGGGTAGTCTCTCAGTTAATTCAAAAGATGCGCATTGAAATCGCAAACTCTCAGTTCCTAATACAACGAATGACATCAAAAACATTCCTTTGGAATCAAAAGATAGTGATGGTTCCTTATCTCATAGGCAGTCATTATATCTCAAAAGAGAAAAGCCCACTGAGCCAAAACCTACAAAGGAGGCTTAAGAAAGCTGGGGCATCCCGCTGACTGTAATCTCGAAAACCAGAACAGTCAGGCAAAAGTTAGGGATAATAAACAAAAAGAAAGAGGTCGTTATAAATCCTCAACAACATGAAAAATATTGCAATGATGACTTCCTTCCCATAAAATTCAACTGGTGTGAACCATCACCAAAATGTCATTCCAAACTCGAATAGAGTTCGACGCACAATTAACTGAGTTTAGGATTGAAGAACATCACGAAGAGCGGGTGGGTACAAATATACTTTGATCCTTTATCCTTATTTTCTTAAACCGTGAACCAAGCCACGTTACAACCCTTTAAAAGTCCTAATTGAAGCATGGGTTGGTTCGAAAGCATACAGTTACAAAAGGTATCCTGACTCTTGTAAGGCTTTGCTCTAAATCTTGAGCTAAATTTTTCTTATAAAAAGTTTTCTGCTAAAAAACGCATTTTTTTAAATAAAAAAAAAAATTTCAAGACAAGCATAAACTTTGCATTATTCGAATATCATTGTTTGCACATGTTTATTTGTTTGACAACGGTGAATGTTCGGAGAAACGGAAGCTCTCTCAGTGAATGAAATCACTTCAAGTGAGATGACACTCCCGTTGCAAAGATCTCCTATCAACAAGAAGGGGACTTGGTTTGGTATAGTCCAGCAAATCTGGGGCAGTCCAATCAAGATTTCAACAAATCTTTCAAAGCCCATTAAACCTGGGGCAGTCTAGTCAAGATTTCAAGAAATCTCTCAATTGCAGGATAACCTGGGGCAAGTCTCCCTCACCATCACTTGGGGCATTTAAACGTCAATCTCAACAAAGGGTTACGTGCAGTCCAAGTTTCCTGGCAATACCACAAACATCTGATACTAGGGGCAGTGATAAACCTCTCCGAAATCTTTCTGAAAAGAAGTTCAAACGTCCTCGAGAAGTTTATCACCTCTCTAAGCAGACCAGCAGTCATGGGTTTATTTCCCCAACATTTACCAAGGATTTATTCTCCAAAACAAATTACATTTCAAGTTGAACGGTCGTTAAAAATTTCCTTCATCACCTGTTGGAAGTTACGGTCGTCATCAAAAATTCCTTCATCACCTGTTGGAAGTTACAGCCACCAACAGAATAACGGACAACTGAAGCTCCTAAAAAAATCTGTTTCTCTCAAGAATGAAGATTCTCATCCTTGAAACCTCGAGAGATTGGTATACTCCCAACCTCCTGACCCTTAACAGAATGAAGATTCTCATCCTTGAAACCTCAGAAGATTGGTATACTCCCAACCTCCTGACCCTTAACAGAATGAAGGTTCTCATCCTTGAAACCTCAAAAGATTGGTATACTCCCAACCTCCTGACCCTTAACAGAATGAAGATTCTCATCCTTGAAACCTCAGAAGATTGGTATACTCCCAACCTCCTGACCCTTAACAAAATGAAGATTCTCATCCTTGAAACCTCAGAAGACTGGTATACACCCAACCTTCTGACCCAAGACCTGAATGAAGATTCTCATTTTGGCTTCCCCAGTAGATTGGCATACACCCGACCTCCTGATTCAACCCCGACAGAATGAAGATTCTCATTCTCAAAGTGGTATACAATTCAACCCCGACAGAATGAAGATTCTCATCCTCAAAGTGGTATACAATTCAACTTCCTAATATCCCCGACAGAATGAAGATTCTCATTCTCAAAGTGGTGTACAACCTAAAACCTGAACTTCTTCCAAACAGGAATAAGTTTTTTCAAGAATCCTGAGTTTTACTCTCCAATAGGATAGCTACTTTTCAAACAGTATGGCTATTTCCCACAAACATTAATCCCCCAAGCAGAATGAAGACTCTCATTCTCAATTCCTCACAGAGTATTCAGATATTCCCCAATGAAGATCTCCTCAAAACAAGAATCCCCAGTAGATTGGCATACAACCCAAACTCCTGATTTCCCCAACAGTGGTCCCAGGACTTCTCATTTTCAATGATCAAAGGATTTTCAATCCCTAGAAGCAGTCAAGGATTTACTTCCCCCGGCAGCAGTCAAAGATTTCATTATCCAGGATTTATCTTCCTCAGCAAGACAGCTACTCAGCTTACATGCACATCCATTACATCCACATATCATAAACATTGATGAAATACAATTCATTACATCATACATATCATGCAACATGACTTTATGTCTCAGCTAACATTTTACCCTTTTCAGGATAAGATTAAAAGGCTATCGTTAACAATTAATCAAATACAATACAAATATACCCCAGACACGGCGGTCATTCTACTACTCATTCAGACTTCAGCAATCCGATACATACTAGATATGATCCAGACACGGCGGCCATTCTATCTCTCATTCAGATTCAACCATCAACTTCAAAGTTCAGATATGCTCCAAAAACGGATGCCATTCTGGCCTTTGCACCAACAACTTGATTTTCCCCAGTGCATTCGCCACACAAGATTCTGTCACTTATTCAGATTCCAGTTACAGTCTCAGATATACTCCAGATACGAAAGTCATTCTGCTACTCATACAGATCTCAACTCCAGTTACAGTCTCAGATATACTCCAGACACGGAAGTCATTCTGCTAATCATACAGACCCTAACTTTTGAAAACAGCTTACGTATTCTCCAAACACGGATGTTAATCTATCGCTTGTTCAGACTCAACTTCTGAGAACAGTTTACGGATCCTCCAAACACGGATGTTAATCTATCGCTTGTTCAGACTCAACTTCTGAGAACAGTTTACGGATTCTCCAAACACGGATGTTAATCTATCGCTTGTTCAGACTCAACTTCTGAAAACAGTTTACGGGTGCTTCCCAACATGGATGCCAATCTGTTACCTATTCAGACCACCAGCTCAGAGACGTTCCAAACATGGATACCTTTCTGATACTCACCCATTCACCTACAACATACAGTTCAAAAAACATTCTTGGATGGCATCTTTAAGCCCATCTCCGACAAGATTCGGTCATATCTCCAAATGGCATCTTTAAGCCCATTCCCTCAACTTTGCTTTGACGAGTGCAAATTTTTGGGCACTCTAGTGTCCAATCATCTTTTACCTTCGAGTCGCGAACGGAAATATTGCCAATCTAACTCTTCAGGTTCAAGAAGATTGAACAGGGGCAACTGTTGTACCCCAAAATTTGCCCTCCTTTTTTCACAAGAAATCACAACTTCAGGGTTTTCCCTGATCTTTCAAGATTGGCTCAAGAATTGGTGAAACAGACTTTTCTTTGACAACAAGTCCAGAATCAGGGTTTCCATTGATTGGTTTGAGATTGGCTCAGGAATTGATCAAACAGATTTTTCTTTGACGACAAATCTGGAATTAGGGTTTTCGCTCGTATTTCTCAGAAGAAATTGAATCCACAATAATTCAATTGACTGTTACATTATTTTACGCTTGTTCCAGATTACCGGTTGTTTCTCAAAACCTAAATATCTGAGATAGGAGTTGAGGCTTTGTTTGAAATTTTGAGGCATTGGTTTGATCAGTGGAGTGAAAAGTGTATGGAATGCTTGTTTGTTTAACTGTACAAAGCATGGTTAATTGGAGTGCCAGGCGTATTGTGATTAATGCGAGATTGCGATGTGGCAAAGTTTGTTGATTATTTATTTCATCTGGATTAAAGTTATGGGGATGCATTTCCAGTTGTTTTAATTTAAGAGACTTAAATAATTAAATAGACAGTACAAGGGAAAGAATGAAATATTTGACAGTAAAGAATTCTTATTTGACAAAGACTTTTTATTTATTTATTTCAAATATTGTTACAAATGTTATTCGAATATTGTAAATTTATAATTTACAGTGTTTACAGTAATATTTATTACAATAAATGAAAAGAAAAAAAAATCTAAAGCCTTAATCTCTTGAAATCTTTGATCTTTACTGCGTCCTCCACTATTTAACTGGTACTTACCTGCAAAGGACAGAAGAAAAAGGAAATCAGTATAGTTAACTGAAAAAAGAATTTTCAAGCAGATAAATAACAAGTCATCATTAAAGCTTGTTGGCCGGAATCAGATTGTTATTGGGTTCATCATGTTTTACTTGTTCTCTTTACAAATCACAAGAAGATTTCTCTTCTTGGTTAACTAAGAGGAAAGTAAAAATAATTTGCAAGCATACAATTAATTCAAAATGCAAAGATACAAGGCAGCAAGGCAAAGCAAACTGAACAACAAACTGCATTAGTCAACCAAAAGCAAACTAAGTTGCAAAAATGTCAAACCAAGTTGCAAATCTGTCAAAGTACACAAAGCTGTCAAAGTACACAAAGCTGTCCAAGAAAGTACAATGCAGGAAATATGGAAACAAGTACAACAATGCAGGAGAAGAACCAATTTACAAGCAAGCAGGCTTGTCAAACTTATCATCATATTCTGGCCAACAAAGATTTTCAGAAAATATATAATAAGCAATTTAAAATGCTTTTATGGAGAGAGAAAGAGAGAATCAGAAAAAAAAGGTTTTGTAGTTTTGGCAGGATTAAAAGATATAAGAGAACAAGACTGTAAACAGTCAAAGGAGGAGATAGAGCAAAACTTCATAACAAATAAACCTCCAACCTGTTTTAACCTACAAGTAAAACTTACAAACCCAAAACTTGCAAATCAACACTACAAGTCTGCAAAACAATTCAAACTTGCCTAAAACACTGCAAGTTATCAAACCTGCCTAAACTCATCAAACTGCAGTCACAAGAACTATAAGTTATCAAACCTCCAAACTTGCAAGAAACACAACCTGCCTGCATAACTTGCAAGACTGCTTCTCAAGCACAACAAGCCTTCAAGCCTGCTCACCAAAAACACCAACCTGTTTTAAACTGCATAACCTACAGGCCTGAACTCACAAGCCTTCAAGCCTGCTTTCAAAGCCTAAAACATGTTAAACTGTATCAAGAAAAGCTCAACAAACAAATCCAAAACCAAAGAACCTATTCAAACCTGCAAAACTGCCTCCAAAACAGAAATACGAGCAAACCTGCAAGTTTAGGAAACTTACAGCCTGCCTTCCCAAAAGCTCAAACAACAAACCTGTAAAACTAAAACACTCATTTACAAACCTGTAAAATTGCATAGCCTACCAAAAATCCAAACAAGTTCAAAGTTTACAAATCACACAAGCCTGCTTTCAACAGGCCAAAACTCAAAACACCAAACTCACAAACCTGTCCAACTACACAACAAAATTGTAAGGGACAATTCAAAAGGCCAAAAACTTCCTAAGCTACAAACACAGTTCAGTTTCACCATCATCAAATATCCAGCACCCAAAGAAGAAGAAGAAGGGAAGAGTGTAAAAGCAAAACAACAAATAAGTTTCAGAACATAAGCTTCATCATCAACAATCAGTAACCAACAAAATCATCAGCTCAAATCAGAAACAAATATTCAAGCCTCCTTAGAACAAGTTCATCATCAGAATATTAGGGTCCACAAAGAGAGGAAGAGTTTAGAAGCAAGCAGTTTTCAGAACAAAATTCCTCATCAAACATCAAGAAAACAGTTCAAACATGAGCTAGTTTCAGTAGTACTATCATCATTAACATAGCAAAGAAGAAGAGATTCAGAAGCGATAAAAGATTCAGAACAAATTCATCATCATTAAGCATCATCCAAAAGAAGAAAGGAAGAGAGTCAACTCAAAATCAGAATAAACAAGTTCATCATTGTCAAGCATTCAGAAGCAAGCAAATCTCAGAATATTGTCATCATCGATCATCATCAAACGATTCAAAGAGAAGTCAAAAGATACAGAAATACCAGAGGCGAGCTAGCAACTATTATCATCACGCTCCTTCCCCCGCTCCGGCCACCAAGGAGGCGCCACCAAGCCCTTTCTCTCTCTCCTTCAGTTTACAGAAGCAAAACACCAAAGGTATAGTCTTTTCCTCTCAAACTATCACTGTATCTCACACACCAAAACATCAAAGATTAAGCTTTGCAAAATGATAAGCATGCAAGAACTAAATATTGAAACGGTAAAAAACCTAAACAAAGATAAAATTCATACCGTCCAAGCATAGCCAACATGGTCATCGTGAGGACGAGAGAGATAGGAGGTAACGCTCCGGCGGCTGGGGCGTGAAGGAATCAGTTGTCCATGGTTGAGAACGAAGAAGACGAGAGAAGGAGGCGCCGCTGTACAAATAACCAAACCCTAGATTCTGAATAAACAAAACGCAACCCTAACAAAACTTGTTCAATCACTCATATGGGCCTTTGCCCAAACCATTCAGCCTAAGCCCAAATATTCCTAGCGCATGCACCCTCCCTTCTAACCAAATTCTTGTTTTTTTTATTTGGGCCAAAACACATGCTTAAGCCCATCACCATTCTTTTTGTTTTTTTTTTATAAATAATACTCTTTTCTCTTCTTTACTAATTAATTTACTTTCTTTAGAAAAATTAATACTTTTATTTTTATTTATTCTAAAAATTTTTGTTTTGTTAATAGTAAAGAGAAATAATAAATTAAAGTTTGTTTTGATATATTTTCTTTAATATTTGTATATTTAATTAAATATAAAAGAATACAATGTTTAATTAATCTTTTTGTATATGTTTCTAAAAAATATTAACAAAAATACAAAATAAATAAATAATAATTATACTTAATCATTTTAGGTTAAAATTTTTTATTTGATCATTTGTAAATAAATACACGTATCTCATATTTCTTTGATTTTCGTTATCTTATACTTTGTTATAATTTTACATTGAAAATGCGACAGTTTAATTTGGTTGTAATATACATACTTGGACATTACTATTCTGATAAGACTCATCCCCATTTGTAAACATTTGTACCCCCATCCCCAAATACTTATTTGTAATAACTTAGACTTTAAATTCCCGCAATTTATCGCTTTCAATATACTGTATAGTAAGTAGGGTTTGTATGCAAAGATTCAAAATCAATCGTTAGATGACCTAATACAAGATAAATGCATGAAAATCAATACACAATTCACACTTGCACCTCTAGGGTAACCTCGCTTGTTGCCTCAGAAAATGCAATCATGTCCCTCGAGTATGAGACACTCTAGCAAATGTCCCTTCAATAAACAAAGATCGTAGTCCCTCGATGACCCTCGATGTTGACTTCGATAAAATGATCTCGTCCCTTACAAAATTGCTAGACCGCTTCACAAAGTTGCCTTCAATGATTGCATACGATGACCCGCACCTGTCCCGTTTAACATCCTAACACAAGGTTGTTCACCAAATACAATGGTGAAACAACACTGTTAAAAAGGGTTAAAAACATAATAAAGATCTTTTGAGTAAAATAGGGTAGACAACTCTTATTTACTTGATCAAAAATCTTGCAAAACATCCTTGCCATTTTTCAAACATACTTCACAACACAAAACAGTTTCAAAAACAACTTTCAAAACATTGAAATACCCTTTCAAAAAGACACACACCTTTGTATATGTTCAAACAAGAATCATTACAAAGGTTGCCTAGACAAGGCATCTTTTTTTCAAAACATTTTCAAAAACCACACACACAAAGCACCATTTCAAACAATTGAAAAGCAAAGGCAAGTGATCTAAGCAAGTAACTAAGAGCCCATGGATAACCATGGATAGAAAGGGTGCTAATACCTTCCTTTTCTATAATCTACTCCCCGAACCCAAGAAAATATCTCAAAGGTCTTTCCTGTGCTTTTTGACCTTTCCTTAGGATAAAGTAAAAAGTCGGTGGCGACTCTTGCTAAATCGAACAAGTGCAAACACAAACGCAAAATCCCAAGTCAGTTCTCCCACCGTATCACACTCCCAGTTATCATAGAGCTTGTTGTGGAAGGAGATGTCCTATACACTATCCTTCATCCCAACATGCCCACCTCTCTCGAAGACTTGCAAAGGGATTGAATACAGCTTAAAGGGGAGCGAGACACTTTTGAGGCCCAATTCTACGCCAGCAAGAAGAAGGTTCTGGAACTCACCAAGCAGTTTCATGAGGAGCGGAGTCTGAACGCCTACATCGCACCAAAGAGGATGCGTTCAACTTTTTTATCTTAGAGTTTTTGTATTTCTTTGTAAGCCCAAAAGAGGCATGATGTACTCAAACTTTGATTTATTAATATAAAGTGTGTTTCCTTTTTGTCTAAAGAAAATTTAAATCTCTAATTTCCTTGAAATCATTGCATATGCATCTTCGTTCATCATAACACAAACAAGTTTCTTACAACAAGTATCCTTATCTTTACACTGTTTATTTTAGTAAGATGGGTCTTAAGCAGACAGTAAAAGATCTCCAGGCGCAGAATGCTCAATTTCAACAAATGTTCTTAACTCTGGCCAAAGGACAAGAGGATTTGAAAACTTTGCTAATCAAAGAAAAGAAGAAGAAGGCAAAGAAGTCAACCGGTGTTTTAAATCTAGGAAGAAGGTTCCCAGGGACAACCAGACGAACCCTAGACTTCACAACATCATCAGGTGAAAAGGATAATCAAGAAGGGAAAGACAAGGGGGTGACTGACCATCCAGAATCTGAAGAGGAAGAAGTGGATATCTACTCTGAAGAGAAATATCCTCCAGCTGATGAGAAGTATAAACATCTGGAAGAATGTCTAAATGCAATGGAGATTCAGAAAGTGCCCGGGCTGGACTTTGAAGAGTTGGTTTTGGTGTCTGGGATTGTTATTCCACCAAAGTTCAAGGCACAAGTGTTTGCTAAGTACGATGGGGTTTCATGTACCAAGATGCACCTTCGATCTTATGTGAGGAAGATACAGCCTAACACTGCTGATAGAGATTTGTGGGTCCACTTCTTTCAGGATAGTCTATCTGGGACTCAGCTAGATTGGTTCTATCAACTGGAAAGGGCCAATATCCATAATTGGGAAGACCCAGCCGCTGCTTTTTATAAACAGTACCAATACAACACAAACCTTGCTCCCACCCGTACTCAACTCCAAAGTCTGACTATGGGTTCGAACGAGGGTTTCAAAGACTACGCTCAGAAATGGAGGGAATTAGTAGGAAGAGTCCATCCTCCCCTGTCTGATAGGGAGCTAGTAGACATGTTTTTGGATACCCTATCTGGTCCTTTCTTTAATCATCTAATTGGAAGCTCCTCAGCAGGCTTCACTGAATTAATCTTGACCGGGGAAAGAGTGGAAGCTGGGATTAAGAGTGGGAAGATCCAAAAGGACACATCCTCCAGTGTCGTGAGAAAACCATTTATTAGGAAGAAAGAAGTTGGTGTTGTATACCCTCAAAGGAATCAGGATATAACTGAACACCGTCCAACGATAGGGGCCGTCATGATCCTTAAGCCTGCACCTACTCAACAAAGGAATAACCAACCTAGAACAGAAAGACCAGTAAGACAGTTTACCCGGATAAATATGACGTTGTCTCAAGTCCTGCCACATTTATTGAGATCTAATCTGGTAACTTTGAAGGAAGCCCCAAATAATCCCAACACCGCCTCTCCTCATTACCACCCTAACGCTCGCTGTGCTTACCATTCAGAAAGTCCAGGCCATGATACCAACAACTGCTGGGCTTTGAAAAACAAGGTGCAAGACCTTCTTGAAGCAAAATAAATTAAATTTGATGCTCCTGCGATCCCAAATGTTATCACCGCTCCTATGCCCAAGCACGGTCGTGATGTTAATGCTGTTGAAGATGATGTATTTTTTACTGTTGTTGATGAACTTGTTACTCCTCTCCCGACTGTCAAAAGGAACCTGTTGAAGGCTGGTTTATTTCCGGGGTATGGCGAAGGCTGCCACCTCTATTTGTCCCTACTAACTGGTTGTCATTTATTGAAAGCATGTGTCCAACGCCTAATAGATGGCAAAGAGATTTTGTTTGAGAAGACTCCCGTTCCCACCATTTCTTACAAAGATGTTTCAATAGTAACCATTTCCGCCAATCCTTCCAGGGTCTCCACCAAAATACCCGTTAGGATTATATTTGTTCCTAAGGTGACTCCACTGATAATTACTATGCCAGGGCCGATCCCGTATTCCTCAGATAAAATTGTCCCTTGGAATCATGGTGGCGAAGTCTACTACCACGGTGTCAAACAAGATTGGCTGGCTGATGAAGACTCGATTTTTGAGAAAGCTGACCCCGACACCGACAACATTGCGGGAACTAGCAAAATAACCCGAAGTGGAAGGATATTCTCCCCCGAGATTTCTCCTCTAAAAACTGTTACCGGTCTTGTGATCATCCCTACTTCTGTTCCTGTTGATACTACTACTACAGTTCCTGTGGATACCCCTGCTGACGCCCCTATCATTGAGTCGACCAAGACTCGGGGCAAAGGTATTTTGGTTGAACCTTTCCGGATAAAGGCGCAATCACTATCTATCCTTGAGGCCTCCAAGAAGGAGATGTGAGAAATTCTGAAAATTATAAATAGAAGCAACTACAATATGGTCGAACAGCTAGGGCAGACTCCATCAAAGATTTCTATGCTAGCTTTACTGTTGTGCTCTGAGGCTCATGCGAAGGCCTTGGTGAAATTTTTTAAAACTTCCCACGTACCACAGGAAACCTCTGCTGACGAATTCCAAGACTGTGTAGCCAGTTTGACCGCTGATAATGGTTTGGGGTTTTCTGATGTTGGTCTTACACCTAGAGGGAGGAAACACAATGAGGCATTGCATGTCCCTATCGAATGCAGGGGCACAACTTTGGCCTATGTCCTGGTTGATACTAGTTCATCTTTGAATGTGTTGCCTAAGAAGGCTCTTGATATACTAGACTGTGAAGGTATGATCATAAAACCCAACAACATAGTGGTAAGGGACTTCGACGGTTCGAAGAGAATGGTGCATGGGGAGGTGGACATCCCCATTAAAGTTGGAAATCAAACCTTTGATTCAACTTTCTATGTAATGGATATTCTCCCTTCCTATTCTTGCTTATTGGGCCGACCTTGGATTCATGACGCTGGTGTTGTCACCTCTACATTACATCAGATACTGAAATACCCACCCAAGGGAAAAATCATTACTGTCCTTGGAGAGGAGGAATATATGGTCAGTTACTTGAACTCCTTCAGATACATGGAAATGGATGGTGAATTCATCGAAACTCCGTTTCAGCATTTCGAGGAAGTCCCACAAACAGTGGCAGCGACCAAGACTGTTTCCCAAGTCCCAAAGATTACCAGGCCTCCTCTAAAGATGTCTTCTCTGAAAGATGCTAAGGCAGTGGTCGAAGAAGGTGGGTGTACTATTTGGGGCCAACTTCCGGATATCCCTTACAAATCTGACAAATTTGATTTGGGTTTCACTTCAGGAGCCCATAAAGTTGTTCGTCATGCTTGTGCTGGGGGACCACCTTTGTGGATCAGCAACCATGGAGTCAATGCAGTGGAGGATAGTGATGACAACTGTGACCTAGAAGAATGTATTTTCCCAACTATCAACGGAGGACTCACCAACTGGGAAGCCAAAGAATTTGTGCCAATTACTTTTATCCAAAAGTAATTGTCTTTAAATTTTTGTCGGACTTGTAATAATTAAACAATTCAGACTTTTTAAATCTTGTGTCTTACCCGATGCACAACGGTCCATTTGTAAGGGTTGTTACTTCATTTCATATGTCATCAATGAATCATGGACGTTTTTGCATGCAAACTTTTTGCTCTTTGTCTTTCTTTTTCTACATTTTATTTCTTTCAATGATAGCTATGCTCTTACACACACTCACATATCAAATGGAGATCCACATCCACTCAGGATCCCATGGGTTACGATTCTTCTATGGCCTATTGTGACTTTTAAAATCTAATCTACCAAGCCGAAGATGAAGGTGAGGAAGATTGTGAAGTGCCAGGGGAACTAGCCAGGTTGCTATAACAGGAAGAAAGGACCATACAACCCCACGAAGAACCAGTGGACACAATTAATTTAGGTACCGAAGAGGACAAGAAAGAAGTCAAGGTGGGTTCCAATCTGGAACCCAGTGTCAAGAAGAGTTTAACTCAGTTGCTACATGACTATGTTGAGGTATTTGCTTGGTCATACAAAGACATGCCTGGACTTGATGCTGATATCGTAGTCCATCATCTCCCAACAAAAGAAGATTGCCCTCCAGTAAAATATAAAGTCTGTCGCATGCGGCCATACATGTCAAAGAAGATCATGACTAAAGTCATGAAACAATTCAACACCGGATTCTTAGCCGCCACCTCCTATCCGCAATGGGTGGCCAATGTTGTTCTAGTGCCTAAAAAGGACGGTAAGTTTGATACGGTGGGAGAATTGACTTGAGTGTTTTGCGTTTGATCGCAAATGTTGCAGTTAGTAAGAGTCACCATCGACTTTTCTTTTACCCAAAAGGAAAGGTGAAAAAGCACAGGAAAGACCTTTGAGATTATTTCTTGAGTTCGGGGGGTAGATTATGAAAAGGGAAGGTATTAGAACCCTTTTCATCCATGGTTTTCCAGGGGCTCTTAGTTACTTGCTAGATCACTTGCTTTCGTCTGAAATTGTGCTTTGTATGGTTTTTGAGAGTATTTTGTAAAGAGGCCATTGTTTAGGCAATCTTTGTAATGATTCTCGTTCATAAGAATGTATACAAAGATGTTGATCTTTTGAAAATATTTTCAAGTTTGTAAGATGTTTTAAAAGTGTAGGTGGTTGTTTTGAAAATAGAAAGGATGTTTGTTTTGAAATTGAGCAAGTAATTAGGAGCATTCTACCTACTCAAAAGTCTTTCTTGTTCATTTTCTTTTCCTTTGATATTGGTGTCTTACCATTGATTTGGTAAGCAACCCTATCTTTGGATGTAAACGGGATGGGCGTGGGTCATCGTATAACCATGATTAGAAATGTTGCAAGGTATCTTAGCATTCTCTTTTAGGGACTAAGATCATTTGAAAGGCAACTTAGATAGCGTCATCGAGGGACTATGATCTTGTATTTGCTTGTTTTTGCTAAGATACCTTACATGTGTAATATGGTCGTTTTGTATACGGCAACCAAGTGGAATAACCCTATGGGTGCTTATGTGAAAATGTATTATTTTCATGCTTATTTTTGTCTAGAATTAGGATTTTCTAAGTATTGGTTTTAGTCTTTCCATACAAACCCTAATTACTAGCATGTTATATATAAAAGCGATAAATTGCAGAATTTAAAGTTACTATGCTATTACAACATTTGTGGGGAGGGGGTGTACAAATTGAATGGGGATTGCAAGAATTTTAAACCTAATTAGTCTATTACAACCATATTGAATTGGTATCAATGTACAAGGAATTTAAATGGATATAATGTACAAAATGAATAATTGTACAAAAATGCAAAATGTGAAGTAAATAGATATTTGTTTGGATTTTTTAGAGAAAAGGGATTTTGTCTTAATATAATTAATTAAAATAAAAATAATTAATTAAAAGTAAACCCTAATTTTCTAAGAAAAGATTTTTAAGCAAAAGCCTAAATCTAAAAATAAAAGAAATTAAATTTTATAAGAAACGTGTTTTTTGGTATTTTTGTCTTGAAAATATTTATAGTATTATAAAATATTTTTAGTCTTTTTTCATATAAAAAAATAAAATATTTTAATTGGTGTGAGAGGAAATAAATAAAAACATAGTATTTTAATTTTAATTTACAAGACTAGTTAATAAAAATAAATAAAGTATAATTGAATAAAATATTTTTTTATGAGAAAAATAAAATAAACTAAGTTAAAATGAGAATATATATTTTTTTGTATTTTCTAATATTAGGAAAAATAATTAAGAAATAAAAATGAAATAAGTAAAAATAAAAAAGGAAAGATAAAAAAACTTGGGCCAGGGGTGCAAACAGCCTGCAGGGGGTTAGCTAGCAAAAATAAAAACAAGCCAGGCCCAAAGAGGCCCAGCGCCTGCCAAAAAGACAAATCAGAAAACAAAAAAAATGTGAAAAAACCAAAAGGGTACCACTGGGGCTCGAACCCAGGTCCCAAAGGTTACATGCGCACGCTTCTACCACCGAGGTGGCTATACATCCGTTAACATAGGCAAATCAATAAATATGTAAGGAAAAACGCGCCCTGATGACTTCATCTTCAACCTCCAGCCAGACCAACTGTAACTTGCTCATTTCTCATCAAAAATGAAAACTGTAAACATGAAACTTGTAGCAAATTTTCTCACGGTTTCAGAAATGTAAAGCATTAAAACTATAAATCAAAGATAAGCATGAATTTCAATGGCCCTAATATGAACCCTAAAAATTCCAAAAATTTCAGTTTCAAAATTCTCTAAGCTTAAGCAAAATTAATGGAAACTATGGACATGGTTAGCTTTAGGGAAAGGATATCTACATGTTTTATTCACAAATAAATCATTGATGATGACTGTATGAGGAATTCAAAGTCGAGAAAACTTACCTCAAAACTGGAAATCGTGTTTTGAGTTTGAGCTTGTTTCAAGTGATAGGGATGATCAGGTTAGCTTCCTTGAGGTCCCGGGAAGCTAATACAATGATTAGCTTGAACAATGGATGACTGAAATGGTCTGGAGAAGTCAATGTGCAGAGCTGAGTTTTTGAAAATGGAGGATGGTGTTAATGGTGTTACAGTTCTATAACAGGGTGTGGGATCACTTCTATATGAAGTTTAGGAACTTTAGAAACCAAAAGGCCAAGAAACGCACGAGTAGATTATGAGTTTCAAGTTCTTGGTCAGTTTGTGTGCAAAATGGAAGTATGAAGTGTGATTCTGAGTTTTAGGTTCTTTCAAGGCTTGAGCATTTGTGTCTTTGTGTTAAATGGTTTGTGTATGTATAAACACAAGTGTTTGAGAGCTTTGGGCAATCAGAAGTACAAGTTCCTAGCTTTTAGCTAAGTTACTTGATTTTGAAGAAAAGAGGGAAACAAGTTTCAAGAAGAGGTACAAGCATGGGATGGGTGATTGTAAGTATTTGAAACATTTCTCATGAGTTATAGGACTGGTTTGATCAGAAGAGAACAAGTGCAAGGCTCAAGAACAAGTTTTATATAAAAAGTCACTTTATCAAAATGGCAATGTGACCTTTCTTCCAAAAATGGATATAAAGCATGTCCATGCATTGAATGCTTGAAGTAAGGCCTCTAAAAGCTGTGTAAACCATTAATTATGAAGTGCCTAACATGTTTGAGGCCTGCACAGTAGTGTTTATGCAGCATAGTTTGAATTTGAATTTTGTTCATCACTAAAATGACTTGTAATTAAAGTGATAAAACCCTAACTTCATCTCTTCGATTCTCCCTACTCAAGAATGATCTCAAGGAGTTCTTGGAAATTTTGGAAAGCTTGCAATGTGCTATACAACCCATGTTTGAATTGCCTTTGAAGATTCCCCTTGGAACTATATGAAAAAGTTCCATGAAGTTGGGTCAAAATCCTGACCAAATTAGGGCAAAATTTCACTAAGTGTTTAGTTTCATGACCACATATTCATAAAATTATAACTTGAGATCCATCAATTTTTGGAAGGAGTTGTGTAAAGAAAAGTTGTAGACTTCATGGAGATATACAACTTTAATGTTGGAAGTTTCTCTTGAATCATCTTGCATCATGGTGAAAAATTTGCTCAAAGTTATGAAAAAACATGAAATTTCCAACACTTAGAAAAAATTCTAAGTTTAGAAATTTTGACTTTTCAAAATGAAATCTTGACTTTTAGATTTCTTGATGAATAAGTTTCATATTTTGACATATGTTGATGAATCATGATCTTTGGTACTTGAATTTGACAAAAAAGTCAAAGTTTGACTTTTCAGTATACAATTGACTTTTGATCAGTTGACTAAAAAATTTATCTGTCAAACCAATGGACTTGCAATGTTTTGAACCATGTCATTAGGTAAAAATGATGCAATTGGACTCTTGAGATCATTTCTTAAACCAATTAATCATTTGCTAGGTCAAAAATCAGAAATTTCCCTTTCCTAGTCAAAACCCTAATTTTGACCATTTTTCCCTTTTTGGAGATTTGATCAAATTTCTTGAGGAATCGTGGTCCAAACTTGATCAAATGTTACATATATATGAGTTTAAAATATTGATATTGATAAAAAATTATGAAGTTTGACTGTAAATTGGCCATGGTTGACTTTTCCCCCAATACAGCTGATTTTTAGGTCAACTGCTCAATTGATTGAGCAAAAGTGTGATCCAAGGCTTGAAACTTGACATGAGTGATCTTGGGGGTCCATAATGATTCATGAAAGTCATATGGGGCATTGGAAGTTCAAAAATCCTTGTGCAAACTCAAACCCTAGTTTTGGTCATCAATGCTTAAGGAGGTGTCTTAAGCTGATCAAACCCTAGTGCAGTCTTGAGCTAATGAGATCTTGTGAGCAAATTCTTGATAAGTGAGAGGGGAAATTTTAGGGTACAACAGATTCCCCTGTTCAATCTTCTTAAGCCTGAAGAGTTAGATTGGCAAGTTTTGCCATTCGTGACTCTAAGGTGGAAGATGAT
This sequence comes from Vicia faba, assembly GCA_948472305.1. Classification (NCBI taxonomy): domain Eukaryota; kingdom Viridiplantae; phylum Streptophyta; class Magnoliopsida; order Fabales; family Fabaceae; genus Vicia; species Vicia faba. The sequence goes on along the minus strand of OX451735.1, from coordinate 648,300,721 downwards.
TGGACACTAGAGTACCCAGAAATATGCACTCGGTGACGTAATGGTAGAGGGAATGAGCTTAAAGATGCCATTTGGAGAGATGATATAAAGTTGGTGGAGATGGGCTTGTAGATGCCTTCCAGAAATGATTGCTGAACAATATTTGTAAGCCATAATCGAATGAGTATCAGAATGACGTCCGTGTTTGGAGCGTATCTGAAGTGTATCTGAAAGTTGACTCTGAATGAGAATCAAAATGGCGTCTATATCTGGAGCATATCTGAACTGTATCTTGAGAATTGCGCCTGAATGAGTATCATAATGGCATCTGTGTCTGAAGCGTATCTGAACTGTATCTGAAAATTGAATCTGAATGAGTATCAGAATGGCATCCGTGTCTGGAGCATATCTGAACTGTATCTGAAAGTTAAATCTGAATAAGTATCAGAATGGCATCCGTGTCTGGAGCATATCTGAACTGTATCTGAAAGTTGAATCTGAATGAGTATCAGAAAGGCATCCGTGTCTGGAGCGTATATGAACTGTATCTAAAAGTTGAATCTGAATGAGTATCAGAATGACATCCATGTCTGGAGCGTATCTGAACTGTATCTGAAAAGTTGGAACATTGTTAATGGTAGCTGTTAACCTTATCCTGAAAAAGGGTAAAATGTTAGCTAAAATGCAAAGTCGGATTGTATGAAATGCATGGTATAATTCATTCATGTTATCAATGTTTATGATATATGGATGCAATGTATGCGTATGTGAGCTAATCTGCTGCACTGTTGTTGGATTGGGGAAAATAAATCCCTGAGGACATGTAAGTATTTATGTTGTGAAGTTGAAGTGTTGATGAATTTCTGTTTAAAGAAATGAACTCTATTCTAAGGGAAATGCCATGTACTACCTGTAAAATCCTGTTGGGAAATCCGGAGAAATTGAACGACTTCTACTGGGGATTAATAACTAGAAGCTTTGTTCCGCTGGGGATTAAACTGCACACTGCGGGGGATTTTATGGAAATAACTTAGAGATATTTACCTACCTTAAAGCCCTCAGTGATTGTCTTTCTATTTTGTTTATTCGTAAACAGTAATTATATTCAAATGCATATGTTCAAAAATAAATCATTGGACGTTTTCGTAAACAAAACATAAGAGTAAAGAAAAACAGATAGTTTTGCACTTTCAAAGGGATATCTTTGTATTGACTTTGAGTAAGTATTTTTGTACAATGAGACAAACGTTCTAGTAAGAGAATGTTGTCATAAAAAAATGAAAATTTTGATACAAAGAAAAGATAGCTATGTGCAATAATCCCATGGGGTTCCCATTCTGCTATGGCCTTCTTGTCTCTGAGCATCTTGTCTATTTTTTGCCTCGTTCGAAGATGATTGAATTGATCATAACCTCTGAGTTTGTCAGTGGAAGCCAAAGGTTATTCGTAAGGTGATTCAACGGGACATAGGCATACGCTTTAATTCCCTAACTTTTTCTTGGACCGCCCTTTCGGGTTTTTAGTCCACCGGGAAACCCCTTTTTTTCCCAAGTCGCCCTTTCGGGTTTTCAACTTGCCGGGTGTACATATTTTCTTTTTGTTTTATCCCTAATTTTTGCCCGAACCTTTTTGGTTTGCCGGGATGCCCTTATTTTGCCTAGGTGTGTCAACCTAGTGGGTCTCTTATGCATGGTATCTTTTGACTATGTCTGTATTCGCAGGGTACGGCAGGTCGTCACCATCCATGGTGGTCAAGATCATTGCACCACCAGAGAATATATTTTTGTTTACAAATGGTCCTTCGTATGTAGGAGTCCATTTTCCCCTGGGATCACCTTGCGGTAGTATGATATGTTTGATCACCAGACCCCAAACTTGATATACTTGGCATTTGACCTTTTTGTTAAAAGCTTTGATCATTCGTTTTTGATACATTTGACCATGACAGACAACAGTAAGTCTTTTCTCATCATTTAAGCTCAGTTGATCAAGTCGAGTCTAGATCCAATCGTCTTCATTCAGCCCTGCATCCTTCATAATTCTTAGAGAGGGGATCTGGACCTCTATAGGCAAGACACCCTCCATGCCGTATACCAGAGAATAGGGTGTTTCCCTAGTTGATGTGCGAGATGTGGTACGATACCTGTGGAGAGCGAATGGTAACATCTTATGCCAGTCTTTATATGTGACTGTCATTTTCTGTATGATCTTTTAATGTTCTTATTTGCGGCTTCGACAACACCATTCATCTTCGGCCGGTAGGGGGAAGAATTGTGATGCTGGATCTTGAACTGCTCGCACAGGGCGGTGATCATAGTGTTGTTCAGGTTCGTACCATTATCTGTAATGATCCTCTCCAGGATACCATAACGACAAATGAGGTTCTGCTTGATGAACCGGGCGACAACATTATTGGTAACGGAAGAGAAAGAAGTTGCTTCCACCCACTTAGTAAAATAGTCAATGGCCACTAAGATGAAGCGATGTCCATTAGAGGCTGTTGGCTTGATTTCCCCAATCATATCAATTCCCCACATAGCAAAGGGCCAAGGAGCCGTCAAGACATTCAGAGGAACCGGAGGTACGTGCACCTTGTCAGCATAGATATGACACTTATGGAAAGTTCGGGAGTGTTGATAGTAATCTGCTTCCATGGTAGACCAGCAATAGTCTGCCCGTAAGATTTTCTTCGCCATCGTATGCCCACTGGAATGGGTGCCAAAAGTGCCTTCATGTAATTCAGCCATGATCCTTTCAGCTTCAACCTTGTCTACGCACCAAAGTAACACAGAGTCATGGTTGCATTTGTAAAGAATACCGTTACTAAGGAAAAATTTAGCAGAGAATCTCCTTAAGAACTTCTTATCATTAACTGAAGCTCCTTATGGACATTCTTGAGCTTCGATATAGCTCTTGACTTCGTGAAACCAAGGCTGGTCCACTACTTCTTAAGTATTAATCTCGTGACAGTGTGCTGGTTCATCCATTCGTTCAATGGTGATCTGGGGAGCCTCGTTATCCCATTTAAGTTTAAACATAGATGACATTGTGGCTAGTGCGTCTGCTAGCTGATTTTCTTCTCGCGGGAAATGCTCAAAGGTAATCTTCTGAAAATATGGGAGCAAGTGTCAAAACATGTTCTTTGTAAGGGATACGGTTAGGGTGTTTGGTGTCCCATTCCCCTTTGATCTGGCTAATGACCAAAGTTGAATCTCCAAATACATTCAAGGATTTGATCCCCAAGTCTATGGCAGCTTTAAGACCAAAGATGCACGCTTCGTATTCCGCCATGTTGTATGTACAATTGAAGCAGAGTCTTGTAGTAAAAGGAGTATGACATCCTTCAGGAGATATGAGTACAACACCAATACCATTTCCGAGTGCGTTAGATGGCCCATCAAAAACCAGGGTCCATCGGGATCCTTGTTCAGGTCCGTTATGTGGTCTAAATTCTTCACAGTTGTTTACCATCATGATGTCCTCATATGGGAATTCGAACTTCATGGACTGGTGGTCTTCCACAGCTTGGTGAGCCAGGTGATCAGCTGGTACACTGTCCTTTATTGCTTTTTGGGTAGTATACTGGGTGTCATATTCTGTCAGGATCATCTTCCATCTCTCTATTCTCCCAGAGAGGGAAGGCTTCTCCAAGATGTATTTTATTGGATCCATTTTAGATATCAACAAGGTAGTATGGGTCAGCATATACTGTCTTAGTCGGCGATTAACCCATGCCAGAGCGCAACAAGTTTTCTCGAGCAGTGAATATCTTGTTTCACAGTCGGTAAACTTTTTACTCAGGTAATAAATAGCGTGCTCTTTTCGGCCAGACTCGTCATACTGCCCCAGCACGCACCCCGTTGAATTTCCCAAAACGTTCAGATACATGATCAATGGTCTTCCCTCGACTGGTGGCATTAAAACAGGAGGCTCTAGTAGGTACTCTTTGATCTTGTCGAAAGCAGTTTGGCACTCATCATTCCATTTGACTACTTCATCTTTCTTCAATAATTTGAAGATTGGTTCACAAGTAGCTGTTAGGTGAGAAATGAATCTGGAAATTTAGTTTAAGCGTCCCAAGAATCCTTTGACTTCCTTCTCGGTACAAGGAGCAGGCATCTCTTGTATCGCTTTCACCTTGGCAGGATCTACTTCAATACCCTTATTGCTGACGATAAAGCCTAGGAGCTTACCAGATCTTACTCCAAACGTGCATTTCTTTGGGTTCGACCTCAACTTGTATTTCTTTAGTCTCTCAAACAATTTTTGTAAATGATCGAGATGCTCTTCTTCTGTTTGATATCTAGCTATCATGTCTTCCACATAGACCTTTATTTCATGATGTATCATGTCGTGGAATATAGCTACCATGGCACGCTAATAGGTTTCCCCAGCATTCTTTAGTCCAAACGATATAACCTTGTAGCAGAATGTGCCCCACTGTGTGACAAAGGTTGTTTTCTCCATGTCCTCAGACGCCATTTTGATTTGGTTGTAACCTGAGAAACCGTCCATGAAGGAAAACACTTTCTGTTGTGCCGTATTGTCAACTAGAACATCAATGTGGGGCAGTGGGAAATCATCCTTAGGGCTTGCCCTATTCAAATCTCTGTAGTCCATGCACATTCGTACCCTGACTTCCTTTTTGGGCACGGGAACAACATTGGAAACCCATTGCGGATAAGAGGTGATGGCCAAGAATCCAGCGTTGAATTGCTTCATGACTTCAGCTTTAATCTTCTCCGACATGTCTTGTCGCATTCGACGGACCTTTTTTTTTACTGGTGGGTAATCCTCTTTTGTAGGTAGATGATGTACCACAATATTTGTATCAAGTCCTGGCATGTCTTCATACGACCAGGCAAAGACCTCAACATACTCGTGTAGCAACTGAATCATACGCTCCTTGACATTGGGTTCCAGATTGGCACCCAACTTGACTCCTCTTTTGTCTTCTTCGGTACTTAGGTTGATGGTGTCCACTGGTTCCTCGTGGGGCTGAATGGTTCTCTCTTCTTGTTGTAGTAATCTGGCAAGTTCCCCTGGTACTTCACAATCTTCCTCACCTTCATCTTCGCATTGATAGATTATATTTTCAGAGTCACAAAAAGCCATAAAAGAACCGTTACCCATGGGATCCCGAATGGATGTAGACCAGCATTGCGAGTGTGAGTGTGTGTAAGAGTATACCTATCTTTGAAAAGGATAAAAATGTAAAAAGAAAAACAATGAACATAAAGTTTGTATGAAAAAACGTCCATAATTCATTGATGTCATATGGAAATGAGATAATAACCCTTACAAATGGACCATTGTGCCTCGGGTAAGACACAAGGTTTTAAGAGTCTGAATTGTTTTAATATTACAAATCCAACAAAATGTAAAGACAAATTACTGTGGGGTGAAAGTGATCGGGATAAAATCTCTAGCCTCCCAGTTGCTGAGCCCTCCACTGACAGTTGGGAAGATCTAATCCTCCAGGTTGCAGCTATCTTCATCATCCTCTACCGCGTTGACTTCACGATTGCTGATCTTCAAGGGTGGTCCTCCAGCACGAGCGCGGCGTACAACCTTCTGGGCATATGAAGTGAAACCCATGCCAAACTTGTCAGATTTTATGGGATATCTGGGATTTGTCCCCAAATAGTGCACCCACCTTCTTCTATCACTGCCTTGGCGTCCTTCAAAGATGACATCCTGAGTAGAGGCCTTGTACTCTTGGGAACTTGAGACACAACCTTGGTTACTGCCACATCTTGCGGGACTTTTTCAAAATGTTGGAATGGAGTTTCAATAAATTCACCATCTAATTCCACATATTTGAAGGAATTGAGATGGCTGGTCATATACTCTTCTTCTCCATGAACAGTGATAATCTTCCCTTGAATTAGATATTTCAGCATTTGGTGCAACATAGAAGTAACAACGCCGGCATTGTGAATCCTTGGTCGGCCTAGCAAGCAGGAATATGAAGGGCGAATATACATTACATAAAAAGTTGAATAAAATGTTTGGGTTCCAACCTTTATGGGGATATCCACTTCCCTATGCACCATCCTTTTCAAGCCATCAAAAGTCCTCACTACTATATTGCTCGATTTCAATGTCAATCCTTCACAGTCAAGCCTATCAAGAGCCTTTTTAGGCAATACATTCAGAGACGACTCGGTGTCCATCAAAACATGAGCCAATGTTGTGCCCCTGCATTCCACTGAGACATGTAATGCTTCATTATGCTTCCTTCCTCTTGGCTTTAAATTAGCATCTGAAAAACCTAAACCATTATCTGCAGTCAAGCTAGCTACGCAGTCTTGGAACTGATCGACAAATGTTTCTTGGGGTACATGAGCAGTTTTAAGGAATTTTACCAAGGCTTTTGCATGAGCCTCAGAATATAGTAATAAAGCCATCATGGAAATTTTAGATGGAGTTTGCCCCAATTGCTCTACTACAATATAGTCGCTTCTTTTTATGATCTTCAGAATCTCCTCCATATCTTTTCGGGAGGTCTCAGGGATAGCTACTGATTGTGTCTTTGTTCTGACAGACTCAACCAGAACACCTTTTCCTCGAGTCTCGGTTAACTCGACAGCAGGAATGTCAGTAGGAGTGATAGCAGGGATTGTAACAGCTTTGTCCGTTGGAGTATTAGCAGAGATGATTGTAGGACTGAGAATATCCTTTTGAGGAGCAACAACAATAGGAATGATTACGGGTCCAGAAACTGCTTTTGGGGGAGCAATTTCTGGAGAGAATATCCTTCCACTTCGAGTAATCTTTCTAGTCCCTGCAATATTACTGATATTAGAGTCAACCTTCTCAGAACTTGAATCTTCAGTAGCTGGCCAATCTTGCTTGATACCATGGTAGTAGACATCCCCTCCATAGTTCCATGGTACGATTTTATTTGACGAATACACGATTGGTCCAAGCATTGTAATTATCAAAGGAGTTATTTTTGGAACTGATGTAATTCTAACGGGTCTTTTGGTGGAGACCCTGGAAGAATTGTCGAAAATGGTCACAATGGAAACATCATTATAAGAAATAGTTGGAACAAAAGTCTTTTCGAACAATATTTCCTTGTTATCTATTAGGCACTGAACGCCTGTTTTCAACAAAGGACAACTGGTTGGTGAGGACAAACAGAAATGACATCTTTCAACACAGCCTGGGAATACACTGGAATTCAATAAGTTCTTTTTGATAGTTAGGAGTGGGGTCATAAGTTCATCAACTGAAGTAACAAACATATCTTCCTCAATGGCGTTGGTATTATGGCCGTGCTTGGGCATAGGGGAAGTAATGACATTGGGTTTTTATGGCGCATAGAATTCAATCTCTTTGGCTTCAAGGAGATCTTGTACTTTTTTCTTCAGAGCCCAACAGTTGTTAGTGTCATGGCCGGGACTCTCAGAGTGATATGCACAACGGGTATTAGGATGATAGTGAGGAGACGTTGTGTTAGGGTTCTTTGGAGCTTCTTTCAAAGTCACTAGGTTGGATCTTAACAAATGTGGCAATACCTGAGATAGTGTCATATTAATTCGGGTGAATTGTCTAACTGGTCTTTCCATTCTTGGCTGATTGTTTCTTTGCTGATCAGGCACAGGTTTAGGAATCATGACAATCCCCACCATTGGACGACGTTCAACCCTATCTTGATTTCTCTGAGGACATATAACAACCACTTCTTTCTTTCCAATGAAAGGATTCCTTACAACAACATAGGATGCATATTTTTGAATCTTTCCACTCTTTATCTCGGCTTCTACCCTTTCTCCGATCAATATCAATTCAGTAAAACCTGCCGATGAACTCCCAATTAAGTGATTGAAGAAAGGTCCAGACAAGGTGCCCAAGAACATATCAACTAACTATCTTTCAGATAGAGGAGGCTGGACTCTCCCTGCTAAGTCCCTCCATTTTTGTGCATAGTCTTTGAAGCCCTCACTTGAAACCATGGCCATACTCTGGAGTTGAGTACTTGTAGGTGCAAGATCAGAGTTGTATTGGTATTGTTTGTAAAAGGATGCAGCAAGATCTTCCCAGTTATGAACATTGACTCTTTCTAACTGATAAAACCAATCAAGTTGAGTACTAGACAGACTGTCTTGGAAGAAGTGTACCCATAAATCCCTATCAGCGGTATGAGTATGGATCTTCCTCACATAGGACCGGAGATGAATTTTGGGGCATGAGACTCCGTCATATTTGGCGAATACAGGTGCTTTAAATTTTGGAGGAATGAAAATCCCCGATACTAATCCCAACTCCTCAAAGTCCAAGCCAGGAACTTTTTGGATTTCCATTGCACTCAACCGTTCTTCTAGATGCTTATACTTGTCGTCGGCTGAAGGGTATTGTTCTTTAGAGTAGTCTTCTTCTTCCTCTTCCTCTTCTGATTCTGACTGGACAGCTGTTTCTTTGCCCTTCCCATCTTTATTGTATTTCTCACCGGATGTTGTTGCAAAGTCTAAAGCCCTTCTTGTCTGCCCTTGGAATCTTCTTCCCATGTTTAGAACTCTGATTATCTTCTTCATCTTCTTTTTCTTCTCTTCAACCAACAAGGTCTTCAACTCTTCTTGTCCTTTGGCCAGAGTTAAGAACAACTGTTGAAACTGTGCTTTCTGAGCTTGGAGGTCCTTCATCGTTTGCTCGAGATCCATTTTAGTGAAATAAACAGTAGAGAGATGAGGAGACTTATTGCAAGAAACCTGCTTATGTTATGATGAATGGTAAATGCATATGCAATGATTTCAAGTATTTTAAAGATTCAAATTTGTTTTAGACAAAAAGGAAACACACATTATATTAATAAGTTAAAGCTTGAGTACATTAATGCCTCTTTGGGCAAAACAAATACAAAAACTCTAAGATAAAAAGTAGTACGCATCCTTTTTGGTGCAATGTAGGCATTCAGAGTCTGCTCCTCATTAAGTTGCTTAGTGAGTTCCAAAACCTTCTTCTCGCTTGTGTAAAATTGGGCTTCAAAAGTATCTCGCTCCCCCTTGAGTTGTATCCAATCTCTTTGTAAGTCTTCGAGAGAGGTGGGCATGTCAGGATGCAGGATAGTGTATGGAACATCTCCTTCCATGACAGGCTCAATGATTACCGGGAGAATGGAGGGATAAGGCATCATAAGACTTTGAGCACGAGTTCGTACCCATTTGAGGTAAGGCTCAAGAGAGATGGAATTATTGTGCCCCAATGTCTTGCTGTCTACCTTGTTCAACATCCTCCAAGCTCGGATAAATCTCTGGCGAAGACCTTGATTGTCGTTCTCGTAGTCAAATACCAAACCTTGAATAAGCATCTCATGTGGACCATCCCTTCAGGCATAACCAAACTGTCTTAAGGCTAAGCAAGGGTTTTAGGTGATACCTCCTCTAATGCCAAGCCAGGGGAAATTAGGAAACTCTCTGCAACAGTCGACGATGATAACATTTTCTATAGATCTGGAGCACCAATGGATGTCTGAATGTTTGAGCGTCATCAACCTTTGTGACCACCCTGAACCTTGATCGTTCTTTAATACAGATTGGGGAAGATGCGAAATAAACCATCTTGCCAAGAGAGTGGTGCAACACATAAGGACACCTCTTTTCTTCATTGTGCGAGTGTGAAAAGAGTGTAGGATGTCTCCTAGCAAAGTAGGCACTGGGTTGTGGGATATGAAGATTTTGACGGCGTTCACATCTATGAGTTGCTCAGGATTTGGAAACAAAACCATCCCATAGATGAGGAAAGCCACAATTTCCTCAAAAGCTTGCAGATCCAAGGAATTCCAACAGCTTTGGGCTTTCTCAAACAGGAACTTTGATAGGAAACCCTTGACACCACTCCTTGTTTCCCAATGAGTTGTGACATCAGATGATTGCAAGTGTAGAGCTTGAGCAATCTCTTTTGGCTTTGGGTCTCTTTCCGTACCGTTGAAAGGTAGTTGATTGGGAATGGGAATCCTCAAGAGTTGGAAGAATTCTTCCAAAGTTGGCCCAAGTTGATAATCAAGAAATGTGAAGCAATGTTGTAGAGGATCAAAGAACTGAAAGAGAACCTTCATCGTATCCTCATCAGTGTTGGGAGTGACCAAGTTGAGTAGGCGACCATGTCTCTCGGTGAATGGAGAATTTTTAGGAATCCTTGAAGCTAGCTCCTTAAGTTGTGGAGGGATCCTTACAAGGTTGACTTGAATAGTTTTCATGCGAAGAGAATCCATATCCTACAAAACAGAACAAAGATAAATCCCAAGATCCTTGAAATGGTTAGTGAATGAGTATGATGTTATGATGTTCATGATGTTATGTACAAGTATATATACACAAACAAAGCAAACAAGTCGTATGGTTTAGGCTTGCATGGAGTCTCATAGGTAAGTACCCTTTTGAAGTTTAGTTGGCTCAAACCTGCCCTAGTAATAGTAACCGGGTTCTAAGGAGCTCGATATCACTGGTTTGTTTCCTTGGTCATTGTTTCAGCACAAGCCTCTTTAATGGCAACCGAAATATCCCAAGAAACCAAACTTTAATGAGTGTAGTATCGAGTATCTACCAACTTCGGACTGCACCAAAGCCGGTCATCTCACTACGTCCTAAAGGCCAAGTTGGTCAAGTAAAGGTTCTAAAAGTTCATTAGTGCTTCGTGACATCACTCAGAGGCCCCGTATTCTCCTTGATTAACTCAAAGGCTACCGGTACCCACAAATATATCGCACTAACATAGCTATTGCTTAGACCATGTCGGTATACCCTACACATTTTCCACAACATATTGCTACTTACCTATAAGGTATCCCAAATCCGGGTAGAGGATTCAAACCCAAACAAAGAACCATAATGTAAATCATACAAGTAAAACAAATAAAGCAATTAAATGTGATTTAACCCTAAGATAACCCCACTTTTAGAATTATCCCCAACAGAGTCGCCAGTTCTGTGATACAGTGGGAGAACTGACTTGAGTGTTTTGCGTTTGATCGCAAATGTTGCGGTTAGCAAGAGTCGCCACCGACTTTTCTTTTATCCAAAAGGAAAGGTGAAAAATCACAGGAAAGACCTTTGAGATTATTTCTTGAGTTCGTGGGGTAGATTATGAAAAGGGAAGGTATTAACACCCTTTTCATCCATGGTTTTCCTTGGGCTCTTAGTTACTTGCTAGATCACTTGCTTTCGTTTGAAATTGTGCTTTGTGTGGTTTTTGAAAGTATTTTGTAAAGAGGCCATTGTTTAGGCAATCTTTGTAATGATTCTCGTTTGTAAGAATGTATACAAAGATGTTGATCTTTTGAAAATATTTTCAAGTTTGTAAGATGTTTTGAAAGTGTAGGTGCTTGTTTTGAAAATAGAAAGGATGTTTGTTTTGAAATTGAGCAAGTAATTAGGAGCATTCTACCTACTCAAATGTCTTTCTTGTGCATTTTCTTTTCCTTTGACATTGTTGACTTACCATTGATTTGGTAAGCGACCCTATCTTTGGATGTAAACGGGACGGGCGTGGGTCATCGTATAACCATGATTAGTAATGTTGCAAGGTATCTTAGCATTCTCTTTTAGGGACTAAGATCATTTGAAAGGAAACTTAGATAGCGTCATCGAGAGACTATGATCTTGTATTTGCTTGTATTTGCTAAGAAACCTTACATGCGTAATATGGTCGTTTTGTATAAGGCAACCAAGTGGAATAACCCTAGGGGTGCTTGTGTGCAAATGTATTGTTTTCATGCTTATTTTTGTCTTGAATTAGGGTTTTCTAAGTATTGGTCTTAGTCTTTCCATACAAACCCTAATTACTAGCATGTTATATATAAAAGCGATAAATTGCAGAATTTAAAGTTACTACGCTATTACAACATTTTTGGGGAGGGGGGTGTACAAATTGAATGGGGATTGCAAGAGTTTTAAACCTAATTAGTCTATTACAACCATATAGATTTGGTATCAATGTACAAGGAATTTAAATGGATATAATGTACAAAATGAATAAATGTACAAAAATGCAAAATGTGAAGTAAATAGATATTTGTTTGGATTTTTTAAAGAAAAGGGATTTTGTCTTAATATAATTAATTAAAAGACAAATAATTAATGAAAAGTAAACCCTAATTTTCTAAGAAAATATTTTTAAGCAAAACCCTAAATCTAAAAATAAAAGAAATTAAATTTTATAAGAAAAGTGTTTTTTGGTATTTTTGTCTTGAAAATATTTATAGTATTATAAAATATTTTTAGTCTTTTTTAATATAAAAATAATAAAATATTTTAATTGGTGTGAGAGGAAATAAATAAAAACATAGTATTTAAATTTAAATTTACAAGACTAGTTAATAAAAAAAATAAAGTATAGTTGAATAAAATATTTTTTATGAGAAAAATAAAATAAACTAATTTAAAATGAGAATCTAAATTTTTTGTATTTTTTAATATTAGGAAAAATAATTAAGAAATAAATAAAAATAAAAAAGGAAAAATAAATAAACTTGGGCCAGGGGTGTAAACAGCTTGTAGGGGGTTAGCTAGCAAAAATAAAAACAAGCCAGGCCCAAAGAGGCCCAGCGCCTGCCAAAAAGACAAATCAAAAAACAAAAAAAAATATGAAAAAACCAAAAGGGTACCACTGGGGCTTAAACCCAGGTCCTAAAGGTTACAGGCGCGCGCTTCTACCACTGGGGTGGCTATACATTCGTTAACATAGGCAAATCAATAAATATGTAAAGCAAAACGTGCCCTGATGACTTCATCTTCAACCTCCAGCCAAACCAACTGTAACTTGCTCATTTCTCATCAAAAATGAAAACTGTAAACATGAAACTTATAGCAAATTTTCTCACGGTTTCATAAATGTAAAGCATTAAAACTATAGATCAAAGATAAGTATGAATTTCAATGGCCCTAATCTGAACCCTAAAAATCTCAGAAATTTCAGTTTCAAAATTCTCTAGCTTAAGCAAAATTAATGGAAACTATGGACATGGTTAGCTTTATGGCAATGATATCTACATGTTTTGTTCACAAATAAATCATTGATGATGTCTGTATGAGGAATTCAAAGTTGAGAAAACTTACCTCAAAACTGGGAATCGTGTTTTGAGTTTGAGCTTGTTTCAAGTGATGGCGATGATCAGGTTAGCTTCCTTGAGGTCCTAAGAAGCTAATACAATGATTAGCTTGAACAATGGATGGATGAAATGGTCTGGAGAAGTCAATGTGCAGAGCTGAGTTTTTTAAAATGGAGGATGGTGTTAATGGTGTTACAATTCTATAACAGGGTGTGGGATCACTTCTATATGATGTTTAGGAACTTTAGAAACCAAAAGGCTAATAAACGCACGAGTAGATTATGAGTTTCAAGTTCTTGGTCAGTTTGTGCGTAAAATGGAAGTATGAAGTGTGATTTTGATTTTTAGGTTCTTTCAAGGCTTGAGCATTCGTGTCTTTATGTCAAATGGTTTGTGTATATATAAACAAAAGTGTTTGAGAGCTTTGGGCAATCATAAGTACAAGTTCCTAGCTTTTGGCTATGTTACTTGATTTTGAAGAAAAGAGGGAAACAAGTTTCAAGAAGAGGTACAAGCATGGGATGGGTGATTGTAAGTGTTTTAAACATTTCTCGTGAGTTATAGGACTGGTTTTATCATAAGAGAACAAGTGCAAGGCTCAAGAACAAGTTTTGTACAAAAAGTCACTTTACCAAAATGGCAATGTGACCTTTCTTCCAAAAATGGATATAAAGCATTTCCATGCATTGAATGCTTGAAGTGAGGCCTCTAACAACTGTGTAAACCATTAATTATGGAGTGCCTAACAAGTTTGGAGCCTACAAAGTAGTGTTTATGCAACATAGTTTGAATTTCAATTTTGTTCATCACTAAAATGACTTGTAATTAAAGTGATAAAACCCTAACTTCATCTCTTCGATTCTCCCTACTCAAGAATGATCAGAAGGAGTTCTTGGATATTTTGGAAAGCTTGCAGTGTTCTATACAACCCATCTTTGAATTGCCTTTGAAGATTCCCCTTGTAACTATATGAAAAAGTTCCATGAAGTTGGGTCAAAATCCTAACCAAATTAGGGCAAAATTTCACTAAGTGTTTAGTTTCATGACCACATATTCATAAAATTATAACTTGAGATCCATGAATTTTTGGAAGGAGTTGTGTAAAGCTAAGTTTTAGATTTCATGGAGATCTAAAACTTTCATGTTGGAAGTTTCACTTGAATCATCTTGCATCATGGTGAAAAGTTTGCTCAAAGTTATGAAAAAACATGAAATTTCCAACACTTACAAAAATTTCAAAGTTTAGAAATTTTGACTTTTCAAAATGAAATCTTGACTTTTAGATTTCTTGATGAATAAGTTTCATATTTTGACATATTTTGATGAATTACGATCTATGATACTTGAGTTTGACCAAAAAGTCAAAATTTGACTTTTTAGTATACTATTGACTTTTGATCAGTTGACTGAAAAATTCATCTGTCAATCCAATGGACTTGCAATGTTTTGAACCATTTCATTAGGTCAAAATGATGCAATTGGACTCTTGAGATCATGTCTTAAACCAATTGATCATTTTCTAGGTCAAAAATCAGAAATTGCCCTTTCCCAGTCAAAACCCTAATTTTGACCATTTTGTCTGTTTTGGAGATTTGATCAAATTTCTTGAGGAATTGTGGTCCAAAATTGATCAAATGATACATATGAGTTTAAAATGTTGATGTGGATAAAAAATTATGAAGTTTGATTGTAAATTGGCCATGGTTGACGTTTTCCCCAATACAGCTGATTTTTAGGTCAACTGCTCAATTGATTGAGCAAAAGTGTGATCCAAGGCTTGAAACTTGACATGAGTGATCTTGGGGATCCATAATGATACATGAAAGTCACATGGGGCATTGTATGTTAAAAAGTACTTGTGCAAACTCAAACCCTAGTTTTGGTCATCAGTGTTTAAGGAGGTGTCTTGAGCTGATCAAACCCTAGTGCAGTCTTGAGCTAAGGAGATCTTGTGAGCAAATTTTTGATAAGTGAGAGGGCAAATTTTGGGGTACAACCTAAGGTACGTATGTGTGTGGACTACAAAGACTTGAACAGGGCAAGCCCCAAGGATGACTTCCCGCTGCCCCATATCGATATTCTGGTTGACAACACCACACAACATAAATTATTTTCCTTCATGGATGGTTTCTCAGGCTACAACCAGATCAAAATGGCACTTGAGGACATGGAGAAAACGACCTTCGTCACACAGTGGGGCACGTTTTGTTACAAGGTTATGCCATTCGGGTTGAAAAACGTTGGGGCAACTTATCAGCGCACCATGGTAGCTCTATTTCACGATATGATCCATCACGAAATAAAGGTCTACGTGGGTGACATGGTAGCCAGATTTCAAACTGAAGAGGAACATCTTGACCATTTTCATAAACTGTTTGAACGACTGAAGAAATACAAGCTAAGGTTGAACCCAAGTAAATGCACATTTGGAGTGAGGCCGGGTAAACTCCTAGGCTTCATCGTCAGCGGTAAGGGTATCGAAGTGGACCATGCAAAGGTAAAAGCAATACAAGAAATGCCTGCTCCTCGCACCGAGAAGGAAGTCAGAGGATTCTTAGGACGACTGAACTACATCGCTAGGTTCATATCTCACCTAACCGCTACTTGTGAACCAATCTTCAAATTACTAAAGAAAGATCAAGTGGTGGAATGGAATGACGACTGCCAAACTACTTTTGACAAGATCAAATAGTACCTTAAAGAGCCTCCTGTTTTGATGCCACCAGTCGAGGGAAGACCTTTGATCATATATCTAACTGTCTTAGAAAATTCATTGGAGTGTATGCTAGGGCAGCATGACGAGTCTGGCCGAAAAGAGCATGCTATTTATTACCTGAGCAAAAAGTTTACCGACTGTGAAACAAGATATCCACTGCTTGAGAAAACTTGCTGTGCTCTGGCATGGGCTGCTCGCCGGCTAAGACAATATATGTTGACCCATACTACCTTGTTGATATCCAAGATGGATCCAATAAAAATACATATTCGAGAAGCCTTCCCTCTCTGAGAAAATAGCAAGATGGCAAATGATTCTGACAGAATACGACATTCAGTACACTACCCAAAAGGAAATAAAGGACAGTGTACTAGCCGATCACCTTGCCCATCAAGTTGTGGATGGCTATCAGTCCATGAAACTCGAGTTCCCAGATGAAGACATCATGATGGTAAACAATTGTGAAGAAATCAGACCATATGACGGACATGAACAAGGATCCCGATGGACCTTGGTTTTTGACGGAGCCTCCAACGCACCTGGCAATGGCATATGTGATGTAATTATATCCCCTGAAGGATGTAATACTCCCTTCACCACAAGACTTTGTTTCAATTGTACCAATAATATGGTAGAATATGAAGCGTGTATTTTTGGTCTCAAAGCTGCCATAGATTTGGGAATCAAGCACTTAAGTGTATTTGGAGATTTAGCCTTAGTCATCAGTCATATCAAAGGAGAATTGGACACGAAGCACCCTAACCTCATCCCCTATAAAGAACATGTGTTGACATTAATCCCACATTTTTAGGAGATTACCTTCGAGCATTTCCCACGAGAAGAAAATCAACTAGCGAATGCGCTAGCCACTATGTCATCCATGTTTAAACTCAAGTGGGGTAGCGAGGCTCCCCAGATCACCATTGAATGGATGGACAAACCAATTTACTGTCACGAGATCGATACTGAAGAGATAGTGGACAGACCTTGGTTCCATGAAGTTAAGAGGTATCTCGAGGCTCAAGAGTATCCAGAAGGAGCTTCAGTCAATGATAAGAAGTTCTTGAGAATATTCTCTGCTAAGTTCTTCCTTAGTAACAACATTCTCTACAAACGCAACCATGACTCTGTTTTGCTTCGTTGCATAGTCAAGGTTGAGGCAAAAAAGATCATGGTTGATCTACATGAAGGCACTTTTGGCACCCACTCTAGTGGGCATACGATGGCTAAAAAGATCCTACGGGCGGGGTACTACTGGTCTACCATGGAGGCAGATTGCTATCAACATTCACGAACCTGTCACAAGTGTCAGATCTATGCTGACAAAGTGCATGTGCCCCCAGTTCCTTTAAACGTACTGACTGCTCCCTGGCCATTCGCGATGTGGGGCATCGATATGATTGGAGAAATCAAACCTACAGCTTCTAATGGGCATCACTTCATCTTGGTGGCCATTGACTACTTCACAAAGTGGGTTAAGGCAGCTTCTTTTGCTTCCGTTACCAAGAATGTTGTCGCCCGATTCATCAAACAAAATCTCATCTGTCGGTACGGTATCCTAGAGATAATCATCACAGACAGTGGTACAAATCTCAAAAATACTATGATCACCGCACTATGCACGCAATTCAAGATCCAACACCATAATTCTTCTCCTTACCAGCCAAAGATGAATGATGTTGTCGAAGATGCAAATAAGAACATCAAGAAGATCATACAAAAAATTATAGTAACCTACAAGGACTGACATGAGATGTTACCATTTGCTCTCCATGGTTACCGTACCACGGCGCACACGTCAACGGGGGAAACTCCCTTCTCCTTGGTATACGAAATGGAAGCTGTTCTACCAATTGAAGTCCAAATACCTTTTCTGAGAATCATAAAGGATGCAAGGCTGAATGAAGATGATTGGATCCAAACTCGGTTGACCAGTTGAACTTGATTGATGAGAAAAGGCTTATGGCTGTCAGTCATGGCCAGATGTACCAAAAATGTATGATCAAAGCTTTTAACAAAAAGGTTAGACGCCAGGTATATCAGGTTGGTGATTTGGTAATCAAGCGTATAATATTGCCACAAGGTGATCCCAGGGGCAAATGGACTCCTACATACGAGGGACCATTTGTGATCAAAAGCGTATTCTCTAGTGGAGCAATGATCTTGACCACTATGGATGGCGACAACCTTCTGCACCCTGTGAGCGCGTACAAAGTCAAAAGATACTACGCATAAGAGACCCGCTAGGTTGACACACCTAGGAAAAACAAGGGCATCCCAGCAAACCACAAAGGTTCAGGAAAAAAATTGGGATAAAATATAAAAAAAATTGTACACCCGACAAGCTGAAAAACAGAAAGGGTGGCTTGGGCAAAAAAGGGTATCCCGGTGGACTGAAAACCCGAAAAGGCGGTCAAGGAAAAAGCTAGGGAATTAAAGCGTATTACTATGTCTCGTTGGATCACCTTACAGATAACCTTTCGCATCGATTGATAAACTTAACGAGTCTAATCAATCCAATCAATTTCCGACAAGGCAGCAAGTGGACAAGACGCTCAGAGACACGAAGGCTATAGTAGAATGGGAACCCCATGGGATCATTTCACATAGCTACCTTTTCTTTGTATCAAATTTTCATTTTCTTCGACGACATTCTCTTACTAGAATGTTCGTCTCATTGTACAAAAATACTTATTCAAGTTAATACAAAGATATCCCTTTGAAAGTGAAAAACTATCTGTTTTTCTTTTTCCGTGTTTTGTTTGCGAAAGCGTCCAATGATTATTTTTGAACATATGCATTTGAACATGACTACTGTTTACAAATGAACAAAAAAAGAGGAACTGAAAATAGAAAGACAATCACTATTGGCTTTAAGAAATATGATAATATCTTTAGACTATTCCATAAAAAACCCCACAGGTACTTTTCCAACAAGAGCGGAAATAGGACATCCCACTACAGGATCGCTAACGTATCTCCAGTATGCAGCTTAATGATATCAAGCTCTCTCACATCCCAGACAGAACAAAACCTCCAGTTACCGCTCCTAAGGTTTCTCAGTAAAAGTCGCCCAATTTCTCAGGATTCCCCAACAGGATTTCACAAGGTCCACAAACAATGCATGGCGTTTCCCCTTACACAACGAAGTTTATTTCTCTAACAAATGGAAGCCCATCAACACTTCAACTTCAAAACATGAAGACTTACTCTCCTCATTCTCAGCAGTGCTCAAGGATTTATTTTCCCCGACTCTAGCAATACTGCGGCATAACAATTAATGTGTCTATATGTTGCATCCATGCGTCATAGCATTGACAACACAAATAGATACGACACAATCTCATTTATTTTGAGAACATCATTGCACCATGCATTTCATACATCATGACATTGCATACAACTAACCTTTCATCTTTTTCAAGAAAGATCAATCAACAGAGAATTATTGTCAAATTTTCAACAAGTCAATTACAGACCAATTCCCAAGAAAGGATTGGTCAACCATCTACATAACAGATATTTCTTTCAGACCCCTTCCGATTCAGTTTAAACCCCTCAATAGTTTATTCTAATTATTTCCCGCAGACGTCTTCTCTGGTTCAGATAAATCTCCCAATGATTTATTCTGATTCTTCTCCAGACCCCTGTTGGTTCAGTTTAAACCTCTCAGCGGTTTATTCTGATTATTTCCCACATACGTCTTCTCTGGTTCAGATAAATCTCCCAATGATTTATTCTGATTCTTCTCCAGGTCCGTGCCTGTTCAGTTTAAACCTCTCAACAATTTATCATGATTCTTTCCCGCAGACGCTTTCTATGGTTCGAATAAATCTCCCAATGATTTATTCTGATTCTTCTCAAGATCTCTGTCAGTTCATTATAAATCTCTCAACAATTTGTTCTCATTCTTTCCCGCAGACGCTTTCTCTGGTTCAGATAAATCGCTCAAAGATTTACTCTGATTCTTTCCAGTTAAAGAACATTCAAGATCACTTTTGGTTCAGTTTAAACCCCTCAACGGTTTATCCTGATACTTTCCAAAGGAACACTTCGGGTTCAGATAAATCTCTCAACGATTTTATTTTGATTCTTTCCCGCAGACGTTTTCTCTGGTTCAGATAAATCACTCAAAGATTTACTCTGATTCTTTCCAGTTAAAGAATATTCAAGATCTCTTTTGGTTTAGTTTAAACCCCTCAACGGTTTATCCTAATACTTTCTAAAGGAACACTTCTGGTTCAGATAAATTGCTCAAAGATTTATTCTGATTCTTCCCAGTCAAACAACATACAAGACTTCTTCTGGTTCAAATAAGTCGCTCCAAAGATTTATTCTGATTCTTTTCCAGTTGAAATCAGGTTCAGACTTAGTCCATTCTCTGTCAACAGTCACCCTTGGATGGCATCAACAAGCCCATCTCTGGCAAATCTCCATCATTCCTCCAAATGGAATCTATAAGCCTATTCCCATTTCATCTTCGAGTGCGAATTTCTGGGCACTCTAGTGTCCAATCATCTTCCACCTTCAAGTCACGAATGGCGGATCCGCCAATCTAACTCTTCAGGTTTAAGAAGATTTAACAGGTGAAGCTGTTGTACCCCAAAATTTTCCCTCTCAATTATCAAATATTTTCTCACAAGATCTCCTTTGGTTCAAGACTGCACAAGGATTGATCAGCTAAAGACACCTCCTTAAGCACTGATGACTAAAATTAGGATTTGAGATTACACAAGGATAATTGAACTTTAAATGCCTCATATGACTTTCATAGATCATTATGGACCCTCAAGATTACTCATGTCAATTTTCAAGTCTTGGATCACATTTTTGTTCAGTCAATTGAGCAATTGACCTAAAAATCAGTTGTATTGAGGAAAAAGTCAATTGTGGCCAATTTAAAATCAAACTTCATAATTTTTGATCCACATCAACATTATAAACTCATACGTATTATCGAGCAGGGAGAATCGAAGGTCATAAGTTAGGGTTTCAAGTTGTTTTACAAGGCAAAATTTTGTGATGAGCAAGAATTTAAATCATTGCTAGGCTGCACAATATTTGCTTTGCATGCCTCAAACTTGTTTAGCACTCCATAATTAAATGATTTCACAGCTGTTAGAGGCTTCAACTCAAGCATTCAATGCATTGCCCATGCTTATTTCCATTTTGGGAAGAAAGTGCACATTGCCATTTTGAAAAAGTTAGCTTTATGCACAAAATCTGTTCTTGAGCTTTGCACTTGTTCTCTTCTAATCATGCACGACCTATAATGCAAAAGAAACTTGTATCAAGCCTCTAACAAGTCATCCCATGCTTGTACTTTACCTTGAAACCATATTGTTGTACCCCAAAATTTTCCCTCTCATTTATCAAGATTATTCTCACAGGATCTCTTTGACCCAAGACAGGGTTAGGGTTTGGTAAGCTCAAAACATCTCAACTTGCACTGATAACCCAAAATTAGGGTTTGAATTTGCACAAGGATTCTTGGAATATCAATGCTTCATATGACTTTAAAACATCATTATGGACCCCTAAGATTGTTCATGACAAGTTTCAAGCTTTGAACCACATTTTTTATCAGTCAATTGGATAGTTGACCTAAAAATCAGTTGTATTGAAGAAAAAGTCAACCATGGCCAATTTACAGTCAAACTTCATAATTTGTTATCAACATAAACATTTTAGGCTCATATTTATCATTTGATCAAGTTTGGACCACAACTCCTCAAGAAATTTGATCAAATCATCAAAAGGGCAAAATGGTTAAAATTAGGGTTTTGACTAAGAAAGGGAAATTTCTGATTTTTGACCTAGAAAATGACCAATTGAGTTGAAGCATGATTTCAAGGGTTCATTTGTATCATCTTGACCTAATTACATAGTTCAAAACATTGTAAATCCATTGGAGAGACAGATGAAATTTGCAGTCAACTGATCAAAAGTCAACTGTACACTAAAAAGTCAAACTTTGACTTTTTGATCAAAATCAAGTGCCAAGGATCATAATTCATCAAAACATGTCAAAATGTGAAATTTGTTCATCAAGGAATCAAAGATTGAAGATTTGGTTTTAAAATTTGAATTTTTCTTAACTTAGAAATTTTTCGAAGTATAGAAAATTTCTTATTTTTTCTCAACTTTAGGCCAATTTTCATCCATGATACAAGATTATTCAAAGAAAGTACCCAACATGAAAGTTATAGATCTCCATGAAATCTATAACTTTTATTCACACATTTTCCTCTAAAGATGCATGGATCTCAAGATATAATTTTATGAATACATGATCATGAACTAAATAACTTAGTGAAATTTTGCCCTAATTTAGGCAGGTATTGGACCCAACTTCATGACAATTTTTCACCTAGTTCAAAATTGAATATTGAAATGCATTTCAAAGATGAGTTATAGAGCACATTGCAAGATTTACAAAATGTCCAAGAACTCCTTGAGATCATTTTTGAGTAGGGAGAATCGAAGAGATGAAGTTGGCAATTTCTCACTTTGAATTCAAGCCATTTCATGAAGAACAAATTTCAAATCAGTACCTATGCTGCCTAATCCATGCTTTACAGGTCCCAAAATTGTTTCTCACTCCATAATTTAATGCTTATTCAGTTGACAAAGTCTTAATTCAAGCCCAAAGGTCTTTGTCCAAGCATTATTTCCATAAATGGCACAAAGTTACCATTGCCATTTTGAAAAAGCTTTACTTTTGCAACTTTACAAATCTTGAGCATTGGACCTGTCTTCTCTGCACACACAAATCCTCCAGGCTTAAGACAACTTGTATAGAGAATATACCAACTCCAAGCAAGCCAGTTCAAAAGAAAGAAAGTGTGCAAAAAGGCTAGGATTGAAAAATCTGTTGAAGAGCTGACTTGAAACCTTTTCCATACTAATATACAAACACATTACAACTAGAAACACGATTGCTAAGGGCCTGAAACACAAAAACACTCCATATCACCAAAAAACTGTCCAAACTTGCAGTTTGTGCATAAGCGTAGCAATCCACAAATTGGCTCGTGCGTTTCAAGTTTCAATCATCCAAACACTTTACCTACTTGATATCTAAGTGATCTAGACCATCATCCCTGCACTGTAACTCCTTCTCCTTCATCTGCCATTTTTGTTTTCCAAGCTTGCAGGTTGACTTGGATAGAGAGTTTCAGACACTTTCAAAGCAAGATAAGGGTTGGAACACACTCAGAGAAGTTCAAGCAAGATAAAGCAACCTTCAGGCCTTCCTAAATCTCACTCAAACTCCATTCATGATCTCAGCTGAAAGAGGTAAGAATCTCAACTTCTATCTCTTCATACAGGCATCCATTGGCCACGATTTGTAAATAAACAATATAGGTATCATTGCTACAAAGCTGTACATATCCATAACTTGCATTTATTTGGCCTGAGTTGAGAGAATTTTGAAGTTCAAGTTCCTGGAAAAATTAGGTTTAAATTTAGGGCTTTTAAAATTCGTTTTGATCTTTGATTGTTTGCTTACATGATTTATATGGTTAGAATCGTGGGAATGAGTACTACCATTTTCATGATGGAAGTTTTCATTTTCATGGAGAAATGAGAAAGTTACAGAGCTTCTGGCCAGCTTGAGGAAGAAGATGAAGTACAGGGCAGGGACTTTGTTTGTGTTATGTTTTTGTTGTTTCATATAAATCAACTGATGTATAGCCACCCCAGTGGCAAGGTAGCGCGCTGGTAAGGCCTAGGTCATGGGTTCGAACCTTGACGCTACCTTTTGTTTTTTTCATACTTTTCCACTTTTCATTTTTTGGCTGTTTTGCAGGATTGGGCTTCAACGTTGGGCCTAGCATTTTTTCTAACATAACACCACTTGATTTCTCAGGATACCCCCCCTGGCCCAATTATTTTCATATACTTTATTTATTTGTTTTATTTTCATTTTTGTTCATTAAGTATTTTCTTTAATACATAAAAATCATAAAAAAATATAAATATGATAATATTGCATTTTTATTTTATTTTATTTTATTTTTCACATAAAAAATATATTTTATCTTCAATATATACTAACTATCTTTCTTAAATAAATTTGTAAAAATAAATAAATTAAAATTAGATATATTCTTAACTTTTCTTTTATATTTATATATATACTTGTAAATATTTATTTTAACATATAAAAACTAAATATTTTCATAAAAATATTATTTATTATTTTTAATACAAAAAATACCAAAAAATACTTAAAGAACTTTATTTTTCTTTTAACGAATTGGAATTAGGGTTAATGAATTTCTAAGAAGTAATTTCCTTTTTTTTAATTTATTAGGTTTAGTTCAAAACTTTTTCACATAAAAAATAAAACAAAAATATTTTCTCGCACATACATAATATTGCATATTTAAATATTGTATTTGTTTATTCCAATATTCGTACAAATTAGATTTGGTTGTAATAGCTTATTTAGATTTACATTCTTGCAAATCCCCATTAAAATTTGTATTCCCCCCTCCCATAAATTGTTGTAATAGCTTAGTAATCTTTACATTATGCAATTTATCGCTTTTACATACCATGCTAGTAATTAGGGTTTGTATGGTAAGATTTAAACAAATCAAATAGAAAACCCTAATACAAGACAAACAAAGCATGAAAATAACACACTTTCACACAAGCATCCTTAGGGTTTCTCCACTTGGTTGTCTTATACAAAAATGGCCATATTATGCTTGCGAAGTATCTTGGAAAAACAAACAAGTATAAGATCATAGTCCCTCTATGACGCTATTCAAAGTTGCCTTACAAAATGATCTTGGTCCCTCAAAAAATGCTAAGATACTTTGCAATATTGCTAATCATGGTTATACGATGACCCACGCCCGTCCCGTTTACATCCAAAGATAGGGTTGCTTACCAAATCAATGGTAAGACAACAATGTCAAAGGAATAGAAAATGCACAAGAAAGACATTTGAGTAGATAGATTACTCCTAGTTACTTGCTCTATTTCCAAACAACTATCCTTGCTATTTTCAAAATAAACACACACATTTTCAAACATTGAAAGTATTTTCAAAAAGACAAACATCTTTGTATACATTCTTACGAACGAGAATCATTACAAAGATTGCCTAAACGAATGACCTCTTTTACAAAATACTTTCAAAACCACACCAAACACATTTTCAAACAACAAAAGCAAGTGATCTAGCAAGTAATTAAGAGCCCATGGAAAACCATGGATGAAAAGGGTGCTAATACCTTCTCTTTTCATAATCTACCGCCCGAACTCAAGAAACAATCTCAAAGGTTTTTCCTGTGCTTTTTCACCTTTCCTTTTGGATAAAATAAAAGTCAATGGCGACTCTTGCTAACCGCAACATTTGCGATAAAACGCAAAACCCTCAAGTCAGTTCTCCCACCATATCACACATATTTTTACTTTTCTTAAAAATCAAGCAACATAACCAAAGCTTGTACTGGTGTGATTCTAACCCTCTCAAGCCTCACATCCTTTTCCTTACTTATGTACAAGTCATTTGCATCAAAACACACGCATACACAAGCCCTAAAACACACAAGAACTCACAACTGTATCACCAATCACCATTGTTGCACATTCTGACCAAAAACGTGAAACTCACATTTCCCTCGCGCGTTTTCAAGCCTTTTGGTTCCTAAAGCTTCTAAATATCAAATACAACTGATCCCTGACCCTGTTTCATAACTGTAACTCCATTTTCATCAACCTCCATAACCAAAAACAGAGGTCTGCAAGCGTACTTCTCCAGAACTCCTCAGCCACTTTCAACTCAAGCCAAGCATCACATTAGCTTCCTGGGAACTTGAGGAAGCTAACCCAATCACTGGAACTCATCAAAAGTTGCTCAAACTCAAAACACGACACCCTCTTGCAAGGTGAGTTTTATGACTTTTGAACTCTTTATATAGGCATCATTAATGTTTAATTTGTGAATGAAAAATGTAGACATCATTGCCCTGAAACTGCACATATCCATAGATTCCATTTATTGATTGAGCTTAGAGAATTTTAGGTTTGAATCTCTAAAAATATTTAGGTCAGAATTTGGTACTTTTAGAAATTCTCATTCTTCTTTGATTTATATCTCATGATATTTATATGGTTGGATTCATATGGAAAAATGGAGCAACTTTCATGTTTGCATCTTTTATTTTTATTGAGAAATGAGCAAGTTACAGGAACTATGGCTGGAGGTTGAAGATGAAGTTCATTTCTGGAACTTGTTTTGTGTTATGTATTTATTGTTTCAGTTATATCAACGGATGTATAGCCACCCTAGTGATAAGGCAACGCGCTAGTAATCAAGAGGACGTGGGTTCAACACCTAGCGCTCGAGTAACCAAGAGGGCGTGGGTTCAACACCCAGCGCGCTGCCTTTTGTCATTTTTCATATTTTTCCACATTTTGCCTCTTTACAGCGCCTGGGCCCAACTTTGGGCTTTCTCCATTTTTGCTGCACCACACCCCCTACTTGCTTGCTACCACACAGGTCCAAACCTTTTTTTATTTTCTGATTTTTAAACAAAAAAACATCATTTGGGCCAGATTCAAAAAACTACTTTTCTAACAAACTCCCAAGTTTAATTTCACACCTCCCTGACTTTTTCTTTATATTTTATTTTTATTTTATTTTCTTTCTTATTTTTATTATTTTTATCAATAAAAATCCAAAAATATTTATATTTTATTATTTATATTTATTTAAATTATTTTTCTTCATAAAATAAAAGAATCAAAAACATTTTCTTAATAAATTAATTTCTCTTTTTTGATTAAGATTTAGATAATTAGGTTTAATTATTATATCATATTATTTTCTTGTAAATTAAAATTAATTTAGAACTTAGGTTTATTATAATTAAATTTCCTATTATTTCTATTATTTAAAACCTTTTCATAAATAAAACCCTAAAAAACCTTTTTTAGTTAATTTCTTTTCTTATTTAGTTTAAGTTAACTTTATTTTAATTTTCATTAATCATTTTTCTTTATTAGGTTTAGGTTAAAACCTTTTCATAAAAACTAAACAAAAATCATTTCTTTTTCTTTTGCATTTGTACATTGTTATTCATTCAATTCATGTACAATATTCAATATGGTTGTGTGATACGGTGGGAGAACTGACTTGGATATTTTGCATTTTGTCGCAAATGTTATGGTTAGCAAGAGTCTCCACTGACTTTTCTTTTATCCAAAAGAAAAGGCGAAAAAGCACAGGAAAGACCTTTGAGATTGTTTCTTGAGTTCGGGGGGTAGATTATGAAAAGGGAAGGTATTAGCACCCTTTTCATCCATGGTTTTCCATGGGCTCTTAGTTACTTGCTAGATCACTTGCTTTTGTTTGAAAATATGCTTTGTGTGGTTTTTGAAAGTATTTTGTAAAGATTCCATCGTTTAGGCAAACTTTGTAACGATTCTCGTTCGTGAGAATGTATACAAAGTGTTGATCTTTTGAAAATGTTTTCAAGTTTGTAAGATGTTTGAAAGTGTAGGTGTTTTTTTTTTTTGAAAATAGAAAGGATGTTTTTATTTTGAAATTGATCAAGTAACTAGGAACGTTCTACCTACTCAAAAGTCTTTCATGTTCATTTCCTTTTTCCTTTGACATTGTTATCTTACCATTGATTTGGTAAGTAACCCTATCTTTGGATGTAAAAGGGACGGGCGTGGGTCATCGTATAACCATGATTAGCAACGTTGTAAGATATATTAGAATTTTCTTTAGGGACTAAGATCATTTTGAAAGGAAACATTGATAGCGTCATCGAGGGACTATGATCTTGTATTTTTGTTTGCTTTTGCTAAGACATCTCACATGCATAACATGGCCATTTTTGTAAGACAACAAAGTGGAATCACCCTAAGGGTGCAAGTGTTAAAGTGTATTGATTTACATGCATTGTTTTATATTGAATTAGGGTTATCTACTTGTTGATTTTTATCTTCCCATACAAACCCTAATTTACTAGCATTGATATGAAAGCGATAAATTACGGAAAAGTAAATTTACTATGCTATTACATCACTTGGGGATGGGGATATAAATTTACAAATGGGGATGACAAGTAAAGTAAACCCTAATTACTATTACAAGGCTTTGACAATTACATAATTTATAATGCAAAGATAGTAAAATATGCAAGAAGATGTAAAGTGAGAGAAATTGTTTTTTAGGGTTTTTTTTATAGAAAAGGTTATGTAATCAATTTCAATAAAGAAAAACCTAAGTCTAAGTTAATAAAAAAAATTAATTGTTTAGAAAAATGTTTTTGAGGTTTCATTTGAAAACAAAGGTTTTATAATGTTAGGTCATTTCCAAGCAATTCAATATGTCCAAAATAAGCTAAAAAATCTCCAAAATCAAGAAATTTGGTGCCTAAGCTGACACGGGCCGTGTCAGTGGACACGGGAACCCGTCTCAGGACCTGTCCATGACTTTTCTACATTTTTTTGGTTCCAGCCAACCTGACACGGGCGCCCGTGTCAGCCCCTGTTCATCTTTTTCTGCTCATGTACGCACCAGTAACATTGACACGGGCCGTGTCGTTTAACACAGGCACCCATGTCAGCCTCTGCCCCTACATATTATCATGTTTTTTCAACCCAACTAAGCTGACACGGGCCGTGTCGTGTGATACGGGCACCCGTGTCAGCCTCTGGTCTGGCTTTTTGTTAGTTTTTTCTCTTTGATCTGTCTTGTTATATCTCTTGAGCGTAAAAGCAAATGATGTATGAACAGTTATATCACAATTTGAGAAAGTTTACCACTCGAAGCGGAAGCTTTAGAACACGTACGGATGTTTCCGAGTGTAAAGTGATGATTGATCGAGCTCCTTTGAAACTTCTTGAAGTAACTCCAACCTTCCTTTTGTACTGAAAATGGTTGAACCGCTCCAACTAAGTCAAGTTGCAATGTATGTTTTTTGAGTTTAGAAGATGGTGGTAATGATGTTACAGAATTTATTATTATGTTTGAAAAACTTCTATATGGTGTATATGAAGTGTTTGGATGGTTTGTTTGGCGAAAACTTGCAAGGTATGAAATTCAAAGATTTGGACTTCAAAGCTCAAAAATGGAGGTTTTGTGTACAAATCTGGTTTTTGACAGCAAAAATGATTTTGAGTGTTAGTTTCCCCTCCTATTTTTTTGGCCTTTCTCTCTATTTTTTCTAACGTCCTACTCTTGCAAATTCTTCTTCTATTTATAGGCAAGGGGTTTGTGCATATGAGATGATTAGGTTTGCAAGACAGCATGTTATGGTTTGGTTGAATTA
This sequence comes from Vicia faba, assembly GCA_948472305.1. Lineage (NCBI taxonomy): Eukaryota > Viridiplantae > Streptophyta > Magnoliopsida > Fabales > Fabaceae > Vicia > Vicia faba. The sequence goes on along the minus strand of OX451735.1, from coordinate 648,271,665 downwards.
CAAAGATCAAACTATGTCAAGTACTCCATAGTCCCAAGATGAAGTACCAAAGTTGCTGGTATAGAGGAGCTACTTCCCATGATTTATGGTGGATTATAATCAGCAACAAGCAAGGTATGGGCTTAAGATAAACTTTGTACTAAAAGGCTTGCTTTTCAAGAATAGCAATGGTCCCTTTATGCCATAAATGGAAAGATCTTTTGAGAAATGGCTCAAACACTTGGGTAATAGCTCAAGCTCTTGTGTAAACATTAAATTATGTAGAGATTTTCAAGCAAGAAGGTATGCAACATAAGATTATGCAGCATAACATAAGGGTTTTGTTATGTGTTCTTCAATAGAATGACTTGCAATTTAAGGATGGATGCCCAACTTCAAGCCCTTGAATCTCCTATCTCAAGTATGATAAATTCATGCTCTTGAATGTTTTGGAAAGCTTGAAACACCCTCTATAACTTTCATGTTGGCCATTTTGACAAAATCATCTCGTAACTATGTGAAAAAATGCCAAGAAGTTTGGATAAAATCCTAACGAAAACTGCTGAAAATTTCTCTAAGTATTTATTCAAAAATGCCACGACTTCATGAATTTATAACTTAAAATCCAAGCATTTCTAGGAAAAGTTTTTCCCTATAATGTTTTAGATCTCATTGAGATCTACAACTTTCATGTTGTAAGTTTCCCTTGAATCATCTTGCATCATGTTGGAAATTTGGCATAAAGTTGTGAAAAAACATGAATTTTCCAACACTTAGAAAAAAATTCTAAGTTTGAAATTTTGACTTTTCAAAGATGAAATTTGACTTTTTGATTTCTTGATGAACAAGTTTCATATTCTTGAATGTATTGATGAAATTTTATCTTTGGAATGTAATGTTGACCAAAAAGTCAAAGTTTGACTTTCCAGTATGCAATTGACCATTTTGCCCTTGGGCCAATTCCAAACCTAAATTGATATATCACTGCTGCAAACTTGACGTCATAGAAGATCTTATGAGAGAATATTTAAGAAATGAGAGGGCAAATTTTGGGGTACAACAGCTGCCCCAGTTCAATCATCTTAAACCTGAAGAGTTAGATTGGCGAGTCCGCCATTTGTGACTTGAAGGTGAAAGATGATTGAATACTAGAGTGTCCAGAAATTTGCACTCGAAGATAGATGGTGAATGTGAAGGGGTGAAAAACACAAGAAGGGGGGGTTGAATTGTAAAACTGAAATCTAATGCAATGAACAAGATATTTTTATCCTGGTTCGTTTGATCTCAAACTACTCCAGTCCACCCGTCAAGGTGATTTCGCCTCTCTCCAACGAGGTCTTAATCCACTATATTCAACTGAATATTACAGACTGCTTTAACAACTGCTAAAGCCTTCTTGATTCAAACCACAACCCGGTTTTTCAAGGTAACACTTTCTTACAAAGAGATAAAACTATGTGTGTGTGGATGTTTTCTACAAAACTGTATCACAACTGTGATGTATACACAAATTGAAGCTTAGAAACTAGATTGCTAAACAGTAATAGAATATCAGAGTGTGTGGTTTAGCAAAACTGAGAGAACGAAGATTATGGTTTAGCTTTTGTGCGTGTAGAGATTTTGGAGAGCATTAACCATTCCAATCTTCAAAGCCTTGTTTATATAGCACTGAGATGATGAACGTTGGATGCAATATTCTTGATTCAATGCTAATAACAAGCTTTCCTTATTGAGCAGATCTTGTCTGGAATGAGGCCGTTGGAATTAATTTGCTTTCAATGCACAGTACCGTTGCTTACTTAATGCAAGTTCTGGCTTGGCTCATTCTGACTCTGCTTCGCTGCTGATGAACTATTGTGTTTCTTTATCAGAGTGTTGAGCGCAGTTTTGTTCATCAGGCTTCAGCATGTACGTGAGTTGATCATTTGATTTTAACATTCTGATATAGCAACTTCTGATGCTGGTGTCTGAAATCAAGTTCTGATGCTGAATAGATGTGATCTTGCTTATTTCAATCAGAGTATCTGCAAGTCAGAACATAATAATTTTAGGCAGCAGATAGTTCATACATGAAACTTATAAATACTATATCTTTTCACTTTGTTATCATCAAAACTTAAATATAGGGTAGTAGATTCAAACTTTGTTCTAACAATCTCCCCCTTTTTGATGATGACAAAAACTAGATATTTTAAATGAAAAATAATGTGAAAAGGTATCTGGAATATGTATCAGAATAAGAAGCAAAAGAATAAGGAGTAAGGAGATACTCCCCCTGAGTTTATTACTTCCCTTTGATTATACGTGTTCTTCAGGATCAGATCTTTTTGCCTTTCTTTGAACATCAGAGTATCAGAGTCTTTGACTTATCAGAAGCTTTATGTCAGAGCAGAGCTTCAGAGCTTATCTTGTCAGAGCTTTGCTTTGGATCAGAATATTGGATCAGAACTTCATAGTGATCAGAGCTTCTGGTCTTCAGAGTGTCCAGGAGCTTCCTTGTGCCTGTAGACTTTAAGAAAAACAGAAAAAAACATTTCAAGTAATAGAGTTAGAATGTTTGAGAATTTCTGTCTAGTCAGCCGTTATTGATTAAAATATCATTCTTGTTCTCCCCCTTTTTGTCAGCAATCAAAAAGTGTTGGTGATGCGCTAAAACAATTAAGATCAGAAAAACTAATCATATTAAGATAGTTCAGAATCAAAACAAGAAAATATTACAAAACATATTCAATCAGTGCATCAGAAAATCAAGGAAAAACATGAAAGAGGTCATGCATGAAAAAAAAAAAGACTAAGGTTGAGGAGGCAAGCGTGTGAACAGGTTCTCCAGCATGGCTTGGATCTTTTCAGCAGTCTCATTCTGCTTATGCACCATGCTGACAACAGTGTCAATCTTGCTGTCCTGCACATCCATTCTCTCTTTCATCTTCTGATCGCTTTCATCCATCCGCTGCTGCAGACGCATGTCATTCAGCTTTAGTTCTTCCAGAGTCTGCCTGTCCAAGGCAGCTTGAGAAGCATCAGAAACAGGAGGCTTCTGAGAACTTTCAGCAACATCCTCTGCTTGACTTTCTTCAGCTTGAATGGTATTGTCTTCTTCTGATGATTGCACCTTTGCAGCTTGCTGTTTCTCAGACCAAGGTTCACTGTCCAGAGGAAGCACGTCCTCTTTCAGGAGCTGACTTCCAACTTCATTCAGAAGCTTGCTGAAATTTTGTTGTGCCTGCTCATAGTTGATATCATGCAACTTGAGGGCTTCAGCACGTACCCAAAGTCTGAATTGTGACCAGAGCTGATCAGAAGCAGCTGGGTCAATCATTCCAGGACAGACTTGCTTCAAAGAAGCAATCCATTGCAGCACACCTGTTTCAAAATTCATAATACCAGAGCCAACATCTGGTTGCGTTGGTTTTGGGATGGCAATTTTGTGTTTCAGATCAGCAAGACGGTCAAGACTGGTTAAGTCTATGAAGGTCCTGCTGGGGTTTTCAGAGGTTTTCTGAGAAGCTGTTTGTTTTGGAGAAGGAGTATCAGAGTCAGATATTACGATTGGACTGGGTGGTGTTTTGGGAGTATTTGGTGGTGTCGATTCTGATGAGGATGGTAACTGGGGCATGATAACAGTTGTTCCACATGGCAGCTGGATTGCCAGCGGTGATGGTTGAGGTGAATGAGGTTCAGATTGGTGAGGGGAAGGAGTTTCAGAGTGGTGAAACTCTGTTTGTGGTGATGGTGGATTAATTTCTGGTTGGGGAGAGGGAGTTGGAATCTCTGATTGCTCAGGGATCAGAGGTTCTTCTGAGAGTGGTTGTTGTTGTTCTGGTTCTGCAGCAGATTGCTGTTGTTCTGGTTGTGGAGGAGGAACATTTTGTGGTTCAGAGTTTGGTTGATCAGAGGTATGTTGATCAATATCAGACAGCACTTGGTTAAGTGCTGATGTTGTTGAAATTGTTGGTGGTTTGGGGTGTTTGGTTCTGGGTCTTCTGAGTTTTAATGCCTCAGAAGGGTCTTCTTCTTGTACAGTTTCATCTATGGTAGGGATGGGGATTGAGATTCTATGAGAGGTTTGAGGAGGGATAGATGCTGGAATAGTAGAAGAATTTAAAACAGGGGCAGCAGATGAATTACCTCTTTTCTTGGGAGTCTGCTGAGATGATCCTTCTGATGGCGCCTTCCTCTTCTTGGTCTTCTTCAGAGTCACTTCTGGTTGAGGTTGATGCAGATCTCTGATATTCAGCTTTGGATCTGTACCATCTGCCTTGCATGCATCCAGGTACCTGAGAATCACCTCAGGTTTGGATTCAATTTCAGAAAATAACGGAAAATCACTCAGAGGCACTCTTCTGCTGGAGATATCAGCAAGGGGAGTAGCTATGGGTTCCTTCTGAATATTCTCTATCAGCTTCATCTTTTTCAGGTTCTTTGCGTTCAGAGGTTTCCCAATTGTTGGTTCAATAGTGCTTAGCTCTTGAGCTTCTATCAGATGCTCAATCAGCCTATTCTCTGTCAGAATATCTGATATCAACCTTCCAAAAGGTATCCAATCCCTCTTGGTTCTTTCTTCTTCCCTTGTTTCTTTCACACTTGTTCTGAGGTGGTTGAACAGGAAGTGAGCCAGATTGATCTTTACCTTCTGATCAATAAAGTAGATCAGAAACTGCTGATCCACATTTATGTAATCAGGAGAACTGGTTGGTTTCCTGTGGTTGAAGCACCCCAGAATAATCTTAGCCCACACTCTGCAATGATCCTTCAGATCTTTAATCTTGCTGCTGGGCATCCCAAGAGTGAAAAACCTGTCAGCTACCACACCTATATCAGCATATCTTTCAGCCATGTCCACACAACGGACGCCACCACCACTGTGACCGATTAGCCTTGCAATGAGATCTTCAGAAATCACAATCTTCTTCCCCATAACAAAGGAGGTGACTAGATGTGTTGAAGCCTTGGCGTGAATCCAAAATTCCTTAACCAGCATTGGGAATGTTGGTCCAACCAACCTGTCGAAATACCTTTCCCACTTTTGAGCCCTAACTTCTTCATTTAGGTCAAAACCGTTCTCCTTCAAGCTTTCAAAGTCAATGATTAATTCAGAAAGCACTTCAAGATTCTTCACCGGAGTGAGGAGAGTTCTGAGTGGCACTTGATATTGTTCAAATGATGCTTTCTTCTGAGTACCTGCAGAAACGCTGCTGGAGGTTGCCATGTTCACACTAAAAGGTTTTTGAGAATAAACTGAGGAAAATAGGTTGCAAGAGATGAACACAGAAATATGCAGAAAATGCTTGAGTATTAGTGAGAAAGCGTAAAGAGTAAGAATGAGAGATTAATGTGCTTAAATAGAGTTTTCAAAACTATTTTGAAAAGATAAACGTTTTTAAGAGAGAGAAAAATCATGATTGCCATTTAACAGCATGATTACTTTTCATTAAATGCTTGCTGATTTTGGGGGATTTGAGAAAGATACTTAAAAACGGTTACCAGACATGTGTCTCAATGCACCCAATCAGCACTTTGCCTTCTCAGAAGCGTGCACGCGTTCTGCTTCAGAGATATGCTGATGCTTGGATGACACTTGTTTGATGTAGTGATCAGCACGTCTGTCTTTGAGCTTTAGACTCTCAGATCTTTAGACTTGCATCTGATACAATCTGCATGTTCTATCTTTCTGAAAGGAGATTGATCAGAAGTTCACAGTAAAATAATTACATTCTGAAGGTAAATATATGGAATTAAAACATTTTCACTCTGGGCACACTTTCATGCTGAGATGTTTCAGAATGAAATTAAACCTATCTTCTGAAAGGGGTTTAGTAAAGATATCAGCCCATTGATGGTCTGTATCTATAAATTTTAAGTTCAAAATACCTTTCTGAATATAGTCCCTAATGAAGTGATGTTTTATTTCTATATGCTTAGCTCTAGAATGTAAAATGGGATTCTTACTTAAGCAAATAGCAGAAGTATTATCACAAAGTATAGGAATGTTACTCTCAAAAATCTGGAAGTCTTCAAGCTGACTTTTCATCCAGAGCATTTGTGTGCTACATCCTGCTGCTGCTATGTACTCAGCTTCTGCTGTTGACAGAGCAATTGTTGATTGCCTTTTGCTGGACCAAGAAATCAGATTTTCTCCCAGAAACTGGCAGCTTCCAGAAGTACTTTTACGTTCCACTCTGTCTCCAGCAAAATCAGCATCACAGTAGCCTACTAAGCTGTAATCACTAGATTTTCTATAAAACAAACCCAGATTAGTAGTACCTTTCAGATACTTGAAAATTCGCTTAACAGCTGTTAAGTGAGATTCTCTAGGATCTGATTGGAATCTAGCACAGATACAAACACTGAATAATATGTCAGGTCTTGAAGCCGTCAGATAGAGGAGAGAACCAATCATACCTCTGTAGACTTTCTGTTCTACATTTTTGCTTACCTCTTCTCTTTCCAGAATGCACGTGGGATGCATTGGAATCTTTGATGGCTTACATTCTGAGAGGTCAAATTTCTTCAGAAGATCTCTGATGTATTTGCTCTGATGAATGTAAGTTCCTTCTGGAGTTTGATTGATCTGAATTCCTAGAAAGAATTTCAGTTCCCCCATGAGGCTCATCTCAAATTCTGCCTGCATACACTTAGCAAATTTTCTTCCAAGAGAAGGATTAGTAGAACCAAAAATAATATCATCAACATAAATTTGACAGACTAAGATGTCACTCTTAACTGATTTACAGAATAGAGTAGTGTCCACTTTCCCTCTGGTGAATTCATTTTCCAGCAGAAAGTTACTTAGCCTTTCATACCAAGCTCTGGGAGCTTGTTTCAGACCATACAGTGACTTCTTTAGTTTGAAAACATGTTCTGGATGTTTTGTATTTTCAAAACCTGGGGGTTGGTGTACATAAACTTCTTCTTCTATATAGCCATTTAAGAATGCACTTTTGACATCCATCTGATACAGAGTGATGCCTCTATTAACAGCAAATGAAATTAAAAGTCTGATAGATTCTAACCTGGCGACTGGGGCAAAGGTTTCTGTATAGTCTATCCCCTCTTGCTGACTATAACCTTGTGCAACCAGTCGTGCCTTGTTTCTGATGACTTCACCTTGTTCATTTAGCTTGTTTCTGAACACCCATCTTGTTCCAATGACGTTGAATCCTTTTGGTCTGGGAACGAGATCCCATACGTCGTTTCTGGTGAATTGATTCAGCTCTTCTTGCATTGCCAGAATCCAGTCATTATCCAGAAGTGCTTCATCAATTGAAGAAGGTTCAATCAGAGACACTAGTCCCATAAGTGTTTCTTCAGAGTTTCTGAAGCTTGCTCTTGTTCTGATTGGATCTTCCTTTCTTCCTAGGATAGTCTCTTCTGGGTGATCCAAGCTGCTTCTGGGTAATCTCTTCTGAGGTTGATCAGCAGCTGTTGTAGGATTTCTAGCAGTGCTCCTTTCAGACGTTGAAGGAATGTCTGTGTTGAGAGCTTCTGATGACTTGTCTTCAGAACCTGCAAATTCAATTTCTATACCTGCAAAAACTTCATTCTGCTTTGACTTTTCAGAGTCAAGCTTGTCATCAAAACGAACACTGATTGATTCTTCCACAATCTGTGTTTCTGTATTGTATACTCTGTACCCTCTTGAGCGTTCAGAGTATCCTAACATAATACACTTCTGTGCTTTAGAGTCAAACTTGTTCAAATAATTCTTTGTATTTAATATAAAGCAAGTACATCCAAATGGATGAAAATATGAAATGTTGGGCTTTCTGTTCTTCCACAATTCATATGGAGTCTTTTCCAGAATAGGTCTTATTGAGATTCTATTCTGAATGTAGCACGATGTGTTTATTGCCTCTGCCCAGAAGATCTTAGCAACGTTTGTCTCATTGATCATGGTTCTGGCCATTTCTTGCAATGTTCTGTTCTTTCGTTCTACAACTCCATTTTGTTGGGGAGTTCTAGGACAAGAGAAGTCATGCAGAATGCCTCTGTCATTAAAGAATGACTCAAAATCTTTATTTTCAAATTCTCTACCATGATCACTTCTGACTTTAACGATTCTAAAATCCTTTTCATTCTGAACTTGGTTACAAAAGGTAACAAACACAGAGTGTGACTCGTCCTTGTGTCTTAAGAACTTTACCCATGTCCATCTGCTATAGTCATCTACGATTACTAACCCATACTTCTTACCACTGACTGAAGCAGTTTTAACTGGTCCAAATAAGTCAATGTGCAGAAGTTCTAATGGCTTAGAGGTAGAAACAACATTTTTGGATTTAAAAGAAGGTTTAGAAAATTTGCCTTTCTGACATGCTTCACACAGAGCATCTGAATTGAACTTCAAATTAGGAAGTCCTCTGACCAGATTGAGTTTGTTAATCTGAGATATTCTTCTCATACTAACATGCCCCAATCTTCTGTGCCAGATCCACTGCTCGTTGTTAACAGACAGAAGACATTTTACATTCTGACTCTTTAGTTCAGAAAGTTTGATTTTGTAAATGTTGTTTTTCCTCTTACCATTAAACAGGATAGTCCCATCTTTCTGACTAACAGCTTTACATGATTTTTGATTAAAGATTATATCATAACCGTTATCACTTAATTGACTTATGGATAACAGATTATGCATCAATCCATCTACTAGCAGAACATTATTAATAGAGGGAAGATTTCCATTACCTACAGTTCCAGAGCCAATTATCTTTCCCTTCTGATTGCCTCCAAAGCCAACGTGGCCTCCAGGCTTAAGTTCTAGGCTTTGGAACATATGCCTTCTTCCCATCATGTGTCGTGAGCAGCCAGAGTCCAGGTACCATGACTGGTGTTTCTGACTTGCTGCTAAAGATATCTGCAACATGTATTATTTTATCCTTAGGTACCCAGATTTTCTTGGGTCCTGATTTGTTAGTTTTACCAAAACTCTGGTTGAATTTTGGTTTCACAGAGTGCTTACTGCTAGTATATTTTATATCATATGTGTGACCATACACAAAATGTGAATTCAGAGGAGTGTGTTTAATGGTTAAGTCCATGACATTCTTTGGTGTAGGAACCTTACCTTGGTATCCTATTCCTTTCCTTCCGTTTCTGCTAACCCCATAGATCATTGAAGCCATTCTGCTTCTATCTATGCTTTTAGCTAGGAACTTCTGGAAACTGTGATCATACTCCTTGATGATCTCATCAGCGTTGCTGGGAGTTTCAGAAATTGGTTCCTTCTGAGAGTTTTGTAAAGTGTTTTCTAATTTTGAAATCTTATTTCTCAGCTCAGAATTTTTCCAATTTGAGACTCTCAGTCTTATTAGAGTCGGATTCAAGATTCCTTTTCAGGTCTCTGAATTTAGCTCTAATTTGCTGATAACGTTCCAGAATCTCATTAAGGCTTTCAGCAAGTTCAGCCTTTGTAAAGTTAACAGCAAAGTTAGGAAATACCTCTTCAGTGTCTGATTCTGAGTCTGATTCAGAAGCTTCACTATCTTCTGAAATGTTAGCCATGAGAGCTATGTTTGCCCTTTCATCATCTGATTCTGAGTCAGCTTCAGACGAGTCAGAGTCATCCCATGTAGCCATGAGACTTTTCTTCTTCTCTCTTCCAAACTTCTTTTTGGGCTTTTCCCTCTGAAGCTTTGGGCAGTCACTCTTGTAGTGTCCTTGCTCATTGCACTCATAGCAGATGATGTCTTTGGTGTTTGGCTTTTTGCTACTGGAGGAGCCTTCAGATCTTCTATATCCAGAGGAAGAATCTGTCCTTCTGTATCTGGAAGAGGACTCGTTCTGATCAGATCTTCTGGGATTCCTGAACTTCCTTTGTCTTTGCTTACACAGTTGATTTACTCTTCTGGAGAGAAGGGAAAGTTCGTCTTCTTCTGATGAGGATCCATCAGATGTTTCTTCAACTGCCTGCAAAACTTTAGACTCAAATTTTCTGTTAGATTTTAATGCTAAAGGCTTACCTTGCTTCTGAGGCTCATCAGCTTCTAGCTCTATCTCATGACTTCTGAGGGAGCTGATAAGTTCCTCCAGAGTGATTTTGTTGAGATCTTTAGCTAGCTTCAGAGCAGTAACCATAGGCCTCCACTGCTTGGGTAAACTTCTAACGATTTTCTTGACATGGTCAGCAGTAGAGTATCCTTTGTCCAGAACTTTGAGACCAGCTACCAGAATCTGGAATCTAGAGAACATAGTTTCAATGGATTCAGATTCTTCCATTTTGAACGCCTCATACTTCTGAATGAGCGCCAGAGCTTTTGTTTCTTTGACCTGAACGTTGCCCTCATGCGTCATTCTGAGAGAATCAAAAATATTCTTTGTTGTGTCTCTGTTGGAGATCTTTTCATATTCAGTATAGGAGATGGCACTGAGGAGGATGGTTCTGGCCTTGTGGTGATTCTTGAAGTCACGCTTTTGTTGATCAGACATTGTTTTTCTATCAATCTTCTGACCACTTGCATTCACAGGATGCGTGTATCCATCTGTCACCATATCCCACAGATCAGCATCATGTGCCAGAAAGAAGCTTTCAATTCTGTCTTTCCAGTAATCAAAGTTTTCTCCATCAAAGACTGGAGGTTTGCCACTGAATCTGTCTCTGTCCTCATTGTTGTCATTGCTGATGTGAGAATTGTTTCCTACCATTGTGTTTTTCTGACGCTGGATCTTGTACTGACACGGTTAAGTGTTTTAGCTCAGAACCAGGCGCTCTGATGCCAATTGAAGGGGTGAAAAACACAAGAAGGGGGGGTTGAATTGTAAAACTGAAATCTAATGCAATGAACAAGATATTTTTATCCTGGTTCGTTTGATCTCAAACTACTCCAGTCCACCCGTCAAGGTGATTTCGCCTCTCTCCAACGAGGTCTTAATCCACTATATTCAACTGAATATTACAGACTGCTTTAACAACTGCTAAAGCCTTCTTGATTCAAACCACAACCCGGTTTGTCAAGGTAACACTTTCTTACAAAGAGATAAAACTATGTGTGTGTGGATGTTTTCTACAAAACTGTATCACAACTGTGATGTATACACAAATTGAAGCTTAGAAACTAGATTGCTAAACAGTAATAGAATATCAGAGTGTGTGGTTTAGCAAAACTGAGAGAACGAAGATTATGGTTTAGCTTTTGTGCGTGTAGAGATTTTGGAGAGCATTAACCATTCCAATCTTCAAAGCCTTGTTTATATAGCACTGAGATGATGAACGTTGGATGCAATATTCTTGATTCAATGCTAATAACAAGCTTTCCTTATTGAGCAGATCTTGTCTGGAATGAGGCCGTTGGAATTAATTTGCTTTCAATGCACAGTACCGTTGCTTACTTAATGCAAGTTCTGGCTTGGCTCATTCTGACTCTGCTTCGCTGCTGATGAACTATTGTGTTTCTTTATCAGAGTGTTGAGCGCAGTTTTGTTCATCAGGCTTCAGCATGTACGTGAGTTGATCATTTGATTTTAACATTCTGATATAGCAACTTCTGATGCTGGTGTCTGAAATCAAGTTCTGATGCTGAATAGATGTGATCTTGCTTATTTCAATCAGAGTATCTGCAAGTCAGAACATAATAATTTTAGGCAGCAGATAGTTCATACATGAAACTTATAAATACTATATCTTTTCACTTTGTTATCATCAAAACTTAAATATAGGGTAGTAGATTCAAACTTTGTTCTAACAGAATGGGCTTATAGATGCCATTTAGAGAGATGTTGGTAAACACTGGAAGAAGTATCAGCACAAATCTCTTGTTTATTTATACTAAAACTTGATGTTTTACCTGTGGGAGACAAGAGTTAGTAAAATGCAGATGCATGCATGATGTTCACCAGATGTGGTATTATGTTAAATTCATATGGTATGTACATGCTATGATGTATGAATGTGAGATGTATGTTTCTGTCCGAGAAAATAAATTCATGACTGTTGCTGAGGAAATTCTGAGGGGTTGAATCCCTGATTGCCATTGGGGATGAAGAATATGCATATCTTTAAACTTTGTTGAAAGGATGCTTTCGCTGGGGAATATCTCTTGAATGTTAACTGTTATATGGTCGGATCCAGGCTTCACAATTTGATGAGGATGAAGTAGTAAACTGTTATCTGGTCAGATCCAGGATTCACGACAACTTACTGAGGGAAGAGACGAATTAACTGTTATCTGGTCGGATTCCAGGCTTTGCAGAAAATTTCTTGAAATTGAATAGTTATCTGGTCGGATCCAGGATTCACAACAACTTGCTAGGGATACAGAAGTTAACTGTTATCTAGTGGATCCAGGCTTCGCAGTAACTTGAAATGGTAACTACTATCTGGTCGGGTCCAGGTTTCATGGTTTTTGGAAAGCTGTACTATTATCTGGTCGAGTCCAGGATTTATAGTGTCTCTCTGGGGATCATAGTTAATTGTTATCTGGTTGGGCTCCAAGTTTCACAATAAACTGTTTGAAAAACTGTAATCTGGTCGGGTCCAGGCTTTGCAGATTTCTGAGGTTGATGAGGTCAATTGCTATCTGGTCGGGTCTAGGTTTCACAATAAGCTGTTTGGGGATTTAATTGTTATCTGGTCTGTTTCCAGGTTTCATAATGAATCTCCGAGGGAATTGCTATCTGGTCAGATCCAGACTTCACAACAACTTGTTGGGGGTATAGGCAAACTCTACTGGGGAAAAGAAATTTTGCTAGTTATTTTGTAGGAATTAAACTGTTATCTGGTCGGGTCCAGGCTTCAGCAATTTTAAACTTGAGATTAACTGTTATCTGGTTGGGTCCAGGTTTCAGAAACTCAAACTGTTATCTGGTCGGGTCCAAGTTTCAGTAATTGAAGAAGTCAAACTATTATCTGGTCGGGTCCAGACTTTAGTAACTTAAAAATTGAGATTAACTGTTATCTGGTCGGGTCCAGGTTTCAGAAACTCAAACTGTTATCTGGTCAGGTCTAGGTTTCAGTAATTGAAGAAGTCAAACTATTATCTAGTCGAGTCCAGGCTTTAGTAACTTAAAATTGAGATTAACTATTATCTAGTCGGGTCCAGGTTTCAGAAACTCAAAATGTTATCTGGTCGGGTCCAGGTTTTAGTAATTGAAGAAGTCAAACTATTATCTGGTCGAGTCCAGGCTTTATAGTAATTTTCTTGAAAAATGAAGTTGAACTGATATCTGGTCAGATCCAGGCTTCATAATAACTTGGAGATAAAAAAGACTTTGTTGAGGATAGTAATGACCTAACCGGCGGTTAAGGGGTCTTGTTTGTTGGTTTGTAGTAGTCTGGAGGCAAACTCAAACTCGGGAATTTGTAGTTTTGTTGGGGGAAATAAACCCTGTTGAAGAGAATATTCAACAATCTGCAAAGGAGGTATTCTCTAGAAAGGAACTCCATAAGACTTCTTCTTTTGGACCAACTTAACTGGGGAGAGAGTTCTCCGGAGATTGAAACTCTGACTGAGGATTTCATGAACCTAAATTTGTAGGGATAATGTGATTGATGTAACTCATGAAATTGGCCTTGTGGGGATTTGTATATAATTTGAACTCTGTCGGAGTGACAAATCTTTTACTGATAGACAAAATGATGAGATAACGGGACATAATCGTATGCTTTAATCCCTAAATTTTTCCTGGACCGCCCTCTCAGGTTTTCAGCCCATCAGGATACCCATTTTCCCCCAAGCCTCCCTTTTAGGTTTTTGACTTGCCGGGTGTACACTCTTTTGCATATATCCCTAATTTGTTTCCCGAACCTTTTGGTTCGTCGGGATGCCCTTATTTTTTCCTAGGTATGTCAACCTAGCAGGTCTCTTTTTATGCATAGTATTTTATGACTATGTCCATGTTTATAGAGTGTGGAGAATTGTCACTGTCTGTGGTAGCATGTGTTGTAGAAATGCCAGAAATTAATTGTTTGATCGCATGTGATCTTTCATATGTGGGAGCCTATTTTCCCTAGAGTCAGTCTGGTGCACTTGGTGTTTGAAGTTTTGATCAAATTTCTGATAGTCTTGAACTTCCTATGTACCTTTTCTAAGAACTGTCATGGAAGGATCCGAAGACATGATACTGACACCATCTGATACTATCGGTATAAGCAAATGAGTTCAGAATTTTCTAAGAACTGTCATGGGAGGATTCGAAGACATGATACTGACACCATATGATACTACTAGAACAAACAAGCAATTTGGTGGTACCAAAGATCTTTTGATCAAGTCTCTCTAGAACTGTCATGGAAGGATCCAAAGACATGATACTGATACCATCTGACACTTTAAGCAATTTGGTGGTACCCAAGATCTTCATAGTGGATTTTGTTCAAGCCCATGATCAACGTAACATTGCCTCTTAGGTGATTCAGATGGAGATTTACCCCTGGTGTGTTGGGCAATGATCATGTCATGCCCCTTGATTATGAGAGATTTTTCATTGGAAGCGTCTTTCCATTTGAAGTGACTCTGTTTATTGAGAGAATTATTGTTCGTTGGATATCCGTCATATGAATTTCTCTGTTGTCAAATAATTAGCCATATGCAAACGTGGTATTCAAATAATGCAAAGTTTACGTTTGTCTTGAGAAAAAAATTTAACCAATGCCCTTTTAAAGAGCAACAAAAATTTGTAACAATATGAATTCAACTCATGGTTTACAGTAAGCCTTACAGGAGTCAGGATACCTTTTGTAATAGTATGTTTTCGAACTAACTTACACTTCAATTAGGACTTTTAAAAGGGTTGTAATGTTGCCTGGTTCACGGTTTAAGAAACAAAGGACAAGGCTCAAAGTTTATTTGTACCTAACCCTTTCTCCATAATGTTCTCCAATCCTAAACTCAGACGATCACGCGTTTACTAGAATATGGAATGATATTTTGGTGATGATTCAGATAACTAGAAGTTTATTTGGGAAGGTAGTCATTTTTGTAATATTTTTCATGTTGTCAAGGATTTGTAGTGACCTCTTTTTTTATCTACTATCCCTAAATTTTACCTGACTATTTTTATTTTTAGATTACCGTCAGCGGGATGCCCCAGTTTTTCTTAAGTCTCCTTCATAGGTTTTGACCTAGAGGGCTCTTCTTTTGAGAGATAATGACTGCCTATCATATGGGGACCCATCACCATTTTTTTATTCGGAAGGATATTTTTGTTGTGAAGTGACAACTTGTGACTGAATGCACATTTGGATCAACTGAGAAACTACCCGGCCACAGGTTATTGTGATACGGTGGGAGAAATGACTATGGTTTTGCGTTTGTTTTCGCAAATGTTTCGGTTGAGCAAGAGTCGCCACCGACTTTTTATTTTATCCTAAGGAAAGGTTTAAAAAGCACAGCAAAAACCTTTGAGATGTTTTCTTGGGTTCGGGGAGTAGATTATAGAAAGGGAAGGTATTATCACCCTTTCTATCCATGGTTATCCATGGGCTCTTAGGTACTTGCTTAGATCAACTTGCCTTGGTTTTCAATTGTTTGAAATGGTGCTTTGTGTGTGGCTTTGAAAAGGTTTTGAAAAAGATGCCTTGTCTAGGCTACCCTTGTAACAATTCTTTACTCGAATGTTTTACAAAAGGTGTTTGTCTTTTTGAAAAGATGTTTCAAGGTTTTTGAAAGTTTGTTTTGAAAGTGTTTGTGAAGTGTGGTTTGAAAAATAGGCAAGTGTTTTGGTTTTGCAAGTTGACAAGTACTTAAGAGCTATCTACCCTAAAGTTCTCAAAGATTTTTGCTATGTTTTAACCCTTTTAACAATTTTGTTCCATCATTGCATTTGGTGGACAATCTTGTGTTAGGATGTGAAAGGGACGGGCGCGGGTCATCGTTTAGACCATAATTGCAATGGTGCCAAGTATCTTTGGGCAATTTTCCTTTAAGGGACTTGATCATTTTTTGGCAACTTTTTGAAAGCGTCATCGAGGGACTTATGATCATTTGAATTTGTATTTGTTTTGCCCAAAGAGACCTAACATGCAATGGCCCATTTATTGAAGGCAACAAGTGGAATACCCTAGGGGTGCAAGTGTGATTGGTGTTGTCCATTTTCATGCTTGATTATCTTGAAATTAGGTCAAACTATTTTGTTGTTTTTATTTGCATACAAACCCTAATTCTATCATGGCATAATTAGAAAGCATTAAAATGCGAAAAATAAAGTTCTAAACTATTACAACACAATATATGGGAAGGGGGGTACAAATGTTCAAATAGGGGGTATTTGACAAGGAATTTAAACCTAGCTATTACATCAATTTGGAATTATTTACAAGATAATTGATTGCACAAATTAAATGGAAATAAAATAAATATGCAAGATGCAAAAAAAATGTTTTTTATGTGTATGAAAAAGAGTATTTTTATATGTCAAGTAAACAAAAATAAAAAAGTATTAATTTTTAGATTTTTTGTGTATTTAGGGCAAAACCCTAATTTTATTAGGTAAAAGTATTAATTACTTAATATATACAAATATTTAATAATTATGTATAAGAATAAAATAAAAATGGAGTATATTTGTAAAAAGGTATTTTTAATATTAAATATTAATAAAAAAAATAAAAGTGTGTATATTTTGTATTTTAACCTAAATATATTAATATATATATGTACTTGTATTATTTTCTAAATATGTATTATATATACAAAAATAATAATATTTAATATTTATAAAAAAAGTATATTTTATATAAAATATTTTCAGAAGATAAGAGAAAATAAAAATGGAAAATAAAATGGGTTTACATTATTTTGGTATTTTTTTGAATAGAAGTGTATCTATTTATTTATTTATGTACAAGAACTAAAAGAAACCAAATAAATGCCTAATAAATTCAAAAATGGTGAGAAAAATATTTTTTATATTTTTAATATTATAAGAAAAAATAAATAAGTCAGAGGAAAAAAAGAAAAAGTCAAAAAATCATAAAAATAAGCCAAATGGGCCTAGGGGGTGTGAAAGCAAAAAAGTGGTGTAAACAGAAATAACCAAACAGGCCCAGCCCACCAAGTCCTTCTTCAACCTCTGGCCAGAAACAATGTCAAAAACGCGCGCTTTGTTCAATGATTCAAACATCCTGATTCCTGACTTTTTAATGAAAACTCACAACATCAAAAATGTTCAGCATCAAACAACGAATCCATACATACCAAAAACTTGATCTAACTCTAAAAAATGAGAGATAATTTCTCCATTCCCAAATCTTAACCTAATTTTTTTATCAATGTTCAGACCTTAAATTCTCACAACATATGCAAAATAAATGGAAAGTAAAGGTATGTACAGTTTCAGGGGCATGAGTAGAACACTTCTTATTCACAAACTTAGAGATAATGATGCCTACATTGAGAGTTAGAAGTTCAAGAATATACCTGTTCAGTTGAAGTTGTATCTGATGATGGAGGTACTTTCAGAGCAAGGTGATGATTGGTACAACTTCCTTGATGTCCAGGGATGCTATTCCAAGTTTTACTTTGCTTTGAAACTAGCTGAATCGAGTTGTAGCACTCCGCCTGCAAAACAAGAAAATGAAAATGGCCAAACTGATTAGAGGAGTTACAGTCCACTTCTAATGCTTTGGATAGTTTGCATTGATGGTAGGGAAGGTGTTTGAAGTGGTTTTAGCAAGAATGCACGATGGAAATGAGTTGTGGGATTCAATCTGCAGCAGGCCCTGTTTTTGTGCAGTTCAATGGTGATTTTGTGAATGAGAGTGTTTGGGACTTGGTTGGCCCGTGTTCTAGCTCAGAATGGATGTCTTGAATGTGTTTGATAACTTTTCTTAAGGCTTGGTTTGCTGAGATGAAAGTTGTTGGATGATATGCTATGTTTCTTACACTTTAAGCAACAAAAGGCAACTTGGTGTTCTAGACTGATGCAGGCCCCCAAGATATGCTGCTAACCTTCCCCTTGATCAGTGTGTTTTGTTCATAAACTTGTGCCAAAGAGATTTGAACTGTACCACTTGGATTGCAAATTTGACATAAAGTGCAACTTTATCAAAATGGATATATTGCTTTTTCTAAATAAGGATTAATTCTCCATGTAATGTCCAAATGCATAGAACAACATATTGGCATAATGGTTTAGCATTGAATTATTGAGTAAAAATGGGATTAGAGGACTGCAAAGTATCTTGCACATGCTGAGTTTGAAAATGCACAAGTTATGGACATGTAAATTGGCCAAATCAAAAGTGAGTTTTTCCCAACTTGCCAAATTCGATTCTCCCTAACCATGAGGTTGTTTGATGAGTTCTTTGACATTTTGGAAAGCTTGAAATGTGTAATACAATCCATCTTTGAAATGCAAATTGAAATTCCAAGTGGAAGTATGTGAAAAATAGTCTTGAAGTTAGGCAAAAATCCTTCCTAAAATAGGTCAAATTTTCTCTAAGTTAAGAATGGTTTGGTACCCTTGTTCCAAAAATTGTAACTTGAGATACAAGCCTCTTTTGGGAAAACTTTGTGAATAAAAGTTGTAGATTTTGTAATAGGCTACAACTTTCATGTTTTGACTTTTGCTTGAATCCAAATGAATCTTGGTGAGAAAGTGGGACAAAGTTAGGAAAAAATTAGGGTTTTTCATAACTTAGAAAAATTCTAAGTTATGAAAAATCTTCATTTCAAACCCTAATTTGCATTTCTTGATTTCTTGATGAACAAGTTTCATGATTTGGCATGTTTTGATGAAAAATGAATCTTGACTCTTGGTTTTGACCAAAAAGTCAAAGTTTGACTTTTCAGTATACAGTCAAAATTGATCAATTGACTGGGAAATTCAACTGTCAATCTTGTGAATTTGGGATCTTTTGAACTTGTTGAGCATGTCAAGATAATTCCATGGGGTCCTTGAGTCCATATGTGAGCTTGAATTGCCATTGGTTAGGTCAAACAGTCAAAAATTGCCTTTGTGCAGTCAAAAACCCTAAAAATGACCATTTTTCCCTTTTGATGATCTGATCAAATTTCTTGTGGAATTGTGATCCAAACTTGATCAAATGGTCCATGTGAGTTCATAATGTTGATGTGGGTCAAAAATCATGAGGTTTGACTGTCAATTGGCCACAGTTGACTTTTTCCCCAAATACAGTTGATTTCTAGGTCAACTGTCCAATTGACTGGGCAAAATTTGGAACCAAGACTTGAAACTTGGTATGGATAAACTTGGGAGTCCAACATGAAGCATGAAAGTCATCTTAGGCATTTTAGGTCAAAACATCTTTGTGCAAACACAAACCCTAATTTGGGTCAACAGTGCAAGGAGAAGTCTTGAGCAGATGAAAACCTAACTGGATCTTGAGCTTCAAGGGCTTTGTGATGAGAAATTATTGGGAGAAATGGGAGGGCAAATTTTGGGGTACAACAGTTGCCCCTGTTCAATCTTCTTGAATCCGAAGAGTTAGATTGGCAAGTTTTCCTTTTGCGACTCGAGGGTAAAAGGAGATTGGACACTAGAGTGCCCTTAAATTTGCACTCGTCAAAGCAATGGATGCGGGAATGGGCTTAGAGATGCCATTTGGAGATGGGCTTAACGATGCCATCTGGAGGAGTGACAGAAACTTGTCGGGGATGGGCTTGAAGATGCCATCTGGAATGAGTATCAAGAAGGTGTCCATGCTTTGGACTATCTCCGAACTGGGGGTCTGAACAAGCAATAGATTGACATCCGTATCTGGAGGCATCCGTAAACTGTTTTCAAAAGTTGAGAAGAGCCTGAACAAGCGATAGATTAACATCCGTTGTGGGGAAGAATCCATAAACTGTTTTCAGAAGTCTTGAGAAGAAACTGAACAAGCGATAGGTTAACATCCGTTACTTGGAGAACCCGTGAACTGTTTTCAGAAATCTTGAAGTTGAATAAGCAATAGAGCAACATCCGTTGTTGGGAAGCGTCCGTAAACTATTTTCAAAGGTTGCATCTGAACAAGCGATAGATTAACATCCGTTGTTGGGAAGAATCCATAAACTGTTTTCAGAAGTATCGAAGTTGAATAAGCAATAGAGCAACATCCGTTGTTGGGAAGCGTCCGTAAACTGTTATCAAAAGTTGCATCTGAACAAGCGATAGATTAACATCCGTTGTTGGGAAGAATCCATAAACTGTTTTCAGAAGTCTTGAGAAGAAACTGAACAAGCGATAGGTTAACATCCGTTACTTGGAGAACCCGTGAACTGTTTTCAGAAATCTTGAAGTTGAATAAGCAATAGAGCAGCGTCCATTGTTGGGAAGCGTCCGTAAACTGTTTTCAAAAGTCGCATCTGAACAAGCGATAGATTAACATCCGTTGTTGGGAAGAATCCATAAACTGTTTTCAGAAGTCTTGAGAAGAATCTGAACAAGTGATAGGTTAACATCCGTTACTTGGAGAACCCGTGAACTGTTTTCAGAAGTCTTGAAGTTGAATAAGCAATAGAGCAGCGTCCGTTGTTGGGAAGCGTCCGTAAACTGTTTTCAAAAGTCGCATCTGAACAAGCGATAGATTAACATCCGTTGTTGGGAAGAATCCATAAACTGTTTTCAGAAGTCTTGAGAAGAATCTGAACAAGCGATAGGTTAACATCCGTTACTTGGAGAACCCGTGAACTGTTTTCAGATATCTTGAAGTTGAATAAGCAATAGAGCAGCGTCCGTTGTTGGGAAGCATCCGTAAACTGTTTTCAAAAGTCGCATCTGAACAAGCGATAGATTAACATCCGTTGTTGGGAAGAATCCATAAATTGTTTTCAGAAGTCTTGAGAAGAATCTGAACAAGTGATAGGTTAACATCCGTTACTTGGAGAACCCGTGAACTGTTTTCAGAAGTCTTGAAGTTGAATAAGCAATAGAGCAGCGTCCGTTGTTGGGAAGCGTCCGTAAACTGTTTTCAAAAGTCGCATCTGAACAAGCGATAGATTAACATCCGTTGTTGGGAAGAATCCATAAACTGTTTTCAGAATTCTTGAGAAGAATCTGAACAAGTGATAGGTTAACATCCGTTACTTGGAGAACCCGTGAACTGTTTTCAGAAGTCTTGAAGTTGAATAAGCAATAGAGCAGCGTCCGTTGTTGGGAAGCGTCCGTAAACTGTTTTCAAAAGTCTTGAAGTTTGAGGAGGAACCAGTGTAGGGTTTCCTGATGATGAGATTGTGTAAAACCGCATCTGGATGAATCTGGAATAAGCACCAGAATGTTGCCATCTGGGTCACATCTGAACTATTCCTGGAAAGAATCTCAGAAGATAATGATTTTTGTCTGTCGACTGATCTTACCTGAAAAGGTAAAGAGTTAGTCATGATGCATGATACAATGTATGTTATATGATATGAATGTAAATGGACGCGCATGTAAGCTGGAGAGCTGTCTTGCGGAGGATAAATGAATCCTAGATGGCTGAAGATAAAAGCATCTTGACTGCTGCCGGGAAGAATAATTCCTGGTTGTTGTTGGAGAATAAGGAGCTTGGGTTGTATACCAATCTTCTGGGGAATTCCTGTCTTGAGGAGATCTTCATTGGAGAATCTTGAATATACAATGAGGAATTGAGAACTGAGAGTCTTCAAATTTGGTTGGGGAATACCAGACCTTCAAACGTCGAGGGGCCTTAGAACCACTTGTGGGGACTTGGAATTTCCTTGATGACTTGCAGGGTGAAAGAATTTCTGATGATGTCTACCGGGGATTTTAAAACCTGGTAGACTTAAGCTGGTGAGGTAAGACTGAGAATCTCTAGTCTAGTGAGAAGCATTTCTGTGGGGAAAAGGTTCACTAGTCTGGCTCCGCTGGGGATTGATAGTTTGAAGTTTTAGCTCTGCTGGGGATACTGAAACTTAAACTCTGAGGGGAATTGAGTTCTGGAGGATTTTCTGGCTGGGGATAACAAAGATAAACTCCCCTGGGGATTGTATTGATAAGTCATGTTGGGGAACTCTGATGAACTCCGCTGGGGATAGGAAGAAATTTGCCGAGTGCGATCTTCCGTGGCAATAAGCTGAGGATAACCCAGTTATAAGCCCTTGTGAGGAGTAACTTTGAATAAAGCTCGGGAGAGACGTCCGTACTCTGCAGGGGATAAGCTTCCAGAATCTACTGGGGATAATCTTCAAGACTTGCTGGGGACATGGATTCCAAATCTCCTGGGGGTTTCCTTTGAAAGGGTATCAAGATATTCAACTGTACCTTCAACCTATCAGTAATCCTTTTTCTTTGAGTCATAAGGTAATGATTATGTTCAAATGCATATGCCTATTTAACAAAACATTGGACATTTCTCAAAATAAAACAATTAGTGCAAGAGAAAAAGAAAAAGGAAATGACACAAATTTCTGGGAAGAGTATTTGTATTAACTTTCTCTGAGTATATTTGTACAAAGGAGACAATCATCCTAGTAAGAGGATTTTGTCGTAAATATTGAAAGATTTATACAAAATAAAGATGGCTATGTGAAATAATTCCATGGGATTCCATTCCGCTATAGCCTTCACAACTCTGAATATCTGTCCATTCAATGCTTCGTCTGCCGATGACTGGATTGATCAGAAACCTGGAACTGGTTGATGAAGAGATTGTCTTTGAAGTGATCCGACGAGACATAGTCATACGCTTTAATTCCATAACTTTTGCCTGAATCGCCCTTTCGGGTTTTCGATCCACCGGGAAACCCCTTTTTGCCCAAGCCGCCCTTTCGGGTTTTCAACTTGCCGAGTGTACAGATTTCTTTGTTTTTATCCCTAATTTTTGCCTGAACCGCCCTTTCGGGTTTTCGGTTCCCCGGGATGCCCATTTTTGCCCAAGTCGCCCTTTCGGGTTTTCGACTTGTCGGGTTATTTTATGCGTAGTATCTTTTGATTATGTCTGCGTTCGCAGGGTGCGGCAAATCGTCGCCGTCCATGGTGGTCAGAATCATTGCACCACCAGAAAATATGCTCTTGATCACAAATGGTCCTTCATATGTAGGAGTCCATTTGCCCCTGGGATAACTTTGCGGCAAGATAATCCGCTTGATTACGAGATCTCTGACTTGATACACCTGACGTCTAAATTTCTTATTGAAGGCCCTGATCATCCGTTTTTGATACGTCTGACCATGGCATATAGCAGTGAGTCGCTTCTCGTCGATCAGATTGAGTTGATCAAGTCGGGTATGAATCCAATCATCTTCATTCAAACCTGTGTCCTTCATAATCCTTAGAGAAGGAATCTGAACCTCCATAGGCAGGACAACTTCCATGCCATATACCAAAGAAAATGGGGTTGCCCCAGTTGAAGTACGTGCCGTCGTACGGTATCCATGCAGAGCAAACGGTAACTTCTCATGCCAGTCTTTGTAAGTGACTGTCATTTTCTGAATGATCTTCTTAATGTTTTTGTTCGCAGCTTCAATAGCACCGTTCATCTTCGGCCGATAGGGAGATGAATTGTGATGATAAATCTTGAACTGATCGCACAATGCGGTGATCATCGTGTTATTCAGATTTGTACCGTTGTCTGTGATGATCCTGTCTGGAACACCATACCGGCATATGAGATTTTGCTTGATGAAGCGGGCAACCACATTTTTAGTAACAGAGGCGAAGGAAGCTGCTTCGACCCATTTGGTGAAATAGTCAATGGCAACCAGGATGAAGCGATGTCCGTTGGAAGCCGTGGGCTTGATCTCTCCAATCATGTCAATGCCCCACATTGCAAACGGCCAAGGAGCAGTCAGAACGTTGAGCGGAACCGGAGGGATATGAACTTTGTCAGCGTAGACTTAACATTTGTGACAAGTACGGGAATGTTGATGGCAGTCAGCTTCCATGGTAGACCAGTAATAGCCTGCCCTTAGGATTTTCTTAGCCATTGTATGCCCGCTCAAGTGAGTGCCAAATGTGCCGCTGTGTATCTCAGTCATGATTAACTCTGCTTCAGCTTTGTCTACGCATCAGAGTAATACACAATCATGGCTTCGTTTGTAAAGGATGCCGTTGCTCAAGAAGAATTTGGCAGCAAATTTCCTTAAGAACTTCTTGTCATTTACAGAAGCTCCTTCGGGATAATCTCTAGTTTCGAGATACCTTTTGATTTCATGGAACCAGGGTTGTTCCACTACTTCTTCGGTATTAATCTCGTGACAATGCGCAGGTTCATCCATTCGCTCGATGGTGATTTGGGGAGCCTCGTTATCCCAGTTGAGTTTAAACATGGAGGACATTGTAGCTAGAGCATCTGCTAGCTGATTCTCTTCTCGCGGGAAATGCTCGAAGGTAATTTGCTCGAAATGAGGCAACAATGTCAAGACATGTTCTTTGTATGGGATAAGATTAGGATGCTTGATATCCCACTCTCCTTTGATTTGACTGATAACCAAAGCCGAGTCCCCAAATACGATCAAAGATTTGATCCCCAAGTCTATAGAAGCCTTGAGACCAAAGATGCAAGCTTCATACTCAGCCATGTTGTTTGTGCAGCTGAAGCAAAGTCGGGCCATGAAAGGTGTGTGACAGCCTTCCGGAGAAATGAGTACTGCGCCAATACTGTTTCTAAGTGCATTTGAAGCACCATAAAAGTACAGGGTCCATCGGGATCCCTTTTCGGGTCCGTCATAAGGTCTGTTACCTTCAATGTTGTCCAAATTCATGATGTCCTCGTCTGGAAAGTCAAATCTCATGGGTTGATAATCTTCGATAGCTTGATGAGCCAGATGGTCAACTAGTACACTCCCTTTTATAGCTTTTTGGGTGGTGTACTGGATGTCGTACTCAGTTAGGATCATTTGCCATCTAGCTATCCTTCCAGATAAAGCGGGCTTTTCGAAGATATACTTGATAGGATCCATTTTGGAAATCAACAAGGTAGTATGAGTCAACATATACTGCCTTAGTCGGCGAGCAGCCCATACCAAAGCGCAACAAGTTTTCTCGAGCAGTGAGTAGCGAGTCTCACAGTCGGTAAACTTTTTGCTAAGGTAATAAATAGCATGCTCTTTTCGACCAGACTCGTCATGCTGGCCCAAAACACACCCCATTTAGTTATCCAGGATGGTCAGATACATGATCAATGGTCTTCCTTCGACGGGTGGCATCAGAATAGGAGGTTCTAGCAAATACTCCTTGATCTTATCAAAAGCAGCTTGGCAATCGTCGTTCCATTCGACTACCTGATCTTTCTTCAAGAGTTTGAAAATTAGCTCACAGGTAGAAGTCAGATGAGAGATGAATCTGGCAATATAGTTCAAGCGCCCCAAGAACCCTTTAACCTCCTTTTCAGTACGGGGAACAGGCATCTCTTGTATTGCTTTCACCTTTGCTGGATCGACTTCAATGCCTTTGTTGCTTACAATGAATCCTAGAAGTTTACCAGACCTAACCCCAAAAGTACACTTACTTGGATTCAGCCTGAGTTTGTATTCTTTCAATCTGGCAAACAACTTTTCTAGATGTTCAAGGTGCTCCTCCTCTGTTTGTGACCGAGCTATCATATCATCTACATAAACTTCAATCTCATGATGTATCATATCATGAAACAAAGCTACCATGGCGCGTTGATAAGTTACCCCTGCGTTCTTCAGCCCGAACGTCATCACCTTGTAACAGAAAGTGCCCCATTGTGTGACAAAAGTTGTTTTCTCCATATCCTCGGGGGCCATTTTGATTTGATTGTAGCCTGAGAATCCATCCATGAAGGAAAACACTTTGTGCTGAGCTGTATTGTCGATCAAAATGTCAATGTGTGGAAGTTGAAAATCATCTTTGGGGTTGGCCCTATTCAAATCCCGGTAGTCCATACACATCCTGACTTTGCCATCTTTCTTAGGTACTGGCACGATGTTAGGGACCCATTGAGGATAGGACGTAACAGCCAGAAATCCAGCGTCGAATTGCTTCATCACTTCTGCTTTGATCTTTTCAGACATGTCAGGCCTCATTCGGCGGACTTTTTGCTTGATCGGTGGACAATCTTCTCTTGTAGGGAGACGGTGAACCACGATGTCTGTGTCTAAACCCGACATGTCTTCATAAGACCAAGCGAAGATTTTGATATACTCATTCAACAACTGTATCAGGCGTTCCTTGACACTTGGTTCCAGATTGGCACCCACTTGCACCTCCTTCCGGTCTTCCTCGGTCCCTAAGTTGACAGTTTCCAATGACTCTTCGTGCGGTAAGATGGCCCTTTCCTCTTGCTGTAGAAGTCTGGCTAGTTCCCCTGGTACTTCACAACCTTCGTCATCTTCATACTCGGTTTGATTGACCAGATCTTCAGAACTATTGAAGGATATAGCAGAATAGTCACCCATGGAATCCGGGGTGGATGGGTACCTGCATTTGTGAGTGTGGGTGTGTGTAAGGGATAGCCATCCTTAAACAAAAATGCAACAGGAAAGAAAATGACCACAGCAGTTTATCAAATGAAAAACGTCCAATGAATCATTAAACATGGCATATGGATATGAAAAATAATCAAAACCCTTACAAATGGACCTACATGCCCCGGGCAAGGCATGAGGTAAAAAGATAGTGTACGGATTGTTTGAAAATAAATATTACAGACCAATAGGAAATGTTTGACAGATAAATTACTGATGAATAAAAGTGATGGGGACAAAGTATTTGGTCTTCCAGTTGCACAATCCTCCTTTGACAGTCGGGTAAATCCACTCTTCGATGTTGCTCTCTTTGTCTTCATCCTCCAAAGCGTTGATTCCATAGGGAGAAATTTTGACTGACGCTCTTTCAATCTTCGAACAGTGCATAGCTTTCTGGCCCGCGGTAGTGAACCCTAATCCAAATTTGTCTGTCTTATGTGGAATATCAGGCAACTGCCCCCATGCTGAATTCTTCCCCTCCTTTATTGCGGCCCTTGCGTCCTCCAGAGATGCCATCCTGACCATCTGTCTCGGTACTTCAGCTGCCAACTTTGCTACTGTGATTTCAGGAAGGACTTCTTCGAAATGCTGGAAAGGCGTCTCAATGAACTCACCTTCTACCTCCACGTACCGGAAGGAGTTTAAGTGGCTGATCATGTACTCCTCTTCACCATGGACGGTAATGATCTTTCCCTTGACAGGATACTTCAACATCTGATGTAAGGAGGAGGTGACTGCCCCGGCATGGTGTATCCAAGGCCTACCCAACAAGCAAGAGTATGACGGACGGATGTCCATCACATAGAAAGTAGATTTAAACACCTCGGTGCCCACCTTGATGGGAATATCAACCTCCCCATGGACCATTCTCTTTGAACCATCGAAAGCTCTGACAACAATATCACTCGGTTTCAACTCCAACCCTTCACAATCTAGTCGGTCCAAGGCCTTCTTAGGCAGTACATTCAGCGATGAACCAGTGTCGACCAAGACATGTGCGAGAGTAGTTCCTCGGCACTCGACTGAAATGTGCAAAGCATCATTGTGGTTTCTACCTTTAGGAGTTAGGTCGGCATCAGAGAAACCTAATCCATTGTCCGCAGTCAGGCTGGCCACGCAATTTTGAAATTGATCTGCAGAGGTTTCCTGGGGCACATGGGCTGCCTTCAGGAATTTTATCAAAGCTTTAGCGTGCGCTTCCGAGCAAAGCAGTAGTGCCAGCATGGAGATCTTTGAGGGGGTTTGCCCCAGTTGTTCTACCACATCGTAATCACTCCTTTTGATTATCTTCAAGATCTCATCCATTTCCTTCTTGGAGGTTTCCGGGATGACCAAGGGTTGAACCCTCGTCCTGACGAGCTCATCTTGGATTCCCTTACCTTTATCAACAGCGGTAGGAGGGACAATACTAGGAACAACAACATCTTCAATCAATGGGGTTCTAACGGAGAGTTTTATTGGTGCAGGGATAACCTTGTCGGCAGATGAGGGTCCAAAGATTGCTCTTGGAGGGGCAATCTCTGGAGAAAATATTCTCCCGCTCCGGGTGATTTTGCTCGTGCCTGCAATGTTTCCAATGTTGGCTTCTTCATCATCCGAACTTTCTTCAGTTATTTCGATTTGTTTAATACCATGGTAGTAGACGTCACCGCCATAGTTCCATGGTATTGACTTCTCAGAAACATAGGGGACAGGCCCTGGCATTGTTATCTTCAAAGGAACAGATTTCGTAGCTGGTGTAATCTTAACAGGCTTTTTGACGGCCTTGGAAAGATTGGCGTGAATGGTTATGATTGAGACATCTTCAGTATGAGTTGGAATAGCAGAAACTTTTTCAAACAAAATTTGTCGACTGTCCATTAGGCCTTGGATGCCTTTCTTCAGTAACGGACAATCAAACGGCAGAGAGTAACAACAATAGCAGTCTTCTTTACATCCCGGGAAGATCCCGACCCTTAACAGATTCAACTTGATGGTTAACAATGGAGTTATCAGATCATTGACATCAGCAACATACAAATCTTCTTCAATGGCATTGACATTTCGGCCGTGCTTCGGCATGGGAGCAAATATCACATTAGGCTTCTCTGGAGCGTCAAACTCCACCTCCTTCGCCTCTATCAGGTCTTGGATTTTATGCTTGAGTGCCCAACAATCATTGGTGTCGTGCCCGACACTGTCAGAATGGTAGGCGCATTTAGCATTAGGATGATAATGCGGAGAGGACGTATTCACATTTTTTGGTGCCTCTTTGATAGTGGCGAGATTCAACTTTAACAGATGGGGAAGCACTTGCGCTGGAGTCATATTAATGCGGGTGAACTGCCGTTGTGGCCGTTCCACTCATTGTTGATTTGGTCTGGACTGGTTATAGCGAGGCTGTTCACTTGAAGGGTTTTGAATCATTACGGCCCCCACGGTCGGCCGACGCTCCGTCTTCCCTGCTCTTCTCTGGGAGTATACAACAGTCGTTTCCTTCTTGAAAGGTTTCTTCTCAACACTTGCAGCAACACCCTTCTGAATCTTTCCTGACTTGATGCCAGCTTCTATTCTTTCGCCTGTTAAGATCAAATCGGTAATCCCCACGGAAGAGTTACCAATTAGATGATTGAAAAATGGTCCAGATAGGGTCCCTAGAAACATATCAACAAGTTCACGGTCGGTTAAAGGAGGCTGCACCCTGCCAGCCAAATCCCTCCATTTTTGTGCGTATTCTTTGAATCCTTCGCTGGTTCCCAGTGACATACCCTGAAGTTGGGTACGCGTAGGAGCAAGGTCAGAATTGTACTGATATTGTTTGTAAAAGGCGGTGGCCAAGTCTTCCCAGTTTCGGACGCTGGTTCTCTCTAGCTGATAGAACCACTCCAATTGAGCCCCAAAAAGGTTGTCTTGAAATAAATGGATCCAAAGGTTTTTATCTGCCGTATAGGGTTGGATCTTTCTTACGTAGGACCTGAGATGCATTTTTGGACAGGACAGCCCATCATACCTCACAAAAACTGGCACTTTGAACTTTGGGGGAATTACAATCCCGGCAACTAAACCCAAGTCTTCAAAATCCAAACCTGGTACTCTCTGTAGCTCCATGGCGGCTAACCTGTCTTCTAAACCTTTGTATTTATCATCAGCCGGAGGGTATTATTGATCAGAGTAGTCTTCATCCTCTTCGACCTCCTTCTCTTCCACATCGGACTCGGAAGGTACCGCAGCCCCACCTCCTTTACTGGTCCCTTCATCAGAAGTAGGAGGAAATTCAAGCACTCTCCTGGCCTCTCCATCAAATCTTCTCCCTAGAGTAGCCACCCCGAGTCTCTTTTTCTTCTTTTTCACTGGGTCTTTATTCCCCAGCAAGGTCTTGAGATCCTCCTGACCCTTAGCCAAGGTCGTCAGGAGTTGCTGGAACTGTGCATTTTGAGCTTGCAGGTCTTTGACTGTTTGCTCGAGATCCATCCTACTGAAATAAACATCAGACAGATAAGGAAACCTGGAGTGAGACCTGCTTATGCACATGATGAATGATATGCTTATGTATGCAATGCATTCAAGGATTTAGAACATTCAAAATTGTTGTAGACAAAAAGGAACGCACGTCATATTAATAAGAAGAAATTTGTTAGTACATAAATACCTCATGGGCCAAATATTACAAAAACAACTTCTCAAGGTAAAAAGACATTGCGCATCCTCTTTGGTGCGATGTAGGTGTTGAGGGCCTCTTGCTCATGGATTCGGCGGGTAAGCTCTAAAACCTTCTTCTCGCTGGCGTAGAAGCTGGCTTCAAAAGTGTTCCGTTCCTCCTTGAGCTGAATCCAACTTTTCTGCATTTCCTCCCACGATGTAGGCATGTCAGGATATAGGATGGTGTAGGGAACCTCTCCTTCCTTGACGGGCTCTTTAATCACAGGGAGAACATGAGGATAAGGCATCATTAGACTTTGGGCTCGGGCTCGTACCCACTTGAGATAAGGTTCAAGAGGGATGGAGTTCTTGTGTCCCACAGTCTTGCTATCAACCTTGTTGGGCCTCCCCCAATCTCTGATGAATCTTTGGCGAAGTCCTTGCGCATCGTTGTCGAAGTCAAAAACTAGGTCAGGAATCAACATGTCGTGAGGGCCATCCCTCCGTGCATATCCAAATTGCCTCAAAGCTAGGCAAGGGTTGTAGGTAATGCCCCCTCTAATGCCAAGTAATGGAACATTAGGGAACTCTCCACAACGATCGACGATGATGACATTTTCTCTGGACCGAGAACACCAATGTACATCAGAGTGAGTAAGAGTCATCAATCGTTGGGACCACCTTGAGCCTTGGTCATTCTTCAAGACAGATTGTGGAAGGTGCGAAATAAACCACCTTGCAAGGAGAGGAGTACAGCACATGAGAACACCCCTCTTTCTCATTGTTCGTGTGTAAAATGAGTGAAGAATGTCCCCAAGCAATGTTGGTATTGGATTTCTGGACAAGAAGATTTTGACGGCGCTGACATCTACCAATTGGTCAGAATTTGGGAACAAGACCAACCCATAGATAAGGAGTGCCACAATTTCTTCAAAGGCTTGTAGGTCCAATGAATTCCAACATTCTTGTGCTTTCTCAAACAAGAATTTTGCTAAGAATCCTTTGACGCCGCTTCTGGTTTCCCAATGCCCCTTGATGTCGGATGGTTGTAGATGTAATGCTCGAGCAACATCTTCCGGCTTTGGTTCCTTTTCCGTACCGTTGAAGGGTAGTTGATTAAGGATAGGGATTCTTAGGAGTTGAGAAAACTCCTCCAAAGTGGGCACCAACTGGTAATTGGGGAAAGTGAAACAGTGGTGAAGAGGGTCAAAGAACTGGAATAGCACTTTCATCATGTCTTCTTCAATGTTGGTGTTGACTAAGCTGAGCAGTCTACCATGTCTTTCACTGAAGGATGAGCTTTCCGGAATTCTTGAGGTGAGCTCCTTGAGTTGAGGAGAGATTCTCACAAGGTTGACTTGGATGGTTTTTCTGCGAGGAATTTCCATGACCTGTAAAACAAGAACAAAGATGAAGATCTAAACCCTTGAAGTGGTTAGTGAATGCATATGATGCTTTATGATGTTTATGATGTATGCACAAAACATATGTACAAGCAAATCACACCAAACCCTAGTTTCAGGCTTGCATGAGGTTTCATAGGTAAGTACCCTCTTGAGTGTAGTTGGCTTAAAAACCTGTCCTATAAATAGTAACCGGGTTCTAAGGAGCTCAATATCACTGGATTGTTTTCATTGTTCATTGTTTTGGTTTAGCCACTTAACTAGCGACCAAAATATTCCAAGAAAACAACCTTCAATGAGTGTAGTATCGAGTATCTACCAACTTCGGACTGCACCAAAGCCGGTCATCTCACTATCCCTAATAAAAGGCCAAGATGGTCAAGTAAGGTTCTAGGTCATTAGTGCTTAGTGACATCACTCAGCGGCCCCGTACTCTCCTTGATTGAACTTAAGGGTTACCGGTACTCACAAATATGTCGCACTAATATAGCTATTGCTTCAACCGTGTCGGTATACCCCGCACAGTTTCCACAACGTATTGCTATCTATGAAATGTTTCCCAAAAATCCGGGTGTAGGATTGCAAACCCAAACAAAAGAGCCAAGATATAAAGCAATCAAATCAAACAATTAGTCATGCAAGAGGGTGATCTAAGCCCTAAGGTTACTCCACTTTTAAATTTCTCCCCAGCAGAGTCGCCAGTTCTGTGATACGGTGGGAGAACTGACTATGGTTTTGCGTTTGTTTTCGCAAATGTTTCGGTTGAGCAAGAGTCGCCACCGACTTTTTATTTTATCCTAAGGAAAGGTTTAACAAGCACAGCAAAAACCTTTGAGATGTTTTCTTGGGTTCGGGGAGTAGATTATAGAAAGGGAAGGTATTAGCACCCTTTCTATCCATGGTTATCCATGGGATCTTAGGTACTTGCTTAGATCAACTTGCCTTGGTTTTCAATTGTTTGAAATGGTGCTTTGTGTGTGGCTTTGAAAAGGTTTTGAAAAAGATGCCTTGTCTAGGCTACCCTTGTAACAATTCTTTACTCGAATGTTTTACAAAAGGTGTTTGTCTTTTTGAAAAGATGTTTCAAGGTTTTTGAAAGTTTGTTTTGAAAGTGTTTGTGAAGTGTGGTTTGAAAAATAGGCAAGTGTTTTGGTTTTGCAAGTTGACAAGTACTTAAGAGCTATCTACCCTAAAGTTCTCAAAGATTTTTTCTATGTTTTAACCCTTTTAACAATTTTGTTCCATCATTGCATTTGGTGGACAATCTTGTGTTAGGATGTGAAAGGGACGGGCGCGGATCATCGTTTAGACCATAATTGCAATGGTGCCAAGTATCTTTGGGCAATTTTCCGTTAAGGGACTTGATCATTTTTTGGAAACTTTTCGAAAGCGTCATCGAGGGACTTATGATCATTTGAATTTGTATTTGTTTTGCCCAAAGAGACCTAACATGCAATATGGCCCATTTATTGAAGGCAACAAGTGGAATACCCTAGGGGTGCAAGTGTGATTGGTGTTGTCCATTTTCATGCTTGATTATCTTGAAATTAGGTCAAACTATTTTGTTGTTTTTATTTGCATACAAACCCTAATTCTATCATGGCATAATTAGAAAGCATTAAAATGCGAAAAATAAAGTTCTAAACTATTACAATACAATATATGGGAAGGGGGGTACAAATGTTCAAATAGGGGGTATTTGACAAGGAATTTAAACCTAGCTATTACATCAATTTGGAATTATTTACAAGATAATTGATTGCACAAATTAAATGGAAATAAAATAAATATGCAAGATGCAAAAAAAATGTTTTTTATGTGTATGAAAAAGAGTATTTTTATATGTCAAGTAAACAAAAATAAAAAAGTATTAATTTTTAGATTTTTTGTGTATTTAGGGCAAAACCCTAATTTTATTAGGTAAAAGTATTAATTACTTAATATATACAAATATTTAATAATTATGTATAAGAATAAAATAAAAATGGAGTATATTTGTAAAAAGGTATTTTTAATATTAAATATTAATAAAAAAAATAAAAGTGTGTATATTTTGTATTTTAACCTAAATATATTAATATATATATATATATGTATTTGTATTATTTTCTAAATATGTATTATATATACAAAAATAATAATATTTAATATTTATAAAAAAAAGTATATTTTATATAAAATATTTTCAGAAGATAAGAGAAAATAAAAATGGAAAATAAAATGGGTTTACATTATTTTGGTATTTTTTTGAATAGAAGTGTATCTATTTATTTATTTATGTACAAGAACTAAAAGAAACCAAATAAATGCCTAATAAATTCAAAAATGGTGAGAAAAATATTTTTTATATTTTTAATATTATAAGAAAAAATAAATAAGTCAGAGCAAAAAAAGAAAAAGTCAAAAAATCATAAAAATAAGCCAAATGGGCCTAGGGGGTGTGAAAGCAAAAAAGTGGTGTAAACAGAAATAACCAAACAGGCCCAACCCACTAAGTCCTTCTTCAACCTCTGGCCAGAAACAATGTCAAAAACGCACGCTTTGTTCAATGATTCAAACATCCTGATTCCTGGCTTTTTAATGAAAACTCACAACATCAAAAATGTTCAGCATCAAACAACGAATCCATGCATACCAAAAACTTGATCTAACTCTAAAAAATGAGAGAGAATTTCTCCATTCCCAAATCTTAACCTAATTTTTTATCAATGTTCAGACCTTAAATTCTCACAACATATGCAAAATAAATGGAAAGTAAAGGTATGTACAGTTTCAGGGGCATGAGTAGAACACTTCTTATTCACAAACTTAGAGCTAATGATGCCTACATTGAGAGTTAGAAGTTCAAGAATATACCTGTTCAGTTGAAGTTGTATCTGATGATGGAGGTACTTTCAGAGCAAGGTGATGATTGGTACAGCTTCCTTGATGTCCAGGGATGCTATTCCAAGTTTTACTTTGCTTTGAAACTAGCTGAATCGAGCTGTAGCACTCCACCTGCAAAACAAGAAAATGAAAATGGCCAAACTGATTAGAGGAGTTACAGTCCACTTCTAATGCTTTGGATAGTTTGCATTGATGGTAGGGAAGGTGTTTGAAGTGGTTTTTGCAAGAATGCACGATGGAAATGAGTTGTGGGATTCAATCTGCAGCAGGCCCTGTTTTTGTGCAGTTCAATGGTGATTTTGTGAATGAGAGTGTTTGGGACTTGGTTGGCTCGTGTTCTAGCTCAGAATGGATGTCTTGAATGTGTTTGATAACTTTTCTTAAGGCTTGGTTTGCTGAGATGAAAGTTGTTGGATGATATGCTATGTTTCTTACACTTTAAGCAACAAAAGGCAACTTGGTGTTCTAGACTGATGCAGGCCCCCAAGCTATGCTGCTAACCTTCCCCTTGATCAGTGTGTTTTGTTCATAAACTTGTGCCAAAGAGATTTGAACTGTACCACTTGGATTGCAAATTTGACATAAAGTGCAACTTTATCAAAATGGATATATTGCTTTTTCTAAATAAGGATTAATTCTCCATGTAATGTCCAAATGCATAGAACAACATCTTGGCACAATGGTTTAACATTGAATTATTGAGTAAAAATGGGATTAGAGGCCTGCAAAGTAGCTTGCACATGCTGAGTTTGAAAATGCACAAGTTATGGACATGTAAATTGGCCAAATCAAAAGTGAGTTTTTCCCAACTTGCCAAATTCGATTCTCCCTAACCATGAGGTTGTTTGATGAGTTCTTAGACATTTTGGAAAGCTTGAAATGTGTAATACAATCCATCTTTGAAATGAAAATTTAAATTCCAAGTGGAAGTATGTGAAAAATGGTCTTGAAGTTAGGCAAAAATCCTGCCTAAAATAGGTCAAATTTTCTCTAAGTTAAGAATGGTTTGGTACCCTTGTTCCAAAAATTGTAACTTGAGATACAAGCCTCTTTTTGGAAAACTTTGTGAATCAAAGTTGTAGATTTTGTAATATGCTACAACTTTCATGTTTTGACTTTTGCTTGAATCCAAATGAATCTTGGTGAGAAAGTGGGACAAAGTTAGGAAAAAATTAGGGTTTTTCATAACTTAGAAAAATTCTAAGTTATGAAAAATCTTCATTTCAAACCCTAATTTGCATTTCTTGATTTCTTGATGAACAAGTTTCATGATTTGGCATGTTTTGATGAAAAATGAATCTTGACTCTTGGTTTTGACCAAAAAGTCAAAGTTTGACTTTTCAGTATACAGTCAAAATTGATCAATTGACTGGGAAACTCAACTGTCAATCTTGTGTATTTGGGATCTTTTGAACTTGTTGAGCATGTCAAGATAATTCCATGGGGTCCTTGAGTCCATATGTGAGCTTTAATTGCCATTGGTTAGGTCAAACAGTCAAAAATTGCCTTTGTGCAATCAAAAACCCTAAAAATGACCATTTTGCCCTTTTGATGATCTGATCAAATTTCTTGTGGAATTGTGATCCAAACTTGATCAAATGGTCCATGTGAGTTCATAATGTTGATGTGGGTCAAAAATCATGAGGTTTGACTGTCAATTGGCCACAATTGACTTTTTCCCCAAATACAGTTGATTTCTAGGTCAACTGTCCAATTGACTGGGCAAAATTTGGAATCAAGACTTGAAACTTGGTATGGATAAACTTGGGAGTCCAACATGAAGCATGAAAGTCATCTTAGGAATTTTAGGTCAAAACATCTTTGTGCAAACACAAACCCTAATTTGGGTCAACAGTGCAAGGAGAAGTCTTGAGCAGATGAAACCCTAACTGGATCTTGAGCTTCAAGGGCTTTGTGATGAGAAATTATTGGGAGAAATGGGAGGGAAAATTTTGGGGTACAACAGTTATGATTAAAGGTTGTAGTTTATGCGTGTTGTACCCCAAAATTTTCCCTCTCATTTGTCAATAATTTCCTCACAAGATCTCTTTGATTCAAGACTGCATTAGGGTTTGGCCAGCTCAAGACACCTCATCATGCACTGGTGACCAAAATTAGGGTTTGAGTTTTCACAAGGATTTTTGTACTATCAATGCGTCATATGAATTTCAAGGATAATTAGAGACCCCCAAGATTACTCATGCCAAGTTTCAAGCCTTGAATCACAATTTTGATCAGTCAATTGGACATTTGACCTAAAAATCAACTATATTGGGAAAAAAGTCAACCATGGCCAATTTATAGTCAAACTTCATAGTTTTTTATCCACATCAACATCTTAGACTCATATGTATCATTTTATCAAGTTTGGACTACAATTCCTCAAGAAATTTGATCAAATCATCAAAAGGGCAAAATGGTCATAATTAGGGTTTTGACTGAGAAAAGGCAATTTCTGATTTTTGACCTAGCAAATGATCAATTGGTCTGAAGTATGATTTTAAGAGTCCAATTGCATCATTTTTACCTAATTACATGGCTCAAAACATTGCTCAAGTCCAATGGATTGACAAATGAATTTTCAGTCAACTGATCAAAAGTCAACTGTATGTTGAAAAGTCAAACTTTGACTTTTTAATCAAAACAAGTGCCAAAGATCATAATTCATCAAAACATGTCAAAATGTGAAACTTTTTCATCAAGAAATCAAGGATTTAAGATTTTGTTTTGAAAAGTTGAAATTTCTTAACTTAGAAATTTTTCTAAGTACAGAAAATTTCTTATTTTTTCTCAACTTTGAGCCAAATTTTCACCATGATGCAAGATGATTCAAAGGAAACTTCCAACATGAAAGTTGTAGATCTCCATGAAATCTACAAATTTGCTTCGCACAATTTCTCCTAAAAATTCTTGGATCTCAAGATATAATTTTGTGAATACATGCTCATGAACTAAAATAACTTAGTAAAATTTTGCCCTAGTTAGGCAGATTTTTGACCTAACTTCATGGCCATTTTTCACATAGTTCCAAAGGTAATTTTCAAAATAAATTCAAATATGAGTTGTAGAGCACATTTCAAGATTTCCAAAATGTCCAAGAACTCCTTGAGATCATTCCTGAGTGGGGAGAATCAAAGAGATGAAGTTGGTGATTTATCACTTTGATTTCAAGCCATTTCATGATGAACAAAAATTCAAATCCAAGCCTAGATTGCATAATCTTTGCTTTGCAGGACTCAAACTTGTTTCTCACTCTATAATTAAATGTTTACACAACTTATAGAGCTTTAATCCAAACACTTGAGTCTTTATCCAAGCTACAATTCCATTTATGGCACAAAGTTGCCATTTCCATTTTGATAAAGCATTACTTTTGCCGTTGTCAACTTCTTAAGCCTCTCAATTGTTTTCTCTGCACACAAGCAAAGTAAAAACCAAAAGCAACTTGTCTAAAGCCTCTACCAACTTAGATTATGCTTGTACAACCCTTAGAGACTTGTCTCCTCACTTTTCTTCAAAAGCAAGTTATAGAGCCAAAAGGCTATAACTCAGAAACCTTGAGTGGAGTTGATCTCTAAACTTTTCCATACATATACACAAGTGTATTGCAACATAGGACACGAATGCTAAGACTCATAAACACTCCCAAACACTCTGCAACTGAAAATCTTCCATAGCTTGACAGTTTTGAACCTTACATAGCAATCTCCAAATCCACTCGTGCGTATTGAGTTCTAACCACCCAAACACTTAATATACCTCATATCTAAGTGATCCAGACCCCTGTTCCCTCACAGTAACTCCTCCTCCACATCCACCATTTTCAAATATCAAGCTTGCAGGTTGACTTGAGTAGGGAGATTCAGGGACTTTCAAGACAGAGTAAGGATTGGAATACACTTAGGGAGGTCTGGGCAAGCTAAACAAATCCTCAGGCCTTCTCAAAACTTGCTCAAACTCCATTCACGATCCCAACTGAAAGAGGTAAAAACTCAAACTTCTATCTCTTCATACAAGCATCATTTGGTCCTGATTTGTGAAAGCAAAATATAGATATCCTTGCCCTAAAGCTAACCATGTTCATAGTTTTCATTTATATTAACTGTGTATTGAGAGTTTTGAATTTGAAATTTCTGCAAAAATTAGGTTTCAAATTAGGGCCAGTAAAATTAGATTTTATCTTTGACTTTTAGTTTACATAAATTATATGGTTGAACTTGTGAGAAGAAACACCATAACTTTCATGTTTGAACTTTCCATTTTTATGGAGAAATGAGAGAGATATAGGTGGTCCGACCATGGCTCAAGGTTTAAGATGAAGTTGCCTTTAGGAGGCTCTTTCTAATATATATTTGTGCTTTTTTTTATATAAACGGATGTACAGCCACCCCAGTGGTAAGGCAGCGCGCGTAAATGCTAGAGGTCACGGGTTCGAGCCTCAGCGCACTTCCTTTTGCAATTTTCTCACATTCTTTCCATTTTTTTGTCCCTTTGCAGCTGGGCCTTTTGCTTCATGGGCCTTTGTTTTTTTCTAACGTTTACCTCCTGCTTACTTTTAACACCCCTAGCCCAACATCATTTTATTTATTTATTTATTTATTTATTTATTTTATTTTCACTTTATTTTCTTAAATATATTTTTCTTAATATTAAAAATCATAAAAATATAAAAAATGATAGATCTATATTTTGGCTTGTTTTATTTTATTTTTCTCACATAAAATATTTTTATTTAGTTATATATTATCTATTTTTATTAAATAAACTTTGTAAATTGAATTATAACTATTTTAATATTAATTTTTTATTTATACCCATTAAATATTTATTTTAATATAAAAGGGACCAAAAATACCTCATAATGCCATATATTATTTTCAAGACAAAAAATACAAAAAAGACAAAAAAAATACTTTTTTTTTTCATAAAGAAACTTATTTTCTTTTAATCAAATAGAATTAGGGTTTATTCAAAAATCTTTTCTAAAATAATTTCTTTTCTTAATTGATTTAAGTTAATCTTGTTTTATTTATTAGGTTTAGGTTAAAACTTTTTCACATAAAAAACCAAACAAATATCTTCTTTGCATTTACATATGTTTGCATATTTAATTTATCTTGTATACTATTCATTCAAATTATTTGTACATATTCAATTTGGTTGTAATAGATTAATTAGATTTATATTATTGCAATCCCCATTCATAAATTGTATACCCCCTCCCATAAGTATTGTAATAGCGTAGTAATTTTAAATTTCGCAATTTATCATTTTTACATAACATGCTAGTAATTAGGGTTTGTACGGAAAGATAAAGAAAATCAAATAGAAAACCCTAATTCAAGACAAAAACAAGCATGAAAATGACACCCTTTGCACACAAAACACCCATAGGGTTATCCCACTTGGTTGCCTTATATAAAAAATGGTCATATTACACATGTAAGGTTTCTTAGCAAAACAAACAAATACAAGATCATAGTCCCTCGATGACGCTATTCAAAGTTGCCTTACAAAATGATCTTAGTCCCTCAAAAAATGCTAAGATACCTTGAAAAATTTCTAATCATGGCTATACGATGACCAACACCCGTCCCGTTTACATCCAAAGATATGGTTGCTTACCAAATCAATGGTAAGACAACAATTTCAAAGGAAAAGAAAATGAACAAGAAAGACATTTGAGTAGGTAGATTGTTTTTAGTTACTTGCTCCATTTCAAAACAAATATCCTTGCTATTTTCAAAACAAACACCTACACATTTCAAAACATCTTACAAAATTGAAAACATTTTCAAAAAGATCAACATCTTTGTATACATTCTTACGAACTATAATCATTACAAAGATTGCCTAAACAATGG
This sequence comes from Vicia faba, assembly GCA_948472305.1. Lineage (NCBI taxonomy): Eukaryota > Viridiplantae > Streptophyta > Magnoliopsida > Fabales > Fabaceae > Vicia > Vicia faba. Next base: position 648,231,609 of record OX451735.1, on the reverse strand, counting down.
CCTCTTTTATGAAATACTTTCAAAAAAACCACACAAAGCACAATTTTAAACAAAAGCAAGTGATCTAGCAAGTAACTAAGAGCCCATGGAAAACCATGGATGAAAAGGGTGCTAATACCTTCCCTTTTCATAATATACCCCCCGAACTCAAGAAACAATCTCAAAGGTCTTTCCTATGCTTTTTCACCTTTCCTTTTGGATAAAAGAAAAGTCGGTGGCGACTCTTACTAATCGCAACATTTGCGATCAAACGTAAAACAATCAAGTCAGTTCTCCCACCGTATCACAATTCGGAAAAGAAAACTCCTACTTCTTTGGCTCAAAGGGGTTGACTAGGGATTATCTTCCTTATAACTCCACTATTTTTGAGATTTGAAACAACGCCTGTACATCGTCAGCAAAGTCTGTCCAAAAGCATACTGTATGAGATTATGGTATTATTTTCTTCATCCTCCCTCTAAAGGCTTATGGCTTGTAATCCAGAGTTGAATATCATACAAAAAGAGGTAAAAGCGTAATTTCAATATAGTGAAAACGAATGGATTAGCTCAAGACAAACACATGCAATGCATTAATGAGAATAAACAAAGTTTAACATATGGGTAAATGTTCAAACAAAGAAATTACAAATGGAAATTCGAATGAACAAAAAAATTTTCGCATAAACTTTGTTACTTCATATGATGTGTCTTTGAGGGGTGACAGAAAAGCTCCAGTTGACCGTCTTGTGTAAATTCCAAGACTTCCCCGTCGACCAGGTCTTGAATTTTGTTCTTCAATGCCCAACAACAGTCGGTGTCGTACCCACGACTGTTGGAATGGTACATGCATCTTTCATCATGTTTGTAGTTGTGAGAAGAAGTATTAGGTTTTTGAGGAGGCTCCCTCAATACAACTAGCTTGGCTTCCAATACATAATGCAATGCTTGAGTCAAGGACATGTTGATCTCGGTAAACTGTCTTTTGTGCGTATCCTGCTTATGCGGGCCACCCTGACGTGGTTGGCGAGGTCGTTGTTGGATTCTTGGTGTAGTAGACATTTTGAAAGGAGTTCTCTCGACCAAACCAACTTCTTGTTTTATCAGAGGCTGATTAGTGACTCGATCCCTTATCTTGACGGTTCGTTTCATTTCATCTTGATGAAGCTTGTTGACGAGGGTTCTTAGCTCTTCTTGTCCCCGAGCTAAATTTTGGATAAGAGCCATCTGCCCCAACATCTGGATTCTCATTGTTTCTATCTCAGCTTGTAACTGCCTCAACTGGCCATCCTTGTCGTTTCCAGGATTCTTCTCAGTCATGATGTCAATGAGGAGTGCTTTCACTTCTTCTTGCCCCTTGGATAGATTCAGGAACAAATCTTGAAGCTGATCATTTTGGGTCTGAAGATCTTGGACAGTTTATTTGAGATCCATTTTCACTCTAATAAATAGTAAGCGGATGAGAAAACCTATATGGGGAAAACCTGTCATGATATGATGCATGATATGTGGATGCAATGTTTTTAAGGACCTCGTGGGGTAAACACAAAAAAATGTTAGAAAGTTGGATTTTGATCATAGCTTTGATTGAAGGACTTCGTATCGTTGAATGTCCTCCTACGAGAATTAATCTCACCATATCGAGTGGGTCATAGTCCTTATCATACTTTGGTCTTTGACGGTGTTTGGTTAGAGGAAAATAAATCCTCTGGCCCCTTGATAGATGTCTGGTTCAATATAACCCTGCATGAAAAACCCTTGAGGTCCTTGAAATGGTTATTAAAAATGCTTATGGCATGATGTCATGATGTTATATGCAAATAAACATATACACACAAGGCAAACAAGTCCTTAGGTTTAGGCTTGCATGGAGTCTCATAGGTAAGTACTCTCTTGAAGTTTAGTTGGCTCAACCTGTCCTAGAAATAGTAATCGGGTTCTAAAGGAGCTCAATATCACTAGTTTGTCTTCTCGGGCATTATTTCAGCACAAGCCTCTTTAATGGAGACCTAAATATCCCCAAAAAACCAAACCTCAATGAGTGTAGTATCGAGTATCTACCAACTTCGGACTGTATCAAAGCCGATCATCTCACTACGTCCTAATGGCCAAGTTGGTCAAGTAAAAGTTCTAAAGTCAGTTACTGCTTCACGACATCACTCAGCGGCCCCGTATTCTCCTTGACTACTAAAGGGCTACCAGTACCCACATATATGTCACACTAATGTAGCTATTTCTTAGACCATGTCGGTATACCCCGCACAGTTTTCTCAATGTATTGCTACTTACCTATAAGGTATCCTAAATCTGGGTAGAGGATTTAAGCCCAAACAAAGAACCAAAATGTAAAGCAAACAAATCAAAGAATGAAAGCAAGTAAATGTGATCTAGCCCTAAGGTAACCCCACTTTTAAAATTTCCCCCAGCAGAGTTGCCAGTTCTGTGATACGGTGGGAGAACTGACTTGGTTGTTTTGCGTTTTATCGCAAATGTTGCGGTTACAAAGAGTCACCATTGACTTTTCTTTTATCCAAAAGGAAACGCGAAAAAGCACAGGAAAGACCTTTGAGATTGTTTCTTGAGTTCGGGGGGTAGATTATGAAAAGGGAAGATATTAGCACCCTTTTAATCCATGGTTTTCCAAGGGCTCTTAGTTACTTGCTAGATCACTTGCTATTGTTTGAAAATGTGCTTTGTGTGGTTTTTGAAAGTATTTTGTAAAGATGCCATCGTTTAGGCAAACTTTGTAATGATTCTCGTTCGTAAGAATGTATTCAAAGTGTTGATCTTTTGAAAATGTTTTCAAGTTTGTAAGATGTTTGAAAGTGTAGGTGTTTATTTTTTTTGAAAATAGAAAGGATATTTTTGTTTTGAAGTTGAGCAAGTAACTAGGAACGTTCTACCTACTCAAAAGTCTTTCATGTTCATTTCCTTTTTCCTTTGACATTGTTATCTTACCATTGATTTGGTAAGTAACCCTATCTTTGGATGTAAAAGGGACGGGCGTGGGTCATCGTATAACCATGATTAGCAATATTGTAAGATATATTAGCATTTTCTTTAGGGACTAAGATCATTTTGAAAGGCAACATTGATAGCGTCATCGAGGGACTATGATCTTGTATTTTTGTTTGCTTTTGCTAAGACATCTCACATGCATAACATGGCCATTTTTGTAAGGCAACAAAGTGGAATCACCCTAAGGATGCAAGTGTGAAAGTGCATTTATTTACATGCATTTTTTTGTATTGAATTAGGGTTGTCTACTTGTTGATTTTTATCTTCCCATACAAACCCTAATTTACTAGCATTGATATGAAAGCGAAAAATTGCGGAAAAGTAAATTTACTACGCTATTACATCACTTAGGGATGGGGGATATAAATTTGCAAATGGGGATGACAAGTAAAGTAAACCATAATTACTATTACAAGGCTTTGACAATTATATAATTTATAATGAAAAGATAGTAAAATATTCAAGAAGATGTAAAGTGAGAGAAATTATTTTCTAGGGTTTTTTTATAGAAAAGGTTATGTAATCAATTTCATTGAAGAAAAACCTAAGTCTAAGTAAATAAAAAAATTAATTGTTTAGAAAAATGTTTTTGAGGTTTCATTTGAAAACAAAGGTTTTATAATGTTGGGTCATTTCCAAGCAATGCAATATGTCTAAAATAAGCTCAAAAATCTCCAAAATCAAGAAATTTGGTGCCCGAGCTGACACGGGCCGTGTCAGGACCTTTACATGACTTTTTTTTCATTTTTTTGGTTCCAGCCAACCTGACACGGCCGTGTCACATGACATGGGTGCTCGTGTCAGTCCCTGTTCATCTTTTTATGCTCATGTACGCACCAGTAACATTGACACGGGCCGCGTCGTTTGACACGGGCACCCATGTCAGCCTCTATCCCTGCATATTATCATGTTTTTTCAACCCAAATAAGATGACACGGGCCGTGTCGTGTGACACGGGCACCCGTGTCAGCCTCTGGTCTGGCTTTTTGTTAGTTTTTTTCTCTTTGATCTATCTTGTTATATCTTTTGAGTGCAAAAGTAAATGATGTATGAACAATTATATCGCAGTTTGAGAAAGTTTACATCTCGAAGCGGAAGATTTAGAACACGTATGGATGTTTCCGAGTGTAAAGTGGTGATTGATCAAGCTCATCTGAACCTTCTTAAAGTAACTTCAACCTTCCTTTTGTACTGAAAATGGTTGAACCGCTCCAACCAAGTCAAGTTGCAATGTATGTTTTTTTAGTTTAGAAGATGGTGGTAATGATGTTATAGAAGTTATTCTTATGTTTGAACAACTTCTATATGGTGTATATAAAGTGTTTGGATGGTTTGTTTGGAGAAAACTTGCAAGGTATGAGATTCAAAGATTTGGACTTCAAAGCTCAAAAATGGAGGTTTTGTGTACAAATCTGGTTTTTGACAACAAAAATGATTTTGAGTGTTAGTTTCCCCTCCTATTTTTCTGGCCTTTCTCTCTATTTTTTCTAACCTCCTACTCTTGCAAATGCTTCTTCTATTTATAGGCAAGGGGTTTGTGCATATGAGCTGATTAGGTTTGCAAGACAGCATGTTATGGTTTGGTTGAATTACAAAGATCAAACTATGTCAAGTACTCCATAGTCCCAAGATGAAGTACCAAAGTTGCTGGTATAGAGGAGCTACTTCCCATGATTTATGGTGGAGTATAATCAGCAACAAGCAAGGTATGGGCTTAAGATAAACCTTATACTAAAAGGCTTGCTTTTCAAGAGTAGTAATGGTCCCTTTATGCCATAAATGGAAAGATCTTTTGGGTAATGGCTCAAACACTTGGATAATAGCTCAAGCTCTTGTGTAAACATTAAATTATGTAAAGATTTGCAAGCAAGAAGGTATGCAACATAAAATTATGCAGCATAGCATAAGGGTTATGTTATATGTTCTTCAATAGAATGACTTGCAATTCAAGGATGGATGCCCAACTTCAAGCCCTTGAATCTCCTATCTCAAGTATGATAAATTCATGCTCTTGAATGTTTTGGAAAGCTTGAAACACCCTCTATAAATTTCATGTTGGCCATTTTGAAAAAATCATCTCGTAACTATGAGAAAAAATGCCAAGAAGTTGGGATAAAATCCTAACGAAAACTGCTGAAAATTTCTCTAAGTGTTTATTCAAAAATGCCACGACTTCATGAATTTATAACTCAAAATCCAAGCATTTCTAGGAAAAGTTTTTCCCTATAATTTTTTAGATCTCATTGAGATCTACAACTTTCATGTTGGAAGTTTCCCTTGAATCATCTTGTATCATGTTAGAAATTTGGCATAAAGTTGTGAAAAAACATGAATTTTCCAACACTTAGAAAAAATTCTAAGTTTGAAATTTTGACTTTTCAAAGATGAAATTTGACTTTTTGATTTCTTGATGAACAAGTTTCATATTCTTGAATTTCTTGATGAAATTTGATCTTTGGAATGTAATGTTGACCAAAAAGTCAAAGTTTGACTTTCCAGTATGCAATTGACCATTTTGCCCTTGGGCCAATTCCAAACCTAAATTGATGTATCACTGCTGCAAACTTGACGTCATAGAAGATCTTATGAGAGAATCTTTGAGAATTGAGAGGGTAAATTTTGGGGTACAACAGGTTGTAATAATTATTTAGATTTAATTTTCTTGCAAAAAATCCCTATTTGTAAATTTGTATACCCCATCCCCTAATGATGTAATAGCTTAGTATTTTTATTTTCTGCAATTTAATGCTTTATATACAAATGCTAGTAATTAGGGTTTGTATGGGAAGATAAAATCAATGCTTAGAAAACCCTAATCAAGACAAATCAAGCATGTAAACCAATACACTTGCACACTTACACCCTTAGGGTAAACCCACTTTATTGCCTTGCAAAAATGGCCATATTATGCATGTGAGGTATCTTAGCAAAAACAAATCAAAGTACAAGATCATAGTTCCTCGATGACGTTATCAAAGTTGTATTTCAAAAATGATCTTAGTCACTTAAAGAAAATGCTAAGATATCTTACAACATTGCTAATCATGGCTATACGATGATCCTTGCCCGTCCCTTTTACATCCAAAGATAGGGTTACTTACCAAATCAATGGTAAGATAACAATGTCAGAGGAAAGAGGAAATAAACATTAAAGACTTTTGAGTAGGTAGATTGTTCCTAGTTTCTTGCTCATTTTCAAACCAAAACATCATTGCTATTTTCAAAAACAATCACTTTCAAAAACATCTTTCAAACTTGAAAACATTTTCAAAAGATCAACACTTTGTATACATTCTTACAAACGAGAATCATTACAAAGTTTACCTAAACAATGACGCATTTTCAAAATACTTTTAAAAAAAACAACACTAAGCACATTTCAAACAAAAGAAAGTGATCTAGCAAGTAACTAAGAGCCTATAGATAAATATGGATGAAAAGGGTGTTAATACCTTCGCTTTTCATAATCTACCCCCCGAACTCAAGAAAACATCTCAAAGGCCTTTCCTGTTCTTTTCAGCCTTTCCTTTTGGATAAAAGAAAAGTCGGTGGCGACTCTTGCTAAACTGCAACATTTGTGATCAAACGCAAAACAACCAAATCAGTTCTCTCACCGCGTTACACTATGAAACATCATACCCAAAAAGTTCAAAAAAACTTATTTGTTTCCCTCCCAAATCTCAGCCAAACTTCATCTACAAATAAATTGTTTTTACAACAAACAAAAGGGGGGCTTTTAGAGAGAGAATAAAGTTTTGAAAAAAAATCTAACCGAACTTTTCTTATTCTCATCTTCAGTCCTATCTTCATTCACAAAAACAAAACCTCAACCCATTATTCCACCTTGCAAGCTCTCCCATAAACCAGCCATCCAAATACTTCATATGACATAGAGATTGTTCAAACACAAGAACAGTTTCTATAGTGCCATTATCATTACCTTTCAAACACAAACAAAATAAAGTATTGTATAACTTGACTGGTTTGGAGTTGGTTTATCAGCTTTCAATACAAATGAAGAATTGGAGCAGCTTCCTGGAGGTTCACTGAAGCCATCACAACATCTTGAAAGAGGTTCAGACTCAAAACAAATTGTAGTCTCAAGGTAAGTCTTCTGGACTTTGAACCTTTTGTTTCAATCATAATTAGTGATTCATTTTTTAGGATAAAATGTAGTAATCATTGCCTTTTGAAGTTAACCATTTACTTGATTTTCATTTTTGTCAATATTACGTTGAAAACTAACCTGTACACACAATAGAACAATGTTTAAGGCAAAAAATGCAGCATGAATCGATACATACTCACATGAGTCGACTCATATCAGTGTCAGAATAGGGTATGAGTTGACACAAGGCCTTATGCGTCCATACATACTGCTATCCAGACCCAAAACAGAAAGACAAAAGGTGTATGAGTCGACACAAAACACGGATGTGTCGACACAAACAAAAAATGAGTAGACACATACCATTATATATCGAATCATACTGAGTTGATTTTGGTTTTACAGGAACAAGAAAGGTTATGTGTCGATGCAAAGATGCATATGTCGACACATAATGGTTAAAAATATATATTTTTCCTTTCTTTTACACTGTTTTTATATTTTCTACATATTTTCTTCATTGTTATTCAATATGGTTGTAATAATTAAGCTTATTTCATCCCCATTTGTAAATTGTACCCCCACCCCCCAAGTGATGTAATAGCTTAGGATTATATTTCTCGCAATTTATCGCTTTAATATAATTATTAGTAATTAGGGTGTGTATGGTGAGATAAAATAAACCGTTAGAAAACCCTAATCTCAAAGAGAAAAATGCATTTAATCGAAACACAATTCACACATGTGCACCTTTAAGGTAATCCCACTTGTTGCCTACGAATAAATAGTCATGTCCCTCGAATATGGGACGCTTAGCAAAGACCCTCGATAAAAAGATAGTAGTCCCTCGATGACCCTTCGACGTTGCTTTCGGTAAAACGGTCTTAGTCCCTATGAAAATTGCTAAAGCATCTCATAAGTTGCCTTTTATAACTATACGATAACCCACGCCCGTCCCTTCACATCCCAAAATAGGGCTTCTTATCAATCAATGGTAAGATAACAACATCTAATGGAGGAGGAAAAAAACAAAGACCTTTTGTGTAGGTATAACGCTTGTAGTTGCTTGCTCACAAACTAAAACCATCTCCACACTCACATTTTCAAAACATTTTCAAAACAAACATCTCTTTGAATTATTTTCAAAACCAACACTTTGTATACATTCTTATAGAGACGAGAGTCATTACAAAGTTTACCGAAACAAAGGTGTTTTCAAAATATTTTCAAACTTACACCAATCACAAACACATTTCAAACAAAGCATTTTCAAAGTGATCAAGCAACTAAGAGCCCGTAGATAACCTCAGATGAAAAGGGTGCTAACACATTCCCTTTTCATAACCTACCCCCCGAACTCAAGAAAAACATCTCAAAAGGTCTTTCCTGTTCTTTTCACCCTTTCCTTTATTGGATTAAAGAAAAGTCAATGGCGAATCTTGCTATCTGCAACAATTTGCGATAAAACGCAAAACAACCAAGCCAGTTCTCTCACCGTATTACAGAACTGGCGACTCTGTTGGGGATATCTTAAAAGTGGGGTTACCTTAGAGATATATCACATTTAATTTCTTTTATTGTTTGATTTGTTTGCTTTACATTTATGGGTCCTTGTTTGGGTTTGTATTAATCCTCTACCCGGATCTGGGAACAACATTTGGTAAATAGAAAAAATTATGGAGAGTGTACGGTGTAGACCGATATGGTTGAGACAATAACTATGTTAGTGTGACACATTTGTGGGTACGGGTATCCCTTATGGCGAATTAAGGAGAATAGGGGGTTGCTGTGTGGTGTCATGAAGCACTAATGAACCTTAGAACCTTTAATTGAACAACTTGACCATTAGAAAGTAATGAGATAACCGACTTTAGTGCAGTCTGAAGTTGGTTGATACTAGATACTACACTTATTGAGATCTGACTTTTGGGATATTTCGGTCACCAATAAAGAGGCTTGCGCTGAAACAATGACCAAGGATGAAAGATCAATGATATTGAGGTCCCCTAGAACCCGATCGCTTTCTAGGACAGGTTGAACCAACTAAACTTTAAGAGGGTACTTACCAATGAAATATCATGCAAGCCTAAACCTAAGACTTGTTTGCTTGGCTTGTGTATGTTTGCTTGTACATAACATCATGACATCATACCATTGCATTTGCACTAACCATTTCAAGGACTTTAGGATTTATCTTTGTGCTGTTTTATAGGACATGGCTTCCGCATAAAGAAATACCATCCAAATCAACCTTGTGAGAGTGCCTCCTCAACTTAAGGAATTAGCATCAAGGGTTCCTAACAATTCTCCGTTCACCAAGAAGTACGGTCGTCTCATCAAATTGGTTACCACAAACTTTAAAGAGGATACGGTACATGTGCTTTTTAATTCTTTGATCCTAAACACATTGCTTTACATTTCCTTATTACCAACTAGTTCATACCATGGAAGAATTTTTTCAACTCTTAGGGGAGTCTATTCTTGATCAATTACCCTTCACCGGTATTGAGAGAGAACCAAGACCTGAGGAGATTGCTCGAGATCTACATTTTCAAAGATCTAACATTGTGGCCAATTGCGAAACAAGAAGTGGTGTCAAAGGGTTTCTAACCAAGTTTTTGTTTGAGAAGGCTCAATATTTTTGGGATGCTTTGGATTTACAAGCCTTTGAAGAAGTGTTGGATCTTCTCATCTATGGGATGGTACTATTTCCCAACCCGGACCAACTCATAGATGTGAATGCAATCAAGGTTTTTCTATCTCGCAATTCGGTGCCTACCTTACTCGGGGATATCTTGCATTCTCTTCACGCTCGCACCGTGAAGAAAAGGGGAATTCTTATATGTTGCACTCCTCTGTTGGCTAGATGGTTTATTTCACACCTTCCTCGGCCTGTTTTGAAGAATGAGCAAGGCATGAGATGGTCTAATAGGTTGATGTCACTCACGCATTCAGATATCCTTTGGTGTTCTTTATCTTTTGAAGACGTTATCATCATCGATTGATGTGGGGAATTTCCTAATGTCCCTCTCCTTATCATTAGGGGAGGAATCACCTATAATCCTTGTTTGGCTTTGCGACAGTTTGGGTACGCTAGGAGGGATGGTCCTCATGATGCACTTGTCCAAGGAGTTGCATTTGACTACGAGAATGTTTCCAAGGTTATCGTCAGATATTCATACGAGCTTGGGGCATGGTGAAAAAAGTTGATAGCAAAACCTTGGGGCATAAGAACTCCATTCCTTTGGAACCTTATCTCAAGTGGGTGCGAGCTCGCGCTCAAAAGTTTATAATGCCTTATGAGGCCATTTTACCTATCGTCATGGAGCCTATTGCCAAGGGAGATGTTCCTTACACTATTCTCCATCCTGACATGCCGACTACTCTCAAGGAGTTGAAAAGATCTTGGATTCAACTCAAAGGGGAGCGAGACACCTTTAAAACCCAATTCTATGCAAGCGAGAAAAGGTTTTGGAGCTCACGAGACAAATTCATGAAGAGAGGAGTTTGAATGCCTACATTGCACCAAAAAGGACGCACTCATGGGAAGCTTGAGTCCTTTTTGTTTTTAGGAGTATATTTTGTATTATCTTTGGACATCGTTTAATCTTGGTGGCCATTGACTACTTCACAAAGTTGGTTTAGGCGGCTTCTTTCGCTTCCGTTACCAAGAATGTTGTCGCCCGGTTCATCAAACAGAATCTCATCTATCGGTACGGTATCCCAAAGAGGATCATCACAGAAAATGGTACGAATCTCAATAATACTATGATCACCGCACTGTGCGCACAATTCAAGATCCAACACCATAATTCTTCCCCTTAACGGCCAAAGATGAATGGCGTTGTTGAAGCCGCAAACAAAAACATCAAAAATATCATACAAAAATGACAGTAACCTACAAGGACTGGCATAAGATGCTGCCATTCGCTCTCCACGGTTACCGTACCATGACACGCACATCAACTGGGGCAACACCTTACTCTCTGGTATACGGCATGGAAGTTGTCTTGCCTATTGAGGTCCAGATCCCTTCTCTGAGGATCATGAAGGGTGCAGGGCTGAATGAAGAGGATTGGATCCAGACTTGACTTCACCAGTTGAACCTAATTGATGAGAAAAGGCTTACTACTGTCTGTCATGGTCAAATGTATCACAAATGGATTATCAAGGCTTTCAACAAAAAAATCAGACGCCAAGTGTATCAAGTCAGGGATCTGGTGATCAAGCGCATCATACTGCCGCAGGGTGACCCCAGGCCCAAATAGACTCCTACATATGAAGGATCATTTGTTATCAAAAGTATATTCTCAGGTGGATCAATAATCTTAACCTCTATGGATGGCGACGATTTGTCGCACCCTGTAAACCCGGACATTGCCAAAAGATACTACGCATAAGAGACCCGCTAGGTTGACACACCTAGGCAAAACAAGGGCATCTCGGTGAACCAAAAAGGTTTAGAAAAAATTAGGGATAAAACAAAAAAATCTGTACACCCGACAAGTTGAAAACCCGAAAGGGCGACTTGGTCAAAAAATGGTATCCCGGTGGACTGAAAACCCGAAAGGGCGGTCCAGGAAAAAGTTAGGGAATTAAAGCGTATAACTATGTCCTGTTGGATCACCTTACAGACAACCTTTGGCTTCGACTAACAAACTCAACGGGTCTAATCAGTCCAATCAACTTCGGACAAGGCAGCAAGTGGGCAAGACGCTCAGAGACACGAAAGCTATAGCATAATGGGGACCCCATGGGATTATTGCACATAGCGACCTTTTCTTTGTATCAAATTTCCATTTTTACGATGACATTCTCTTACTAGAATGATCGTCTCATTGTAAAAAAATACTTATTCAAAGTTAATACAAAGATATCCCTTTGAAAGTGCAAAGTTATCTGTTTTTTTTTCTTTATTTCTGTGTTTTGTTTACAAAAACGTCCAATGATTTATTTTTGAACATATGCATTTGAACGTAACTATTGTTTACAAATGAACAAAAAGGAACAGAAAATAGAAAGACAATCACTAATGGCTTTAAGAAATAGGATAATATCTTTAGACCATAAAATCCTCCAAAGTGTGCAGCTTAATGATATCAAGTTCTCTCACATTCCCGGCAGAACAAAACTTCCAGTTTATCACTCCCTAGTAAAAGTCGCCCAATTTCTCAAGATTCCCCAACAGGATTGCACAAGCAATACACGGTGTTTCCCTTACGATAGAGTTTATGTCTCGAACAAATAGAAGCTCATCAACTCATCAACACTTTAAAACATGAAGACTTACACTCCACATCCCCAACAACAGTCAGAGATTTATTTTCTCTAATCCAACAGTATTACAGCAGCAAAGCTTACGTACCCATACATTGCATCCATGCGTCATAAACCTCTATGACACAAATGCATACAACATAATTTCATTCATTCGTTAGAACATCATTGTACAATGCATTTCATACATCATGATATTGCATACAACTAATCTTTCATCTCTTCTAGAAAGATCAGACAGCAGATGGATATCATCAACAATTTGCAAAAGGTCTGAGATTGATACCTGAAACAAGCCAGGACAATTATGTACACGACCAGCTGAAGCAATCCTACACGGCTTTCTTGTCATACACTCTTTCAGATAAAGTTCAAATACGCTCTAGATACGGATGCCATTCTAATACTTATTCAGATTCAGCTTTCAGATACAGTTCAAATACGCTCCAGATATGAATGCTATTATGATACTCATTCCGATTCAAATTTCAGATACAGTTCAGATACACTCCAGATACGGATGCCATTCTGATACTCATTCAGATTCAACTTTCAGATACAGTTCAGATACGCCCCAGATACAGATGCCATTCTGATACTCATTCAGATTCAGCTTTCAGATACAGTTCAGATACGCCCCAGATACAGATGCCATTCTGATACTCATTCAGATTCAGCTTTCTGATACAATTCAAATACGCTCCAGATACGGATGCCATTCTGATACTCATTTAGATTCAACTTTCAGATACAGTTCAGATACGCTCCAGATACAAATGCCATTGTGATACTCATTCAGATTCAGCTTTCAGATACAGTTCAGATATGCTCCAGAAACGGACGCCATTCTGATACTCATTGAGATTCAGCTTTCAGATACAGTTCAGATACACTCCAGATATGGACGCCATTCTGATACTCATTCAGATTCAGCTTTCAGATACGCTCCAGATACGGATCCCATTTTGATACTCATTCAGTTTCAGCTTTCAGATACAGTTCATATACGCTCAAGATACTGACGCCATTCTGATACTCATTCAGTTTCATCTTTCAAATATGAGTCAAATACAATCCATTTATGGATATTATTCTGGTACTCAACCCAACACATCCACTATTTCAGTATAAATCAACCAGAGATTTATTCTGACACTTCTTCTATTCCCGCCAACAATAATTTTGATGGAATCTGTAAGCCCATCTCCAACAACTTTACATCACCTCTCCAAATGGTATCTTTAAGCCCATTCCCTACACCATCAACCATCACATCCTCGAGTGCAAATTTCTTGGCACTCTAGTGTCCAATCATCTTTCACCTTCAAGTCATGAATGAAAGATCCGCCAATCTAAATCTTCAGGTTTAAGAGGATTGAACAGGGGCAGTTGTTGTACCCCAAAATTTTCCCTCTCTTTTATCAAATATTTTCTCACAAGGTCTCCTTGGGTTCAAGACTGCATAAGGATTGATCAGCTCAAGACACCTCCTTAAGCACTGATGACTGAAATTAGGGTTTGAGATTGCACAAGGATAATTGAACTTTCAATACCTCATATGACTTTCATGGACCATTATTTACCCCCAAGATTACTCATGTCGAGTTTCAAACCTTGCATCACATTTTTGTTCAGTCAATTGAGTAGTTGAATTAAAAATCAGCTGTATTGGAGGAAAAGTCAAATGTGGCCAATTTACAGTCAAACTTCATAATTTTTTATACACATAAACATTATAAACTCATATGTATCATTTTATCAAGTTTGGACCATAATTCCTCAAGAAATTTGATCAAATCATCAAAAGGGCAAAATGGTCAAAATTAGGGTTTTGATTGAGAAATGACAATTTCTGATTTTTGACCTAGCAATTGGTTAATTGGTTTGAAGCATGATCTCAAGAGTTCAATTGCACCATTTTGACTTAATGGCATGACTTAAAACATTGCTCAAGATCAATTGGATTGATAGTGGATTTTCAGTCAACTGATCAAAAGTCAACTGTACACTGAAAAGTCAAACTTTGACTTTTTGGTCAAAATCAAGTGTCAAAGATCACAATTCATCAAAAAATGTCAAAATATGAAACTTGTTCATCAAGAAATCAAAAAGTCAAGATTTCATTTTGAAAAGTCAAAGTTTCCAAACTTAGAATTGTTTCTAAGTGTTGAAAACTTCATGTTTTTTCACAACTTTGAGCCAATTTTTCACCATGATGTAAGATGATTCAAAAAAAACTTTCAACATGAAAGTTGTAGATCTCCATGAGATCTACAACATTTCTTTACACAACTTCTCCTAAAAATTCTTGGATCTCAAGTTATTAATCCATGAAGTCATGGTCATGAAACTAAACACTTAGTGAAATTTTGAACATTTTTGGTCAGGATTTTGACCTAACTTCAGACCTAAGTTTCACCTAGTTCCATTTGCATTTTGAAAAAGTGATTCAAAGAGGGGTTTTAGAGCATACTAAAAGCTTTACAAAATATCTAAGAACTCCTTGATATCATTTGTGAGCAAGGAGAATCGAAGGTCAGAAGTTGGGGTTTCAAGTTGTTTTACAAGGCAGAATTTTGTGATGAACAAAATTCAAATCTCAAACCTATGTTGGATAATATTTGCTTTTCAGGCCTCAAACTTGTTAGGAACTCCATAGTTAAATTCTTGAACTACTGTTAGAGGCCTCAACTCAAGCATTCAATGCAATGTCATGCTTTATATCCATTTTAGGAAGAAAGTGCACAATGCCATTTTGAAAAAGTAGCTTTATGCACAAAACTTGTTCTTGAGCCTTGCAATTGATTTCTTCTGATCATACACGTCCTATAACTCAAGAGAAGTTTGTATCAAGCCTTACAATCACTCAGCCCATGCTTGTACTTCATCTTGGAACCATGCTCCCACTTTTCTTCAAAATCAAGTAACATAGCATTCAACCTATATTTTGTACTTTTGACCCTCTCAAGCAGAAAAACCTTCTCATTACTTATACACAAGTCATTTGCAAGAAAACACATGCATGCTAAAGCCCTGAAACTCTCTAAAACACAGAATCACCAAAAACACCTCAAAACATGCCATTTGTGAGTATTGAATCCAATCTCCAAATTTGCTCGTGCGTTTCTTGGCCTCTTACTTTCAAAAGCTTCTAAATAACATACACAAACAATTCCAACACCTGCAACACAACTATAACACCTCCATCATCATCCACCATTTTTAAAAACAACACCTTGCACCTTTACTTCTCTAGAACTCCTCAGGCCCTTTCAGCTCAAGCTAAGCATCATATTAGCTTCTTGGGAACTTGAGGAAGCTAATCCAATCATTGAAACTCATTAAAAGTTGCTCAAACTCAAAACACGATAACCTCTTGCAAGGTGAGTTTTCTGACTTTTGAACTTTTCATACAAACATCATTAATGGTTTATTTGTGAATAAGAAATGTAGATATCATTGTCCTGAAGCTAACCATGTCCTTAGATTTCATTATTATTGCTTGAATAGTTAGAATTTTGAATCTGAACATCCTGGAAAAGTTAGGTTAGAATTTGGTACCATTCAAAATTCATGCTCATCTTTGATTTATAGTTTTAATAATTTATATTTCTGGAATCGTTGTGAAATTTGGAACAAGTTTGATGTTTACATTTTTGCAAATGGATGAGAAATGAACAAGATGCAGGTGGTCTGGCTGGAGGTTGAAGATAAAGTGTACTCATGACTCATCTTAAAATATATATTTATGGTTTGTCATAAGTTAATGGATGTATCACCACCCCAGTGGTTAAAGCGCGCTCCTGTCACCCTTAGGTCCTGGGTTCAAGCCCCAGCGTGACCTTTTGCACCTTTTTCACATTTTTTTTATTACTGAAACAGGCGCTTGGGCCTTCCTCCATTGGGCTTGGGATTTTTGCTACACTTGCACACTCCTGACTATTTTTTAACCTTCCCTGACTTTCTTTATATTTTATTTTATTTTTATTTTATTTTCTTTTTATTTTCATATTTTATTATTCTTATTATTATTAGTATTATTATTAATATTATTATTTTTATTACTTAATAAAAACATAATTTTTTTTTATATTTTATCATTTATATTTATTTAGTTTATTTTTCTTTGCAAGAATAAAATAACAAAAACATTTTATTTAATTAATTTCTTTTTTAATACCTAGATAATGTAATTTTATTTATTATTATATTATTTTGTAAATTAAAATCAATTTAGAATTTAAGTTTTTATGTATTTATTTAATTATTTTTATTAAATTCACCAAAATCCTAAAAAACTTGTTTTCTTTAAATTAATATTAATTTTCTTTTTTTAGTTAATTATTTTATTTTAATTAATTAGGTCAAAAAACCCTTTTTTTTATAAAAAACCAAACAAAAACCATATTTCTTTTTTACATTTACATTCTTGTATTTTATTTGTCCATTTTGTACATTTATTCAAATTCAATATGGTTGTAATAATTATTTAGATTTAATTTCTTGCAATATTCCCCATTTGTAATTTGTATACCCCCTCCCTTAAATGATGTAATAGCGTAGTAATTTTAATTTCCGTAATTTATCGCTTTATATACAAATGGTAGTAATTAGGGTTTTGTATGGAAAGACTAAAACCAACAAATAGCAAACCCTAATCAAAGACAAATCAAGCATGTAAATCAATACACTTGCACATAAACACCCCTAGGGTAAATCCACTTTGTTGCCTTACAAAAGTAGCCATATTATGCATGTGAGGTATCTTAACAAAAACAAGAAAAATACAAGATCATAGTCCCTCGATGAGATTATCTATGTTACCTTTCAAAATGATCTTAGTCCCTAAAGGAAAATGCTAAGATATCTTGCAACATTGCTAACCATGGTTATACGATGACCTACGCCCGCCCCTTTTACATCCAAAGATAGAGTTACTTACCAAATCGATGGTAAGATAACAATGTCAAAGGAAAGAGGAAATAAACATGAATGACTTTTGAGTAGGTTGAATGTTCCTAGTTACTTGCTCAGTTTCAAAACCAAAACATCCTTGCTATTTTCAAAACAAACACCAACACTTTCAAAACATCTTTCAAACCTTGAAAACATTTTCAAAAAATTAAACACTTTGTATACATTCTTACGAACGAGAATCATTACAAAGTTTGCCCAAACAAAGGCATCTTTATAAAATACTTCCAAAAAACCACACAAAGCACATTTTCAAACAAAAGCAAGTGTTCTAGCAAGTAACTAAGAGCCCATGGAAAACCATGGATGAAAAGGGTGCTAATACCTTCCCTTTTCATAATCTACCCCCCGAACTCAAGAAAACATCTCAAAGGTCTTTCCCATGCTTTTTCACCTTTCCTTTTGGATAAAATAAAATTTGGTGGCTACTCTTTCTAACCACAACATTTGCGATCAAACGCAAAACAACCAAGTCAGTTCTCCCACCGTATCACAGAACTGGCGACTCTACTGGAGAAATTTATAAAAGTGGGGTTAACTTAGGGCTAGATCACATTTATTTGCTTTCTTTGTTTGACTTGCATGCTTTACATTATGGTTCCTTGTTTGGGTTTGTTTTAATCCTACACCCGGATTTGGGGCACCTTTCTTAGGTAAGTAGAAATAAACTGTGAGGGAACTATGCGGGGTATACCGACACAGTTGAAACAGTAGCTACGTTTATGCAATACTTTGTTGTGTACCGGTAGCCCTTGAGTAATCAAGGAGAATACGGGGCCGCTGCGTGATATCATAAAACATCAACTGACTTTAGCACCTTAATTGACCAACTTGGCTTTTAGGACGTAGTGAGATAGTTGTCTTTGGTGTAAACCCAAAGTCATTTGATACTCGATACTACACTCATTGAGGTTTGACCCTTGAATTTTGTTTGGTGGAAAGTCAATTGTCTATTGGAACGAGAATTGGGGGAAAGACCGGTGATATTGAGATCCCTTAGAACTCGATTACTATATTTAGGACAAGTTGAACCAATCCAACTTCAAAAGGGTATCACATTAAAATCCATGCAAGCCTTAAACCTATGGTCTCTATGTGATTTGCTTGTGCTTGCTATATCTACTATATCTGAGCATAGTCATGATATCATAACATAGCATGTCATACTAACCATTTCAATGATTCTTAGGATTTATTTTTGTCTTGTTTTGTAGGACATGGCTCTCACCGGCAGATTCACTATCCAAATCAGTCTGGTAAAAGTACCTCCTCAGCTTAAGGATTCGGCATCAAGGGTTCCCGAAAGCTCTCCATTCACAGAAATATATGGTAGGCTTCTCAACTTGGTCACTTCAAACCCTGATGAGGAAATGTTAAAATTGCTCTTTCAGTTCTTTGACCCACTCCATCACTGCTTCACTTTCCCGGATTATTAGTTAGTGCCTACTATGGAGGAGTTTTCTCTGATGTTGGGGGTGCCTATCCTTAATGAGGTACCTTTCAATGGTATGGAAAGAGACCCTAAACTTGAAGATATTTCCAAAGCTTTATCCTTACAACGGTCTAACGTAGTAGCAAATTGGGAAACCAGGAGAGGTGTCAATGGTTTTTTGGCTAAGTTCTTACTTGAGAAAGCTCACCATTTCTGGGATACCTCGGACTTACAAGCTTTTGAATAGGTGTTAGCCCTTCTCATCTATGGTTTGGTACTGTTTCCTAATTCGGACCAGCTCATAGACGTGAATGCGATTAATATTTTCATATCACGTAATCCAGTACCTACTCTGCTTGGAGATATCCTACATTCGTTGCATACTCACACTATAAAAAGGAGAGGAACCCTTCTGTGTTGCACACCTCTTTTGGCTAGGTGGTTTATTTTTCACCTACCCCGATCCGTCTCGAATAATGAACAACGTTTGAGATGGTCTCAAAGGCTGATGACTCTTACACATTCAGGCATTCATTGGTGTCCCCGGTCCTCGAAGAATGATACCATTATCGATCGTTGTGCTGAATTTCCTAATGTCCCTCTCTTAGGAATTAGGGTAGGAATCACTTACAATCCTTGTTTGGCACTACGACAGTATGGATACGTAAGAAGGGATGGTCCTCATGATTCACTTATTCAAGGAATCGTCTTCGACTACGAGAATGATGCTCAGGATTACCACAAAAGGTTCATGAGAGCTTAGGGCATGATACATAGAGTTAATAGCAAGACATTGGGGCACAAGAATTCCATCCTTCTTGAGCCTTATCTTAAACGGGTACAAGCTCGTTCTCAAAGTCTTATGATGCCTTATCCCTCTATTCTCCCAGTTATTATAGAGCCTATTATGGAAAGAGATGTCCCGTACGCTATCCTTCATCCTAACATGCCCACCTCTCTCGAAGACTTGCAAAGGGATTGGATACAGCTTAAAGGGGAGCGAGACACTTTTGAGGCTCAATTCTACGCCAGCAAGAAGAAGGTTCTGGAACTCACCAAGTAGCTTCATGAGGAGCGGAGTCTGAACGCCTACATCGCACCAAAGAGGATGCGTACAACTTTTTTATCGTAGAGTTTTTTGTATTTCTTTGTAAGCCCAAAGAGGCATTATGTACTCAAACTTTGATTTATTAATATAACGTGTGTTCCTTTTTAGTCTAAAGCAAATTTAAATCTCTAATTTCCTTGAAATCATTTGCATATGCATCTCCATTCATCATAACATAAACAGGTTTCTTACAACAAGTCTCCTCATCTTTCTACTGTTTATTTCAGTAAGATGGATCTCAAGCAGACAGTAAAAGACCTCCAGGCGCAGAATGCTCAGTTTACACAGATGTTCTTGACTCTAGCCAAAGGACAAGAGGATTTGAAAACTTTTTTGGTTGAAGAAAAGAAGAAGAAAGAAAAGAAAATGACCGGAGTTCTAAATATGGGAAGAAGGTTCCAAGGACAAGCCAAATGGACCCTAGACTTTGCAACGTCATCTGGTGAAAAGGATAATCACGAAGGGAAAGGCAAGGAAGCGGATGTCCAGCCAGAATCTGAAGAGGAAGAAGAAGAAGATTACTCTAAAGAGCAGTATCCCCCGACCGACGACAAATACAAACATCTGGAAGAACGTCTAAGTGCAATGGAGATTCAGAAAGTGCCCGAGATAGACTTTGAAGAGCTAGGTTTGGTGTCTGGGACTGTTATTCCACCAAAATTCAAAGCACCAGTATTTGCTAAGTACGAATGGATTTCGTGTCCCAAGATGCATCTCCGATCTTATGTGAGGAAGATATAGCCTCACACTGCTGACAGAGATTTGTGGGTCCACTTCTTTCAAGACAGTCTATCCGGGACTCAGCTAAATTGGTTTTATCAACTGGAAAGGGCCAATATCCATAATTGGGAAGACCTTGCCGCTGCTTTCTATAAATAGTATAAGTACAACACAAATCCTTCTCCCACCCGTACTCAACTCCAGAGTATGGCTATGGTTTCAAGTGAAGGATTCAAAGACTACGCTTAGAAATGGAGGGACTTATCAGGAAAAGTCCAGCCTCCCCTTTCTGAAAGAGAATTAGTAGTCATGTTTCTGGGTACTTTGTCTGGTCCTTTCTTTAATCATTTAATTAGAAGCTCCTCAGTAGGCTTCACCGAATTAATCTTGACCAGGGAAAGAGTGGAAGCTGGGATTAAGGGTGGGAAGATCCAAAAAGACGCATCCTCCACTGCTGTAAGAAAACCATTTATTGGGAATAAATAAGTTGGTGTTGTGTATCCTCAAATGAATCAAGATAAAATTGAACACCGACCAATGGTAGGGGCTGTCATGATCCCTAAGCCTGCACCTACTCAACAAAGAAGCAATCAGCCTAGAACAGAAAGACCAGTAAGACAATTTACCCGAATTAATATGACACTATCTAAAGTCCTGCCACATCTGTTGAGATCTAATCTGGTAACTTTGAAGGAAGCTCCGAAGAATCCTAACACAACCTCTCCTCACTACCATCCTAATTCTCGCTGTGCTTACCATTCAGAGAGTCCAGGCCATGATACCAACAAATGTTGGGCTTTAAAAAACAGGGTGAAAGACCTTCTTGAAGCAAAATAAATTGAATTTGACGCTCCTGGAATCCCAAATGTTATCACTGCTTCAATGCCTAAGCATGTCTGTGATGTTAACGTTGTTGAAGACGATATGTTTGTTACTACTGTTGATGAACTTGTTACTCCTCTCCTGACTGTCAAGAGGAACCTGTTAAAAGCCGGTTTATTTCCGAGCTGTGACGAAAGCTGCCACCTCTGTTTATCCCTACCAACTAGTTGTCATTTACTGAAAGTAGGTGTCCAACGCCTAATGGATGACAAAGAGATTTTGTTTGAAAAGACTCTCGTTCCAACCGTTTCTTACAAAGATGTTTCAATAGTAACCATTTCCTCCAATCCTTCTAGGGTCTCCACCAAAATACCCGTTAGGATTACATCAATTCCTAAAGTGGCTCCACTGATAATTACTATGCCAGACCCAATCCCGTACTCATCAGATAAAATTGTCCCATGGAACTATGGGGGCGACGTCTACTATCACGACGTCAAGCAAGATTGGTTGGCTGATGAAGACTCAATTTTTGAGAAGGATGACCCCGACATCAGCAACATCATGGGAACCGGCAAGATAACCCGAAGTGGAAGAATATTGTGCCCAAAGATTGCTCCTCCGAAGACTGTTACCGGTCCTGTGATCATCCCTATTTCTGTTCCTGTTGACAATACTACTACTACAATCCCTATGATTACCTCTGCTGGAACTCCTACCACCAAGTCGACTGAGACTCGGGGCAAAGGCATTCTGGTTGAGCCTGTCCGAATGAAGGCGTAATCAGTATCTATCCTAGAGGCCTCCCAAAAGGAGATGGAAGAAATTCTAAAAATTCTAAAGAGAAGCGACTATAACATAGTCGAACAACTAGGGCAGACTCCATAAAAAATTTCCATGCTGGATTTATTGTTGTGCTCCGAGGCTCATGCGAAGGCCTTGGTGAAATTTCTCAAAATTGCCCATGTACCAAAAGAAACCTCTGCTGATCAGTTCCAAGACTGTGTGTCCAGTTTGATCGCTGACAATGGTTTAGGCTTTTTTGATGCTGACTTGACACCTAGAGGGAGGAAACACAACGAGGCATTGCATGTCTCTGTGGAATGCCAGGGCACAACTTTGGCCCATGTTTTAGTTGATATCGGTTCGTCTTTGAATGTGCTGTGTGATACAGTGGGAGAACTGACTTGAGGTTTTGCGTTTGTGTTCGCAAATGTTACAGTTTAGCAAGAGTCGCCACCGACTCTTCTTTTATCCAAAAGGAAAGGTGAAAAAGCACAGGAAAGACCTTTACAGATGTTTTCTTGAGTTCAGGGGGTATATTGTGAAAAGGGAAGGTATTAACACCCTTTTCATCCATGGTTTTCCATGGGCTCTTAGTTACTCGCTAGATCACTTGCTTTTGTTTGAATGTGCTTGTGGTGTGGGTTTTGAAAGTATTTTGAAAATGGAACTTCGTAATGGTTCTCGTTTCTATAAGAACGCATACAAAGTGTTTGTTTCGAAAAATAGTTCAAAGATGTGTTTGTGAGATGTGTTTTTTTGAAAATATTTTGAAAATGTAACTTTCTAATGATTCTCATTTCTATAAGTGTAAGTCTCAGAGTGCCTAAGAGGGGGGGGGGGGGTGAATTAGGTCTTATAAAAATTTATTCGGTTTTATGAGAATGCTTGGTAGTAATTTTGGTTAAGTGTTTGAAGGTTTTGTTTATATCTTTATCTTTTCTTGATTATGGTGATGAAAGCGATAAATGCGGAAAAGTAAAGAACACGGTGATATATCCTGGTTCCCCTCACAATCCGAGAGTACTCCAGTCCCCTTTCCAACACGAAAGAGATTTCACTATAGTTAGAATGATTGTACAACCTATGCTTACTATCTAACCTATAGGGTGATCAAAGGTTCTTAACACCTTTAAGACCAAACAAACACTAATGTGAATGAAGAACAATCCTCTTCAAATCACAACACTTACTTCCAACAATCCTGGATAGTAAGGGAATAATTTCTTTAAGTAATACAATGATTTAGTTTGAAGTATATGGAGAGCTTTATCAATCTTCAATTGATCTTCTTCTTCAAGATAAAAACAATTCTCAACAATGTATATAAATGTTCACAATGTATGTATGAAACTTGTAATGACAATGAAAGTGTATATGGCAAGTTTCACAAAATTATGAACACGTGAAAGTTTATGTGCAAATTTGAATGAATGAGAAAATTGTTAATACGAAGAAGGTTTTTTGTTGTTTTAAAATGTTATATGTGTTCTTGTTTAAAAACTGAAAAAATCTGCATTTTATAAAGTCATAAGAACCTCTTCATTCATGCCAATTCATATGAAAAGTTGTAATGCATTCATGAAAAGATACCACTTGAAAAATGTTCAAAAAACAAAGTAAAAGTTGCACTGGTTCGCTAGGAACCGGTTCCGACACTGACAGAACCCGGTTCTTAGTGAACGTTATAAGTTGAAATTCAAAAATATCACGCAGGAACCGGTTCCCCTATTGGTACAACCCGGTTCCTGGTACAAAAACCAGGGACAGTTTTTTGAGAAATGCTGGAACCCGGTTCCCTGTTAGGGAGGAACCGGTTCCTAAAGGGTTATTTTCAAAAATGCTTTTTGAAAGATATTTCAAACAAAGTTTTCTTTGATGTTAAAGTTATGGAATATGTATATGTTGATGAATGCATATTGTGAACATCTATATTCAAGATTTTAAGAATTATTTATACCATTTGACATTTGATGATTCTTCAATAATTCTTCAATAATCTTCAAGACTTTTATTTGATGTTGATAAGCTTTTTGAACATCCTTTGAATGTTGATGTCCATGTTGTCTTCATCAAAACACATGCTTTAAATATGACTTGGGAATCTTGCAATTACATTCTCCCCCTTTTTGATGATGACAACCAAGTCTTGAAAATGATTTCTTGAAATGTTTATGTTGTTTTGTATAGCAAACATGTTGAGCAAATGCAAGGCTCCCCCTAAATTGTATGCTCCCCCTAAGTCCACGATTCTTTGAATTTTGGAGTCCATGATATTTTATGTGGGCCTGCAATTTCTTTGAAACAAAACAACACACATGCATATTCTTCTCCCCCTTTGTTAACATCAAAAAGGATGGGGAAAAAGAGTGAAATAGATACATATAAAAATTAAGACGTGCATCTTAGGAGAAACATTAGATATCACCTTCATCCAAAATACCAAGTTCTCTTCGGATTTTGAAGAAAGGTTCTCGAGCAAGCGGTTTAGTGAAGATATCTGCGAGTTGGTTATGAGTATCCACAAAAGTGACTTCGACATCTCCTTTAAGTACATGATCACAGAGAAAATGATGTCGAATATCTATATGTTTGGTTCTTGAATGCATGACCGGATTCTTTGTAATATTGATAGCACTTGTATTGTCGCATCGAAGAGGAATGCATCCGAGATCAAGTCCGTAATCACGGAGTTGTTGCTTGAGCCAAAGAATTTAGGCACAACAACTGCCCGCTGCTATGTATTCTGCTTCGGCCGTGCTAAGAGCAACACATGCTTGCTTTTTACATGCCCATGATACTAATGCATTTCCAATAATGTGACACGTACCACTTGTGCTTTTACGATCAGTTTTACAACCTGCATAATCCGCGTCAGAATAACCAATTAAAGTGCAAGTACTACCTTTTGGATACCATAGGCCGACATTGATTGTTCCTTTAAGATACTTCATGATCCTTTTAACTGCCATGAGGTGTGATTCCTTTGGATTTGCTTGAAAGCAAGCACAAAGACAAACACTAAACATGATGTCAGGACGGCTTGCCGTCAAGTACAATAACGAACCAATCATACCTCTGTACTTTGTAATATCAATTGGAGTACCGGATTCATCTTGATCAACATATGTACCGGAGCCCATTGGAGTATTCATGGCTTTACAATTGTCCATATCAAACTTTTTCAATAATTCTTTGCAATACTTAGATTGATTGATGAAGATTCCATCTTCTGGTTGCTTGATTTGTAGTCCAAGAAAGTAGTTCATCTTTCCCATCATAGACATCTCGAGTTCTCCTTGCATCATCAATGAGAATTCCTCACACATTTCTTAGTTAGGCGATCCAAAAATGATATCATCAACATAGACTTGAACCAATAAAGTGTTACTTTGGATTTTCTTAATGAACAAGGTTTTATCAACCATACCCTTTTCGAAACCTTTTTCACACAAAAAATTGCTAAGTCTATCATACCATGCTCTTGGTGCTTGCTTTAAGCCATAAAGAGCCTTTCTCAACTTAAAGACATGTGAAGGATGTTTGAAGTCTTCAAATCACGGGGGTTGTTTGACATACACTTCTTCATTGATGTATCCATTCAAGAATGCGCTTTTGACGTCCATTTGAAAAAGCTGAAAATTTAATGAACAAGCATAAGCAAGTAAAAGACGTATAGCTTCTAACCTTGCAACCGGAGCAAATGTTTCTTCAAAGTCGATTCCTTCCTCTTGATTGTAACCTTGGGCAACCAACCTTGCTTTGTTTCGAACAATTAGACCATTCTCATCAAGTTTGTTCTTAAACACCCATCGGGTACCTATGATGTGTTTACCACTTGGTCTAGGAACAAGTTCCCAAACTTGATTTCTCTCGAATTGATTTAATTCTTCTTGCATAGCAATAATCCATTGATCATCTCCTAAGGCTTCATCAACTTTGGTAGGTTTAATTTGAGAAACAAACGCCATGTTTAAGCAAGCATCTTTTAGATTCAATCTTGTTGATACTCCTTGGCTAATGTCACCAATAATTTTATCAATAGGATGGTCTCTATGAGTTCTCCATTCTTTTGGTAGATCATTGGTGTTTGAATCTTGTTGTACAATGTTTTCTTGATTTTCCGGTAATTTCTTAATTTGATCAAATGAAAGATCTTCCGGGGGTAAATCTATAGGATCATCATCATCACAAACAACTACTTCCTCCTTGAAGGGGTTAGTTTCATCAAAAGATACATGCATAGATTCTTCAATAGTTAAAGTTCTTTTATTATAAATTCTATATGCTTTACTAGAAAGCGAATAACCAAGAAATATACCTTCGTCGGATTTCTCGTCAAACTTACCAAGATTATCTTTGTCATTATTAAGAACAAATCACTTGCATCCAAAAATGTGAAAGTGAGCAATATTTGGCTTTCTTCCTTTGAAGAGTTCATATGGAGTCTTCTTTAATATAGGTCTAATGATAACTCGATTTCCAACATAACATGCCGTACTAACCGCATCCGCCCAAAAATATTTAGGAAGATTTGCATCACTAAGCATTGTTCTTGCAAGTTCCACTAGAAACCTATTCTTTCTTTCAACTGCTCCATTTTGTTGTGGAGTTCTAGGTGCTGAAAAATTATGAGAGATACCATGTTCTTCACAAAATTCTTCAAATTGAGCATTTTGGAATTCTCCACCATGATCACTTCTTATGGATACAATCTTTAGTGATTTTTCATTTTGGATTTGCTTAGCATACTTCTTAAAAGCTTTAAAAGCATCACTTTTCTGCACAAGAAACAAAGTCCAAGAGTATCTAGAAAAATCATCAATAATGACTAAAGCGTATACATTACCTCCGAAGCTTTTTGTTCTTGATGGGCCAAAGAGATCCATGTGTAACAATTGTAGTGGCCTTGTAGTAGACACCACATTCTTAGATTTGAAAGTTGTTTTGGTCTGTTTGCCCTTTTGGCATGCATTACATAATTTGTCTTTGATGAACTTCATCTTTGGTAGACCAATAACTAAGTCATGCTTAACCAATTTGTTCAAGTGCTCCATGTGAATGTGAGCGATCCTCTTGTGCCATAACCAAGCGTCATTGTTGTTTACCATAAGACATTGTACCTTCAGAGACAAATCATCTAAAGTAATCATAAAAATATTGTTATTTCTTATACCTTTGAGTTTTACCTCATTGGTTGCCTCATCCATAATGAGACATTCATCTTTGTTGAATTTGATCTTGAACCCTCTATCGCAAAGTTGACTTATGCTCAGAAAATTGTGCTTTAATCCTTCAACATATAGAACATCCTCAATTTGAATGGATGGAGGTGTGCCAACTATTCCAACGCCAAGAATCTTTCCTTTGGTGTTGTCTCCATAGGTGACATACCCTTTGGCTTTATGTACTAGATATGAAAATTGGTGTACATCTCCTGTCATATGCGTTGAACATCCACTATCAAGATACCAAACATTTGATGTGGATTTCAAGCATACCTACACAAACAAAATTATTCTTTGTTAGGTACCCAAGTTGCCTTGGGTCCTTCATAGTTAGTTCCATTTTTCACCCACACATAATGCCCACTTGCTATACTAAAGTTTCTAACATAGCAAGCATTAGGTGTATGGCCTTTAATACCACAATAAAAACAAGTAGGTTCAAAGTTACTCCTATATCTAGAAGGATAAGATTTCTTTTTAGGAAATGTTTTCTTTTTCGATACATTAGCCTTTTTCTTTTGATGATTATGAACAACTTGCTTCTTTTCTACTTTCTTGGGTTTGGAACTATTACTAGCCTTTACAAAAAAAGTGGGATTGTTACTTGGTTTCTTAGAATTCACATATCCAAGACCCCTTTTATCATTAGGATAACGTTGTTGGCTTAGTAATCCTTCCAATCCTATTTTTCCTTTTTCATATCGTTCAATGACTCTTTTCAATTGAACAATTTGAAAGACATTTGATTCACACTTGGAGCATGCAAAGTTTTCTTTTTCTTTAATAAAATTCTGTTTTTGAAGTTCAAAATCTTTAGTCATGGTGTCAATTTTTTCTAAACAACTTAGAAGTTCTTTTTCTTGATTTGACACCTTTTTGTATAAACTTTTGCATTCTTTCAAGAGTTCATCAATAGCATCTTGAACATCATCATCAAAAAGATTAAATTCATTACTAACCTCTTCTTCATCGTCGGAGTGATGTGAAGCCATTAATGCTAGATTTGCACATTCGTCGCTTTCCGAATCGGATGAAGAACTTATCTCATTATCTTCCCATGCAACATAAGCCTTTTTGTTCTTGAACTCCTTTTTGCCTTTGAATCCATTTTTCTTTGAGAGTTTTGGACAATCCGGCTTTATGTGACCTTGCTTTCCACATTCATAACATGTGACATCTTGTGTTGATGTGGAGGCTTCTTTATCTTTATGATTATAAAATTTCTTCCTCTTGACAAAGTTAGCATTATGAAGATTATTTTTATGACCAAAATATTTTCCTAACCTTTTTACAAGAAGAAAGAAGTTTTCATCTTCCTCCGATGCATCTTTATCTTGACTTTCTTTTGAATCAACTTTCAAAGCAATGCCTTTGGATTTCTTCTCTAAATTTTCATGTTTTTCAAGTCTATCGAGTTCCGTTTCGTATTCTTGAAGTTTGCCAAATAATGTAGCGGAAGTCATTGCGGAGAGACTCTTCTTTTCCGAGATTGCCGTTACCTTTGGTTGCCATTCCCTAGTCAATGATCTAAGAATTTTCAAGTTGAGTTCATCATTTGTCAAGGTTTTACCAAGAGCATTTAAGTGATTTGTCAAATGCACAAATCTCTTTTGTAAGTCAAGAATGGATTCTCCGGGCTGCATTCGAAATAGTTCATATTCTTGACTCAAGGTATTTAGCCTTGATCTTTTTTCTTCAGCCGTTCCTTCATGAGTTTGAACCAGGGTATCCCATATTTCTTTTGTTGTCTTGCAGTTTGAGACACGGAAAAATTCGTCCATACTGAGTGCACCTTGAAGAAGGTTTATTGCCTTTTTGTCATAGATAACTTTCTTTTTATCATCGTCGTCCCATGCAGTTTTGGGCTTTGCAGAACCAATGCCATTGATAACTGATATCGGGATAAGTGGACCATTTTCAACAGCATCCCATACTTCCTCTCATTGTGCTTCTAAATGTGCCTTCATGCGTATTTTCCAGAAGTCAAAATATTCACCACAGAATAGAGGAGGTTTGTTGTTACTACCACCATCTCTAAAAACTGGTTGATGATTTGCGGAAGCCATTCTGGATCTTTAGGAACAAGTTACCTATAACTTGCTCTGATGCCAATTGTAAGTCTCAGAGTGCCTAAGAGGGGGGGGGGGTGAATTAGGTCTTATAAAAATTTATTCGGTTTTATGAGAATGCTTGGTAGTAATTTTGGTTAAGTGTTTGAAGGTTTTGTTTATATCTTTATCTTTTCTTGATTATGGTGATGAAAGCGATAAATGCGGAAAAGTAAAGAACACGGTGATATATCCTGGTTCCCCTCACAATCCGAGAGTACTCCAGTCCCCTTTCCAACACGAAAGAGATTTCACTATAGTTAGAATGATTGTACAACCTATTCTTACTATCTAACCTATAGGGTGATCAAAGGTTCTTAACACCTTTAAGACCAAACAAACACTAATGTTAATGAAGAACAATTCTCTTCAAATCACAACACTTACTTCCAACAATCCTGGATAGTAAGGGAATAATTTCTTTAAGTAATACAATGATTTAGTTTGAAGTATATGGAGAGCTTTATAAATCTTCAATTGATCTTCTTCTTCAAGATAAAAACAATTCTCAACAATGTATATAAATGTTCACAATGTATGTATGAAACTTGTAATGATAATGAAAGTGTATATGGCAAGTTTCACAAAATTATGAACACGCGAAAGTTTATGTGCAAATTTGAACGAATGAGAAAATTGTTAATATGAAGAAGGTTTTTTGTTGTTTTAAAATGTTATATGTGTTCTTGTTTAAAAACTAAAAAAATCTGCATTTTATAAAGTCATAAGAACCTCTTCATTCATGCCAATTCATATGAAAAGTTGTAATGCATTCATGAAAATATACCACTTGAAAAATGTTCAAAAAACAAAGTAAAAGCTGCACTGGTTCGCTAGGAACCGGTTCCGACACTGACAGAACCCGGTTCTTAGTGAACGTTATAAGTTGAAATTCAAAAATATCACGCAGGAACCGGTTCCCCTATTGGTACAACCCGGTTCCTGGTACAAAAACCAGGGACAATTTTTTGAGAAATGCTGGAACCCGGTTCCCTGTTAGGGAGGAACCGGTTCCTAAAGGGTTATTTTCAAAAATGCTTTTTGAAAGATATTTCAAACAAAGTTTTCTTTGATGTTAAAGTTATGGAATATGTATATGTTGATGAATGCATATTGTGAACATCTATATTCAAGATTTTAAGAATTATTTATACCATTTGACATTTGATGATTCTTCAATAATTCTTCAATAATCTTCAAGACTTTTATTTGATGTTGATAAGCTTTTTGCACATCCTTTGAATGTTGATGTCCATGTTGTCTTCATCAAAACACATGCTTTAAATATGACTTGGGAAGCTTGCAATTACAATAAGAACTCATACAAAGTGTTTGTTTCGAAAATGTGTTTCAAAAATGAGAGTGTGGGTGTATAAAAATATCTTTGTTGTGAGCAAGCGAGTAACAGAGAGCGAACCTACCTACTCAAAAGGTCTTAGATGTGCTTTTTCCTCCTCCTTTAGATGTTGCTATCTTACCATTGTTTTGGTAAGAAGCCCCATCGTTGGATGTGAAGGGACGGGCGTTAGGTCATCGTATGACCATGATAGCAATGTTGTAAGATGACTTAGCACTTTTCTTTTAGGGACTAAGATCATTTTGAAAGGCAACTTTAATAGCGTCATCGAGGGACTATGATCTTGTATTTTTCGATTTGTTTGTGCTAAGACATCCCACATGCATAACATGGCCATTTTTGTAAGGAAACAAGTGAGATTACCCTAAGGGTGCTTGTGTGCAAAGTGTGTTTGATTGCATGCATTTGTCTTTGATTTTTGGTGGTCTACTTGTTGGTTTTATCTTGCCATACACACCCTAATTACTAGCAATATATGAAAGCAATAAAAGTGCAGAAATGTGAAGTCCTACGCTATTAAAATCATTAGGGGGATGGGGGTACATATTTATGAATGGGGGTTGCAAGTAAAATTAAATCCTAAGTTACTATTATAACCACATTGAATGAATAAGAATGTACAAGAAAATGTGAAATGAACTTGTTTTGTTTTAAGATTTTTTTTTGGATCTTTTTGTTTTTTTTAAGAAATAAAATAAAGCATGAAAGAAATGTTTTTGGTGTTTGTTGATTAATGGAATAGAAAGTGATAGCCAAAATAGTGAGAAAAAGGGAAAAATAGAATCAGCGTATTGCTGATTAAAGGAGGTCAGAAGTTCTGACTCTGGCATACTGCAAAACAGAAATCCTGTTAGTGAAAAATAGGTAAAGTCAGAAGTTCAAACTCTGGCTTACTGTAAAACAGAAATCTTGTTAGTGGAAAAAATAAGTAAATTCAGAAGTTCTGAGTCCACTGGAAACACAGTAGTTTTCAGAAGTTCTGATACCACTAGCAACAAAGCAGACTTCAGAAGTTCTGGTACCACTGGGAGAACTTGGTCTCTCTCTCTATGCTAGTCAAAACATCTGCAACTTGGTCATTTCTCCACAAAACAGAAGATGTGCATAGAACAGTTATAGCAAGTGTCATAGTGTTTCAGAAATAAGGAATATCGGAACTATAAATCAGAGGCAAGTATGAATTTTCTAATCCTAATTCCGAGTTCTAATTTCTTCAAGAAGTTCTGAACTGATTTATTCCCTACTTAAGCAGGCAGATGCATGAAATCTCAGAATATGTACAACATCAGAAAAAGGATATCTACATTGTATTTTTGAGCATGCAAATCTGGTAATGCTTAGGTAATATGGTGAGAGTCGGCAAAAGCTTACCTTGCAACTGAAATAGGTTCTATGAACCGGAGTTAACCTCAACTCTGATGATGTTCTGAGTATCTTCTTCACGTACTCAGTGGGCTGGAAGTTTTGAGCTTCTGGAACAACAAAGAGGTGATGTTCTGATTTCTTTGAGTAGATGGATGGAGAGTGTAGGGTAGTATGAATACAGAAGTTAGGGCAGTTTCTAATATGTAAATCAGAAACTGGGTGGATGGTTTTATTCAAGAAACACTTGAGAATAAATGGATTTTGAATGCAAGGAATCAAGAGTTAACATGTTTTGTATGTTTTGTTTACAGTTTTTGGACTCTTGGAATTTTGGCAGGGGTTTAAGGCTTTTATTTCTCAAATTTCCGACCTCTTTTCAATGGCCAAAGGTGTTCTATTTATAGGCAAAGGTTTTATAGTTTTGGAGAGGTCAAGTGGCGCCAACATCATATGCTAGATGCTGACTTGTTCTTGAAGCAAGTTCAAAAAAGGTGTGATAGTTGGCAGTTTTTTAGCCTAGACTGGATTAGCAAGCAGGGATTAAGGAAAAGTAAACCCAAAAAAACAAAAGCACGCATGGGCACTCACATATTTCTGTACAAAAGTTGCTTTTAAGGATACCAAAGGTACTTTCTATGCCACACGTGGGGAGATCCTTTGGATAAAGACTCAAAAGTAGTTGTGAGCATTAAATGAGAATTAAATGAGCATTAAATGATGATGAGATTTGTCAAATAAGAAATCCTGTAATGTGATATTTTGCATTATTGCTTAATTTTGGATCAGAAGTTCCACTTCAACGTAACCTAGAACAAACATCCAACTTCTGATCTTTGTATCTTGTTGCCTCAGCATGATCTGAAGGATCCCTCAGACCTTACAGTAAGCTTACAGTATGCTTTGTAACCTTCTTTAATTTACCTTTGCAAACTCTAGATTAGAAGTTATACTTTAGCGTAACATCCAATCTTCTGATCCTCTTATCTTCTGGCTCCAGCATGTTCTGAAGGAGCTTTCAGACTTTCTAGGAAGCTTTGTATCACGCTTTATAACCTTCTTTGATTTAACCTTGCAAACTCTGGATGAAGCTTTGTGAAAACTTGCCCAGAAGTTCTGACCAAACTTTGTCTTGAAAATGTCCAGAATTTGCTGAGTGTTTCAGTTTCAAGGACGTGTCTCTGAGGAGTTATAACTTGAAATCCCAGCATTTCTTGGAGAATCTTTGTTCAACAACATTATAGATCTTGTGGGGGTCTATAACTCTTGTGTCAGAGGTTGATACAGAATCAACTTGCATCAAGGTGAAAATCTGGCCAGAAGTTCTGAGTTTTGTCATGCTTCTTAAACACTTAGAAAAGTTCTAAGTATTTAAAATTTTGACTTTTCCCAAAGTAAATTGACTTTTGATTTTCTTGATGAAACAAACTTCATATTTCAACATGTCTTGATGAAATATGATTCTTGAAACTTGGTTTTGGTCCAAAAGCCAAA
The DNA here is from genome assembly GCA_948472305.1 of Vicia faba. Lineage (NCBI taxonomy): Eukaryota > Viridiplantae > Streptophyta > Magnoliopsida > Fabales > Fabaceae > Vicia > Vicia faba. The sequence goes on along the minus strand of OX451735.1, from coordinate 648,197,840 downwards.
GTTTGACTTTTTAGTGTGAAAATGACCATTTTTCCCTTGTAGGCGACTTTCTTGAAAAATTTGTAATTCAAAGCTTGGAATTGGATGGAAGCAAACCTGAGGATCCAGGGTGATTCCTTGAGAAATGAGAGGGAAAATTTTGGGGTACAACATGCTGCCTAAGAAGGCTCTTGATAGACTCGACTGTGAAGGTTTGACCTTAAAACCCAGCAACATAGTGGTAAGGGCCTTCAACGGTTCAAAGAGAATGGTGCATGGGGAGGTGGACATCCCCATAAAAGTTGGAACTCAAACCTTTGATTCAACTTTTTACGTGATGGACATTCTGCCTTCCTATTCATGCTTATTGGGCCGACCATAGATTCATAATGCTGGTGCTGTCACCTCTACATTACATCAAATGCTGAAATGCCCGACCAAGGGGAAAATCATTATTGTCCATGGAGAAGAGGAATATATGGTCAATCACTTAAACTACTTCAGATACGTGGAATTGGATGGTGAATCCATTGAAACTCCGTTTCAGCATTTCAAGGAAGTCCCACAAACCGTGGCAGTAACCAAGGTTGTTCCCCAAGTTCCAAAGATTACAAGACCTCCGCTAAAGATGTCTTCTCTGAAAGATGCTAAGGCAGTGATCGAAGAAGGTGGGTGTACTATTTTGGGCAAACTCCCAAATATCCCTTACAAATCTGAAAAATTTGGTTTGGGTTTCACTTCAGGAGCCCAGAAAGCTATACGCCGTGCTCGTGCCGGGGGACCACCCTTAAAGATGAACAACCATGAAGTCAATGCAGTGGAGGATGATGAGGGCAGCTACGACCTGGAGGAATGGATTTTCCCAACTGACAACGGAGGACTCAACAACTGTGAATGTAAAGATTTTGTCCCAATTACTTTTATCCAACAGTAATTGTCTTTAAATTTTTGTCAGACCTGTAATAATTAAACAATTCAGACTTTGAAAACCTTGTGTCTTACATGAGGCACAATGGTCCATTTGTAAGGGTTGTTACTTCATTTTCATATGTCATCAATGAATCATGGAAGTTTTTGCATACAAACTTTGTGTTCTTTGTCTTTCTTTTTCTACATTTTTTTCTTTCAAAGATAGCTATACTCTTACACACACTCACGTTCAAAATGCAGATCTACATCCATTCGGGATCCCATGGGTAACAATTCTGCTATTGCCTTTTGTGATTGAAAATCTAATCTACCAAGCCAAAGACGAAGGTGAGTAAGATTGTGAAGTTCTAGGGGAACTAGCCAGGTTACTACAACAGGAAGAAAGGACCATACAACCCCACGAAGAACCAGTGGACACTATTAACCTAGGTACCGAATAGGACAAGAAAGAAGTTAAGGTGGGCGCCAATCTGGAACCCAGTGTCAAGAAGCGTCTGATTCAGTTTCTACATGATTATGTTGAAGTATTTGCCTGGTCGTATGAAGACATGCCAGGACTTGATGATGATATCATGGTCCATCATCTACCGACAAAAGAAGACTGCCCACCGGTAAAGTAGAAATTCCGTCGCATGCGACCAGGCATGTCAGAGAAGATTAAGGTTGGAGTCATGAAACAATTCAACGCCGGATTCTTGGCTGTCACCTCCTATCCACAATGGGTCGCCAATGTTGTTCCAGTGCCTAAAAAGGACGGCAAAGCACGAATGTGCATGGACTACAGAGATTTGAACAGGGCAAGCCCTAAGGATGATTTCCCACTTCCCCATATCGATATTCTAGTTGACAATACCGCACAACATAAAGTGTTCTCATTTATGGATGGTTTCTCAAGCTACAACCAAATCAAAATGGCACTTGAGGACATGGAGAAAACGACATTTGTCACACAGTGGGGCACATTCTGTTACAAGGTTATGTCATTCGAGTTGAAGAATATTGGGGAAACCTATCAACGTGCCATGGTAGCTTTATTTCACGACATTATACATCACGAAATAGAGGTCTATGTGGACGATATGATAGCCAGATCTCAAACTGAAGAGGAACATCTTGACCATTTACAGAAACTGTTTGAGAGACTAAAGAAATACAAGCTGAGGTTGAACCCGAATAAATGCACATTTGGGGTGAGGTCCGGTAAACTCTTAGGCTTCATCGTCAGCGGTAAAGGTGTCGAAGTGAACCCTGCCAAGGTGAAAGCAATACAAGAAATTCTTGCTCCTCGCACCGAGAAGGAAGTCAGAGGATTCTTAGGACGGCTTTACTACATTGCCCGATTCATTTCTCACTTGACCGCTACTTGTGAACCAATCTTCAAATTACTGAAGAAAGATCAAGTAGTCAAATGGAATGATGAGTGCCAAACTGCCTTCGACAAGATCAAAGAGTACCTACAAGAGCCTCTTGTTTTGATGCAACCAGTCGAGGGAAGACCCTTGATCATGTATCTAACTGTTTTGGAAAATTCAATGGGGTGTGTTCTGGGGCAGCATGACGAGTCTGGCCAAAAAGAGCATGGTATTTACTGCCTGAGCAAAAAGTTTACCGACCGTGAAACAAGATATTCACTGCTCGAGAAAACTTGCTGTGATCTGGCATGGGCTACTCGCCGGCTAAGACAGTATATGCTGACCCATACTACCTTATTGATATCCAAGATGGGTCCAATAAAATACATATTCGAGAAGCCTGCCCTCTCTGGGAGAATAATGAGATGGAAGATGATCCTGACGGAATATGACATTTAGTACACTACCCAGAAAGCAATAAAGGGCAGTGTGCTAGCCGATCACCTTGCTCATCAAGATGTGGATGACTATCAGTCCATGAAGTTCGAATTCTCGGATGAAGACATCATGATGGTAAACAACTGTGAAGAATTCAGACCATATGACAGATTTGAACAAGGATCCTGATGGACCCTGGTTTTTGATGGGGCGTCCAACACACTCGGTAATGGCATTGGTGTTGTACTCATATACCTGAAAGGATGTCACACTCTCTTCACTACAAGACTCTGTTTCAACTGTACAAATAACATGGCAGAGTACGAAGCGTGCATTTTTGGTCTCAAAGCTGCCATGGATTTGGGAATCAAGTCCTTAAGCGTATTTAGAGATTCAGCCTTGATCATCAATCAGATCAAAGGAGAATGGGATACGAAACACCCTAACCTCATCCCCTACAAAGAACATGTGTTGACATTAATCCCATATTTCGAGGAAATTACCTTTGAGCATTTTCCACGAGAGGAAAATCAACTAGCGGACGCGTTAGCCACGATGTCATCCATGTTTAAACTCAAGTGGGGTAACGAGGCTCCCCAGATCAGCATTGAACGAATGGATGAACCAACTTACTGTCACGAGATCAATACTGAAGAAGTAGTGGACCAACCTTGGTTCCATGAAGTTAAGAGGTATCTCGAGGCTCAAGAGTATCCGGAAGGAGCTTCAGTCAATGATAAGAAGTTCTTGAGGAGATTCTCTGCTAAGTTCTTCATCAATAGTGGCATTCTCTACAAGCGCAACCATGAATCTATTTTGCTTCGTTGCATGGACAAGGTTGAGGCAGAAAAGATCATGGCTGATCTACATGAAGGAACTTTTGGCACCCATTCCAGTGGGCATACGATGGTAAAGAAGATTCTACAGACAGGTTATTACTGGTATACCATGGAAGCAGATTGCTATCAGCACTCTAGAACCTGCCACAAGTGTCAGATCTATGCTGACAAAGTGGATGTACCTCCAGTTCCTCTAAATATCATGACTGCTCCCTGGCCATTCGCGACGTGGGGCATTGATAAGATTGGAGAAATCAAGCCCACAACCTCTAATGGATACTGTTTCATCTTGGTGGCCATTGACTACTTCACAAAGTGGGTTAAGGCGGCTTCTTTCGCTTCTGTTACCAAGAATGTTGTCGCCCGGTTCATCAAATAGAATCTCATCTGTCGGTACGGTATCCCAGAGAGGATCATCACAGACAATGGTATGAATCTCAACAATACTTTGATCACCGCACTATGCGTGCAATTTAAGATCCAGCACTATAATTCTTCCCTTTACCGGCCAAAGATGAATGGCGCCGTCAAAGCCGCAAACAAGAACATAAAAAAGATCATACAAAAAATGACAGTAATCTACAAGGACTGGCATAAGATGCTACCATTCTCTCTCCACGGTTACCGTACCATGGCGCACATATCAACTGGGGAAACACATTACTCTCTGGTATACAGCATGGAAGTTGTCTTGCCTATTGAGGTCCAGATCCCTTCTCTGAGGATCATGAAGGATGCATGGCTGAATGAAGAGGATTGGATCTAGACTCGACTTGACCAGTTGAACCTAATTGACGAGAAAATGCTTACTGCTGTCTGTCATGGTCAAATGTATCAAAAACGGATGATCAAGGCTTTCAACAAAAAAATCAGACGCCAAGTATATCATGTCGGGGATCTGGTGATCAAGCGTATCATACTGTCGTAGGGTGAAACCAGGGGCAAATAGACTCCTACATATGAAGGACTGTTTGTGATCAAAAGCATATTCTCTGGTGGAGCAATGATCTTAACCACTATGGATGGCAACGACCTGCCGAACCCTGTGAATGCGTACATAGTCAAAAGATACTACGCATAAGAGACCCGCTAGGTTGACACACCTAGGCAAAACAAGGGCATCCCGGAAAACCAAAAAGGTTCAGGCAAAAATTAGGGATAAAACAAAAAAAATCTGTACACCCGGCAAGTTGAAAACCCGAAAGGGCGACATGGGCAAAAAAGGGTATCCTGGTGGACTGAAAACCCGAAAGGGCGACTTGGGCAAAAAAGGGTATCCTGGTGGACTGAAAACCCGAAAGGGCAGTCCAGGCAAAAGTTAGGGAATTAAAGCGTATGACTATGTCCCGTTGGATCACCTTACAGACAACCTTTGGCTTCGACTGACAAACTCAATGGGTCTAATCAATCCAATTAGCTTTAGACAAGGTAACAAGTGGGCAAGACGCTCAGAGACATGAAAGCTATAGCAAAATAGGGACCCCATGGGATTATTTTATATAGCTATCTTTTCTTTGTATCAAGTTTCCATTTTTTACGACGATATTCTCTTACTAGAGTGATTGTCTCATTGTACAAAAATAATTATTCAAAGTTAATACAAAGATATCCCTTTGAAAGTGAAAAGCTATCTGTTTTTTTCTTTATTTTTGTGTTTTGTTTACAAAAACGTCCAATGATTTATTTTTGAATATATGCATTTGAACGTAACTACTGTTTACAAATAAACAAAAAGGAACAGAAAATAGAAAGACAATCACTATTGGCTTTAAGAAATAGGATAATATATTTAGACCATAAAATCCTCCACAGTGTGCAGCTTAATGATATCAAGCTCTCTCACATCCCCGATGGAACAAAACTTCCAGTTTATCACTCCCTAGTAAAAGTCGCCTAATTTCTCAGGATTCCCCAACAGTATTTCACAAGCAATGTCTCCAACAAATAGAAGCTCATCAACTCATCAGCACTTCAAAACATGAAGACTTACACTCCATGTCCCCAACAACAGTCAGGGATTTATTTTCCCTAACCCAACAGTATTACAGCATCATAGCTTACTTACCCATACATCGCATCCATGCGTCATAAACATCTATGACACAAATGAATACAACATAATTTCATTCATTCATTAGAACATCATTGTATAATGCATTTCATACATCAGGACATTGCATACAACTAATCTTTCATCTCTTCAGGAAAGATCAATCAACATATGGCTATCATCAATAATTTGTAAAAGGTCAGAGATTGATACCTGAAATAATCCAAGATAATTATCTACATGACTAGCTGAAGCAATCCTACACGGGTTTCTTCTCATACACTCTTTCAGATACAGTTCAGATACGCTCTAGATACAGATGCCATTCTGATACTCATTCAGATTCAGCTTTTAGATACAGTTCAGATATGCTCTAGATACGGATGCCATTCGGATACTCATTCAGATTCAGATTTCAGATACAGTTCAGATACGCTCCAGATACGGATGCCATTTTGATACTCATTCAGATTCAGCTTTCAGATACAGTTCATATACGCCCCAGATACGAATGCCATTCTGATACTCATTCAGATTCAGCTTTCAGATACAGTACAGATACACCCTAGATACGGATGCCATTATGATACTCATTAAGATTCAGCTTTCAGATACAGTTCAAATACGCTCCAGATACAGATTCCATTCTGATACTCATTCAGATTCAGCTTTCATATACAGTTCAGATACGTTCCAGTTACGGATGCCATTATGATACTCATTCAGATTCAGCTTTCAGATACAGTTTAGATACGCTCCAGACATGGACGCAATTCTGATACTCATTCAGATTCAGTTTTCAGATACGCTCCAGATACGGACGCCATTCTGATACTCATTTAGATTCAGCTTTCAGATACAATTCAGATACGCTCCAGATACGGATGCCATTCTGATACTCATTCAGTTTCAGCTTTCAGATACAGTTCAGATACGCTCCAGATACGAATGCCCTTATGATACTCATTCAGTTTCAACTTTTAGATACGATTCAAATACAATCCATTTATGGATATTATTCTGGTACCTAACCCAACACATCCACTATTTCAGTATAAATCAACCAGAGATTTATTCTGACACTTCTTCCATTCTTGTCAACAATATTTTTGATTGCATCTGTAAGCCCATCTCCAACAACTTTCCATCACCTCTCCAAATGACACCTTTAAGCCTATTCCCTACACCATCGACCATCACATCCTCGAGTGCAAATTTCTGGGCACTCTAGTGTCCAATCATCTTTCACCTTCAAGTCATGAATGGCGGATCCGCCAATCTAACTCTTCAGGTTTAAGAAGATTGAATAGGGGAAGTTGTTGTACCCCAAAATTTGACCTCTCTTTTATCAAATATTTTCTCACAAGATCTCCTTGGGTTCAAGACTGCACAAGGATTGATCAGCTCAAGACACCTTCTTAAGCACTGATGACTGAAATTAGGGTTTGAGATTGCACTAGGATAATTGAACTTTCAAAGCCTCATATGACTTTCATGGACCAATATGGACCCCCAAGATTACTCATGTCAAGTTTCAAGCCTTGAATCACATTTTTGCTCAATCAATTGAGCAGTTGACTTAAAAATCAATTGTATTAGGGAAAAAGTCAACCGTGGCCAATTTACTGTCAAACTTCATAATTTTTTATCCACATCAACATTATAAACTCATATGTATCATTTGATCAAGTTTGGACCATAATTCCTCAAGAAATTTGATCAAATCATCAAAAGGGCAAAATGGTCAAAATGAGGGTTTTGATTGAGAAATGGCAATTTCTGATTTTTGACCTAGCAATTGGTTAATTGATTTGAAGCATGATATGAAGAGTTCAATTTCACCATTTTGACTTAATGGCATGACTCAAAACATTTCTCAAGATTAATTGGATTGATAGTGGATTTTCAGTCAACTAATCAAAAGTCAATTGTACACTGAAAAGTCAAACTTTGACTTTTTGGTCAAAATCAAGTGCCAAAGATCACAATTCATCAAAACATGTCAAAATATGAAACTTACTAATCAAGAAATCAAAAAGTCAATATTTCATTTTGAAAAGTCAAAGTTTCCAAACTTAGAAATTTTTCTAAGTGTTGAAAACTTCATGTTTTTTCACAACTTTGAGCCAATGTTTCACCATGATGCAAGATGATTAAAAAAAAACTTTCAACATGAAAGTTTTAGATCTCCATGAGATTTACAACATTTCTTTACACAACTTCTCCTAAAAATTCTTGGATCTCAAGTTATTAATCCATGAAGTCATGGTCATGAAACTAAACACTTAGTGAAATTTTGAACATTTTTGGTCAGGATATTGACCTAACTTCTGACCCAAGTTTCACCAAGTTCCATTTGGATTTTCAAAAAGTGATTCAAAGAGGGGTTGTAAAGCACATTATAAGCTTTCCAAAATTTCAAAGATCTCCTTGAGATCATTTGTGAGCAAGGATAATCGAAGGTCAGAAGTTGGGGTTTCAAGTTGTTTTACAAGGCATAATTTTGTGATGAACATAATTCAAATCTCAAACCTATCCTGCATAATCTTTGCTTTGAAGGCCTCAAACTTGTTAGGAATTCCAAAATTAAATGCTTGCACATCTGTTAGAGGCCTCAACTCAAGCATTCAATGCAATGTCATGCTTTATATCCATTTTAGGAAGAAAGTGCACAATGCCATTTTGAAAAAGTAGCTTTATGCACAAAACTTGTTCTTGACCCTTGCAATTGATTTCTTCTGATCATACACATCCTATAACTCAAGAAAAGTTTGTCTCAAGCCTTACAATCACTCATCCCATGCTTGTACTTCATCTTGGAACCATGCTCCCACTTTTCTTCAAAATCAAGTAACATAGCATGCAGCATATATCTTGTACTTCTGACCCTCTCAAGCAGAAAAAACTTCTCATTACTTATACATAAGTCATTTGCAAGAAAACACATGCATGCTAAAGCCCTGAAACTCTCTAAAACACAGAATCCCCCAAAACACCTCAAAACTTGCCATTTCTGAGTTTTGAATCTAATCTCCAAATTTGCTTGTGCGTTTCTTGGCTTTTTACTTTCAAAAGCTTCTAAATAACATACACAAACAATTCCAACACCTGCAACACAACCGTAACACCTCAATCATCATCCAGCATTTTCAAAAACAACACCTTGCACCTTGACTTCTCCAGAACTCCTCAGGCACTTTCAGCTCAAGCTAAGCATCACATTAGCTTCCTGGGAACTTGAGGAAGCTAATCCAATCATTGGAACTCATTAAAAGTTGCTCAAACTCAAAAAACGATACCCTCTTGCAAGGTGAATTTTCTGACTTTTAAACTCTTCATACAAGCATCATTAATGGTTTATTTATGAATAAGAAATGTAGATATCATTGTCCTGAAGCTAACCATGTCCTTAGATTTCATTATTATTGCTTGAATAGTTAGAATTTTGAATCTGAACATCCTGGAAAAGTTAGGTCAGAATTTGGTACCATTCAAAATTCATGCTCATTTGATTTATAGTTTTAATAATTTATATTTCTGGAATCGTTGTGAAATTTGGAACAAGTTTGATGTTACATTTTTGCAAATGGATGAGAAATGAACAAGATGCAGATGGTCTGGCTGGAGGTTGAAGATGAAGTGTATTCCTGACTCATCTTACAATATATATTTATGGTTTGTCATAAGTTAATGGATGTATCACCACCCCAGTGGTTAAAGCGCACGCATGTCACCCTTAGGTCCTGGGTTCAAACCCCAGCGTGACCTTTTTCACATTTTTTTTTGCTGAAACAGGCGCTTGGGCCTTCCTCTATTGGGCTTGGGATTTTTGCTACACTTGCACACTCCTAACTATTTTTTAACCTCCCCTGACTTTCTTTATATTTTATTTTATTTTCTTTTTATTTTATTTTCATCTTTTATTATTCTTATTATTATTATTAATATTATTATTTTTATTACTTAATAAAAATCCAAAAAAATATTTATATTTTATCATTTATATTTATTTAGTTTATTTTTCTTTGCAAGAATAAAAGAACAAAAACATTTTCTTTAATTAATTTCTTTTTTAATACCTAGATAATGTAATTTTATTTATTATTATATTATTTTGTAAATTAAAATCAATTTATAATTTAGGTTTTTTTATTTATTTAATTATTTTTATTAAATTCACCAAAATCCTAAAAAACTTGTTTTCTTTAAATTAATTTATTTTACTAAGTTAATATTAATTTTCTTTTTTTAGTTAATTATTTTATTTTAATTAATTAGGTCAAAAAACCCTTTTTCATAAAAAACCAAACAAAAACCATATTTCTTTTTTACATTTACATTCTTGTATTTTATTTGTCCATTTTGTACATTTATTCAAATTCAATATGGTTGTAATAATTATTTAGATTTAATTTCTTGCAATGTTCCCCATTTTTAATTTGTATACCCCCTCCCCTAAATAATGTAATAGCGTAGTAATTTTAATTTCCGCAATTTATCGCTTTATATACAAATGCTAGTAATTAGGGTTTTGTATGGAAAGACTAAAACCAACAAATAGCAAACCCTAATCAAAGACAAATCAAGCATGTAAATCAATACACTTGCACACAAACACCCCTAGGGTAAATCCACTTTGTTGCCTTACAAAAACTGCCATAATATGCATGTGAGATATCTTAGCAAAAACAAGCAAAATACAAGATCATAGTCCCTCGATGACGCTATCTATGTTGCCTTTCAAAATGATCTTAGTCCATAAAGAAAAATTCTAAGATATCTTGCAACATTGCTAATCATGGTTATACGATGACCTACGCCCGTCCCTTTTACATCCAAAGATAGGGTTACTTACCAAATCAATGGTAAGATAACAATGTCAAAGGAAAGAGGAAATAAACATGAAAGACTTTTGAGTAGGTAGAATGTTCCTAGTTACTTGCTCAATTTCAAAACCAAAACATCCTTGTTATTTTCAAAACAAACACCAACACCTTCAAAACATCTTTCAAAACATATTTCAAAACTTGAAAACATTTTCAAAAGATCAAACACTTTGTATACATTCTTACGAACGAGAATCATTACAAAGTTTTCCCAAACAAAGGCATCTTTACAAAATACTTCCAAAAAACCACACAAAACACATTTTCAAACAAAAGAAAGTGATCTAGCAAGTAACTAAGAGCCCATGGAAAACCATGGATGAAAAGGGTGCTAATACCTTCCCTTTTCATAATCTACCCCCCGAACTCAAGAAAACATCTCAAAGGTCTTTCCTGTGCTTTTTCACCTTTCCTTTTGGATAAAAGAAAAGTCGATGGCGACTCTTGCTAACTGCAACATTTGCGATCAAATGCAAAACAACCAAGTCAGTTCTCCCACCGTATCATAAAAAGGCTGGAATATTTTTCCAATCTAAGGATACAAAGAACCTGTTTTAAACTTTTAAAAAAAATGAAACATTCAAGTGTAACTTTCGAAAGCTACAGGCCAGGGGTTAGCACAAAATTATTGGGCACCAAAGTCCAAAGTTTACCTAGTCAGGGTTAAGACTTTCAACATATATGCAGTGAGGATCGAAAGTTAAGACATGGTCAACTCCCTAGATGAGATATCTACATTTTCTTTTTATTGGTATGTACACATGATATTTAAATGAAAGAGTTCCAAGTTTAGAGAGAACTTACCTCTTAAAGAGCTTAAATCGAAGGAACTGCAAATGACTTCCTTGGTGGTGAAGGGAACTTCACTGGAATCTTCCTGGAGCTAGGTCAGCTACTACTTTGTTAGAGAAGTCACTGAACTGAAGGAGGGTGTGTGAGTGAATCAAAGGTTACTCTATAATAGGTAATGGAGTGAATCAAGAGAATATTATATTGCAGTTGACGAATGGGTCGAAGGTTTGTTATCTGACAATTTGAGGAGTGAATCGAAGGGTTCACTTAGTGTATGAAGGGGTCTGAGTTTTTTGGAAGTGTTAGGAATATTTGAAAATGTTTGATAGTGTTTGAGAGTTTTTGAGAAATTGATCACTTTCTCACAACAAGAGTTTTTTTGCAACTATCCAGGGGCTCCTAAGATGTGTGGTGGAGGATCTTATTTATTGATGATTTTGGTTGATGTTTAGGAGGGAAAACAATAGAAATTTGAACAAAAAGGGTATGATGTTCTTGTACTCTTTGAGGTGCATTCTTGTATGCCATTTTGGTGCAAGAATGGGGCAGCATTGCAGGACTTCTTTGTAGCAGCTTTGGAGTGTTGTAGCCAGTATAGCAGGCCTGTACTTGGCAGCACATAGGACTTTGGTTAGCAAGCATCTTTAGATTATTTCAACCTTTCGTTTTGACCACCTAGGTCCAACCTTCGACCAAATTCTTCTTCAGACATCACTTATTTGATTTTCAACCAATATGTGTCTTTCGAATAATACCTTTTTATGCATCCTTTGAAGGGGCCAAACATATGCCCCTTGAATGGGTCACCAAAACATGTCATTCGATTGGGACATCCAAGTATGTCTGGAAAGTCCTTTGAATGTGCCACCATGGTACGTCTTTCGAGCGAGACAATAGTTATGTGTCATAGTTTAGAAATTGTATGTCGAAACAAACTGTTTCCAAGGGAGATAATGCCCAGTCGAAACTAGCATGAAAGTAGCCAATGCTTTGTGGACGCTATTGCCTTGTGAATGCTAGCCATGGGGGAGCTTTTTTCCTTGTGCATATTGGCCTGAAGGGAGTCTTGTTTTTTGTGAATCGAAGGAATCATGCAAAGGGAAAATGGCTTCTGAGTCGAAGGAAAGCTATAAGAGGTTATTGCTTTGTGACTCCAAGCAAACATGCAAGAGGCCTTTGCTTAAATGAAAGCTTGCATGAAGGACCACTACCCACTCAAACTTGCCTACAAGAGGTCATATGGTCAAAAGAAAGATGTAACCCAAACTTGCATTCGAAGGAAACCACATACCTAAACGAAAGATGCATGCATGAGGTCCCTTCTTTGTGAATCAAAGCAAACATGTAGGATGAAAATGGTGCAATCGAAGGATGCATGCATGAGGCCATTGCCTTATGTCTGCTGGAATGAAGGAAGTTCCTTCCTTATGAATTAAAGGCAAGTGTAGAGAAGGCACTTGTCTTCTGAATTGAAGGGGGCCAGTAGGAAGCCAACTCCTTCTAAATTGAAGGGAAGCTGCAGGAGGCCATTTCCATGTGCACCAAAAGTCTGTTTGTAAGGGGTCTTTGGTGTAATCGAAGCTTGCATGTAGGAGGCCTAAATGCCCAAATGAGGCTTCGATGGAGGAGGTGCCTGCCTTGTGCCTGTTGGCATGAAGGAAGTTCCTGCCTTATGAATTGAAGGAAAGTGTAGATAAGGCACTTGTCTTCTGAATCGAAGGGCGCCAGTAGGAAGCCAATGCCTTCTGAATCAAAGGGAAGCTGCAGGAGGCCATTGCCATGTGCACCAAAAGTTAGTTTGTAAGGGGTCTTTGGTGTAATCAAAACTTGCATGCAGGAGGCCTAAATGCCCAAATGAGGCTTGCATGCAGGAGGTCCCTGCCTTGTGAATCGAAGGAAACTGTCTTCAAAGGAAAACAATGCTCAATCGAAGCTAGCATGAAGAGAGAATACAAAAGGCCGCTGCCTCAATCGAAGCTTGGGATTTTAAGCTTGCTCGAAATAAACCAAATGCCCAATCAAAGCATAAGAATTAATCTAGTTCAAAAGAAGTCAAATGCCCAATCGAAACATAGAAATCCATACAAACTTGCTCTTCTTTGATTTGATGCTTGAGATCCCCAAAATGATCCAATTTTACTTGTGCAGCCTTGACCCAGTAGGAATTTTGTGAGAAAAATCTTGAAAAATGAGAGGGAAATTTTGGGGTACAACACAAGCCAATCATCAATGACCTGAGATCCCAAGAAGACAGTTCATGAGGATTAACATGTCATTATCCCAAGCCTTGTAACACCTGTTGAAGGCCAACTTGGTAACATTGCGTGATCAACCATCAAATCCCAATGTTTCATCACCCAAGTATAATCCTAATGCCAAATACGCATATCATTCCAATAACTATGGGCATGATACTGGTCAATGTTAGGCTCTCAAAAAAAATATTCAAGATCTTATCGACAATAGGACTATTGAGTTTGACCCACCTACAACTCCAAATTTTATAACTGCACCAATGCCAAATCATGGCAAAGGTGTCAATGCAATTGAAGACACTGTTTTTGTTTCCTCCGTTGAGGATTTGACTACTCCTCTGACCGTTGTTAAAGAGAACCTGCTAAGAACTGGGGTTTTTTCTGGCTGTTTGAAAGACTGTATTTGTTGCGTCGAACAAGTTAATGGATGCAAATGGTTGAAAGAAGGTGTTCAACGCCTGATCAATAGTCATGAAATCCTGTTCGAAAGAACTCCGACCATCAAAAGTTTGACCGATAAAACTGAAGACATTTCCATCAATCAATTTCCAACAAGCCTCTTAGGATCTCTTCAAAGGGTCTTATTAGGATTTCCAACGAATCAACATTTTCTCCCTTGATAATTACTGCTCCTGGGCCGATTCCTTACTCCTTTGGCAAAGAAGTCCCTTGGAATTACGGTGCCGAAGTTTACTATCATGGAATTAAGCAAAATTCCTGTATCAATGAAGACAAGGCTGATGATGTTACAAATATTGCTGGTCCTAATAAGCTGACAAGGACGGGGAGAATCTTCTCTCCTAACATTTCACCTCCAACTACTACAACGACACTTGTCTGCATTACCATTGATAAGCCTAGTACTGACACTAGGGGTAAAGAGAAATTAGTTGAGCCTACCAGGACGGAGGCTCCAGCCAAAGATGTTACCACTGAGGAACCTTCCACCCAAGAGATGGAAGAAATCTTGAAGATCATAAAAAAGAGTGATTTCAAGATAGTATAACAACTAGGGAAAACCCCTTCCGAAATCTCTATGTTGTCTTTGCTGCTTTGTTCCGATGCTCATGCCCAAGCTTTAATCAATTTTTTTAAGAAAGCACATGTTCCCCAAGAGACCACAACCGATCAATTTGAAAACTGTATGGCGAGTCTGACTACCAACAATGGATTGGGGTTCTCTGATGCGGACTTGACACCAGTTGGAAGGAATCATAACAAGGCTTTGCATATCTCTATTGAGTGCAAAGGAACTACCCTGGCCCATGTCTCTGTTGATACTGGTTCCTCTCTAAATGTTTTACCCAGAGGTGCCTTGGACCTGTTAGATTGCGAAAGTCTGGTATTAAAGCCCAATAACATAGTTGTGAGGGCTTTTGATGGATCCAAGATGATAGTACTTGGAGAAGTTTATCTCCCCATTAAAGTTGGTTCACAAGTTTTCAATTCTACTTTCTACGTGATGGACATTCGTCCCGCATACTCTTGCTTACTTGGATGTCCTTGGATACATGGAGCAGGGGCAATGACATCCACCCTTCACTAAAAGTTGAAATACCCAGTCAAGGGGAAGATTGTTACTGTTTGTGGTGAAGAAGAATTCATGGTTAGCCACTTGAATTCGTTCAAGTATTTGGATATGGACGGTGAGTTTATAGAGACTCCTTGCCAAGCTTTCAAAGTGGTTACTCCCATGGTTTCCGCCTCCAAAATCTCCTATGATATTCCAAAAACTGATGAAGTTGCGCCAGGAATGGTGTCATTCAAAGATGCTCGCATTGCGGTTGAAAATGGAAGTTGTACTATTTGGGGGACAACTCCCTGATATTCCTTTCAAAGTAGACAAGTTTGGGCTCGGTTTCACTACCAAAGCTCAAAGGAAGGTCAGACGTGCTTGCGTAGCAAAACCACCTCTTCGCATTGGTAATCACGAAGGGAATGCTATTAAAGACTTTGAGGATGAATGCAACTTTGATGATTGGATTTACCTAATTGCCGGTGAAGAGCTCAACAACTGGCATGCCAAGGATTTCATTCCCATCTCCTTCAACGAGGAGTAATTACTATCTACTGTTTTGTCAATTCAAGAACTATTGTCTGTAATTTAATTTAAACAATGACTTTAAGACATATGCCTTGCCCGGGGCACCATGGTCCATTTGTTAAGGGTTTGTTCATTTCCATATGCCATATGATCATTTAATGAAAAATATTAGACCTTTTGCATTCAAATTTTGTGCTCACTGTCTTTCTTTTTCTTATTTGCATTTTCAAAATAGCCATGTATCTTACATGCACGCACACACACACTTGCAGATCCTCATCCACTCTGGATCTAATTACTAACGACTCTGCTATTGCCATCTATGACTTTGAACATCCAATGCACTATATAAAAAACAATCAAGGGAAGTGTGCTAGCGGATCATTTGGCACATCAAGCTGTTGAAGACTACCAATCTATGAACTTTGAATCCCCGGAAGAGAATATCATGCTAATAACTAACTATGAAAAGCTTGGACCGTATGACGGACCTGAGCAAGGATCCCGATGGACTATGGTTTTTATGGAGCTTCTAACTCTTTGGGCAATAGAATCGGTGATGTGATCATTTCTCCTGAGGGTTCCCATACACCCTTCACCGCTAGATTGTGCTTCGACTGTACGAACAACATGGCTGAGTATGAGGCATGCATCTTGGGTCTAAAGGCTGCCATTGACCTAAGGATCAAATTCTTGGACGTATTCAGAGATTCTACTCTAGTAATCAGTCAAGTTAAGGGAGAGTGGGATACAAAACATCCTAATTTGATTCCTTAGAAAGAGCTTATGCTAACTTTGATCCCATACTTTAAGGAGGTTACTTTTGAACACTTCCCAAGAGAAGAAAACCAACTGGCAGATGCCCTAGTAACAATGTCATCTATGTTAAAGGTCAATTGGGACCATGAGGCTCCTAGAATTACAATTGAAATATTTGACAAACCAACACACTATTATGGGATTGGTACGGACGAAGAGAAGCCATGGTACCATGAGGTGAATAGATATCTTGAAGCAAAAGAGTATCCTGAAGGAGCTTCCATCAATGATAAGAAATTCATGTGAATGTTTTCAGCCAAATTCTTCCTAAGTAATAGAATCATGTACAAGCGCAACCATGATTCAACTCTACTACGGTGTATGGACAAGAAGGAGGCAGAGAAGATCATGGAGGACATGCATGATGGTCTCTTTAGAACTCACTCTAGTGGGCACACTATGGACAAGAAGATTCTAAGAGCTGGTTATTATTGGTCAACAATGGAAACTGATTGTCACCATCACTCAAGGACTTTCCATAAGTGTCAAATCTATGCCGACAAGGTCCATGTACCTCCAATTCCTCTAAATGTCATGACTGCTCTGTGGCTGTTTCTAATGTGGGTCATTAATATGATTGGAGAGATCAAACCCACTGCTTCCAATGGACATCGTTTCATCCTCGTTGCCATTGAATACTTCACCAAATGGGTTGAGGCTGCCTCATTTGCCTTAGTAACGAAGAATGTTATATCCAGATTTATCAAGCATAACCTTATCTTCCATTATGGTATCCCCGAAAGGATCATCACCGATAACAAAACCAATCTCAATAATGCTATGATTGTGGAACTCTGCACGTAGTTCAAAACCAAACATCATAATTCTTCTCTGTACGGACCTAAGATGAATGTCACAGTGGAAGCTGCCAATAAAAATATCAAGAAGATTGTGCAAAATATGGTAGTAACCTACAAAGATTGGCATGAGATGTTACCATTTTCTCTTTATAGCTACCGTACTTCACCTCGAACGTCAACCGGGGCAACTCCTTTCTCTTTGGTGTATGGCATGGAAGTTGTCCTACCTATTGAAGTTTAGATCCTTTCCCTAAGGATTATGGAAGAAGAAAATATAGGTGAAGATGAATGGATTCAGACTAGGTTGGATCAGTGAACTTAATTAACGAGAAGAGGCTGGCTGCTGTTTGTCATGGTCAAATGTATCAAAAGTGAATGATCAAAGCTTTCAACAAGAAGGTCAAGTCTCGTGTGTATTAGGCTGGAAAGTTGGTAATAAAGCGCATCATTCTTCCACAAGGAGATCCCAAGGGAAAATGGACTCCCAACTACGAAGGACCATTTGTTGTTAAAAAATTGTTCTCTGGTAGAGCCATGATGCTGACTACTATGGACGACGAAGACTTCCCGCGCCCCGTTAACACAGACATATTCAAAAAATACTATGCATAAGAGTGACCCTCTAGGTTGACATACCTAGGTACAAATAAGGGCATCCTGGCGAACCAAAGAGGTTCAGGCAAACATTAGGGATATATGCAAAAGATTGTACACCCGGCAAGTCGAAAACCCGAAAGGGCGATTTGGGGAAAAATGGGTATCCTGGCGGACTGAAAACCCGAAAGGGCGGTCCAGGAAAAAGTTAGGGATTAAAGTATACGACTATGTCTCGTGGGATCTCTGCAGCTAGCTTTATTACCAATGTCAAAGTTTAATGGTCCAAGATCAATTCAATCAACTCCTTTTGACGGTAATGGATGATGTTCGAAGACATAGGGGAAATAACGGAGTTGGAGACCAACGAGATCACTTCCACACGGCTATTATTTTTTTTTTCAATTTGTATTCTTTTCATTTCTTTCGACGATTTCCTCTTACTAGGATCTCTGTCTCCTTGTACAAAAACGCCTGTTTTTAGGCAAATATCAATATAAATATGTTTTGAAGTGCAGCCTTTTGTAGTTTCTGTTTTGAGTGCAAAATGTGTAATGACTAAAATTGAATGAACATGATTAAACTGTTAACATGTGTACGCATAAATACAAAAATAAGCATCTCCTTAAGGATTTGGAATATCCGCACAGGGATACTTCAATAAAATTCTCCCCACAAAGCTGGATTCATGCAATCCCCAACCAGAGTTGCAATATCTTGATAACCCTCTCCCCAGCTGAGTTAGTCTTAACTAAGAAACCTTGTAGAGTTCTTCCTAAAGAAAACACTTCCCCAACAGGTTATCGAATTAATTCTCTTTGACAGGGTTTATTTCCCCAACAAACTACAAATTATCCAGCTTGAGTCGGCCTCTCTGACTATTACGAGTCAATTGACAAAATCCCTTAATCCCTGCAAGTTACTGCGAAGCCTAGAACTCGACCAAATAACAATTGACTTCATTCGGCCAAAGCAAGTTACTGCGAAGCCTAGAATCCGACCAGATAACAGTTTAAATTCATGCTTTCAAGCAAGTTACTACGAAGCCTAGAATCCGACCAGATAACAATTCAACTTCATCCTTCCCAGTCAGTTACCGTGAAGCCTGGAATCCGACCAAATAACAATCAACTTCAGCAAGTGATTGTGAAGCCTAGAATATGACCAGATAGCAATTGACTTCATATATCTCATAAGTTACTGTAAAGCCTGGAATCCTACCAGATAACAAACAACTTCAGCAAGTGATTGAGAAGCCTAGAATACAGCCAGATAGTTATTGACTTCATCTATCTCATAAGTTATTGTAAAGCCTAGAATCCGATCAGATAACAGTTAACTTCAGTAAGTGGTTATGAATCCTGGAATCCGAACAAATATCAATTAACTTCATCTATCTCATAAGTTACTGCAAATCCTGGAATCCGACCAGATAACAGTTAACTTCAGTAAGTGGTTACGAGGCCTGGAATCCGACCAAATAATAACAATTTACTGCGAAGCCTGGAATCCGACCAGATAACAATTGTTGTACCCCAAAATTTGTCCTCTCATTTTATCAAGATTCTCCTCACAAGACTTCTTGGACTCAAGACCAGATTAGGGTTTGCTCAGCTCAAGACCTCACCTTGCATTGATGACCTGAAATTAGGGTTTGAGTTTGCACAGGGATTTTTGGACTTTCAATGCCTCATGTGACTTTAATATTTCATGTTGGACCTCTAAGATTGCTCATACCAAATTTCGAGCCTTGAATCAAAATTTTGCCCAATCAATTGGACAGTTGACCTAAAAATCAGCTGTATTGGGGAAAAAGTCAACTTTAGCCAATTTACAGTCAAACTTCATAATTTTTGATCCACATCAACATTATAGACTCATATGAACCATTTGATCAAGTTTGGACCACAACTCCTCAAGCAATTTGATCAGATCATCAAAAGGGTAAAATGGTCAAAATTAGGGTTTGACCAGAGAAAGGCAATTTCTGATTTTTCACCTAGACAATGGAAAACTGGGTTCAAGCATGGTTTCAAGGACTCAATGGCACCATCTTGACCTAATCACAAGGTTCAAAAGATCTCAAATGCATTGGATTGACAGATGAATTTTCCAGTCAACTGATCAAAAATCAACTATACACTAAAAAGTCAAACTTTGACTTTTTGGTCAAAATCAAGTGCCAAAGGTCATATTTCATCAAGATGTGTCAAAACATGAAACTTGTTCACCAAGAAACTTAAATTTGGAAATTAGGGTTTAAGTTTGAAAATTTTCATAACAGAAATTTTCTAAGTTATGAAAATTTCTTATTTTTTCCCAACTTTTCCCAACTTTTTCACCATGATACAATTGGATTCAAAGGAAACTTCCAACATGAAATTTGTATTCCTCCACAAAATATACAACTTTTATTCACAAAGTTTTCCCAAAAGATGCTTGGATCTCAAGTTATAATTTTGTGAATAAGGGTCCATAAACTTTTTAACTTAGTGAAATTTTGTCCTAGTTTAGACAGATTTTTGACCTAACTTCATGGAAATTTTTCACCTAGTTCTAAGAGGAGTCTCAAAATGCATTTCAAATATTGATTGTATAGAATGTTACAAGATTTCCAAAATATCCAAGAACTATCCAAGATCATTTATGGTTAGAGAGAAACGAAGGAATGAAAATGGCAATTTATCACTTTTGTTCAAGGCATTTTTCACATTGGAACAAGTTGCAAATCAGTTTGAAACATGCTTGTACTTGGTTTTACAGGTCCTAATCCCTTCTACACTCCAAAATTTAATGCAAACACATTGGATAATGGCCTTGTTCTGATCTTTGAAGCATTGCACAAATAATTATTCCAAAAATGGCATAAAGGTTACAATGCTACTTTGATAAAGCATGCTTTTTGCAATTTTGTTATTCTTGAGCCATGGACCTCATCTCTTGTTGCAAACAAGATCCATAAACATCAGAAAAAGTTCACCAACCCTATGCATACCTTGAGCTATCCTGTACAAGCCTTTGCCTTTGTCACTTCACCTTTTCTTCAAAAACAAGCAAACTTGCAAAAGTCAAGTGGACTCTTGTATATGATAAAACCAAGACTTTGTATCATTTCAAACGATCTCAGAACTTTGTTGCAAGCCTAAACACGATTTCCCAACCTCTCAAACACCCTCAAACACAAAAAACACCAACTTCTGCCCAAACAGGGCATCATCTTCAGAACCACTTCCAAAACAAGATTGGCTCGTGCGTTTTGCTTTGAATCACTTCAAACACATTCCATACCTCCTACCTAAACTATCCAGGCCTTTGTCAAGCAACTGTAACCCCTGTTTCGAGCTTCACCATTTCCATTTTCTGAGTTTGCAGGTTGACTTCTATAGGAAGATTCAGGCATCTACAAGACCAGCTGGGCATTGGAGAAGCTTGAGGGAACCTCAAGGAAGCTCACAAGAACTTCAGGCCTCACTCAAAGTTGCTACATTGCCATATCCAAACTCAACTGAAAAAGGTATTTGTCAAGTTTCTATCTCTCTATTTAGGCATCCTTAGGCTTAGTTTTGTGAAGCAAAAATGTAGTCTTTAACGTGCTTGAGCTGTACATATGCTTAGATTCCATTTATATTAACTGAGCTAAGAGTATTTGGATGTTAAACATGCTGAAAATTTTAGGTCAGAAATTAGGGCCATTAAAATTCTCCTTGATCTTTTAGAGTTAGGTCATGTTTTTTATATCATTAGAATCGTGAGTTAACATGCTACAAGTTTCATGTTGCAAGATTTTATTTTTATGCACGTATGCAAGAGATACAGGTTGAAGAAGAATGCGCGTGTTTTGGTTGTCTCAAGGACAGGGATGAAGTGATGTCCTGGGCCAAGGCCTTGGGCCTGTTTCTATTCACACCGCCCTTTTTGCTTTTGCACCCCCCTGATCATTTTCTTTTATTTTTTATATTTTCTTGCATAATTTATATTTTCTGACTTTATTATCTTTTTTGAACAGTGAAAAATCACAAAAAAATATCTTCTTGCTTTTTTTGCATTTTTATTTTATTATTCTTATTATTTTTATGACAAAAAAATAGTTTATTAGGTTAAATAGAATTTATTTTCTTAAATAAATTTGTAAATAATATTAAAATACTTAAATATTTTATTTTTATTATTTAACACATAAAATATCATTTTTCACATATACTTTAATTTTTAAAATTTGTAAATATTTTTATTTATTTATTTCTTGTACAAAAATGAATAAAATAAATAATTAGAAAAACAATATTTCTTTTAAACAAAAATTAGGGTTTTCACCCCTTCAAAAATAATCATTTTATTTTTCTTATTTTAAGACTTAAATAAATTTATTTTTACATACATAAAATCAATACAAAAACATCTTTTGCATATTTACATTTTATTGCATATTTAAATATTTGCTTATTTATTTATTTATACAATAAATTCAATTTGGTTGTAATAGTTTTAGGGTTTTATTTTGAGCAATATCCCCCTATTCAAAACTTGTATCCCCCTCCCCATAATATTGTTGTAATAGTCTAGATTTACTTTATGCATTTTATTGCATTCATATACCATAATAGTAAACTAGGGTTTTGTATGCAAAAGACCAAAAAATCAAAACAAATAGCATGACCTAATACAAGACAAAATGCATGAAAAAATGACAACACATTACACACAAGCACCCCTAGGGTTTCATCCACTTTGTTGCCTTAAAACATAACCATGGTATGCATGCTAGGTATCTTGGAAAAATCAAAGCAAAACAAAAAGATCATAGTCCCTCGATGACGCTATCTTGGTTGCCTAAACAAAGATGATCTTAGTCCCTAAAACTTGCTAAGATACTTGGCAACATTGCTATCATGGTCATACGATGACCCACGCCCGTCCCGTTTAACATCCAAAGATAGGTTTGTTTACCAAATACAATGGTAAAACAACAATGTCAAAGGAATAAAAATGTGTAGGAAAGACTTTTGAGTAGGTAGATAAGCTTCTAGTTACTTGATCAATTTGCAAACCATCCTTGCTATTTTCAAAAACACATACACAATTTTAAAACAATTTCCAAACAAACTTTCAAACGTTGAAACATTTTTCAAAAGACAAACATCTTTGTATACATTCTTACAAACGAGAATCATTACAAAGATTGCCAAAACATTGGCCTCTTTTCAAAATATTTTCAAAACCACACAAAGCACCATTTCAAACAATTGAAAAGCAAAAGCAAGTGATCTAAAACAAGTAACTAAGAGCCCATGGAAAACCATGAATGAAAAGGGTGCTATCACCTTCCCTTTTCATAATCTACCCCCAGAACTCAAAAATAATCTCAAAGGTCTTTCCTATGCTTTTTTACCTTTCCTTTTGGATAAAATAAAAGTCGGTGGCGACTCTTGCTAAACCGAAACATTTGCGAACACAAACGCAAAACCTCAAGTCATTTCTCCCACCGTATCACAGAACTGGCGACTCTGCTGGGGATTGATATAAAAGTGGGGTTACCTTAGGGTTTTAGATCACCTTTACATGCTTATCTTGCTTGACTTGTATGCTTTATACTTTGGTTCTATTGTTTGGGTTTGAATCCTCTACCCGGATTTGGGAAACATTCATAGGTAAATAGCAATACGTTGTGGAAACTGTGCGGGGTATATCGACATGGTCTAAGCAATAGCTATATTAGTGCGACATATTTGTGGGTACAGTAGCCTTTGAGTCAATCAAAGAGAATACGGGGCCGCTGAGTGATGTCATGAAGCACTAATGGACTTTTAGAACCTTTACTTGACCAACTTGGCCTTTTAGGATGTAGTGAGATGACCGGCTTTGGTGCAGTCCGAAGTTGGTAGATACTCGATACTACACTCATTGAGGGTTGTTTTCTTGGAATATTTCGGTCGCCAGTAAAGTGGCTAAACTGAAACAATGAACACAGAAAACAATCCAGTGATATTGAGCTCCTTAGAACCCGGTTACTATTTCTAGGACAGATTGAGCCAACTAAACTTCAAGAGGGTACTTACCTATGAAACCCATGCAAGCCTAAACTAGGAACTTGTGTTATTTGTTTGTACATATATACTTGTGCATAACATCATGGACATCATGAAGCATCATATGCATCCACTAACCATTTCAAGGATTTGGATTTTCATCTTTGTTCCTATTTTGTAGGTAATGGATTCACTTCGCAGGAAAACTATCCAAGTCAACCTTGTAAAAATTCCTCCTCAACTCAAGGAGCTAGCTTCAAGGATTCCTGAGAATTCTCCATTTACCGAGAGGCATGGTCGTCTACTCAACTTAGTTACTGCCAACACTGAGGAGGATATGCTGAAAGTTCTCTTCTAGTTCTTTGACCCTTTGCATCATTGCTTTACATTTCCTAACTACCAACTTGTGCCTACTTTGGAGGAATTTTCTCAACTCTTGAGGATTCCTATTCTCCATCAACTACCTTTCAACGGTACGGAAAGAGATCCAAATCCTGAAGATGTTGCTCAAGCCTTGCACTTGCAACCATCAGATGTCACAAGTCATTGGGAAACCAGAAGTGGTGTTAAAGGCTTCTTGTCAAAGTTTTTGTTTGAGAAGGCCCAAAGCTGCTGGGATTCTTTGGACTTACAAGCTTTTGAGGAGATTGTAGCTCTTCTCATATATGGGATGGTCTTGTTCCCTAACCCTGATCAACTCATAGATGTGAGTGCTGTCAAAATCTTCATGGCTCGCAACCCGGTGCCTACATTGCTTGGGGATATCCTCCACTCTTTTCACACTCGTACAATGAGGAAAAAAGGTGTACTCATGTGTTGCACTCCTCTACTGGCAAGATGGTTTATTTCTCATCTTCCCCATTCAGTCTTGAAGAATGAGCAAGGTTTGAGGTGGTCACAACGGTTGATGACCCTTACACATTCAGATATCCATTGGTGTTCTCGATCAAAAGAGAATGTCATCATCATTGACCGTTGTGGGGAATTCCCTATTGTCACTCTACTTGGAATTAGGGGAGGCATCACCTACAACCCCTTCTTGGCTCTGAGACAGTTTGGTTATGCCCGAAGGGATGGCCCACATGACATGCTGATTCTAGACTTGATTTTTGACTTCGACAACGACGATCAAGGAATTCGACAAAGGTTCATCCGATCTTGGAGGATGCCCAACAAGGTGGACAGTAAGACCTTGGGACACAAGAATTCCATCCCCCTTGAGCCTTACCTCAAGTGGGTACGAACCCGCGCCCAAAGTCTTATGATGCCTTACCCCTACATTCTTCCTGTGATTATAGAGCCTATTATGGAAGGAGAGGTTCCATACACCCTCCTACATCCTGACATGCCAACATCACTTGAAGATCTGCAAAGGAGTTGGATACAGCTCAAGGGAGAACACGATAATTTTGAAGCCCAATTCTACGCAAGCGAGAAGAAGGTTTTAGAACTCACTTGTCAACTTCACGAAGAGAAGACTCTCAACACCTACATTGCACCAAAGTGGATGCACAACGTCTTTTTACCTTAGAATTTTGTATTATTTTGCCCATGGGGTATTAATGTACTAACAATTCTATCTTATTAATATGACGTGTGTTTCTTTTTTTTTGTTTAAAACAAATTTGAATTTCTGAATCCTTGAATGCATTACATGAATACATATCATTCATCATATGCATAAACAGGTCTTCACACTAAGTTTCCTCATCTCTCTGCTGTTTATTTCAGCAAGATGGATATTGAACAAATGGTCAAAGATTTGCAAGCGCAGAATTCACAATTTCAACAGCTACTTCTGACCTTGGCCAAGGGGCAGGAGGAGCTCAAGACTCTACTAGAAAAGGAAAAAGATAAAAAGAAGAAGAAGAGAGCTGGTGTGGCTACCTTGGGCAGAAGATTTGAAGGTCAAACCAGAAGGGTCCTAGATTTTCCATCAACCTCTTAAGAGGGGGAAGGAAAGGGTAAAGGAACTGCAGTTCCATCTGATTCTGAAGCAGAGGAAGAAGAGGATGAGGACTATTCTGAACAGCAGTATCCTCCTGCAGATGACAAATACAAGAACTTAGAAGAACGTCTAGCTGTTATGGAAGTGCAGAGGGTTCCTGGGCTGGACTTTGAAGAGTTAGGATTGGTATCTAGAATTATAATCCCTCCTAAGTTTAAGGTGCCTCTTTTTGATAAGTACGATGGTGTTGTACCCCAAAATTTGCCCTCCCATATTCTTCAAGAAATTGCCAAGTCATGCTTCAAATCTCCCCAAGGGTTGCACAGTGCAAGAGCCTCCTAAGCAGTCAAAATTAGGGTTTGTGTTCTGATCAAGAAAATGAAGTTTCCAAAGGTCCAATCAAGTCTCATATGCCTACAAATATGGTCAAGCATCCTCATATCAAGTTTCAAGACTTTCATCACAAAATTGCACAGTCAAAACCCTAATTGCACAACAGTCAACTGTAGGGGCAAAATGGTCATTTGACAGTCAAAAGTTCAAATTTTTGGTCAACATATCATTTTGAAGCCACAAACATCATTTGATCAATGCTTGATCATGATTCTCAAAAGCTTGGCTCAAAAATCATCAAAATGCAAAAGTTTCCTTATTTGGACAGTTGAAAAAGTCAACTGTAAATTGACCAGGGCATAACTTTCACATGGATTATCAGAAAAATTCCATCCAAAGCTAATTTTGAAGAGAAAGACATTTCCTACAACTCATATTCATACTTCAAGTCCAAGAAATTCTCTCACAAAAAGTTATCAATTTCAACATTATAGGTCATTTTCAAAAGTCAACAAAAAGAGACTTTAAGTAAAAGGCCATAACTTGAGATTGGTAAATCAAAATGACATGGGACCAAAGACATTGGTTAGAGGACTCAAAGACCTTTCCAAAATGTCAAAGAACATGAGCAAAGCCTAAAAATTGAGCAAGTTATGCCTTGTGGAAGTTGGGAAATTTTTGGATATTTTGAAAAGTTAACATTGATTCAAATGACCTAAAATTGCTAATGGGCCCATTTTTCTTCCATAATTCATCATCCCAAGCATGTGCACGACCACTTGGCCCAAAGGGAAGTATTTCTTCATTTTTTATTTATTTATTTGAATTTTTATTAATAATAATTCATTTAAATCAAATTAAATACATGAAAAATATTTAACCTAAGTTTTACAATCTTTTTGTGCATGAAATCTACTCAATAATTCGTGTACAATTAAATAGGGAAAGATTTGGAGAGAATTGATCATGATTTGTACAAAAACACATGGAAAAAGATTGAAAAAAGATCTTGAAAATCAAATCTCCAAAAGCCATGAATGCCAAAGATTTGGAGTGTTTTATTTGACCTAATTGGTTCTATACATAAGCCTGAACACAAACCTAATCAAAGAGACCAGAAAAACTGCGCAAAACCCCATTATCAAACTTGAATTTTTTGCAAGAAAACTGAAAACTAAAAATTAGGTTTTAGGTTGATTCAAGGCACAAGACCAATTGCAAAAGCTTCCTCGTGTCCCCCTGAAGCTAACTGGATCACTTTCCAACCTTCATACGCCCGGAATTGGTACAATGGAGTCAAACTGTTTCAAATAAAATTCATAATCGTGCATATCAATTCATGCGTTTTTTACAAGTTTTAATATGTGATTTACATTCCTTATGCTATTCTGAAGCTAACCCATGTGTTTGATTGAATTTTTATGCACCCTATGCGAATCTACCATTATCGTTTTTTAGGGTTTACAGGACCTTAGATTAGGGTTTTTCAAATAAGGAAAAATTGGACTTCAAGACTTGGACCATTGAATCCAGCATGCTCAGACGGTCACAAGGCTATCCTCGCGCCTAATTTATAGAGCCCCTGGGGCTAGTCGCTATTTTCTGATATGTTGCCAAAGGGAACGGTGTAAAAACCGTTGCCTATGTTTCTTTTGTTTCAGGAAAATAAAACTATGCGAAGAAGATGATGACGTGTGGAGCGGTGATAGGAAGATTCAAATCTTCGCGCGCGTTTGAGGCCCCTGACTTTCTTTTCTTTTATAATGTTTATTAATTATTATATATCAAACGCGTATGAGTTGATTCAGTGGCAAGCATAGTTGGTGGTAAAGTACATGACCTGGGTTCGAGCCCCAGGTCTTCACTATCTCAATATTATTTTTCAATTAATCTTCACATGCAGTTTCACGTACTGGAGACCACCATACGTATTCCAAATCCAACTATCCACGCGTCCTGGAGCATCAGATCAAAGGCCATGGATTGGAGAACACAATGCACCCTAGTCAACGCGTGTACACGCGTTCTGAAAAGTCAAGGAGGCCATCAATTTAAGTGGGCCTGGATTGCTACAAGATACCTCCTAATTTGGGGTCTGAACCCCCTTGGTTTGCAAATTCTTCCTACTTTCTTTATGTTTTTTTTTATTTTCTATTTTTCTTTTTAATTATTGTTTTATTAATTAATTTTATTATTTTCATAAATATAAAAAATACCATAAAAAAAAATCAGGAAAGAGAAAAACAATAAATATTTTTATTTCTAGTAATTTCATAAATAAATTGTATATAATTAAATCTAGTTTTAACTTAGGTTTTAATTTTAATTCTTTTTACTAAAAATCTAAAAAACATAGAATTAGGGTTCATATTAATTTTTTATCCTTTTTATTTTTCTTTCCTAAATAATTAAATAATTAAATATTTATTTTCGTAATTAAATTTGTATATAAAAATTAGGGTTAATTTAGGTTAAAATTCAATGTTTTCTTAATAAATTAAAAGCCACTAGAATTAGGGTTAGTATTTATTTTAATTAATTCTTTTTCATTAAAATCCTAAAAAATCATAAAATACCAAAAAAACATCTCCTTTTCTTTTTAATTAATTAATTCCATGTAATTTTAATTTTGCAAAAAAAGGGTCCAACGCCCTCGTTTCGATTTAATTCTTATTCACATATTTATTTTATTCCTTTATAATAGTTATGTATCTCTCCCAAGGCCATGTAACCTTTTAATTTTCTCGCACTTTTCTTTACTTTCTTTATTTTTCTGTCAAATCGGGTCCTGGTTAATTTTGGCGATGTGGGCCCGCGCCTTTTGTAATAGCTTTAGACTTTTACTTTCCCGTAATTTTTAATTGTTAATCAAGGCATGAAAGAATGTATGGACAAAATAAAAACAAGCGTAGAACACCAATAACATGACAAGACAAATGCAAATGAAAATTACACACAAATCGCACACACCACCCCTAGGGTACGCCTCACTGTTGCCTTGCCTCGAAAGGTGATCGTCGAGTAGAGGATGTCTTAGTAAGTCCTCATGATCCGGGAACCTGGCATGAGGGTAGCTTCTAAGGTGTCCTCCCATTGCTCTGGTGATCACCATGTCCCGAACCTCGAATTGACCCGAATACCTCCAACGGTGGTGCTACCTACCTCTCAATGGTGGGATGGCACTACTTTAAAGGACATTTACACAGACGAATTCCTTAGGGTAGGTAGACAACTCTAAGATACTTGCTCTAATTTCAAAAACAAAAATTCAAAAATACTTTTCACACCGACACCTTTTCAAAAAGCTTTCGAAAGCAATTTTTCAAACACTCTTGAGGACTGATACAATAGTCGAACTGGAATTTTCAAAGAAACTTTTTTAAAACCCACATTGAAAAGCAAACAAACCTTTTGAAAACACAAATGAGCAAGTATCTAAGAGCCCATGGATAACCATGGATAGAAAGGGTGCTAACACCTTCCCTTTCTATAACCTACCTCCCGAACCGAGAGCAATCTCTATAAGGAATTTTTTTGTGCTTTTGTCCTGTCCATGTTGGAGAAAATAAAAGACGGTGGCGACTCTTGCTTACCGCAAAATTTCGTGAACCAGCGTTAAACAGTCAGTTCCAGATCCACCGATCACAGAACTGGTGACTCTGCTGGGGAATCTTTATAAAGTGAGGTGTACCTTAGGGATAGTTCATAACTGTGTTTTCAATTGCTTTCTTTGCTTGCTATTGTGGGACTGTCTTGGGAGCTCTATAGATCCTAACCCGGATCTGGGGGATACCTTCTTAGAAAGTAGCAACAAGGCTGTGAGGGAACTGTGCGGGGTATACCGACATGGTTGAAACAGTCTGCTATGTTGATGTGGCACTTTGGTGTGTACCGGTAACCCTTGAGTTCAGTCAAGGAGAGTACGGGGCCTCCGCGTGGTGTCGTGAAGCATCAACAGACCTTAGGAACCTTAATTGAACTATCTTGGCCTCTTTAGGGTAGTGAGATAACTGACTTTGGTGCACTCCGAGGTTGGTTGATACTCGATACTACACTCAATTGAGGGTTTCTTTCCTGGAATATTTCGGTCTCCAGTTCAGTGGCTAAATCGAAACGATGAACAATGAAAGAAATCCCGTGATATTGGGATCCTTAGAACCCAGTTACTTTGATAGGACAGGTTGAACCCACTAACTTCAAGAGGGTACTACCCAGACCCCATGCTGGCCTTAAACCCTAAGGGCTTGTCTTGTGTGCTTTGTTTGCCTTACATGTTTGTCTTTGTAAATATCTGTGGTGTGTTTAATCATAGCATCATGACATCATCCAGCATCATATGCATTGACTAACCATTTCAGGGGTTCGGACTTTCATCTTTGTTCTTGTTTTGTAGGACATGGAAACTGTTCGCAGAAAGACAATTCAAGTCAGTCTTGTAAGGATCCCTCCTCAGCTTAAGGAGCTTATATCCAGGATTCCCGAGAACTCTTCGTTCAGTGAAAGACATGGAAGCCTCATCAGCTTGGTCAATACCAACATTGAGGAAGATATGATAAAGGTCCTGTTCCAATTCTTTGACCCTCTGCATCACTGTTTCACCTTCTTGGACTATCAGCTGGTACCTACATTGGAGGAGTTCTCCCGGCTCCTGAAGATCCCTATCCTTGATCAGCTACCCTTCAACGGTACAGAAAAGGAACCTAAGCTTGAAGAGATTGCTAAAGCCTTGCATCTACAGTCATCTGACCTCAAGGGACATTGGGAAGTTAGAAGTGGTATCAAAGGGTTCTTAGCCAGGTTTCTGTTTGAAAAGGCCCATGAATGTTGGAACTCCCTTGACTTGCAAGCTTTTGAAGAGGTTGTGGCCCTCCTTGTCTATGGTTTGGTGTTGTTCCCTAACCCAGATCAGCTTATTGATATCAGTGTTGTCCAGATCTTTATGTCCAGGAATCCTATACCTACGTTGCTGGGGGACATCCTTCACTCATGTTACACTCGAACCATGAGAAAAAGAGGTGTCCTTATGTGTTGCACTCCTCTCCTGGGAAGGTGGTTTATTTCGCACCTTCCACAATCAGTCTTGAAGAATGAGCGGGGTTTGAGATGGTCACAACGGTTGATGACTCTTACACATGCAGATATACATTGGTGCCCTAGGTCCAGAGAAGATGTCACTATCATTGATCGTTGCGGGGAGTACCCTAATGTTCCTTTACTTGGAATCAGAGGAGGTATTACTTACAGCCTATGCCTGGCTTGGAGACAGTTTGGTTATGCTCGGGGGGATGGTCCTCATGACATGTTAATTCCTGACATAGTTTTTGACTTCGACAACGATACTCAAGGACTTCGCCAGAGATTTATCAGAGCTTGGAGGATGCCCAGTAGGATAGACAGCAAGACACTGGGGCACAGGAACTCCATCCCGTTGGAACCTTATCTCAAGTGGGTACGAGCCCGCTCCCAAAAGTTAGTGATGCCCTATCCCCATATGCTCCCTGTGATCAAAGAGCCAATCTTGGAAGGAGAAGTGTCCTACACTATTCAGCACCCTGATATGCCCACATCCTGGGAAGAGATGCAGAAGAGCTGGATCCAGCTTAAGGAGGAAAAGAATTCTCTTGAGACTAGTCTACATGCCAGTGAAAAGAAGGTCTTGGAGCTCACCCGTCTGTTGCATGAGGAGAGGAATCTCAACACTTACATAGCTCCAAAGAGGATGCGTAGCATATTTTGGGATTGATTTTCTTTTGTATTGTTTTGCCCATGAGGCTTTGATGTACTAAACAGTTATTTCCTTAATGATAACGTGTGTTCCTTTTTGTCTACAACAAATTTGAACTTTCGAACCCTTGAATGCATTGCATAAACACATATCATTCATCATGTGCATAGCAGGTTTTTCCTCTTTTCAGGTTGCTTACAGTTCTTCGCTGTTTATTTCAGCATCATGAATCCCGACTCGTCATCAACTGAGACATCCATCAAGGCTCTTCAGGCGCAGAATGCGCAGTTTCAGGAATTAATCAAGGGTTTGGCTCAAGGCCAAGAAGAGTTGAAGGCCATGCTCCTGAAGAAAGAGAAGAAGAAGAAGAGAAGGACTGTTCTGTTCAACTCGGGCCGAAGGTTTGGCAATGCTCTGCAGCAGGAAGAGGCTGGTTCTTCTGTTGGCAAGAGTACTCCTCAGGCAGAAGCAAGGGTTCCTAGTCCGGTAGTCTCCGACAACGAGACTGATTTTGATGAAGAGCAGTACACTCCGGCAGAAGACCGTTACAAGCAACTGGAAGATAGGTTGAATGCCATGGAGATACAACAGGTACCTGGGTTGGATTTCGGAGATCCGAGTTTGTCTACTGGTGTGATTATTACTCGGAAGTTCAAAGCACCATCTTTCCCTAAATATGACGGGGCGTCTTGTCCCAAGCTACATCTCCGGTCCTATGTTCGGAAAATTCAACCATACTCAGCGGATAAGAATTTGTGGATCCACTTCTTCCAGGAGAGTCTTTCAGGGACTCATCTCGAATGGTTCTATCAGCTGGATGGGACCAAGGTTCGTAACTGGGAGGAGTTGGCTACTGCTTTCTACAAGCAGTATCAATATAATGCCGACCTTGCCCCTACACGTACCCAACTCCAGGGTATGTCGTTAGGTTCAAGCGAAGGTTTTAAGGAGTACGCTCAGAAGTGGAGAGACCTGGCTGGCAGGGTGCAGCCACCATTGACTGATCGGGAGTTGGTAGACATGTTCTTGGGGACCCTATCTGGGCCGTTTTTCAACCATCTTATCGGGAATTCGTCTGCAGGGTTCACTGATCTGATTCTGACTGGAGAGAGAATTGAGGCTGGGTTAAAGTCTGGTAAGATCCTGAAGGGTGCATCGTCTAGTGCTGAGAAGAAACCCTTCAAGAGGGAGGCTAGTGCCGTGTATGGTTCCAAGAGATCAGAGAGACCTGAGCGCCGCCAATCTGTCAGTGCGGTAATGATTGCTAAGCCAGCTGCCGCTCCTCGGCCGACCAATCCTCAAAGGGCTGAAAGACCCCGGAGAGAGTTTACCCGGTTAAGCATGACCCTATCGCAGATCCTGCCACAGTTGCTATCCACCAATTTAGTGACTGTCAGAGAGGCTCCAAAGTTTCCAAATACTGCATCTCCTAAGTACAACCCGAATGCTCATTGTGCTTACCATTCAGATAGCCCGGGGCACTCCACTGATGACTGTTGGGCTTTAAGGAGCAAGCTGCAGGATCTTATTGACGCCAAGGAGGTACAGTTTGAGGCACCTGAGAAGCCTAATGTAGTGACAGCTCCCCTGCCTGCTCATGGAGTGAATGCTATTGGGGACGAAGATGAAGTGGATGAAGCTGAGTTTGATAGCTGGATCTACCCGGCAACCGACAGTGGACTTAACAATTGGAGTGCAAAGGACAATCTATCTGTTTCTCTTGTTACTAAGTAATGAATTCCTATGTTTTTGGTATCTGTAATAAACAATAATAAACTCTTTGGCCCGGTGTCTTACCCGAGGCACCGTGGTTCTATTTGTGAGGGCATATAAATTGTCATTTCATATATCATGAATGAAAATCTTGGACGTATTTTTGCATTGCAAATCTTATGCTCCTTTTCTGTCTTTCTTTCCTTTACATATTTTCAAAACAGCTGTATTTACACACACACTCACTCATACAGGTTTCAATCCACTCTGGATCTCACTGATAACAACTCTGCTACTGCCAGTTATGACTTCGAAAATCCGATCAACTTAGCCGAAGACGAAGGTGAAGATGATTGCGAAGTTCCTGGTGAGCTTGCAAGACTGTTGCTTCAGGAAGAGAGGGCAATTCAACCCCATGAAGAGCCAGTGGAAACCATAAACTTGGGTACTGAGGCAGACAGGAAAGAGGTAAAGATTGGTGCCAACCTAGAGCTCAGTGTGAAGCAACGGTTGACTCAGATGCTGCATGATTATATGGAGATCTTTGCCTGGTCCTACGAAGACATGCCCGGGTTGGATACCGATATTGTGGTCCATCACTTGCCAACGAAGGAAGACTGCCCTCCAGTTAAGCAAAAGGTCCGTCAGATGCGTCCAGAGATGTCTGAAAAGATCAAAGCCGAAGTAATGAAACAGTTTGATGCTGGGTTCCTTGCAGTAACTTCTTACCCTCAGTGGGTTGCTAATGTGGTGCCGGTACCTAAAAAGGACGGTAAGGTCAGAATGTGCGTCGACTACAGGGATCTGAACAGGGCCAGCCCCAAAGATGACTTCCCTCTACCTCACATTGATGTCCTTGTTGATAATACGGCTCAACATAAGGTGTTCTCTTTCATGGATGGCTTCTCAGGTTACAATCAGATCAAGATGGCACCTGAAGACATGGAAAAGACTACGTTTGTTACTCAGTGGGGCACCTTCTGTTACAAGGTCATGCCTTTTGGACTAAAGAATGCTGGGGCAACCTACCAACGTGCCATGGTTGCTTTATTTCATGATATGATCCATCATGAGATAGAAGTATATGTTGACGACATGATCGCAAGGTCCCAGACTGAGGAAGAGCACCTAGATCATCTGCAAAAGTTGTTTGACCAGTTGAAACTATACAAGCTGAGGTTGAACCCGAACAAGTGCACCTTCGGGGTAAGATCTGGGAAGTTGCTAGGCTTCGTGGTCAGTGATAAAGGAATTCAAGTGGACCCTGTCAAGGTCAAAGCTATTCAAGAGATGCCAGTTCCTAAGACAGAGAAAGAGGTCAGAGGCTTTTTAGGACGCCTGAATTACATTGCTCGATTCATCTCACATTTGACTGCTACCTGTGAGCCAATCTTCAAGCTGCTGAAGAAAGATCAGGTAGTACGTTGGAACGATGAATGTCAGGCTGCCTTTGACAGAATCAAAGAGTATCTCCAAGAACCACCTATCCTTATGCCACCAGTTGAAGGGAGACCTCTGATACTATACCTGACAGTACTTGACAACTCAATGGGGTGTGTGCTGGGGCAGCATGACGAGTCTGGCCGAAAAGAGCATGCCATTTATTACCTTAGAAAAAAGTTTACCGACTGTGAGACCCGATACTCACTGCTTGAGAAAACTTGTTGCGCTTTGGTATGGGCTGCTCGCCGGCTGAGACAGTATATGCTGACTCACACTACCTTGTTGATCTCAAAGATGGATCCTATAAAGTACATATTCGAAAAGCCTGCTCTGTCTGGAAGAATTGCAAGATGGCAGATGATCTTGACGGAATACGACATTCAGTACACAACCCAGAAAGCCATCAAGGGAAGTGTATTGGCAGACCACTTGGCACATCAAGCAGTCGATGACTATCAGTCAATGAACTTCGAGTTTCCAGATGAAAGCATCATGATTGTGACTGACTGTGAAGTACCTGGACCGGATGAAGGACCTGAGGAAGGATCCCAATGGTCCATGCACTTTGACGGAGCCTCCAACGCTTTGGGAAACGGTATCGGCGCCATAATCATATCCCCTCAAGGCACTCATACTCCACTCACGGCCCGGCTATGTTTCAACTGTACCAACAACATGGCGGAGTATGAGGCGTGCATCATGGGTCTTCAAGCTGCGATCGATCTAAGGATCAAGTTTCTAAGTGTCTTCGGAGATTCCACTCTTGTGATCAATCAGATCAAAGGAGAGTGGGATACGAAACATCCAAACCTGATTCCTTACAGAGAATGTGTGTTGACCCTGATCCCCCACTTCACAGAAATAACCTTTGAACACTTTCCGAGAGAAGAGAATCAGTTGGCGGACGCGTTAGCTACAATGTCTTCTATGTTCAAGGTCAAATGGGATAATGAGGCTCCCAGGATCATCATCTGGAAACTGGACGAACCTGCATACTGTTGCGATCTCGAGACCGAATTGGTGACTGAGAAGCCTTGGTACCATGAAGTGAAGAGATATTTGGAAACTCAGGAATACCCGGAAGGTGCATCTGTCAATGATAAGAAATTCCTGAGAAGGTTCGCAGCCAAGTTCTTCCTTAGCAACGACATCTTATACAAGCGAAACCATGATTCAACCTTACTGCGTTGTGTGGATAAGACTGAAGCAGAAAGGATCATGGAAGAGCTACATGAAGGGACCTTTGGTACACATTCCAGTGGACATACAATGGCTAAGAAGATCCTACGGGCAGGATATTACTGGTCCACAATGGAAGCTGACTGTTACCAACATTCTAGGACATGCCATAAGTGCCAGATTTATGCAGATAAGGTGCATGTTCCTCCAGTTCCCCTGAATGTCCTGACTGCGCCTTGGCCGTTTGCAATGTGGGGTATAGACATGATCGGTGAGATTAAACCTACGGCATCCAATGGGCATCACTTCATCCTAGTGGCGATTGATTATTTTACGAAGTGGGTCGAGGCAGCATCCTATGCTATGGTAACCAAGACGGTTGTGGCACGGTTCATTCGACATAACCTGATCTTCCGATACGGCGTCCCAGAAAGAATTATTACAGACAACGGTACCAATCTGAATAATAAGATGATCGCTGAGCTCTGCGAGCAGTTCAAGATACAGCACCACAATTCTTCTCCTTACAGACCGAAGATGAATGGGGCTGTAGAGGCAGCAAATAAGAACATCAAGAAAATCGTGCAGAAGATGACAGTGACTTATAAAGATTGGCACGAGATGTTACCGTTCGCTCTACATGGGTACCGTACCTCAGCTAGGACGTCAATCGGGGCAACTCCTTTCTCTTTAGTTTATGGTATGGAGGCAGTCTTACCGATTGAAGTACAAATACCCTCTCTCCGGATAATGAAGGATGCAAATCTGAGCGAGAATGATTGGATCCAGACACGACTTGATCGGCTCAACCTTATTGATGAAAAGAGACTTGCTGCTATCTGTCACGGTCAGACGTATCAGAAACGAATGATCAGGGCATTTAACAAAAAGGTCAGACCACAGGAATATCAAGTTGGGGATCTGGTAATCAAGCGAATCATCCTTCCTCAGAGTGATCCAAGGGGCAAGTGGACTCCTACCTACGAAGGGCCATTTGTGGTTAAACATGTGTTCTCAGGAGGAGCCATGATTCTAACCAACATGGATGGTGACGACCTTCCTCACCCCGCCAATGCAGACATAGTAAAAAGATACTACGCATAAAAAAAGACCCGCTAGGCTGACATGCCTAGGCAAAAATTAGGGATTCCCGTCGAACCAAAAGGGTTCGGGCAAAATGAAGGGATGAAATGAAAAAAATCTGTACACCCGGCAAGTCGAAAACCTGAAAAGGCGGCTTGGGCAAAAATGGGTATCCCGGTGGACTGAAAACCCGAAAGGGCGGTCCAAGCAAAATTAGGGATAAAAGCGTAATACTATGTCTCATTGGATCACCTTGCATCCAGAATCCGGTATCTGCATCAAGTTCAGACGGCATCGATCAGTCAGCTTCACCTTCAACCAAGGTCATCAAGTGATGAGACGCTCGGAGTTATAAAGGCAATAGCAGAGTTGAAACCCAGTGGGATCATTCATTTTTCACACAGCTGTTTTATTTTCTTTTGTACAAAATCTGTATAAACTCTTTTGTTCGGCGGCGTTCTCTTACTAGGACGTCAGCCTCTTGTACACAAAACGCCTATTTTCAGGCCATTCAAAAATCAATACAAATATACTTTTCAGTTAAAAGTGCCAATTGTTTTTCTTTTTCTGTTTTGTTTTGCGAAGAACGTCCAAGGTTCAATTTGTGATATATGCATCGACAATAATTTGCTAACTCATGAATATTTGCATACGAAACAAAGGATTAATTACAGGTAGCATTAGAAACAGGGGCAATAAAGAGTTGTCTGAGCAATCTAATTGTTCTGTCCTCCAAGGTACCAAGGTAGGTTCCGCTAAAGAACATGACCAGTACATTCCAATTCCCCAGAGAGTAAGTCAGCAAGACAGTATGCTCTCCTCGAGCAAAGCAGTTATCAACCTTAAGGAAGTTGGGTATCCTCCCGCAGATCTCAACCTTCCCCAGCAGCATACATGCTCATAACAAGCATCCCCGGCAGTCTTGGTCTAAGATTGTTCCCCGGCGGCATATCAAATACTCAAAGGAATCACTTCCCCTGCAGTTCAAAACATCCCCAGGAGAGTCCAATCTAGTCCCCCAGGAAAATTGGAATCCATCTCCCCCAAGCAGTAAGCTTATCCCCAGTAGATTCTGGAAGCTTATCCCTCGCAAGGCACGAACGCGTCGTCCGGCTTTATTTAAAGAGTTATTTCCTTAACAGGATATAACTGGGTTATCCTCAGCCAAAAGCCACGGAAAGATCGTCGTCGACAGAATCTTCTTATCCCCAGCGGAGTCTATCAGCACTTCCAATACAACAAGGATATCCCCAGCAAATTATTATCAACAACTCAGCAAAGTATCTCTATCCCCACAGAGTATTGCTCCCCAGCATGGTCGCTAGAGTATTTTTCTCCCCGCAGAGTTATTCCATTCGCCAAGTTTATTCCTCAACGGAGTCATCTTCTCCTACCGGTATTCTTGCAATTATCATCTCCAGCGGAAGCAAAATCTATTTTTCAACATCAGCCCAGGAGTGACTTCCCGGCACCCGTCAAGGATTTACTTTCCTAGACGAATACATTCGTAAACATCACATACATCATTATAGCATGCATAGACGCATCATATCATACAAATCTCATTTATGTTGAGAACATCATTGCTTGATCCATATCATGCATTGCATATGACTGACCTCTACCTTTCAGGAAAGATGCAGTTAAGTTCTCAATCATATTTCAAGACCTAGACCGGTTCAGTTAATCGACTCCAAAGATTTCTTATCCAGTCCAAGGCTTTCTCTAGTCCAGCTAAATCGACTCCCAACAGATTTTTCTGATAAAGACTCAATAGAAGTTATCAAAGGTTTTTCTCAGACGCCCGCTCTTGAGATTATAATGGTTCCCTCCCCGACGGTGCGTGAGATGATAATTCCAACTCAGGTTTTTCTCAAAACATCCGCTTTTGAGATTATAATTGCCTGTTGGTTCTCTTCCCGATCCTGCGAAGATGGTAATTCCCACCAAGATTTTCTCAACGAGCGTTGTTGAAGTTAAAGTCACCCAAGGTTCTCTCACCATTCATACTGAGGTAGCAACCATCCCTGGTTCATTCATCACCGTTTGAAGCTCCAGATTCAGCTCCTGTAACCAGTCAGGACACATTTATACCAAGCATCTGAAAACCAGCTCCTACAACATGTCAGGTACTCATTTTTCTGTTTTGCAGGTATGCAGGTTCTCGCTAAGGAATCTCTTACGCGATCAACATCCAGATGGCATCTATAAGCCCATCATCCTATTCATCAACCTCTAAATGGCATCTATAAGCCCGTTCCATCATCACACTGCTACTATGTGAGCGCAAATTTCTGGGCACTCTAGTGTTCAATCATCTTCTACCCTCGGATTACGAAAGGCACGTCAGCCAATCTGCATCCTCAGGTCTAAGAGGATTGAACAGGGGCAACTGTTGTACCCCAAAATTTGCCCTCCCATATTCTTCAAGAAATTGCCAAGTCATGCTTCAAATCTCCCCAAGGGTTGCACAGTGCAAGAGCCTCATAAGCAGTCAAAATTAGGGTTTGTGTTCTGATCAAGAAAATGAAGTTTCCAAAGGTCCAATAAAGTCTCATATGCCTACAAATATGGTCAAGCTTCCTCATATCAAGTTTCAAGACTTTCAGCACAAAATTGCACAGTCAAAACCCTAATTGCACAACAGTCAACTGTAGGGGCAAAATGGTCATTTGACAGTCAAAAGTTCAATTTTTTTGTCAACATATCATTTTGAAGCCACAAACATCATTTGATCAATGCTTGATCATGATTCTCAAAAGCTTGGCTCAAAAATCATCAAAATGCAAAAGTTTCCTTATTTGGACAGTTGAAAAAGTCAACTGTAAATTGACCAGGGCATAACTTTCACATGGATTATCAGAAAAATTCCATCCAAAGCTCATTTTGAAGAGAAAGACATTTCCTACAACTCATCTTCATACTTCAAGTCCAAGAAATGCTCTCACAAAAGTTATCAATTTCAACATTATAGGTCATTTTCAAAAGTCAACAAAAAGAGACTTTAAGTCAAAGGCCATAACTTGAGATTGGTAAATCAAAATGACATGGGACCAAAGCCATTGGTTATAGGACTCAAAGACCTTTCCAAAATGTCCAAGAACATGAGCAAAGCCAAAAATTGAGCAAGTTATGCCTTGTGGAAGTTGGGAAATTTTTGGATATTTTGAAAAGTTAACATTGATTCAAATGACCTAAAATTGCTAATGGGCCCATTTTTCTTCCATAATTCATCATCCCAAGCATGTGCACGACCACTTGGCCCAAAGGGAAGTATTTCTTCATTTTTTATTTATTTATTTGAATTTTTATTAATAATAATTCATTTAAATCAAATTAAATACATGAAAAATATTTAACCTAAGTTTTACAATCTTTTTGTGCATGAAATCTACTCAATAATTCGTGTACAATTAAATAGGGAAAGATTTGGAGAGAATTGATCATGATTTGTACAAAAACACATGGAAAAAGATTGAAAAAAGATCTTGAAAATCAAATCTCCAAAAGCCATGAATGCCAAAGATTTGGAGTGTTTTATTTGACCTAATTGGTTCTATACATAAGCCTGAACACAAACCTAATCAAAGAGACCAGAAAATCTGCGCAAAACCCCATTATCAAACTTGAATTTTTTGCAAGAAAACTGAAAACTGAAAATTAGGTTTTAGGTTGATTCAAGGTACAAGACCAATTGCAAAAGCTTCCTCGTGTCCCCCTGAAGCTAACTGGATCACTTTCCAACCTTCATACGCTCGGAATTGGTACAATGGAGTCAAACTGTTTCAAATAAAATTCATAATCGTGCATATCAATTCATGCGTTTTTTACAAGTTTTAATATGTGATTTACATTCCTTATGCTATTCTGAAGCTAACCCATGTGTTTGATTGAATTTTTATGCACCCTATGCGAATCTACCATTATCGTTTTTTAGGGTTTACAGGACCTTAGATTAGGGTTTTTCAAATAAGGAAAAATTGGACTTCAAGACTTGGACCATTGAATCCAGCACGCTCAGACGGTCACAAGGCTACCCTTGCGCCTAATTTATACAGCCCCTGGGGCTAGTCGCTATTTTCTGATATGTTGCCAAAGGGAACGGTGTAAAAACCGTTGCCTATGTTTCTTTTGTTTCAGGAAAATAAAACTATGCGAAGAAGATGATGACGTGTGGAGCGGTGATAGGAAGATTCAAATCTTCGCGCGCGTTTGAGGCCCCTGACTTTCTTTTCTTTTATAATGTTTATTAATTATTATATATCAAACGCGTATGAGTTGATTCAATGGCAAGCATAGTTGGTGGTAAAGTACATGACCTGGGTTCGAGCCCCAGGTCTTCACTATCTCAATATTATTTTTCAATTAATCTTCACATGCAGTTTCACGTACTGGAGACCACCATACGCATTCCAAATCCAACTGTCCACGCGTCCTGGAGCATCAGATCAAAGGCCATGGATTGGAGAACACAATGCACCCTAGTCAACGCGTGTACACGCGTTCTTAAAAGTCAAGGAGGCCATCAATTTAAGTGGGCATGGATTGCTACAAGATACCTCCTAATTTGGGGTCTGAACCCCCTTGGTTTGCAAATTCTTCCTACTTTCTTTATGTTTTTTTTATTTTCTATTTTTCTTTTTAATTATTGTTTTATTAATTAATTTTATTATTTTCATAAATATAAAAAATACCATAAAAAAAAATCAGGAAAGAGAAAAACAATAAATATTTTTATTTCTAGTATTTTCATAAATAAATTGTATATAATTAAATCTAGTTTTAACTTAGGTTTTAATTTTAATTCTTTTTACTAAAAATCTAAAAAACATAGAATTAGGGTTCATATTAATTTTTTATCCTTTTTATTTTTCTTTCCTAAATAATTAAATAATTAAATATTTATTTTCGTAATTAAATTTGTATATAAAAATTAGGGTTAATTTAGGTTAAAATTCAATGTTTTCTTAATAAATTAAAAGCCACTAGAATTAGGGTTAGTATTTATTTTAATTAATTATTTTTCATTAAAATCCTAAAAAATCATAAAATACCAAAAAAACATCTCCTTTTCTTTTTAATTAATTAATTCCATGTAATTTTAATTTTGCAAAAAAAGGGTCCAACGCCCTCGTTTCGATTTAATTCTTATTCGCATATTTATTTTATTCCTTTATAATAGTTATGTATCTCTCCCAAGGCCATGTAACCTTTTAATTTTCTCGCACTTTTCTTTACTTTCTTTATTTTTCTGTCAAATCGGGTCCTGGTTAATTTTGGCGATGTGGGCCCGCGCCTTTTGTAATAGCTTTAGACTTTTACTTTCCCGCAATTTTTAATTGTTAATCAAGGCATGAAAGAATGTATGGACAAAATAAAAACAAGCGTAGAACACCAATAACATGACAAGACAAATGCAAATGAAAATGACACACAAATCGCACACACCACCCCTAGGGTACGCCTCACTGTTGCCTTGCCTCGAAAGGTGATCGTCGAGTAGAGGATGTCTTAGTAAGTCCTCATGATCCGGGAACCTGGCATGAGGGTAGCTTCTAAGGTGTACTCCCATTGCTCTGGTGATCACCATGTCCCGAACCTCGAATTGACCCGAATACCTCCAACGGTGGTGCTACCTACCTCTCAATGGTGGGACGGCACTACTTTAAAGGACATTTACACAGACGAATTCCTTAGGGTAGGTAGACAACTCTAAGATACTTGCTCTAATTTCAAAAACAAAAATTCAAAAATACTTTTCACACCGACACCTTTTCAAAAAGCTTTCGAAAGCAATTTTTCAAACACTCTTAAGGACTGATACAAGAGTCGAACTGGAATTTTCAAAGAAACTTTTTTAAAACCCACATTGAAAAGCAAACAAACCTTTTGAAAACACAAATGAGCAAGTATCTAAGAGCCCATGGATAACCATGGATAGAAAGGTTGCTAACACCTTCCCTTTCTATAACCTACCTCCCGAACCGAGAGCAATCTCTATAAGGAATTTTTCTGTGCTTTTGTCCTGTCAATGTTGGAGAAAATAAAAGACGGTGGCGACTCTTGCTTACCGCGACATTTCGCGAACCAGCGTTAAACAGTCAGTTCCAGATCCACCGATCACAGATGGTTTGTCTTGTCCTAAGATGCACCTACGATCTTATGTTAGGAAAATTCAACCACATTCTTCTGACAAAGATCTGTGGGTACATTT
This sequence comes from Vicia faba, assembly GCA_948472305.1. Taxonomy (NCBI): domain Eukaryota; kingdom Viridiplantae; phylum Streptophyta; class Magnoliopsida; order Fabales; family Fabaceae; genus Vicia; species Vicia faba. The sequence goes on along the minus strand of OX451735.1, from coordinate 648,154,398 downwards.
TTTCCAGGACAGTTTGTCGGGGACGCAGCTGGATTGGTTTTACCATTTGGAGAGGTCTGATGTGCATAATTGGGAAGATTTGGTGGCCGCATTCTATAAATAATATCAATACAATGCGGACTTAGCACCAACCCGTACTCAATTACAGAGTATGGGCATGGTCTCCAGTGAAGGTTTCAAAGAGTATGCCCAGAAACGGAGAGACTTGGCAGGACGAGTACAACCACCTCTATCTGAGAGAGAGCTAGTAGACATGCTCTTGGGAACTCTGTCAGGGCCGTTCTTTAATCATCTGATTGGAAGCTCCTTTGCGGGGTTCGCTGAGTTGATTCTAACTTGTGAGAGAGTTGAAGTCGACATAAAAAACAGGAAAATTCAGAAAGATACATCTGCTTCCGCTGCCATCAAAAAGAGTTTTCCAACAAAGAAGGAAGTATCAGATGTATACTCCCAAAGAGGTCAAGGAAGAGTTGAGCGCCGACCAGAGGTGGGGGCCGTAATGATTCAGAAGTCTGCAGCTGATCAGCCCAGAAACAATCAACCAAGAACCAACCAAACAAGGGTGGAAAGGCCTGTACGGAAATTCACCCAGATAAACATGACTCCTGCTCAGGTTCTACCCCATCTATTGAAGTTAAACCTTGCCAATCTGAAAGAGGCCCCGAAGAATCCGAATACAACTTCTCCTTACTACCATTCGAACGCCAAGTGTGCTTATCATTCAGAGAGCCCAGGGCACGACACCAACCATTGTTGGGCCCTGAAGAATAAGATTCAGGATTTGATAGATGCTAAAGAAGTTGAATTAGACGCCCCTAAAAAGCCGAATGTAATCTCTTCTCCAATGCCAAAGCATGGCCACAATGCCCATGCTGTTGAAGAAGATCTTTTTGTTGCTACTGTTGATAATTTGATAACTCCGCTACCGATAATCAAGTTGAATTTGCTGAAGACTGGGATTTTCCCAGGTTGTGAAGAAGATTGCTGCCTTTGTTCATCCTTACCAACCGTCTGTCCATTGTTGAAGTTAGGCATCCAACGCCTAATGGATAACCAAGAAATCCTTTTGAAAAGACTCCTGTTACACCGAATCCTGTTAACGATGTTTCAATAATAACCATATCATCCAATCTTTCCAATGTCTCCAAAAGACCTGTTAAGATTACATCCGCTCCAAAGACTGTACCTTTGAAGATAACCATGCCCGGGCCCGTCCCGTACAAGTCCGACAGATCAGTATCGTGGAACTATGGTGGAGAAATCTACTACCACGGTATTAAACAAATTGAATCAACTGAAGAGAGTTCTGATGAAGAGACTTCCGACATTGGAAACATTGCCGGAATGAGCAAAATCACCCGCAGTGGAAGAATTTTCTCTCCAGAGATTGCCCCTCCAAAGGCAGCTTTGGACCCTCAGCTGCTCCTAAAGTTACCCCTGTACCGCTCAACATATCTGCGAGGACTCCAATTATTGAAGAAGTTGTAACTCCTGTGGTTGTCCCCTCTGTTGCTGCTGATGATAGAGGGAAAGGGATCCAAGAAGAGCCTGTCAAGATGAGGGCTCAGCCTTTGGTTATCCCGGAGACCTCAGAAAGAAATGGAAGAGATTTTGAAAATAATCAAGAAAAGAGATTATGATGTTGTGGAACAACTGGGGAAAACCCCCTCAAAGATCTCTATGTTGGCCCTACTGCTTTGTTCAGAGGCTCATGCTAAAGCTTTGATAAGATTTTTGAAGACGACCCATGTGCCACAGGAAACCTCCGCGGATCAGTTCCAGGAATGTGTAGCTAGCTTAACAGCTGACAATGGTCTAGGATTCTCCGATGCCGATTTAACATCCAAAGGGAGAAAACATAATGACGCTTTGCATGTCTCGGTGGAATGCAGAGCGACTACCCTAGCACACGTACTGGTAGAAACTGGTTCATTGTTGAACGTCTTGCCAAAGAAAGCCTTGGATAAACTGGATTGTGAAGGTTTAACCTTGAAGCCCAGCAATATAATTGTCAGAGCCTTTGATGGTTCTAAAAGGATGGTCCACGGGGAGGTGGACATCCCGATTAAAGTGGGAACTGAAACCTTTAACTCCATATTCTATGTGATGGACATCCGTCCTTCCTATTCTTGCTTGTTGGGAAGACCCTAGATTCACAATGTTGGAGCCGTCACTTCTACTCTCCATCAAATGCTCAAGTACCCTGTCCAAGGGAAAATCATAACTGTTCATGGCGAATAGGAATACATGATAAGCCATCTAAATTCTTTCCGCTATATAGAATTGGATGGCGAATTCATTGAAACCCCTTTTCAGCATTTTGAAGAGGTAGCTCAGGAGATTGCGGCAACCAAGACAGTGTCTTCTGTACCCATGATTACCAGACCTCTGCCTCGGATGTCGTCTCTCAAAGATGCAAAGGTTGTGATTGAAGAAGGAGGAAGCACAATCTGGGGGCAGCTTCCCGATTTTCCTTTCAAATCAGATAAATTCGGCTTGGGGTTCACTTCTTCTGCTCAAAAGGCTGTACACCACACCCATGCTAGAGGGCCACCAGTGAAGATCACCCATCATGGAGTCAATGCTTTGGAGGATAGTGAAGAGGAGAGCAACTTGGAAGACTGGATTTTCCCTACTGTTGATGGAGGACTGTGCAATTGGGAAGCAAAAGGCTTTGTTCCGATTACTTTCATACCGCAGTAATTTATCTTTCAAACATTTTTGTTGGTTTGTAATAATTATCAAACAATTCGTACAATTTTAACCTTGTGCCTTACCCGAGGCACAATAGGTCCATTTGTAAGGGTTTGATTTTTCATCTTCATATGTCATTTTAATGAATCATGGACGTTTTCACATATAAACTTTTGTGTTCATTGTCTTTCTTTTTTACATTTTATTTGTTTAAAGGTGGCTATCCCTTACACACACCCACACTCACAAATGCAGGTACCCTTCCATTCCGGATTCCATGGGTAACAATTCTGCTATGGCCTTCAGTGACTTTGAAGATGTGGTCTACCATGCCGAATACGAAGGTGAGGAAGATTGTGAGGTGCCGGGAGAATTGGCTAGACTGCTACAACAGGAAGAAAGGGCTATTCTACCTCATGAGGAGCTGTTAGAGACAATCAAATTGGGTACTGACGAAGACAAAAAAGAAGTCAGAGTGGGTGCCAACCTAGAGCCAAGTGTCAAGGAGCGCTTAATTCAGCTGTTGCATGAATATGTTCAGATCTTCTCCTAGTCATACGAAGACATGCCGGGACTCGATACAGATATTGTGGTTCACCGTCTACCCACAAGAGAAGACTGTCCACCAGTCAAACAAAAAGTCCGCCGCATGAGGCCTGACATGTCAGAAAAGATCAAAGCAGAAGTTATGAAGCAGTTCAATGATGGATTTCTTGTTGTTACTTCCTATCCACAATGGATTGCTAACATTGTGCCCGTGCCTAAGAAAGACAGCAAAGTCAGAATGTGCGCGGATTACAGAGACTTAAATAGGGCTAGCCCTAAATATGACTTTCCACTACCGCACATTGACATCCTGGTTGACAACATAGCTCAGCACAAAGTATTTTCTTTCATGGACGGATTTTCAGGTTACAACCAGATCAAAATGGCACCTGAAGACATGGAGAAAACTACTTTTGTTACACAGTGGGATACATTCTGTTACAAAGTGATGCCATTCAGACTGAAGAATGTCGGGGCAACCTATCAACGCGCCATGGTAGCTTTGTTTCATAATATGATACATCATGAGATAGAGGTCTACGTAGATGACATGATAGCCCGATCACAAACTAAAGAAGAACACCTCAACCATCTGCAAAAGCTGTTTGTCAGGTTGAAAGAGTACAAGCTTAGACTAAACCCTAACAAGTGCACTTTCGGAGTCCGGTCCGGTAAACTCTTGGGTTTCATTGTCAGCAACAAAGGCATCAAGGTTGATCCTGCCAAAGTCCAAGCTATACAAGAAATGCCTGCTCCTCGCACTGAGAAGGAGGTCAGAGGTTTCTTGGGACGCCTAAACTACATTGCTAGGTTCATTTCTCACCTAACATCTACCTATGAGCCAATATTCAAGCTGTTGAAGAAAGATCAGGTAGTTAAATGGAACGATGATTGTCAAGTTGCTTTCGATAAAATCAAGGAGTATTTGCTAGAACCTCTTATCTTGATGCCACCCGTCGAAGGAAGACTGCTAATCATGTATCTGACCGTCCTAGAGAATTGAATGGGGTGCGTATTGGGCCAACATGACGAGTATGGCCGAAAAGAGCATGCCATTTATTACCTTAGCAAAAAGTTTACCGACTGTGAGACCCGATACTCACTGCTCGAGAAAACTTGTTGCGCTTTGGTATGGGCTGCTCGCCGGCTAAGGCAGTACATGTTGACTCATACCACTCTGCTGATATCTAAGATGGATCCAATCAAGTACATCTTTGAAAAGCCTGCTTTGTCTGGAAGAATAGCTAGATGGAAGATGATCCTGACAGAATACGACATACAGTACACAACCCAAAAAGCTATAAAGGGGAGTGTGCTAGTTAACCATCTAGCTCATCAAGCTGTTGAAGATTACCAATCCACGAGGTTCGACTTTCCTGACGAAGATATCATGACGTTGGATAACATTGAAGATTTCAGACCATATGACGGACCTGAACAAGGATCCCGATGGACCCTGTACTTTGATGGTGCCTCCAATGCACTTGGCAACAATATCGGCGCGATACTCATTTCTCCAGAAGGTTGCCATACACCTTTCACAGCCAGACTTTGCTTCAACTGTACGAACAACATGGCTGAGTACGAAGCTTGCATCTTTGGTCTCAAGGCTGCAATAGACCTGGGAATCAAATCTTTGGTTGTGTTTGGAGACTCAGCTTTGGTCATCAGTCAGATCAAAGGAGAGTGGGACACTAAGCATCCCAATCTCATCCCTTACAAAGAACATGTCTTGACATTGTTATCACATTTCGAGCAGATTACCTTCGAGCACTTCCCGCGAGAAGAAAATCAGCTGGCAGATGCTCTAGCTACAATGTCATCCATGTTTAAACTTAACTGGGATAATGAGGCTCCCCAAATCACAATTAAACGAATGGACGAACCTGCACATTGTCACGAGATTAATACCGAAGAAGTAGTGGACCGACCTTGGTTTCATGAGGTCAAAAGGTATCTCGAGGCTCAAGAATATCCTGAAGGAGCTTTAGTCAACGACAAAAAGTTCTTGAGGAGATTCTCTGCCAAGTTCTTCCTGAGCAATGGTATCCTATACAAGTGAAATCATGATTGCATTCTGCTCCATTGTGTGGACAAGATTGAAGCTGAACAGATCATGGCTGAACTGCACAATGGTACCTTTGGCACTCACTCTAGCGGGCATACGATGGCTAAGAAGATCCTACGGGCAGGCTATTACTGGTCTACCACGAAAGATGACTGCTATCAACATGCCAGGTCTTGACACAAATGTCAAATCTATGCGGACAAGGTACATATACCTCCAGTTCCTCTCAATGTCTTAACAGCTCCTTGGCCGTTTGCTATGTGGGGGATCAACATGATTGGGGAGATCAAGCCTACAACATCCAATGGACACCGTTTCAATCTGGTGGCCATTGACTACTTCACCAAGTGGGTCCAAGCAGCTTCCTTTGCATCTGTCACAAAGAATGTTATTGCCCGCTTCATTAAGAAGAACCTCATTTGCCGGTACGGTATCCCCGAAAGGATCATCACTGACAACGGTACAAACCTTAACAATACTATGATCACTTCCTTATGCGAGCAGTTCCAGATTCAACATCACAATTCATCTCCCTATCGGCCAAAGATGAACGGTGCTGTCGAAGCTGCGAACAAAAATATCAAGAAGATCATACAGAAGATGACAATCACCTACAAGACTGGCATGAGATGTTACCATTTGCTCTTCACGGGTACCGTACCACGACACGTACATCAACTGGGGCAACACTCTATTCTTTGGTATACAACATGGAAGCTGTTTTGCCTATTGAGGTTCAGATTCCCTCCTTGAGAATCATGAAAGATGTTGGTTTAAGTGAAGACGATTGGATTCAGACCCAACTTGATCAACTTAACTTAATTGATGAGAAGAGACTTACTGCTATTTGCCATGGTCAGACGTATCAAAAGCGAATGATCAAGGCTTTCAACAAGAAAGTCAGGCACCAGGTATATCAAGTCGGGGATCTTGTAATCAAGCGGATCATCTTGCCGCAAAGTGATCCCAGGGGAAAATGGATTCCTACTTACGAAGGACCATTTGTGATAAAAAATATCTTTTCTGGTGGGGCAATGATCTTAACCACCATGGACGGCGACGATCTACCGCACCCTGCGAATGCAGACATAGTCAAAAGATACTACGCATAAATAACCCGCTAGGTTGACACACCTAGGAAAAAAAGGGCATCCCGGTGAATCGAAAACCCGAAAGAGCGGTTCAGGAAAAAGAAAGGGATAAATATAAAAAAATCTATACACCCGGCAAGTTGAAAACACGAAAGGGCGACTTGGGCAAAAAAGGGTTTCCCGGTGGATCGAAAACCCGAAAGGGCAGTCCAGGCAAAAGTTAGGGAATTAAAGCGTATGACTATGTCTTGTCGGATTACTTTAAGGACAATCTCTTCACAGACAAGCTCTGGGCTTCTGATCAACTCAATCATCTTCGGACGAAGCGACAAATGGACAAGATATTCAGAGTTACGAAGGCTATAGTAGAATGGGAACCCCATGGATTTTTCACACATATCCATCTTTGTTTGTATAAATTTTTTCTCATTTTCATGACAACTTTCTCTTACTAGGATGTATGTCTCTTTGTACAAAATACTTACACAAAGTTAATACAAATATACTTCAAAGTGCAGAAAACTATTTGCCTTTTCTTCTTTTTTACACTTGTGTTTTATTTGAAAACGTCCAATGATTTATTAATGAGCATATGCATTTGAACATAATCACTGTTTACAAATAAACGAAATGGAAAAGAATAATTACTGACAGGTTGAAAGTATAGGAAAACGTCTTCAGGCTATTCTAAGAGAAATCCCCTGCAGTACATCATCTAGATCCCTAGCGGAGCCAAAACCTTGAAATACATATCCCCAAAGGAGTTATAACTTCAAATCCTTAATTCCCAACAGAGTTAAAACATCAAACTCCCAATCCCCAGCGGAGTAAAAACTTTGAACTACAGACCCTCAACGGAGATGAAGCCTTCTTCCCCAGTCGAGTCAAGATTTCTAACTATCTATCCCCAGTGGAGACCATCCAGTTTATCCAAATTCTCCAGCAAGTTGTCTTAAAATCTGAGAATCAACCAGATAACAGTTAACTTTTATCCCCATCCTAGGATAACTCCCCAGTAGAGTGGCATACAACCCAAACTCCTGAACTTTTTCCAAACAGGAATAAGCATTTTCCCCCGGAGTCCTGAACTTACTCTCCAGCAGTAAGCCTTCTTCCCCACAGAGTTTTTACTCCCCAACAGAATGAAGATTCTCATTCTTGATTCCCCAGTGAAGTTTCCAGAATCTTTACCACTCCTCAACATGAAGTCACCAAAGCTTTTTATTGCTCCTCAACAGAATGAAGATTCTCATTCTTAGTTCCCCGTAGAAATCACCAGAGTTTTCCCTATTCCCCATCCGAGTAAGGATTTCTTTTATTTAACCCCCAGTAGAAGTCTTCAAAGTTCTCTGGATTTCCCAAGTAGATTTCTCAAGCAGTTTGACATTACTCTCACAAAAGATTTTGTCAATACTCCAACTTCAAGACATGAAGGATTCTCACATCCCCACAGAAGTTGTCAAGATTCTCACATCCCCACAGAAGTTGTCAGGATTTTCCATCCCCAACCGTCACCAAAGATTTCTCATCCTCAGCAATCAAAGATTTTGAATCTCCAGCAGCGGTCAAAGATTTATCTTCCCCGACAACAGTCAAGGGTTTTGTTATCCCCAGCTATCAAGGATTTATTTTCCTCAGCAATACAGCGAATCAGCGTACATGCACATACATTACACTCATATATCATAAACATTGATGAGACACGTTTTATTGCATCATACATTTCATGCAACATAACTTTGTGTTACAGCTAACATTTTACCCTTTTCAGGATAAGATTAACGTCTATCTTTAACAGATATTCAAAGATTTCAGATACAGTACGGATACACTCCAGAAACGGAAGTCATTCTTCTACTCATTCATATCTCTTATCAAGATACAGTACGGATACACTCCAGACACAGAAGTCATTCTGTTATTCATTCAGAATTCAAAGTCAAGATACAATACAGATACACTCCATACACGGAAGTCATTTTGTTACTCATTCAGATCTCTTATCAAGATACATTATGGATACGCTCCAGACACGGTTGCCATTCTGTCACTCATTCAAACATTTCCCCAGCTCAGATACACTCCAGACTCGTAAGTTATTCTGTCAACTTCAGATACAGTCCAAATACGCTCCATACACGGTTGCCATTCTGTCACTTATTCTGACTTTTTCCCCAGCCCAGATACACTCCAAACACGGAAGTCATTCTGTTATTCATTTAGATTCAACTATAGTTACAGCTCGGATACGCTCCAGACACGGACGCCATTCCACTACTCATGCAAATTCGGTATTCAGATACAGTTCAGATACGTTCCCAACACGGACACCATTCTGATACTCATTCTTTTGACTTACAACTTACAGTTCAACAAACATTCTTGTATGGAATCTACAAGCCCATCTCCAACAAGATTTTATCACATCTCCAAATGGCATCTTTAAGCCCATTCCCTCAAATACATTTTGACGAGTGCAAATTTACGGGCACTCTAGTGTCCAATCATCTTTTACCTTCGAGTCACGAACGACAAACTCGTCAATCTAACTCTTCAGGTTCAAGAAGATTGAACAGGGGCAGCTGTTGTACCCCAAAATTTTCCATCTCATTTTATCAAGATTCTCCTTACAAGACTTCTTAGACTCAAGACCAGATTAGGGTTTTCTCAGCTTAAGACCTCACCTTGCACTGATAACCTGAAATTAGGGTTTGAGTTTGCATAGGGATTTTTGGACTTTCAATGCCTCATGTGACTTTCATACTTCATGTTGGACCTCTAAGATTGCTCATACCAAATTTCGAGCCTTGAATCAAATTTTTGCCCAGTCAATTGGACAGTTGACCTAAAAATCAGTTGTATTGGGGAAAAAGTCAACTGTGGCCAATTTACAGTCAAACTTCATAATTTTTGATCCACATCAACATTATAGACTCATATGAACCATTTGATCAAGTTTGGACCACAACTCCTCAAGAAATTTGATCAGATCATCAAAAGGGTAAAATGGTCAAAATTAGGGTTTTGACTGGATAAAGGCAATTTCTGATTTTTCACCTAGCCAATGGCAAATTGGGTTCAAGCATGGTTTCAAGGACTCAATGGCACCATCTTGACCTAATCACAAGGTTCAAAAGATCTCAAATGCATTGGATTGACAGATGAATTTTCCAGTCAACTGATCAAAAATCAATTATACACTGAAAAGTCAAACTTTGACTTTTTGGTGAAAATCAAGTGCCAAAGGTAATATTTCATCAAGATGTATCAAAACATGAAACTTGTTCACCAAGAAACTTAAATTTGGAAATTAGGGTTTAAGTTTGAAAAATTTCATAACTTTGAAATTTTCTAAGTTATGAAAATTTCTTATTTTTTCCCAACTTTTCCCAACTTTTTCACCATGATACAATTGGATACAAAGGAAACTTCCAACAAGAAAGTTATAGTCCTCCACAAAATCTACAACTTTGATTCACAAAGTTTTCCCAAAAGATGCTTGGATCTCAAGTTATAATTTTGTGAATAAGGGTCCATAAACTTTTTAACTTAGTGAAATTTTACCCTAGTTTAGGCAGATTTTTAACCTAACTTCATGGTAACTTTTAACCTAGTTAAAAGAGGAATCTCAAAATGCATTTCAAAGATGGATTGCAGAGAATGTTACAAGCTTTCCAAAATGTCCAAGAACTCTCCAAGATCATTTATGGTTAGGGAGAATTGAAGGAATAAAAATGGCAATTTATCACTTTTGTTCAAGGCATTTTTCACATTGAAACAAGTTGCAAATCAGTTTGAAACATGCTTGTACTTGGTTTTACAGGTCCTAATCTCCTCTAAACTCCAAAATTTAATGCAAACACATTGGATAATGGCCTTGTTCTGATCTTTGAAGCATTGCACAAAGAATTATTCCAAAAATGGCATAAAGGTTACAATGCTACTTTGATAAAGCATGCTTTTTGCAATTTTGTTATTCTTGAGACATGGACCTGATCTATTGTTGCAAACAAGATCCATAAACATCAGAAAAAGTTTACCAACCCTATGCAGACCTTGAGCTAGCCTGTACAAGCCTTTGCCTTTGTCACTTCACCTTTTCTTCAAAAATAAGCAAACTTGCAAAAGTCAAGTGGACTCTTGTATCTGATAAAACCAAGACTTTGTATCATTTCAAACGATCTCAGAACTTTGTTGCAACCTTAAACATGATTGCCCAACCTCTCAAACACCCTCAAACACAAAAAACACCAACTTCTGCCCAAGCAGGGCATCATCTGCAGAACCACTTCCAAAACAAGATTGGCTCGTGCGTTTTGCTTTGAATCACTTCAAACATATTCCATACCTCCTACCTAAACTATCCAGGCCTTTGTCAAGCAACTGTAACCCCTGTTTCGAGCTTCACCATTTCCATTTTCTTAGTTTGCAGGTTGACTTCTATAGGAAGATTCAAGCATCTACAAGACTAGCTAAGCATCGGAGAAGCTTGAGGGAACCTCAAGGAAGCTCACAAGAACTTCAGGCCTCACTCAAAGTTGCTACATTGCCATATCCAAACTCAACTGAACAAGGTATTTGTCAAGTTTCTATCTCTCTATTTAGGCATCTTTAGGCTTAGGTTTGTGAAGCAAAAATGTAGACTTTAACGTGCTTGAGATGTACATATGCTTAGATTCCATTTATATTAACTGAGCTAAGAGTATTTGGATGTTAAACATGCTGAAAATTTTAGGTCAGAAATTAGGGCCATTAAAATTCTCCTTGATCTTTTAGAGTTAGGTCATGTTTTTTATATCATTAGAATCGTGAGTTAACATGCTACAAGTTTCATGTTGCAAGATTTTATTTTTATGCACGTATGCAAGAGATACAGGTTGAAGAAGAATGCGCGTGTTTTGGTTGTCTCAAGGACAGGGATGAAGTGTTTTCCTGGGCCAAGGCCTTGGGCCTGTTTCTATTCACACCACCCTTTTTGCTTTTGCACCCCCCCTGATCATTTTCTTTTATTTTTTATATTTTCTTGCATAATTTATATTTTCTGACTTTATTACCTTCTTTGAACATTGAAAAATCACAAAAAATATTTTCTTACTTTTTTTGCATTTTTATTTTATTATTTTTATTATTTTTATGACAAAAAAATAGTTTATCAGGTTAAATAGAATTTATTTTCTTAAATAAATTTGTAAATAATATTTAAATACTTAAATATTTTATTTTTATTATTTAACACATAAAATATCATTTTTCACATATACTTTAATTTTTAAAATTTGTAAATATTTTTATTTATTTATTTCTTGTACAAAAATGAATAAAATAAATAATTAGAAAAACAATATTTCTTTGAAACAAAAATTAGGGTTTTCACCCCTTCAAAAATAATCATTTTATTTTTCTTATTTTAAGACTTAAATAAATTTATTTTTACATACATAAAATCAATACAAAAACATCTTTTGCATATTTACATTTTATTGCATATTTAAATATTTGCTTATTTATTTATTTGTACAATAAATTCAATTTGGTTGTAATAGTTTTAGGGTTTTATTTTGAGCAATATCCCCATATTCAAAACTTGTACCCCCCTCCCCATAATATTGTTGTAATAGTCTAGATTTACTTTACGCATTTTATTGCTTTCATATACCATGATAGTAAACTAGGGTTTTGTATGCAAAAGACCAAAAAATCAAAACAAATAGCATGACCTAATACAAGACAAAATGAATGAAAAAATGAGAACACATAACACACAAGCACCCGTAGGGTTTCATCCACTTTGTTGCCTTAAAACATGACCATGGTATGCATGCTAGGTATCTTGGCAAAATCAAAGCAAAACAAAAAGATCATAGTCCCTCGATGACGCTATCTTGGTTGCCTAAACAAAGATGATCTTAGTCCCTAAAACTTGCTAAGATACTTGGCAACATTGCTATCATGGTCATACGATGACTCACGCCCGTCCCGTTTAACATCCAAAGATAGGTTTGTTTACCAAATACAATGGTAAAACAACAATGTAAAAGGAATAAAAATGTGTAGGAAAGACTTTTGAGTAGGTAGATAAGCTTCTAGTTACTTCAATTTGAAAACTATCCTTGCTATTTTCAAAAACACATACACAATTTTAAAACAATTTCCAAACAAACTTTCAAACATTGAAACATTTTTCAAAAGACAAACATCTTTGTATACATTCTTACGAACGAGAATCATTACAAAGATTGCCAAAACAATGGCCTTTTTTCAAAATACTTTCAAAACCACACAATGCACCATTTCAAACAATTGAAAATCAAAAGCAAGTGATCTAAAACAAGTAACTAAGAGCCCGTGGAAAACCATGGATGAAAACGGTGCTAGCACCTTCCCTTTTCATAATCTACCCCCCGAACTCAAAAACAATCTCAAAGGTCTTTCCTGTGCTTTTTTACCTTTCCTTTTGGATAAAATAAAAGTCGGTGGCGACTCTTGCTAAACTGAAACATTTGCGAACACAAACGCAAAACCTCAAACCTCAAGTCAGTTCTCCCACCGTATCACAACAATTAACTTCATTCTCTCAAAAATTTGTTGTAAAGCCTGGAATCTGACCAGATAACAGTTAATTTCATATAAGTTACTGCGAAGTCTGGAATCTTACCAGATAACAATCACTTCAATTTTCTAGGAAGCCTGGAATCCAACCAGACAACAATTTAATTTCATCTTCCCCACTAAGTTGCTGTGAAGCCTAGGATCCAAAAAGATAGCAGTTAACTTTATTATCCCCAACAAGTTGTTGCGAAGCCTGGATCCGACCAGATAACAGCTAACTTCCTTTCTCTCCAATCAAGATATAACTCCCCAGTAGAGTAACAGACGACTGAAACTCTTGAACTCTTTCCCTCAAGCATAAATCAACACTTTCCACAGATTTTACCTCAAGCAAAGTCAATATTCCCCAGCAGAGTTCTCCTCAAACAACAAAACAGGAATACCCAACGAAAGCATTCTAGACAAGGTCTGAAGATGCACGTACTCTTCATCTCCAACAGCAATTCGGGATTTAAATTCCCAAATCTCCCCAACATTTGTCAAGGATTTATTTTCTGAGACAAAGATACACTTCAACAATATTTCACATTCATACATCATATTACATACAAGACAAATGCATACGACACAATCTCATTTATTTTGAGAACATCATTGTGACATGCATACATCTGCATACAACTAACCTTCTTCCTTGCAAGAAAAGTAAATCAAGAATACAAAGACCCCTTCTAGTTAGAATTCATTTCCACTAGTTAATGACAGACAATCAACAGACCTCTCCTGTTTAAAGATTATGTCCCCCGTGAAGTCGCCAAACAAAAAACCTTTTCTGTAACTCTGGATGGCATCTGTAAGCCCATCTTCGATGAATTCTTTATCACCTCTCCAAATGGCATATTTAAGCCCATTCTCGACACAATCAACTAACACACCATCAAGTGCAAATTTCTGGGCACTCTAATGTTCAATCATCTTCCACCTTCAAGTTACAAATGACGGACCCGCCAATCTAACTCTTCATGTTTAAGAAGATTGAACAGGGGCAGCTGTTGTACCCCAAAGTTTGCCCTCTCTTTTTCCAGGATTCTCAAGGAATTTATCAGACAAAATCATCCCTGAAGCACTAAGACTCCAAATTAGGGTTTCGACTGAGAACGACCAATCTTTGACTTTTGACTTAGCACATGACTTACTGGTTTGAAACATGACCTCAAGGGTTCAAGTACATCATTTTAGCTTAATCGCATATTTCAATTCATCTCCCGAGATCAGCAGATTGATAGATGAAATTTGGTCAACTGATAAAAAAAGTCAACTGTACACTAAAAAGTTAAACTTTGACTTTTTGATCAAAATTGAGTTTCAAAGATCACATTTCATTCAAAATATGGAATTTGATCATCAAAAATCAAGAAAGTCAAAAATCAAACTTTGCAAGATTTGGAAAAATTTTCTAAGTATTTTCTATACATGCTAATTACATTTCTTCATGACATTTTTCATCACAATTCGAGATAATTCAAGTTGTTACAAGTTTTCAAATAAACAACAAAGTTGCATTTTTAAGTTAAAATTGCAAGTTACAAATCCTAAGCTTTGTCTTGTTTAAATTTTTCCATTTGACTCTGATACGCTGGGAGAACTGACTTGAGTGTTTTGTGTTTTATCGCAATTATTGCGGATAGCAAGAGTCGCCACCAACGTTTCTTTTATCCAATAAATAAAGGGTGAAAATAACAGGAAAGACCTTTGAGATATTTTCTTGAGTTTGAGGGGTAGGTTATGAAAAGGGAAGGTATTAGCACCCTTTTCATTCGTAGTTATCTACGAGCTCTTAGTTGCTTGCTATATCATTTTTGAAATTGCTTTTTTTTAAATGTGTTTGTGGTGGGTTTTGAAAGTATTTTAGGAAAGCTCATTTGTTTAGGAAAAATTTGTAATGATTCTCGTCTCTATAAGAATGCATACAAAGTGTTGTACTTTTGAAAAAATTTCATGTTTTTGAAAGTGTTTGGTGTGTTTGAAAAGATGTTTGTTTTGAAGATGGATTATGAGCAAGCAACTAAGAACTTTCTACCTACTCAAAAGTCTTTTGTTCATTTCTCTCTTCCTTTGATATTGTTATCTCACCATTTATTGGTAAGAAGCCCTATCTTTGGATGTAAAGGGACGAGCGTGGGTCATCGTATAATCATAAGATGCAACGTTGCGAGATGCCTTAGCATTTTTCTTAAGGGACTAAGATCATTTTTAAGGCAACATTCGTAGAGTCATCGAGGGACTATGATCTTGTATTTTTTATTGTTTTTGCTAAGGCGTATCACATGCATAACAATGACCATTTATTCTCAAGGCAACAAGTGGAGTTAACCCTAGAGGTGAAAAGTGTGCAAGTGTTTATTTTTCATGCATTGTTTTGTCTTGGATTAGGGTTGTCTAAGATTGATATTATCTTTCCATAGACACCCTAGTTACTAGCATTTATATTTGAAAATGGTAAATTATGGAAAATAAAGTCCTACGCTATTACATCATTTAGGGGGATGGGGGTACAATTTACAAATGGGGATAAATAGGAGCTTAAATATTACAACCATATTGAATAGTAATGAAGAAAATATATGAAAATAGATAAAATAGTGTAAAAGAATGGAAAACTGCATTTTTGAACATTATGTGTCCACACATGCTCCTATGCATCGACACATAACTTTTCCTTGCTCATGTAAAACAAAATCAACTCAGTATGAGTCGATGCATAATGTCATGTGTCGACTCATTCCTTGTTTGTGTCCACACATACACATTTTGCATCGACTCATGTGCCTTTTTTCTTTCTGTTTTGTGCCTGTTATAGCAGTATGTGTCAACTCATGAGGCTTTGTGTCGGCTCATAGCCTGTTCTGTCACTAAAATAAGTTGACTCATGTGAGTATGTGTTGACTCATCCTGCAATTTTTTCATTTTATCATTATTCTGCTGCATACATGGGTTGTTCTCAACACATGGTCAGTGAAAATGAAAAGCAAGCTTATGGTTATCTTCAAGGTAATGATATCTATATTTTATCTTCAAAAATGAAACATTAATGATGCTTGAAATGAAGGGTTAAAGTCAAGAAGACTTACCTTGAAGCTGGAATTTATGCTTTAAGCTTGAGTTGCTGCCTTGACTGTTCTTGAACTTGGAAAAAACAGAGGTGTTACAGAAGCTTGTTCTTGAGTTTGAACAAACTTATATATGATGTATGTGGAGTGTTTGGATAGTTTGTTTGGACAGAACTTTGTAAGGTATGAGAGGTTCAAAGGTTTGGACTTCAAAACTCAAGAGTGGAAGCTTTGTGGACTATTATGACTTTTGTGAATATGAGATTTTGAGGATTTATCAACAAAACTTCTAGCTTTTCTCTCTATTTTTCTGACTTTTTATATTGCAAATGGGCTCTCTATTTATAGAGAAGGTTTGAGACTTGAAACAACTCAGATTTTGAATCACATGTTATGGATATCTTGCTTGTTTTTGAAGCAAGCATGAAGAACATGTTTCCAATCTTTGTACCCATCTATCTAAAGTGGCTGATCACTTTAAACATGTTTGTTCTAACTTGTAGAAGTTAAGTGCGATCAAAATAACAAGTTAGAGGCTCAAGAAATTGACTTTGTGATTAAAGTGAACTTTTCAAGAATATATATGTTGCTTTCTTCCAAAAATGGAATGATCACTTGGACAAAGGCTCAAACACTTGGATCATAGTTTAACCAGCTGTGTAAGCACTCAATAGGGAGTGATATACAAGTTTGAGGCCTGTAAAGTGAAGATTATGCAGAATAGCTAAGATTTTGGTTCCTTGTTTATCACAAATCTGCCTTGTAAATCAAGAATGAACCAACTTCAGGTCATTGACTCTCCTAGCTCAAGTATGATAAATGCATGGTCTTGGATGTTTTGGAAAGCTTGAAACATCCTCTACAACTTTCATGTTTTCCAATTTTATTGAATCAAACTGGAACTTAATGAAAACTGGCCAAGAAGTTGGGATAAAAACCTGACCAGACCTGCTGAAAATTTCTCTAGGTATTTATTCAAAAATGCTATGACTTCATGAATTTATAACTCAAAATCTAAGAACTTCTAGGACTTCACCAGAAAAGAAAAGTTGTAGATATCATCAAGATCTACAACTTTCATGTTGAAAGTTTCCTTTGAATCATCTTTCATCTTGGTGAAAGAATGGCATGAAGTAATGAAATTATCATGTACAAAAACCCTTAGAAAAATTTCTAAGTCTTGAAAAGTTTGACTTTTCACATTGACTTTTGACTTTCTTGATTTCTTGATGATCAAGCTTTGTATTTTGAATGTCTTAATGAATTGTAATCTTTGAAATCAAATTTTGACCAAAAAGTCAAAGTTTGACTTTTGGTGTATCAGTTGACTTTTCATCAGTTGACCAAATTTCAGCTATCAATCCACTGATCTTGTTAAATGCTTTAAGCCATGGAATTGGTTCAACATGTTATATTTGATTCTTTAAGATTATACTTAAAGCCATTAGGTCCTGTATTATGTCAAAAAGTCAATGATCAGTCGTTCTTAGTCAAAACCCTAATTTGTGGTCTCAGTGTTTCAGAGGTGATTTTATCTGATCAATCCTTGAGAGTCCTTGAGCATTGGAGATCCTCTGTGAGGAATGTCTTTAAAAAGAGAGGGCGAATTTTGGGGTAAAACAGCTGCCCCTGTTCAATCTTCTTAAACCTGAAGAGTTAGATTGGCAAGTCCGCCATTCGTGACTTGAAGGTGGAAGATGATTGAACACTAAAGTGCCCTAAAATTTGCACTCGACTATGTGTTAGTTGATTGTGTCGGGAATGGGCTTAAAGATGCCATTTGGAGAGATGATGGAGAATTGTCGGAGATGGGCTTATAGATGCCATCCAAAGGTGATTGCTGATAGAAATTAGACTAAGTCTAAACTTGACTGTAACTGGGAGAAGCATCCGAATAAATCTTTGGTCAATTTAATTTGAATCAAAAGATGTAGTGGAATGAGTATCATAATAACATCTATAGCTGGATCGTATGTGAACTGTATTTGAAAGATGTATTAAATGAGTGTCAGAATGATATCTGTATTTGGATCGTATCTGAAATTTATTTGAGAAATGTACTGAATGAGTGTTAGAATGACATCCATATCTGGATCATATATAAATTATATTTAAGAAATGTACTGAATGAGTGTCAGAGTGACATCCGTATCTGGATCATATCTGAACTGTATTTGAGAAATATACTGAATGAGTGTCAGAATGACACTCGCATCTGGATCGTATCTGAACGGTGTTTGAAAGATGTATTGAATTACTGTCAAAATGACATCCGTATCTGGACTGTATTCGAAAGAATATGGAATAAGTATCAAAATGACATCCACATCTGGGTCGTATCTGAACTATATTTGAAATACGTATTGAATGAGTTTCAGAATGACATCTGCATCTAGATCGTATATGAACTGTATTTAAAATATGTATTGAATGAGTGTCAGAATGACATCTGTATTTGGATCGTATCTGGACTGTATTCGAAAGAATCTGTAACAAGTATCAGAATGACATCCGTATCTGGATCATATCTGAACCGTTTCTATAGAGAATCTAGAATAAGTATCAAAATGTCATCCGTATCTGGATCGTATCTGAACTGTATCGAGGACAAAATCTGGAATAAGTATCAGAATGTCATCCATCTTTGGATCGTATATGCATCGTTTCTAGAAGAGAATCTGGAATAAGTATCAGAATGTCATTTGTATATGGATTATATCTGAACTGTATCGAGGAGAAAATCTGGAATAAGTATCAGAATGTCATCCGTATTTGGATCATATTTGGACTGTATCTATAAGAGAATCTGGAATAAGTGTCAGTATGTCATCCGTCTATGGATCGTATCTGAAATGTATCAAGGAGAAAATCTGAAATAAGTATCATAATGTCATATGTATCTGGATCGTATCTGAACCATTTCTAGAGGAGAATCTGGAATAAGTGTCAGAATGTCATCCGTCTTTGGATCATATCTGGAATGTATCTAGAAGAGAATCTGGAATAAGTGTCAGAATGTCATCCGCCTCTGGATCGTATCTGGATTGTATCTAGAAGAGAATCTGGAACAAGTGTCAGAATGTCATTTGTCTTTGGATCATATCTGGACTGTATCTAGAAGAGAATATGGAATAAGTGTCAGAATGTCATATGTCTTTGGATCGTATATGGAATGTATCTAGAAGAGAATGAGGAATAAGTGTCAGAATGTCATTCGTATCTGGATTGTATCTAGACTATATTTAGAAGAGAATATGGAATAAGTATCAGAATGTCATCTGTCTCTAGATCGTATTTAGCCTGTATCTAGAAGAGAATCTGGAATAAGTGTCAAAATGTCATCCATCTCTGGATCGTATCTGGATTGTATCTAGAATAGAATCTTTGGCTGATTGTATTTGACAGATGATAGGATGTTAACGAGATCTACCTGTTCAGGAAGCGGCCTGAAAAGATAAAGTTAGTTTCGTGCAAGGGCATGATTTATGTAATGTATTGCGTAATGATGCTCTTAGAATGAATGAGAATGCTATATGTGTTTCGTATGCATATGCTATGATGTATGAAATGTGAAATGTTGTTGAAGTGTATCTTTGTCTGGAAAATAAATCCTTGACAAATTGTTGGGGAGTATTGGGGAGACTAACTCCCGGATTACTGCTAGAGATGAAGAATCTGTGTATCTTCAACTTTGTTTAGAATACTTCCGTTGGGGATTCCTCCTTATTTGTTTGAAGAAGCTCCGTTGGGGATGTGATTATTTTTATTTGGGGAATTAAGTTCAGGAACTGTTGTTGTCTATTTCTCTACTGGGGGAACTTGACCGGGGAGAATAAAAGTTAACTGGTATCTAGTCGAATTCCAGGCTTTGCAACAACTTTTTGGGGGATAGTAACGATTCCGCTAGGGACAATGGGGTTTTGTCTGTTGATTTGTAATAGTCTGAGAAAATACTTATGTTGGGGAATCTGTAGTTTGTTGGGGAAATAAACCCTGTTAAGGAGAATATTTTGTAGACCTTATTGTGGAGATGAATTCTTTTAGGGAGAACTCCGCAAGGTTTCTTTTTTTAGTTAAGACCAAACTCAGCTGGGGAATGTCAGAATGAATCCGAGCCTTGATTGTATCTGAGGAAATATTGAATGAGTATCAGAATGACATCCATATCAGGATCATATTTGAACTTCATCTATAGGAGAGTCTGGAATGAATGTCAGAATAAATTTGTATTTAGATTGTATCTGCATTGTGTCTAGAAGATGATAAATTGCCGGCAATTTCCATCTGTTTGGGAACTGGCATGACGTGGGCGTTTGTTGGGAGAAGATCAAACTTTTCTATCTGCCGGTGAGTTTGACTATGTCATCGGATGGAGAATGCCCCACTTTTGTTTGAAGATTCTTTTGCGCTTGTCGGGGATAACTTTATAGAGGTGGCTCTGGCGACTTCATTGGGGATCACCTTATGAAAGGGACTTTGTGGGGATTTGTCACTATCCATATTAGTAAGTGTTATAGCACTGTCAGAATATGTTTTCTTGGTTGTACGTTCCCCTTTATTGGAATTTCTGTTCAATGCCCTAAGTTATTCCGATGGAGACCTGCCCCTGGCTATTCAGGACTATATGATAGATTTCTTGGAATTTTGACTTGACTGCCACAGGTGAGTCGGGAAATAACATGTCATGCCCCTTGACTATGGAGGGTTCGCCACTGGATTTGAAACGATTATGTTCATTTGAGAAAATTTTCGTTCATTGGATATTTGCTGCGAATTTCTTCGTTGTCAAACAATTAGCTATATGCAAACAACAATATTTCAAATAATGCAAAGTTTATGTCTGTCTTGAAGTTTTGAAAATGAATTTTTAGCAAATAAATTTTTTTGTAAGAATATGAATTTGACTCAGGATTTACCGAAAGCCTTACAGGAGTCAGGATACCTTTTGTAACAGTATGCTTTCGAACTAACCCATGCTTCAATTAGGACTTTTAGAGGGTTGTAGCGTGGTTTGGTTCACGGTTTAAGAAACAAAGGATAAGGCTCAAAGTTTATTTGTACCCACCCGTTATTCATGATGTTCTCCAGTCCTATACTCAGTTAATTGCGCGTTTGGATTCTAATTGAATCTGGAACGATATCCCGGTGACAGTTCAGATATTAGAAGTTTATTTGAGAAGGCAGTCATTTTTGCAACATTTTTCTGTTGTTGAGGATTTGTAGCGACCTATTTTTATTTATTATCCCTAATTTTTTCCTGACTTTTTTTGTTTTGAGACTACAGTCAGCGGGATGCCCCAGTTTTTCTTAAGTCTCCTTCGTAGGTTTTGACTCGGTGGGCTCTTCTTTTTGAGAGATAATGACTGCCTATTTTACGGAGAACCATCACCGTCTTTTTATTAAAAAGGATGTTTTTGATGTCATTCATTGTGTATGAAGTGAACGCTTGTGACTGAACACGCATTTGAATTAATTGAGATGCTACCTTGCCCCAGGTTATGATTAAAGGTTTCAATTTGTGCGAAAAAGAAAACTCCTACTTCTTTGGCTCAAAGGGATTGACTGGAGATTATCTTCCTAATAACTCCACTGTTTAGGAATTGAAAGAACGCATGTACATCGTCAGCAAGGTCTGTCTAGAAGTATATTGTATGAGATTATGGTATAGTTTTCATCATCATCCCTCTAAAGGCTTAAGACTTGTAGTTGAGAGTTGAATATCACACAAAAGAGGTAAAAGCATAATTTCAGTATAGCGAAAACGAATGTATTAAATCAAGACAAACATATGCAATAAATTAATGAGAATAACCAAAGCCTAACATAAGGACAAATGTTTAAGCTAACAAAGAAATTACAACTGAAAATTCGAATAAAAAAAAGTTTCCTCGCCTAAACTTCTCGCTTCAGATGGTGTGTCTTTGATGGGTGACAGAAAAACTCAATTTGACCATCTTGTGTGAATTCCAATACTTCTTCGTCGATTAGGTCTTAAATCTTGTTCTTCAATACCCAATAGCGGTTAGTGTTGTGTCCACGACTATTGGAATGGTATGCACATCTTTCTTCATGTTTGTAGAGGGGAGAAGAAGTATTAGGTTTTTGAAGAGGCTCCCTTAATGCAACCATCTTGGCTTCCAACACATGATGCAATGCTTGAGCCAATGGCATGTTGATCTCGGTAAATTGTCTTTTGGGCGTATCTTTCTTATGTTGACCACCTTATCGTTGTTGGCGAGGTCGTTGTTAGACTCGAGGTGTAGCAGCCATTTTGAAAGGTGTTCTCTCGACCAAACCAACTTCTTGTCTCACCAGAGGCTAGTTAATGACTTGATCCCCAATCTTAACTATTTGTTTCACGCGGTTGCGTCCGTCTTGATGAAGCTTGTTGATGAGAGTTCTCAACTCTTCTTATCCCCGAGATAAGTTTTGGATAAGAGCCATCTGTCCCAACATCTGGATTCTCATTGTTGCTATCTCCGCTTGCAATTGTCTTATCTAATCCTCCTTGTCGTCTTCAAGATTATTATTGGTCATGCTCTCAATTAGAAGTGTTTTCACTTCTTCTTGCCCCTTGGATTGGTTCAAGAACATTTCTTGAAGCTGAGCATTTTGGGTTTGAAGATCCCGGACAGTCTGTTCTAGAGCCATCTCTATTGAAATAAACAGTAAGCAGATGAGAAAACCTGTATGGGGAAAACATGTTATGATATGATGCATGGTATGTGGATGCGATATTTTCAAAGATCTCACGGGGTAAACACCAGAAAATGTTAGAAGTTGAACTTTGATCACAATTTTGAGTGAAGAACTTATCCTTGAATGTCCTTCCATGAGAATCAAGCTCACCATGTCAAGTGGGTCATAACCATTGACTCAAGTTACCGTGCTTTGGTTTTTGACAGCATTTGGCTAGAGGAAAATATATCCTCTTACCCCATGATAGACGTCTGGTTCAATATAACCCTGCATCATAATACCTTGAGGTCCTTGAAATGGTTATTGAAAATGATATGGTATGATGTCATGATGTTTATGTACAAGTAATCATATGCAAGCAAAGCAAACAAGTCCTTAGGTTTAGGCTTGCATGGGTTTCATAAGTAAGTACCCTCTTGAAGTTTAGTTGGTTCAACCTGTCCTAGAAAATAAACGAGTTCTAGGGAATCTCAATACCACTGATCTTTCTTCATCGGACATTGTTTCAGTGGAAGCCTCTTTATTGGCGATCTAAATATCTCGAAAGTACGATCTCAATGAGCGTAGTATCGAGTATCAACCAACTTTGGATTGCATCAAAGCCGGCTATCTCACTACTTCCTAATGGCCAAGTTGTTTAATTAAAGGTTCTAAGGTTAGTTAGTACTTCATGACACCACACAGCGGCCCCGTATTCTCCTTGACTAGAATCAAGGGCTACTGGTATCAATAAATGTGTCACATTGTAGTCATCACTTCAACCATGTCGGTATACGCTGCACAGTCCCCACGATCTATTTCTACTTACCTAATAATGTTCCCCCGATTCGAGTAGAGGATCAATACAAACCCAAACAAGGACCCATAAATATAAAGCAATAAAATCAAACAATGAAAGCAAATTAAAGGTGATCTAGCTCTAAGGTAACCACCATTTTTAAGATCTCCCCAACAGAGTCGCCAGTTCTGTGATACGGTGGGAGAACTGACTTGAGTATTTTGCATTTTATCGCAGTTGTTGCGGATAATAAGAGTCGCCATCGACTTTTCTTTTATACAACAAGCAAAGGGTGAAAAGAACAGGAAAGACCTTTGAGATATTTTCTTGAGTTTGGGGGGTAGGTTATGAAAAGGGATGGTGTTAGCACCCTTTTCATCCATAGTTATCTACGGGCTCTTAGTTGCTTGCTAGATCATTTTTGAAATTTCTTTGTTTGAAATGTGTTTATGGTGGATTATGAAAGTATTTTTGAAAATCGCCTTCGTTTAGGAAAACTTTTTAATGATTCTCGTCTCTATAAGAATGCATACAAAGTGTTGGACTTTTGAAATATTTCATGTTTTTTAAAGTGTTCGATGTGTTTGAAAAGATGTTTGTTTTGAAGATGGATTATGAGCAAGAAAATGAGAACGTTCTACCTACTCAAAAGTATTTTGTTCATTTCTCTCTTTCTTTGATATTGTTATCTCACTGTTGATTGGTAAGAAGCTCTATATTTGGATGTAAAGGGACGGGCGTGGGTCATCGTATAGTCATAAGATGAAATGTTGCGAGATACCTTAGCATTTTTCTTAAGGGACTAAGATCATTTTCAAGGCAACATTCGTAGCGTCATCGAGGGACTATGATCTTGTATTTTTTATTTTTTTTGCTAAGGCGTCTCACATGCATAAAAATGACCATTTATTCTCAAGGCAACAAGTGAAGTTAACCCTAGAGATCCAAAGTGTGCAAGTGTTTATTTTTCATGCATTGTTTTGTCTTGGATTAAGGTTGTCTAAGATTGATTTTATCTTTCCATACACACCCTAGTTATTAGCATTTATATTTGAAAGCGATAAATTGCAGAAAATAAAGTCCTAAGTTATTACATCGTTTAGGGGGATGGGGGTACAATTTACAAATGGGGATGGTTAAGAGCTAAAATATTACAACCATATTGAATAGTAATGAAGAAAATATATGAAAATAGATAAAACAATGTAAAAGAATGGAATACTTCATTTTTTAACATTATGTGTTGACCTATGCTCCTATGCATCGACACATAAATTTTCCTTGCTCCTATTAAACCAAATCAACTCAGTATGAGTCGATGCATAATGACATGTGTCGACTCATTCATTATTTGTGTTGACACATACGCGTATTGTGTCGACTCGTGTGCCTTTTTTTCTTTTTGTTTTGTGCCTGTTATAGCAGTATGTGTCGACTCATGAGGCTTTGTGTCGACTCATAGCCTGTTCTGTCACTAAAATGAGTTGACTCATATGAGTATGTGTTGTCTCATTCTACAATTTTTCACTTTATCATTATTCTGCTGCATACATGGGTTATTCTCAAAACATGGTCAGTGAAAATGAAAAGCAAGCATATGGTTAGCTTCAAGGCAATGATATATACATTTTATCTTCAAAAATAAAACATTAATGATGCTTGAAATGAAGGGTTAAAGTCAAGAAGACTTACCTTGAAGCTGGAATTTACGCTTTGAGCTTGAGTTGCTGCCTTGACTGTTCTTGAACTTGGAAAAAACAGAGGTGTTACAGAAGCTTGTTCTTGAGTTTGAACAAACTTATATATGATGTATGTGGAGTGTTTGGATAGTTTGTTTGGGCAGAACTTTGTAAGGTATGAGAGGTTCAAAGGTTTGGACTTCAAAACTCAAGATTGGAAGCTTTGTGGACTACTATGGCTTTTGTGAATATGATATTTTGAGGATTTATCAACAAAACTTCTGGCTTTTCTCTCTATTTTTCTGACTTTTATATTGCAAATGGCCTCTCTATTTATAGAGAAGGTTTAAGATTTGAAACAACTCAGATTTTGAATCACATGTTATGGCTATCTTGCTTGTTTTTAAAGCAAGCATGAAGAACATGTTTCCAATGTTTGTACCCAGCTATCTAAAGTGGTTGATCACTTTAAACATGTTTGTTCTGACTTGTAGGAGTTGAGTGTGATCAGAACAACAAGTTAGAGGCTCAAGAAAATTATTGTGATTAAAGTGAACTTTTCAAGAATGGATATGTTGCTTTCTTCCAAAAAATGGATGATCACTTGGACAAAGGCTCAAACACTTGGATCATAGTTTAACAAACTGTGTAAGCATTCAATTAAGGAGTGATATACAAGTTTGAGGCATGTAAAGTGAAGATTATGCAACATAGCTTGGTGGTTCCTTGTTCATCACAAATCTGCCTTGTAAATCAAGAATGAATGCCCAACTTCAAGTCCTTGAATCTCCTAGATCAAGTATGATAAATTCATGCTTTTAGATGTTTTGGAAAGCTTGAAACATCCTCTACAACTTTCATGTTTTCCACTTTTATTGAATCAAACTGGAACTTAATGAAAACTTTCCAATAAGTTGGGATAAAAACGTGACCAAACCTGCTGAAACTTTCTCTAAGTGTTTATTCAAAAATGCCATGACTTCATGAATTTATAACTCAAAATCTAAGCACTTCTAGGACTTGATCAGCAAAGAAAAGTTGTAGATATCATCAAGATCTACAACTTTCATGTTGAAAATTTCCTTTGAATCATCTTGCATCTTGGTGAAACAAGTACATGAAATAATGAAATTATCATGTACAAAAACACTTAGAAAAAATTTCTAAGTCTTGAAAATTTTGACTTTTCACATTGACTTTTGACTTTTGAATTTCTTGATTTCTTGATGATCAAGCTTTGTATTTTGAATTTCTTAATGAATTGTGATATTTGAAATCAAATTTTGACCAAAAAGTCAAAGTTTGACTTTTGGTGTATCAGTTGACTTTTCATAAGTTGACCAAATTTCAGCTATCAATCCACTGATCTTGAGAAATGATTTAAGCCATGGAATTGGGTCAAAATGTTATATTTGAGTCTTAAAGATTATACTTCAAGCCATTAGGTCATGTATTAGGTCAAAAAATCAATGACCAGTCGTTCTTAGTCAAAACCCTAATTTGTGGTCTCAGTGTTTCGGAGGTGATTTTGTCTGATCAATTTTTGAGAATCCTTGAGCATTGGAGATCCTTTGTGAGGAATGTCTTGAAAAAGAAAGGGAAAATTTTGGGGTACAACAGACTCAATCTTCAAACCTTGCCACTATGCTATCCACAAAACCAAACTCGTATCATGCTACAAACAATGTTGTCCAATTTACTGTTGTATAAAGCCCAAAATTTACACCAACCAGTCCAAAACCAATTGTTCCTACACAAAAAAATTTATGCAAAACCAGTCCTGCTATGCTGCCTCTAAACACTATCACAGCCTGCTCCCAGAACTTGCTATACTGTCCAAGCCTGCACTATATCAGTCCCTATATTTGCACCAAATTAGCTTATAAGAGCTACATCTCAAAAGCTATGAAACAACATACCCAAAAAGTTCAAAAAAATTATTTGTTTCCCCCCTAAATCTCAGTCGAACTTCATCTACAAATAATTTGTTTATACAACACACAAAAGGTGGGCTTTTAGAGAGAGAATAGAGAGTTTTGAACAAAAATATAACAAAACTTTTCTTGTAAATTATGCTCATCTTCAGTCTTATCTTCATTCACAAAAACAAAACCTCAATGCATTATTACACCTTGCAAGCTCTCCTATAAACCAGCCATCCAAATACTTCATATCACATAGAGATTATTCAAGCACAAGAACAATTTCTATAGTGCCATTATCATCACCTTTCAAACACAAACAAATGAAAATTTTGTATAACTTGACTGGTTTAGAGTTGGTTCAGCAGCTTTCAATATAAAGGAAGGCTTGGAGCAGCTTCCTGGAGGTTCACTGAAGCCATCGCAGCATCTTAAAAAAGGTTCAGACTCAAAACAAATTGCAATCTCAAGGTAAGTCTTCTTGACTTTGAACCTTTTATTTCAAACATCATTAGTGATTCATTTTTTAGGATAAAATGTAGTAATCATTGCCTTTTGAAGCTAACCATTTACTTGCTTTTCATTTTTGTCAATATTACATTGAAAAATGACCTGTACAACAATAGAACAATGTTTAAGGCAAAAAAATGCAGCATGAGTCGATACATACTCACATGAGTCGACTCATATCAGTTGAAGAACAGTATATGAGTCTACACAAGGCCTTATGCATCGATACATACTGCTATCCAAACCCAAAATAGAAATATAAAAGGTGTATGAGTCGACACAAAATACGAATGTGTCGACACAAACAAGAAATGAGTCGACACATACCATTATGCATCGACTCATACTGAGTTGATTTTCATTTTACAGGAAAAAGAAAGGTTATGTGTCAATGCAAAGATGCATGTGTCGACACATAATGGTTAAAAAATATTTTTTTTCCTTTCTTTTACACTGTTTTTATATTTTCTACATATTTTCTTCATTGCTATTCAATATGGTTGTAATAATTAAGCTTATTTCATCCCCATTTGTAAATTGTACCCCCATCCCCCAAGTGATGTAATAACTTACGATTTTAATTCTCGCAATTTATCGCTTTAATATGATTATTAGTAATTAGGGTGTGTATGGCAAGATAAAATCAACCGTTAGAAAACCCTAATCTCAAAGACAAAAATGCATGCAATCGAAACACAATTCACACACGCGCACCTTTTAGGTAATCGCACTTGTTGCCTACAAATAAATAGTCATGTCCCTCGAATATGGGACGCTTAGAAAAGACCCTTGATGGAAAGATCGTAGTCCCTCGATGACCCTTCGACGTTGCCTTCGGTAAAAAGATCTTAGTCCCTACGAAAATTGCTAAAGCGTCTCATAAGTTTCCTTCTATGACTATACGACGACCCACGCCCATCCCTTCACATCCAAAGATAGGGCTTCTTATCAATCAATGGTAAGATAACAACATCTAAAGGAGGAGGAAAAGAACAAAGACCTCTTGAGTAGGTAGAACGCTCGTAGTTGCTTGCTCACAAACTAAAACCATCTCCACACTCACATTTTCAAAACATCTTCAAAACAAACATCTCTTTGAACTATTTTCAAAACCAACACTTTGTATACATTCTTATAGAGATGAGAATCATTACAAAGTTTACCAAAACAAAAGCTTTTTCGAAATATTTTCAAACTTACACCAATCACAAACACGTTTAAAACAAAGCATTTTCAAAATGATCAAGCAACTAAGAGCCTGTAGATAACTACAGATGAAAAGGGTGCTAACACCTTCCCTTTTCATACCCTACCCCTCAAAATCAAGAAAAATATCTTAAAAGGTCTTTCCCGTTCTTTTCACCCTTTCCTTTATTGGATAAAAGAAAATTCGGTGGCGACTCTTGCTATCCGCAACAATTGCGATAAAACGCAAAACACCCAAGTCAGTTCTCCCACCGTATTGCAATATCATAAGCAGGTTTTCTGACACAAGTTTCCTCATCCTTTTAATGTTTATTTCAGTATAAAGATGGATCTCGAGAAAACTGTTAAGGACTTGCAGACTCAACACTCTCAATTTCAAGAGACTCTGCTCAACTTAGCAAAGGGGCAACAAGAAATTGTGGCTCTTCTGGTTACGAAGAAGAAGACCAAGAAGAAATCTTTAATCAACATGGGGAAGAGGTTTAAAGGCCTCGTCAAATAATCTCAAGTTGAAGAGGATTCCTCCGAGGAGGATGAAAATCAAGATGAAGACGCTAGGATCACCCGTGATGGAGGTGGAAACAATCAAATCTCTAAAGACGAGGATTATTCTGATGAGCAATATTTGTCGGCCGACGATAAGTATAAGCAACTAGAAGACAGACTGAAAGCTGTGGAATTCCAAATTATGTCTGGCTTGGACTTTGAAGACTCGGGTTTGGTACCTGGGGTAGTCATTCCCTACAAATTCAAGATACCAGTCTTTGCCAAATATGACGGAGTTTCATGTCCAAAGCATCATTTAAGATCTTATATCCGCAAAATTCAACCTCATATCGCTGATAGAAAACTATGGGTGCACTTTTTCCAAGAGAGCCTATATGGGACACATTTAGAGTGGTTTTACCAATTGGAAGGGACTAACATCTGTACTTGAGAGGATTTGGCCACCGCAGTTTACCACCAATATCAATATAACGCTGATCTTGCACCAACTAGGGTACAATTGCAAGGCATGACCATGGGTTCAAATGAGGGCTTCAAAGAATACGCCCAAAAATGGAGAGACTTGGCTGGCAGGGTGCAACCACCTTTAATTGATAGAGAATTGGTATATATGTTTATGGGGACATTGACTGGACCATTGTTCAACTTGCTCATTTGGAGTTCGTCATCCGGATTTACTGAATTGATCTTAACTGGTGAGAGGGTTGAAAGCGGGAAGATATCTATGGCTTCTACCTATAATGCTATGAAAAAACCATTTACTGGTAAAAAAGAGACTAATGATGTGTATGGATCAAGAAGCCGTGCTAAGATTGACCGCCATCACTTAGCGGGGGAAGTTTTAATTTCCAATCCTACATCTACTCAATCACAACAAGAGGGTAGGCGTAGGATGAAGTTTAAAGAAAGAAAATACACTAAGATTGGTATGTCCTTACCACAAGCCCCATAACATTTACTGAAAGTTGAGCTCATTTCACTAAGAGACCCTCCACAAAATCCCAATGCATCTTCACCTAAACACAATCCCAATGCCAAATGTGCTTACCATTCAAACAGTCTCAGATATGATACCAATGATTGTTGGTCTTTAAAGAATAAATTCCAAGACCTAATTGATAACATGACAATTGAATTCGATCCCCTGTCAACTCCCAATGTAATCACCGCACCTATGCCAAATCATGGTAAGGGTGTCAACGCTATTGAAGATGCCTCTTTTGTTTCCTCCGTCAATGATTTAAATACTCCTTTGAAGACTATCAAAAAGAATTTGTTGAAAGCCGGAGTATTCCCTGGCTGCCTTAAAGGTTGTTGTTGTTGTGCTGTACAAACTAGTGGTTGTGAATGGCTTAAGAAAGGTGTCTAACACTTGATGGATAGCCATAAGATTCTGTTAGAAAGAACTCCATCTACGAAAGGTTTGACCCAAAGTGTATCTCAAGAATTTAAAGACGTGTCCATCATTACTATCTCCAACAAACCTATTAGGATCACCTCCAAAGGTCCTATTAGGATTCCCAGTGAACCAATAATAGCTCCATTAATCATCACTACACCGGGTCCAATCCCTTACTCTTCTGATAAGGCGGTGCCTTAGAATTATGGGGCGGAAGTATACTATTATGGTATCAAACAAGATTCCTGGGATAATAAAGATGAAACTACTGACATTACAAATATTACTGGATTGAGTAAATTTACTAGGATGGGGAGGATCTTCTCTCCATAAATTTCATCTCCGACAACCACCACCACATCCGTTCGCATTACTGCTGTTAAACCTGTTGCTGACACTAGAGGAAGGGAAAAAATGACTGAGCCTGCCAGGACGGAGGCGCCCACAAAAGACATTACTATTGAGGATCCATCTACCCAAGAGATGAAGGAGATGCTAAAAATTATCAGAAAAAGTGATTACAAGATAGTGGAACAATTGGGGAAAAAGACCCTCGAAGATTTCTATGTTGTCTTTATTGCTGTGCTCAGAGGCACATGCTCAAGCACTGATAAAATTCTTGAAGAGTGCCCATGTTCCTCAAGAAACTACAGCCGGTCAATTTGAAAATTATGTAGTAAGCTTGATTGTCGACAACAATTTAGGGTTCTCTGATGCAGATTTGACCCCGATGGGGAAGAATCACAAAAAAGCTCTCCACATCTCCCTAGAATGCAAGGGCACTACCCTGGCACATGTATTAGTGGCTACTGGATCTTCTCTCAATGTATTACCTAAAGGAGCTTTGGACAGACTAGACTGTGATGGACTGGTGTTGAAACCAAGCGACATTGTAGTAAGGGCTTTCGATGGTTCTAAGAGGATGTTCATGGAGAAGTTGATCTCCCCATCAAAGTTGGGTCTCAAGTTTTCAACTCAAAATTCTGTGTGATGGATATCCATCCTGCTTATTCATGCCTTATTGGATGCCCATTGATCCATGGGGAAGGTGAGGTAACTTCCACACTACATAAGAAGTTAAAATATCCGGTCAAGGGGAAAATTGTTACCGTCTGTGATGAAAAAGAGTTTATGATTAGCCATCTAAATTCATTCAAATATGTTAAAATGGATGGTGAGTTCATTGAAACTCCTTGTCAAGCCTTCGAAGTGGTATCTCCCATGGTTGTTGTTTCCAAGGCCACTGTTGTACCCCAAAATTTGCCCTCCCA
Source organism: Vicia faba (assembly GCA_948472305.1). Lineage (NCBI taxonomy): Eukaryota > Viridiplantae > Streptophyta > Magnoliopsida > Fabales > Fabaceae > Vicia > Vicia faba. The sequence continues at coordinate 648,122,369 of OX451735.1, read as the reverse complement.
TATTTCCCAAGACATTTCAAGAATAACTCCCAAGTTGCTCAAGATAGCTCAAGAGTTGGACAGTCAAATCACCTCCTAAGGCAGTCAACCTCAAATTAGGGTTTTGTGTTGCATCACGGTCCTTACATCCAAATGACCTCAAGTGCTCCCCAATGTCCTAATATGTTCTCAAGTTCATCCATGTCAAATTTCAAGCCTTGCAGAGAAAGTTTGGTCAGTCAATTGCTCAAGAAGTCCAAAAATCGACGGTGCTAGGGCAAAAGTCAACTGTGACCTACAAATAGTCAAACCTCAAGATTTTTTGTCAATATTCTCATTTTGAAGGATAATTCATCATTTGATCAAGGGTTGATCATGATTCATCAAGGATTTCTCAAGATTCATCAAGATTCAAAAGTTGCTAAATTAGGGTTTTGTAGGAAAAGTCAACTCAACTTTGACCAAGCATAACTTTCTCATACTTTATGAGAAATGACCCATCCAAAGCTCATTTTGAAGAGGATGCAATTTCCTACAATCCATCTTCACACCCCAAGATCAAGAAATGCACTCACATTGGGGCACTAAAGAGATCTTGGATACAATTGAGGGAGGAACGGGATTCTTACCGAGAGAAGTTCAATGAACAGGAGCAGAAGATCCAGAGGTTGACTAGGCAGTTAGAGAACGAGCAGATTCTCAACGATTATGTCTGCACTGATAAGAAGAGACCATGGGAGCATTGATGGACCTTTGATGATTTCCTTTCCAGTTTTTTGTTTACATTTTCAGTATTTCCATTCTTGTAACGCCTTAAGGGCAATCTGTTGAACAATTTAAATTTTGAAGTTTAAATCTAATAATGTGTGTTTCCTTTCTTGTTTACAAATTTGAATCCCGATTGTCTTTTAAATCATAAATCATACGCATTTCATCCCATGCACTTCATAAACAGGTACCCTTTACAGGTCTCTTATCTTCTTCGCTGTTTATTTCAGCGATCATCATGTCTACTGAACCTTCAACTGAGCAAGCCATCAAGGCCCTCCAGGCTCAGAATGCCCAATTTCAAGAGCTGTTCATGAATCTAGATAAGGGTCAGCTGAACCTGAAGACATTGATTCTGAAAGAGAAGAAGAAGAAGAAGAAGAAGAGGACCATCCTGTTTAACACAGGACACAGGTTTGGGAATAGGCTACAGAATGAAGTTGATCTGACCACCTCATCTGGAGAGAAAGATAGTTCACAAGAAAGGAGGGCTCCTAGCCCTGTGGTCTCCGACAACGAGATAGACTATGATGAATAATAGTATCCTCCTGCTGAGGATAAGTACAAACAACTGGAAGACCGTTTGAGCGCTATGGAAATTCAGAAGGTACCCGGTCTGGACTTTGGAGATCTAGGTCTATCATCTGGGGTGGTGATTCCCCATAAATTCAAGGCACCAGCCTTTACCAAGTATGATGGAGTTTCCTGTCCGAAGCTGCACCTCCGGTCATATGTGAGAAAGATCCAGCCTTACACTGCTGATAAGAACTTATGGATCCATTTCTTTCAAGACAGTCTCTCAGGGACTCAGCTTGAGTGGTTCTATCAGTTGGACGGAGCCAGTATCCGCAGTTGGGAAGATTTGGCTACTGCATTTTATAGGCAGTATCAGTAAAAGTCCGACCTCGCTCCTACGCGTACCCAACTCCAGGGTATGTCAATGGGAACGGGTGAAGGATTTACAGATTATGCTCAGAAGTGAAGGGACCTTGCCGGTAGGGTGCAACCACCCTTGGCTGATCGGGAGCTTGTTGACATGTTTCTGGGGACCCTGTCTGGTCCATTCTTTAACCATCTGATTGGAAGCTCTTCAGCTGGGTTTACAAATCTTATTTTAACTGGTGAGAGGATTGAGGCTGGTATTAAGGCTGGGAAGATACAGAAGGGTGCCTCGTCGAGCACCAAGAAGAAGCCGTTTAAGAAAGAGTCCAGTGTTGTCTACAGTGCAAGAAGACAAAATAGACCTGAACACCGCCAAGCTGTCAATGCGGTTGTTATTTCAAAACCTGCTGGTGCTCCTCAGTATAACAATCAACAAAAGGACGAGATACCTAAGAGGCAATTCACTAGTCTCAGCATGACCTTATCTCAGATTCTGCCACAGTTTCTAAAGACTAATCTGGTGACTCTAAGGGAAGCCCCAAAGAATTCAAATACAACGTCACCAAAGTATAACCCTAACGCCCGCTGTGCTTATCACTCCGATAGTCCGGGGCATAATACAGATGATTGTTGGGCTTTAAAGAACAAGATACAAGACTTAATTGATGCAAAAGAGATCGAGTTCGGAGCACCAGAGAAGCCTAAACAAGAGGCAGGGGTAAATGCTATTAGGAATGATGATGATGAAGTGTTTGATATCGACAGTTGGATCTACCCGACTGCCAATGGAGGATTAAGCAACTGGACAACGAAGGATTCTATGTCTGTTTCCGTTATTACCCAGTAATGAAACTTTTTGTTTTGAATTTGTAATAGACAATGTTTTGAAACTTTATGGCCCTGTGTCTTACCCGGGGCACTGTGGCTTCATTTGTGAGGGTTTTTGTGTGTCATCTTCATATATCATTAATAAAATCATTGGACGTTCTTACATTTCAAATTTTGCGCTCCTTGTTTTTCTTTATTATATATTGCAAAACAGCTATTTTACACACACTCACATATACAGGTCCACATCCACCCTGGATCTCACTGGTAACGACTCTGCTACTGCCAGTTATGACTTCGAAAATCCGATCAACTTAGCCGAAGACGAAGGTGAAGATGATTGCGAAGTGCCTGGTGAACTTGCAAGACTGCTACTCCAGGAATAGAGGGCCATTCAGCCACATGAAGAGCCAGTGGAAACAGTGAATCTGGGTACTGAGACAGACAAGAAGGAAGTCAAGATTGGTGCAAATATAGAAGCTAGTGTGAAACAACGGTTGATTCAAATGCTGCATGACTATGTTGAGATCTTTGCCTGGTCTTACGAAGATATGCTTGGGTTGGATACTGATATTGTGGTTCATCGCCTGCCTACCAAGGAAGACTGTCCTCCCGTAAAATAGAAGGTTCGCCGAATGCGCCCAGAGATGTCTGAGAAGATCAAGGCTGAAGTTATGAAACAATTTGACGCCGGTTTTCTAGCAGTGACTTCTTATCCTCAGTGGGTCACCAATGTGGTTCTTGTGCCGAAGAAGGATGGGAACGTTCGAATGTGTTTTGACTACAGGGATCTGAACAGGGCAAGCCCCAAGGATGACTTCCCTCTACCCCATATCGACGTTCTGGTTGACAACACCGCTCAGCACAAGGTATTCCCCTTTATGGATGGGTTCTCTGGTTATAATCAGATCAAAATGGCTCCCGAAGACATGGAGAAGACCCCCTTTTTTACTCAGTGGGGTACCTTTTGCTACAAGGTCATGCCTTTTGGGTTGAAAAATGTTGGGGCAACATATCAGCGTGCCATGGTTGCTTTGTTTCATGACATGATCCATCATGAGATTGAAGTATACGTCGACGATATGATTGCAAGGTCCCAGACTGAGGAAGAACACCTTGACCATCTACAGAAGCTGTTTGACAGGTTGAAGTTGTACAAGTTGAGGTTGAACCCGAACAAGTGCACCTTCGGGGTGAGATCCGGTAAGCTACTGGGCTTCGTCGTAAGAGACAAAGGTATTCAAGTGGACCCTGCCATGGTGAAAGCTATACAAGAGATTCCAGCTCCCAGAACAGAGAAAGAGGTCAGAGGCTTTCTGGGACGACAGAACTACATTGCCCGATTCATCTCGCACCTAACTGCTACTTGTGAGCCAATCTTCAAGTTACTAAAGAAAGATCAAGTGGTACGTTGGAACAATGAATGCCAGGCCTCTTTCGAAAGAATCAAAGAGTATCTCCAGGAGCCGCTTATCCTGATGCCACCAGTTGAAGGAAGACCTTTGATCTTATACTTGACAGTGATCGACAACTCAATGGGGTGTGTGTTGGGGCAGCATGACGAGTCTGGTCGAAAAGAGCATGCTATTTATTACCTTAGCAAAAAGTTTACCGACTGTGAGACCCGATACTCACTGCTCGAGAAAACTTGTTGCGCTTTGGCATGGGCTGCTCGCTGACTGAGACAGTATATGTTGACTCACACTACTCTATTGATTTCAAAGATGGATCCAATCAAGTATATCTTCGAAAAGCATGCCTTGTCCGAAAGAATAGCAAGATGGCAGATGATCCTGACTGAGTTAGACATCCAGTACACAACTCAAAAAGCAATCAAAGGAAGTGTATTGGCATACCATTTGGCACATCAGGCAGTGGATGATTACCAGTCTATGAACTTTGAATTCCCGAACGAGAATATCATGTTGATAAATGACTGTGAGACACCTGGACCGGATGAAGGACCTGAGGAAGGATCCCGATGGTCTATGTACTTTGATGGAGCTTCGAACGCTTTGGGTAATGGCATTGGCACTGTGATCATATCCCCTAAAGGCTCTCATACTCCGTTCACCGCCCGACTATGTTTCAACTGCACCAACAACATGGCGGAGTATGAAGCATGCATTATGGGTCTTCGAGCAGCAATTGACCTAAGGATTAAGTTTCTAAGTGTCTTCGGAGATTCCTCTCTCGTGATCAGTCAGATCAAAGGCGAGTGGGATACGAAACACCCAAATCTTATTCCTTACAAGGAGTATGTGTTGACATTACTTCCCCATTTCGAGGAGATAACCTTTGAACACTTCCCTAGAGAGAAGAATCAGTTGGCGGACGCGCTGGCTACGATGTCTTCTATGTTCAAAGTCAATTGGGACAGTGAGGCTCCCCAGATCATTATTGAAAGATTGGATGAACCTGCACATTATTGTGATCTTGAAACTGAGGAGGTAACAGAAAAGCCCTGGTATCATGAAGTGAAGAGGTATCTTGAAGCTCAGGAGTACCCCGAGGGTGCATCTGTTAATGATAAGAAGTTTCTGAGGAGGTTTGTGGCGAAGTTCTTCATCAGCAATGACATCCTTTACAAGCGAAACCATGATTCAACCTTACTGCGTTGTGTGGATAAGATTGAAGCAGAAAGGATCATGGCCGAGCTGCATGAAGGTACATTCGGAACTCATTCCAGTGGACACACCATGGCAAAGAAAATCCTTTGGGTAGGATATTATTGGACCATAATGGAAGCCGAATGTTATCAGCATTCTCGGACATGTCACAAGTGCCAGGTCTATGCTGACAAGGTGCACATACCTCCAGTTCCTCTGAACGTCTTGACGGCACCGTGTCTTTTTGTAATGTGGGGCATTGATATGATCGGTGAGATCAGACCTACGACATCTAACGGGCATCATTTCATCCTGGTAGCTATTGATTACTTTACAAAGTGGGTTGAAGCAGCTTCTTTTTATTTCTGTAACCAAGAACGCCGTGGCACGGTTCATTCGGCATAATCTGATTTGTCGATACGGTGTACCAGAGAGGATCATTACGGACAATGGCACCAATGTCAACAACAAGATGATCACTGAGCTCTGCGAGCAACTCAAGATACAACATTATAACTCTTCTCCCTACCGGCCGAAGATGAATGGGGCTGTAGAAGCGGCTAATAAGAACATTAAGAAGATTGTGTAGAAGATGATAGTGACATACAAAGACTGGCACGAGATGTTACCGTTTGCTCTTCACGGGTACCGTACCTCAACACGGACGTCAACAGGGGCAACACCTTATTCCTTGGTATATGGCATAGAGGCAGTTTTGCCCATTGAAGTACAGATACCCTCTCTCTGGATCATGAAGGATGCAAGTTTGAGTGAAGATGACTGGATTCAGACCCGGCTTGATCAACTGAACCTAATCGACGAAATGAGACTCACTGCTATTTGTCATGGTCAGACGTACCAAAAACGAATGATCAAGGCATTTAATAAGAAAGTCAGATGACAAGAGTATCAAGTTGGGGATCTGGTAATCAAGCGCATTATCTTACCTCAAGGTGATCCCAGGGGAAAATGGACCCCTAATTATGAAGGGCCATTTGTGGTTAAGAACATTTTCTAAGGAGGAGCTATGATTCTAACCACCATGGATGGTGACGACCTTCCTCACCCCGTCAATGCAGACATAGTAAAAAGATACTACGCATAATCAAATACCCGCTAGGTTGACTGTCCTAGGCAAAAATAAGGGCTTCCCGACGAACCAAAATGGTTCGGGCAAAAATAAGGGATGAAAATAAAAAAAAATTGTACACCCGGCAAATCGAAAACCTGAAAAGGCGGCTTGGGCAAAAATGGGTATCCCGATGGAATGAAAACCCGAAAGGGAAGTCCAGGAAAAATTTAGGGATCAAAGCGTAACACTATGTCTCATTGGATCACCTCGCATCCAGACTTCGGTATCGACCATCAAGCTCGGACGACATTAATCAATCAGATTCATCTTCAACTAAGCAGCAAAGTGATGAGATGCTTGAAGATATAAAGGCAATAGCAGAGTTGGAACCCAGTGGGATTATTCACATAGCTGTTTTGTTTCCTTTTCACAACTTGTATAAATTCTATTTGTTCGGCGGTGTTCTCTTACTAGGACGTCAGCCTCTTGTACAAAAACGCCTATTTTCAGGCCAAACTTCAAAATCAATACAAATTCATTTTCAGAAATTTCAAGCTGTTTTTCCTTTATCTGTTTTGTTTTGCAAATAACGTCCAATGTTCATTTTTGATATATGCATTTGACACTAATTGCTGATCATAAATATTTACATGCGAAACGAAAGATGAGTTACGGGTAATAATAGAAACAGGGGCAAATAAGAATTTCCTGAACTGTACAAGTTGCTCTGTCCACCAGGTACCAAGGTACATCCAGCTGAAGAATATGGCTAAGATACCTTCATTCCCCGCAGGGTAAGACAGTAATGGTAGCTCTCCCAGCTGAGACTTGCAACTACGGACGAATCAGCAATACTCTCCCCAAGCAGAGTTCATCTACCGTCAGCGCTAAAAAGGTTTGGTATCCCCAGAAGGTCTTAATATTCCTCAGAGGAGTATAAAGATATTCCCCAGCAAGCATAAAATCATCCCCAGTGGAGTTTATCATTAAAATCATCCCCAGCGGAGTTTATCATTGAAATCCCCAGCAGAGCTTATCAACAGAATCCCCAACGGAGTTTATCGTTAAAATCTTCAGCAGAATATCTCTTCCTCACAGAGTAATTCCCATCAGAGTAATCTTTTCATCAGTTTTTTCCCCAACAGAGTTCTTTTCTCCTGCAGGTTTATTCTCACAATCATCTTCGTCCACCATCCCTGGCGGAAGCGAGGCATTCAACTTTATTCTCCAGCAGCTCCGAGATTTATTTTCCCCAGCTAAGACATTACATGTCCATACATCATGATACATGCATATACGCATCATACCATACAATCTCATTTATGTTGAGAACATCATTGTTTGATCCCTATCATGCATTGCATAAGACTGACCTTTACCTCTCAGGAAAGATACAATCAAAATTCAAGTTATAAAAGCCCGAGTACGACCGGATAGTATCTTGATTTCTACAGCATATCGTGAAGCCCGGATTACGACCAGATAATAATATCAGACTACCACGAAGCCTAGATTACGACCAGATAGTGATATCTCTCAAAAGTAAGCTATGAAGCCCGGAGAACAACCGGATAATAGTTTATTCCCCAGTGAGCCGTGAAGCCCGGATTACGATCGGATAGCATCTCAGTAAGCATCATGAAGCCTGGATTCGACCAGATAGTGGTATATCATAAACACAAGCCGTGAAGCCCGGATCACGACCGGATAACAGCTCAGCAAGTTATTGTGAAACCTGGATTACGCCCAGAAAGCAATACAAGACCATGAAGCCTGGATTACGACCAGATAATGGTAGAAGATATTGTGAAGACTGGATTACAACCAGATAGCAACCAAGAGTACTACGAATCCTAGATTTCGACCAGATAGTGGTATGACTCATCGTGAAGCCTGGATTACGGCCAGATAGTGTTAAGGGACACTGTAGAGCTCGGATTACGACCGAATAACAGTTTACACAGCCAGTTACTATGAAGTCCGGATTCGACCGGATATTAGTAAAACCAACCGTCAAAGGGAAGACCGGATGCGACCGGATAACCACTTGATTTATTCTGAAGCCTGGATTTCGACCAGATAAGAAATGAGGTATCGTGAAGCTTGGATTCCGACCAAATAGCAGTTTACATTGACAATTACTAAGAAGCCCGAAGCCGGCCGGATATTAGTGTGCCCTAAATTCAAGTTGAAACCCAGATGCGACCGGATAACCACTTGATTTGTTCTGAAGCCTGGATTTCGACCAGATAAGAAGTGAGAAATTGCAAAGCCTGGATTACGACCGGATAGCAAGTTTGATCTCATCTCCCTAGTAAGTCACTGTAAAGCCTAGATTACGACCAGATATCAGTCGGTCTTATCACTATGAAGCTTGGGTTACAACCAGATAGTAGTTCACTCTCACCTCTTCAACATAGATGATTCCTCAATAGAATAACGGACGACCGAAGCTCCTAAAATTCAACAGATACGATTCCCCAGTAGAATAATAGACATCCGAAGCTCCTAAAGTTCTATTTCTCCTAAGATAAAGAACAACATTCCCCAGCAGAATCTCCCCCAACGACAAGTATACAAGCTCTCGCTAAGGAATCTCTTACGCGATCGACACTCCTTCGGATGGCATCTTTAAGCCCATCTCCCATCATCAATCTCCAAATGGAATCTGTAAGCCCATTCCCGACATCACAAGACAAACACTACTTCATGCGAGTGCAAATTTCTGGGCACTCTAGTGTTCAATCATCTTCCACCTTCGGATCACGAAAGGCCCGAACGCCAATCTATATCCTCAGGTTTAAGAAGATTGAACAGGGGAAACTGTTGTACCCCAAAATTTGCACTCCCATATTTCTCAAGATAGGTCAAGAATCATCTTCAAATTGTTCAAGATGGCTCAAGAGTTGGACAGTCAAATCACCTCCTAAGGCAGTCAATCCAAAATTAGGGTTTTGTGTTGCATAAAGGTCCTTACATCCAAATGGCCTAAAGTTATCCACAATGTACTAATATGTTCTCAAGTTCATCCATGTCAAATTTCAAGCCTTGCAGAGGAAGTTTGGTCAGTCAATTGCTCAAGAGGTCCAAAAATCGACTATGCAAGGGCAAAAGTCAACTGTGACCCAAATACAGTCAAACCTCAAGATTTTTTTGTCAACATTCTCATTTTGAAGTATAATTCATCATTTGATCAAGGGTTGATCATGATTCATCAAGGATTGCTCAAGATTCATCAAGATCCAAAAGTTGCTAAATTAGGGTTTTGTAGGAAAAGTCAACTTAACTTTGACCAAGCATAACTTTCTCATACTTTATGAGAAATGATCCATAAAAAGCTCATTTTGAAGAGGATGCAATTTACTACAATCCATATTCACACCCCAAGATCAATAAATGCACTCACAAAAAGTTAAAAATTTGGACATTATAGGTCATTTTTGAAAGTCAACAAAAACACCTTTTTTTCCAAAGCTTATAACTTGAGCATGGAATATCAAAATGATATGAGAACAAAATGGTTGGTTAGAGGACATCTCAAGGTTTCTAAAAAGTCCAAGAAGACTTCCAAAAGTTCAAAATGGACGAAGTTATGCATTGTTGAAGTTGGGTATTTTTCCAAAATTGCCAAAAGTCAACTATCCTCAAAACACCAATTTTTGACAAAAGGGCCCACTTTTTTCAACTTGATTTGGCCTTGTCACACCACACACGTGTCCCATATTCAATTTCATGGCCATTCATTTATTTTTCTATTTTATTTAATTTTTATTTATTTAATTCATTTTAAATCAATATTAATTCAAATAAAATCCAAAAATCGATGGAATGAGATCTTTGTGATTATTACAGCTTTCAAATATCATGATTCACATAATCAAATTCGTATCAAGCATTGTTGTGCACAAAAAATCAGATTTTGTACAATTTTGGAAAGTTTATCAATGGTGATCATATCAAATCCCAAACCTTGAATGCACATGGATTAAAAGCCCAACTCTTGACCTAATTCATTCCCATATACACACACAAGCTGTACACATCAAGAACACGACCTGAAACTGCAAGAAACGGCCAGACAAAGTTTGAAAAAAAGCTTGAAAAGTGGAAACTGAAATCACACTTAGGGATCGTTTCAATCCAAGATCTCAACGCTACTCCCTTGCCTGACATCCAGTGGAGCTAAAGCAATCGGAACCAAGTCCTGAAACCATCAGAATCACGCTGTAAGTATCCACGAATATGGCCCTGTGCACGAAAACATAACTTATCATTCTTGCATCTTTTTGACAAAACATTAGCATATTCTTGTTCCTTGTACGATTTCTAAGCTTTTTGCAATATTCAATTTCATTTTCATGGCCTGTATTGTAATGCCCAAACCTAGGGTTTTCTTGTTTTGTTTTTAGGCGTTTGTGTTGCAGGTAAATTTAAGACTAATAATGGGTATAGAGATGATTAGGAGAACGAGACGAACAGGATGATGGGTTTGGTTTGCATTTTCGTGACCTAGAATGCATTATAGCATGAGGCCACGGATTTTGATGCGGAATAAAATCCGCAGGAAAAAACACAGTCTTCGTTGAAGAAGACGAAGACGTGTCCCTGCTTCATTGGCCGGTTCAAACAGCACGCCACTTCTTTTTTATTTTCCAGCATAATGATTGAGTTGTCAATATAATATTTGTTTTGTATTCTAATAACAATTAAACAAGCCAGTTGGGTTGGTAAGCGCACTATGTCAAAGTCTCTTGGGACCTGGGTTCGAATCCCAGGTCCCCCAAAACATTTGTATATTTTTCTCCAGGCAATTACATGTGGCTCAGCAAGCATGGACTATCATGCTCCTCCTAGATCCAGGCGCCAGATGGCCTCCTGGCCAAATCTGAAGGCCAAGATTGAAGGTTCACCATGAACTCAAGTCAACAAGCATTCATTGGATGAGAAAAGTCAAACAGGCTTGGACGTTAATGGGCCTGGAGATTTGCCAGATTCACCACCAATTTGGGCCCAGCACCCCCCTATTGGTTATTTCTTTCCTTTTAATATTTTGTTTATTTTACTTGTTTTATTTTATTATTCCTAATTAATTACTAACCAAAATAATTAATAATTTTCCTCATAAAATAAAAAAAAAACATAAAAAATAATATTTTTATTAATTTCATTATTTTATTTTTATAATTAAATAATTATTTAATTGACTTAGTTTTAATTAGGCATAATTTAAACTTTTTTGCAATAAATTAAAATCAATTTAGAATATTAGGTTTTTAATAATTTTAATCATTTTATTTTATTTCCTTAAATATAAAAAAAATCCAAAAAATATTTTCATTAATTAATTAATTTAATTATTAACCTAGATCTAATTTCCATTTAATTCAAAAATAACAAAAATCTTTTCTTTAAATAAAAAGGGGTCAAAACCCTAAAAATGCGCCGATTTAATTTTCTCGCAAGCGTTTCATTTTTTATCCAATATTGTAATTGCTTCCAGTATATAATAGCTTTAAATAGGACTTTAATTATTTTATCGCTTTCTTTTACTTTCCGCAATTTAAATTAAAGGGTTTGTCTTTGGCGATGTAAATACCCGACGCCTTGTAATAGTTTAGATTTACTTTCCACAAATTTAATTTCCGCAACTATTAACTGTTAGATGTTTGATAACTAGGCAATGCATGACAAGATCAATCTTTAACCTAAAATCAACGTATCTCGCCCATAACATGTACAGATAAAATTAATCGAAATAACACACTTGCACATGCCACTCTTAGGGTACACCTCACTTGGTTGCCTCGAACGTGGTCATTGAGTATAGGAAGTTTTAGAGGTCGCCCTCTTGTCCAAAGATCATAGTTGCCTCGAAACGGTTGCCTCGGAAAAATGATCTAGGATATTAGGGTTACCGCTAAGGCGTCCTAACATTGCTTTGGTGACCACACGTCCCTTAATCGAATTGACCCGGAAACTCCGACGACGATGCTACCTACTCCTCAATAGTGGGATAGCATTGTCTAAAGGACATTAGTACAATTTAATTCCTTTTTCGAGTAGGTAGATGGTTCTTAAGTACTTTCTTCATTTTAAAACAAAACAAAACTTTTCGCACTTACACTCTCTTCAAAACAAAAACTCTTTCAAACCCACAAACACAAAGAAAAGCAAACTTTTGAAAACACAATGAGCAAGTACCTAAGATCCCGTGGATAACCATAGATAGAAAGGGTTCTAACACCTTCCCTTTCTATAATCTACCTCCCGAACCCGAGAAATATCTCAAAAAGGAATTTTTCTGTGCTTTTGTCCTTTCCTTGTTGGATAAAATAAAAGACAGTGGCGACTCTTGCTTACCGCGACATTTTGCAAACACAAACGCAAAATGCGAACCAACATTCCAAAATAGTCAGTTCTCATTCCCACCGATCACAGAACTGACGACTCTGCTGGGGAAATATTATAAGTGAAGTGTACCTTAGGATTAGATCATTGTGTTTTCAATTGTATGCTTTGTATGCTTTAATTTTTGTGGGCTTGTATCGGAGTTCTATAGATCCTAACCCGGATCTGGGGATACCCTTTAGGTAAGTAGCAATAAACTGTGAAGGATCTGTACGGTGTAGACCGATACGGATGAAGCAGTAGCTACGTTGGTGTGGCACTTTAGTCTGTACCGATATCCCTTATGTTGGAACGAGGAGAATATGGGTCTTCTAAGGGGTCATTAAGCACCAACTGACCTTAGAACCTTAAAATGACCAACTTGGCCATAGAACAGTAGCAGTATGATACACTCATTGAGACTAAACTCTCACGATGATTTCGGCTGCAAGAAAAGGTTGCTAAACTGGAATTATGACCGATTGAGGGTAGTCAGTGATATTGAGATCCTCTAGAACCCGGTTACTATTTCTAGGACAGGTTTAAACCAACTCAACTGAAAGAGAGTAGTACCTAAGCTCCATGCCAGCCTGAAATCTAAGGGATCTTAGTGTGACTTGTGTGCCTTTACCATGTTTACTATTTGTGGATACTTGTGGTGTGCTTACTATCATGACATCATGACATCATAACATTGCATACATCTTGCATAAGGCTAACCTATTTCAAAGATAGGAGGGTTTCATCTTTGCTCTGTTTTGTAGGTCATTATGATGCCCATGCGTAAGAATACCATCCGGATCAACTTTGTCCAAGTCCCTACCTTGCTTAAAGAGTTGGTTGCCAAGACGCTTGACACTACTTCCTTCATCAGGAGGCATGGTTCTTTTCTCAGTTTGGTCACCTCCAAATTGGACGAACAGATGATTAGTGTCCTGGTCCAATTCTATGATCTGTTGTACCATTGTTTTACTTTCCGGGACTTCCAGCTGGTTCCCACCCTAGAAGAGTTCTCTGAACTGCTCGATATCTCTGTTCTGGAGCAGACTCCGTTTACTAGATGGGAAAAGACCCTTAGGCCCGAAGAGATTGTTGCAGCCCTTCATTTAACCAAAGAGAAGGTAATGGCTAATTGGGAGACTAGGAGTGGAGCAAAAGGATTTCTGACTAAGTTCTTGGTTGGCAAGGCTAACTACTTCTGGGATAGCCTAGACTTTAAAGCGTTCGAGGATATTCTGGCTCTTCTGATTTATGGCTTGGTACTATTTCCGAATCCTGACACTTTTGTTGATGTGAATGCGATAAAGATCTTCATCTCTCAGAACCCTGTGCCTACTCTCTTGGGTGACATTCTTCATCAGCTCTATGCTCGTACTGCCCGAAAGCGGGGAACCTTGATGTGATGTGCTCCTTTATTGTCGAGGTGGTTTATTTTTCACCTCCCCAAGTCAGTGCTAAAGAACAAAGAAGGAATGGTCTGGGCTTATAGGGTGATGTCTCTTTCTCATAATGACATTATCTGGACTCTCAAAGTAATAGATGAGGTGACTATCATTGATCGCTGCAGAGAGTATCCCAATGTTCCATTGATAGGAACCCATGGAGGAATTTCTTACAACCCATGCTTAGCTCTCCGTCAGTTTGGAAGAGCTAGAAGAGAAGGACCTCACGAGCTGCTAATGCCTCATATCATCTTTGATTTTCAAGGGGATAGCGACGAGCAACGTCGCAGATTCATAAAGGCTTGGGATAGAGTTCACCAGTCTGATCCACACGAGTTGGGCCCAAAGACTTCTCTGCCAATGGAGCCATATCTCAGATGGGTCTGCATCCGTGCCCAGAAGCTGGGTATGCCTTATGAAGTTGTCCGGCCTGTCACTCTTGAAGTTGCTAATGAAGAAAGGGTTCTTCCAACCATTCTCCATCCTTATATGCCCACTGACATTGGGGCACTGAAGAGATCTTGGATACAATTGAGGGAGGAATGGGATTCTTACCGAGAGAAGTTCAATGAACAGGAGCAGAAGATCCAGAGGTTGACTAGGCAGTTAGAGAACGAGCGGATTCTCAACGATTATGTCCGCACTGATAAGAAGAGACCATGGGAGCATTGATGGACCTTTGATGATTTCCTTTCCAGTTTTTTGTTTACATTTTCAGTATTTCCATTCTTGTAACGCCTTAAGGGCAATATGTTGAACAATTTAAATTTTGAAGTTTAAATCTAATAAAGTGTGTTTCCTTTCTTGTTTACAAATTTGAATCCCGATTGTCTTTGAAATAATAAATCATACGCATTTCATCCCATGCACTTCATAAACAGGTACCCTTTACAGGTCTCTTATCTTCTTCGCTGTTTATTTCAGTGATCATCATGTCTACTGAACCTTCAACTGAGCAAGCCATCAAGGCCCTCCAGGCTCAGAATGCCTAATTTCAAGAGTTGTTCATGAATCTAGCTAAGGGTCAGCAAGACCTGAAGACCTTGATTCTGAAAGAGAAGAAGAAGAAGAAGAAGAAGAAGAAGAAGAAGAGGACCATCCTGTTTAACACAGGACACAGGTTTGGGAATAGGCTACAGAATGAAGTTGATCTGACCACCTCATCTGGAGAGAAAGATAGTTCACAAGAAAGGAGGGCTCCTTGCCATGTGGTCTCCGACAACGAGATAGACTACAATGAAGAACAGTATCCTCCTGATGAGGATAAGTACAAACAACAGGAAGACCGTTTGAGCGCTATGGAAATTCAGAAGGTGCCCGGTCTGGACTTCGGAGATCTAGGTCTATCATCTGGGGTGGTGATTCCCCATAAATTCAAGGCACCAGCCTTTGCCAAGTATGACAGAGTTTCCTGTCCGACGCTGCACCTCCGGTCATATGTGAGGAAGATCCATCCTTACACTGCTGATAAGAACTTATGGATCCATTTCTTTCTAGACAGTCTCTCAGGGACTCAGCTTGAGTGGTTCTATCAGTTGGACGGAGCCAGTATCCGCAGTTGGGAAGATTTGGCTACTGCATTCTATAGGCAGTATCAGTACAACTCCGACCTCGCTCCTACGCGTACCCAACTCCAGGGTATGTCAATGGGAACAGGTGAAGGATTTAAAGATTATGCTCAGAAGTGGAGGGACCTCTCCGGTAGGGTGCAACCGCCCTTGGCTGATCGAGAGCTTATTGACATGTTTCTGGGGACCCTGTCTGGTCCATTCTTTAACCATCTGATTGGAAGCTCTTCAGCTGGGTTTACAGATATTATTTTAACTGGTGAGAGGATTGAGGCTGGTATTAAGGCTGGGAAGATACATAAGGGTGCCTCGTGGAGCACCGAGAAGACGTCGTTTAAGAAAGAGTCCAGTGCTGTCTACAGTGCAAGAAGACAGAATAGACCTGAACACTGCCAAGCTGTCAATGTGGTTGTTATTTCAAAACCTGCTGGTGCTCCTCAATATAACAATCAACAAAAGGAAGAGAGACCTAAGAGGCAATTCACTCGTCTCAGCATGACCTTATCTCAGATTCTGCCACAATTGCTAAAGACTAATCTGGTGACTCTAAGGGAAGCCCCAAAGAATTCAAATACAACGTCACCAAAGTATAACCCTAACGCCCGCTGTGCTTATCACTCTGATAGTCCGTGGCATAATACAGATGATTGTTGGGCTTTGAAGAACAAGATACAAGACTTAATTGATGCAAAAGAGATCGAGTTCAGAGCACCAGAGAAGCCTAAACAAGAGGCAGGGGTAAATGCTATCAGGAATGATGATGATGAAGAGTTTGATATCGACAGTTGGATCTACCCGACTGCCAGTGGAGGATTAAGAAACTGGACAGCGAAGGATTCTATGCCCATTTCCGTTATTACCCAGTAATGAAACTTTTTGTTTTGAATTTGGAATAGACAATGTTTTGAAACTTTATGGCCCGGTGTCTTACCCGGGGCACCGTGGCTTCATTTGTGAGGGATTTTGTGTGTCATCTTCATATATTAATAAAAGCATTGGACGTTCTTACATTTCAAATTTTGCGCTCCTTGTTTTTCTTTATTATATATTGCAAAACAGCTATTTTACACACACTCACATATACATGTCCACATCCACTCTGGATCTCACTGGTAACGACTCTGCTACTGCCAGTTATGACTTCGAAAATCCGATCAACTTAGCCGAAGACGAAGGTGAAGATGATTGCGAAGTGCCTGGTGAACTTGCAAGACTGCTACTCCAGGAAGAGAGGGCCATTCAGCCACATGAAGAGCCAGTGGAAACAATGAATCTGGGTACTGAGACAGACAAGAAGGAAGTCAAGATTGGTGCAAATCTAGAAGCTAGTGTGAAACAACGGTTGATTCAAATGCTGCATGACTATGTTGATATCTTTGCCTGGTCTTACGAAGATATTCCTGGGTTGGATACTGATATTGTGGTTCATCTCCTGCCTACCAAGGAAGACTGTCCTCCCGTAAAATAGAAGGTTCGCCGAATGCGCCCAGAGATGTCTGAGAAGATCAAGGCTGAAGTTATGAAACAATTTGTTGCCGGATTTCTAGCAGTGACTTATTATCCTCAGTGGGTCACCAATGTGGTTCCTGTGCCAAAGAAGGATGGGAAGGTTCGAATGTGTGTTAACTACAGGGATCTGAACAGGGCAAGCCCAAAGGATGACTTCCCTTTACCCCATATCGACGTTCTGGTTGACAACACCGCTCAGCACAAGGTATTCTCCTTTATGGATGGGTTATCTGGTTATAATCAGATCAAAATGGCTCCCGAAGACATGGAGAAGACCACCTTTGTTACTCAGTGGGGTACCTTTTGCTACAAGGTCATGCCTTTTGGGTTGAAAAATGTTGGGGCAACATATCAGCGTGCCATGGTTGCTTTGTTTCATGACATGATTCATCATGAGATTGAAGTATACGTCGATGATATGATTGCAAGGTCCCAGACTGAGGAAGAACACCTTGACCATCTACAGAAGCTGTTTGACAGGTTGAAGTTGTACAAGTTGAGGTTGAACCCGAACAAGTGCACCTTCGGGGTGAGATCCGGTAAGCTACTGGGCTTCGTCGTAAGCGACAAAGATATTCAAGTGGACCCTGCCAAGGTGAAAGCTATACAAGAGATTCCAGCTCCCAGAACAGAGAAAGAGGTCAGAGGCTTTCTGGGACGACTGAACTACATTGCCCGATTCATCTCGCACCTAACTGCTACTTGTGAGCCAATCTTCAAGTTACTGAAGAAAGATCAAGTGGTACGTTGGAACAATGAATGCCAGTCCGCTTTTGAAAGAATCAAAGAGTATCTCCAGGAGCCGCCTATCCTGATGCCACCAGTTGAAGGAAGACCTTTGATCTTATACTTGACAGTGCTCGACAACTCAATGGGGTGTGTGCTGGGGCAGCATGATGAGTCTGGCCGAAAAGAGCATGCTATTTATTACCTTAGCAAAAATTTTACCGACTGTGAGACCCGATACTCACTGCTCGAGAAAACTTGTTGCGCTTTGGCATGAGCTGCTCGCCGGCTGAGACAGTATATGCTGACTCACACTACTCTATTGATTTCAAAGATGGATCCAATCAAGTATATCTTCGAAAAGCCTGCCTTGTCCGGAAGAATAGCAAGATGGCAGATGATCCTGACTGAGTATGACATCCAGTACAAAACTCAAAAAGCAATCAAGGGAAGTGTATTGGCAGACCATTTGGCACATCAGGCAGTGGATGATTACCAGTCTATGAACTTTGAATTCCCAGACGAGAATATCATGTTGATAACTGACTGTGAGACACCTGGACCGGATGAAGGACCTGAGGAAGGATCCCGATGGTCTATGTACTTTGATGGAGCTTCGAACGCTTTGGGTAATGGCATTGGCGTTGTGATCATATCTCCTAAAGGCTCTCATACTCTGTTCACCGCCTGACTATGTTTCAACTACACCAACAACATGGCGAAGTATGAAACATGCATTATGGGTCTTCGAGCAACAATTGACCTAAGGATTAAGTTTCTAAGTGTCTTCGGAGATTCCTCTCTCGTGATCAGTCAGATCAAAGGCGAGTGGGATACGAAACACCCAAATCTTATTCCTTACAAGGAGTATGTGTTGACATTGCTTCCCCATTTCGAGGAGATAACCTTTGAACACTTCCCTAGAGAGGAGAATCAGTTGGAGGACGCGCTGGCTACGATGTCTTCTATGTTCAAAGTCAATTGGGAAAACGAGGCTCCCCGGATCATTATTGAAAGATTGGATGAACCTGCACATTGTTGTGATCTTTAAACTGAGGAGGTAACAGAAAAGCCCTGGTATCATGAAGTGAAGAGGTATCTTGAAGCTCAGGAGTACCCCGAGGGTGCATCTGTTAATGATAAGAAGTTTCTGAGGAGGTTTGCGGCGAAGTTCTTCATCAGCAATGACATCCTTTACAAGCGAAACCATGATTTAACCTTACTGCGTTGTGTGGATAAGATTGAAGCAGAAAGGATCATGGTCGAGCTGCATGAAGGTACATTCGGAACTCATTCCAGTGGACACACCATGGCAAAGAAAATCCTTCAGGCAGGATATTATTGGTCCACAATGGAAGCCGACTGTTATCAGCATTCTCGAACATGTCACAAGTGCCAGGTCTATGCTGACAAGGTGCACATACCTCCAGTTCCTCTGAACTTCTTGACGACACCGTGGCCTTTTGTAATGTGGGGCATTGATAGGATCGGCGAGATCAGACCTACGGTATCTAACGGGCATCGTTTCATCCTGGTAGCTATTGATTACTTTAGGAAGTTGGTTGAAGCAGCTTCTTTTGCTACTGTAACCAAGAATGTCGTGGCACGGTTCATTCGGCACAATCTGATTTGTCGATACGGTGTACCAGAGAGGATCATTATGGACAATGGCACCAATCTCAACAACAAGATGATCACTGAGCTCTGCGAGCAATTCAAGATACAGCATCATAACTCTTCTCCCTACCGGCCGAAGATGAATGGGGCTGTAGAAGCGGCTAATAAGAACATTAAGAAGATTGTGCAGAAGATGACAGTGACATACAAAGACTGGCACGAGATGTTACCGTTTGCTCTTCACGGGTACCGTACCTCAACACGGACGTCAACAGGGGCAACACCCTATTCCTTGGTATATGGCATGGAGGCAGTTTTGCCCATTGAAGTTCAGATACCCTCTCTCCGGATCATGAAGGATGCAGGTTTGAGTGAAGATGACTGGATTCAGACCCAGCTTGATCAACTGAACCTAATCGACGAAAAGAGACTCACTGCTATTTGTCATGGTCAGACGTACCAAAAACGAATGATCAAGGCATTTAACAAGAAAGTCAGATGACAAGAGTATCAAGTTGGGGATCTGGTAATCAAGCGCATTATCTTACCTCAAGGTGATCCCAGGGGAAAATGGAACCCTACTTATGAAGGGCCATTTGTGGTTAAGAACATTTTCTCAGGAGGAGCTATGATTCTAACCACCATGAATGGTGACGACCTTCCTCACCCCGTCAATGCAGACATAGTAAAAAGATACTACGCATAATCAAAGACCCGCTAGGTTGACTGGCCTAGGCAAAAATAAGGGCTTCCCGACGAACCAAAAGGGTTCGGGCAAAAATAAGGGATGAAAATAAAAAATTATGTACACCCGGCAAATCGAAAACCTGAAAAGGCGGCTTGGGCAAAAATGGGTATCCCGATGGAATGAAAACCCGAAAGGGAAGTCCAGGCAAAAGTTAGGGATCAAAGCGTAACACTATGTCTCATTGGATCACCTCGCATCCAGACTTTGGTATCGACCATCAAGCTCGGACGACATTAATCAATCAAATTCATCTTCAACTAAGCAACAAAGTGATGAGATGCTTGAAGATATAAAGGCAATAGCAGAGTTGGAACCCAGTGGGATTATTCACATAGCTGTTTTGTTTCCTTTTCACAACTTGTATATATTCTATTTGTTCGGCGGTGTTCTCTTACTAGGACGTCAGCCTCTTGTACAAAAACGCCTATTTTCAGGCCAAACTTCAAAATCAATACAAATTCATTTTCAGAAATTTCAAGCTGTTTTTCCTTTATCTGTTTTGTTTTGTAAAGAACGTCCAATGTTCATTTTTGATATATGAATTTGACATTAATTGCTGATCATAAATATTTACATGCGAAACGAAAGATGAGTTACGGGTAATAATAGAAACAGGGGCAAATAAGAATTGCCCGAACTGTACAAGTTGCTCTGTCCACCAGGTACCAAGGTACATCCAGCTGAAGAATATGGCTAAGATACCTTCATTCCCCACAGGGTAAGACAATAATGGTAGCTCTCCCAGCTGAGACTTGCAACTACGGACGAATCAGCAATACTCTCCCCAAGCAGAGTTCATCCACCATCAGTGCTAAAAAGGTTTGGTATCCCCAGAAGGTCTTAATATTCCTCAGCGGAGTATAAAGATATTCCCCAGCAAGCATAAAATCATCCCCAGCGGAGTTTATCATTAAAATCATCCCCAGTGGAGTTTATCATTGAAATTCCCAGCAGAGCTTATCAACAGAATCCCCAGCGGAGTTTATCGTTAAAATCTTCAGCAAAATATCTCTTCCTCACAGAGTAATTCCCATCAGAGTAATCTCTTCATCAGTTTATTCCCCAACAGAGTTCTTTTCTCCTGCAGGTTTATTCTCATAATCATCTTCGTCCACCATTCCTGGCGGAAGCGAAGCATTCAACTTTATTCTCCAGCAGCTCCAGGATTTATTTTCCCCAGCTAAGACATTACATGTCCATACATCATGATACATGCATATACGCATCATACCATACAATCTCATTTATGTTGAGAACATCATTGTTTGATCCCTATCATGCATTGCATAAGACTGACCTTTACCTTTCAGGAAAGATACAATGAAAATTCAAGTTATGAATCCCGGGTACAACCGGATAGTATCTTGATTTCTACAGCATATCGTGAAGCCCGAATTACGACTGGATAACAATATCAGACTACCACGAAGCCTGGATTACGACCAGATAGTGATATCTCTCAAAAGTAAGCTATGAAGCCTGGAGAACGACCGGATAATAGTTTATTCCCCAATGAGCCATGAAGCCCGGATTACGACTGGATAACAGCTCAGTAATCATCATGAAGCCTGGATTCGACCAGATAGTGGTATATCATAAACACAAGCCGTGAAGCCCGGATCACGACCGGATAACAGCTCAGCAAGTTTTTGTGAAACCTGTATTACGAGCAGAAAGCAATACAAGACCATGAATCCTGGATTACGACCAGATAATGGTAGAAGATGTTGTGAAGACTGGATTACGACCAGATAGCAACCAAGAGTACCACGAAGCCTGGATTTCGACCAGATAGTGGTACGATACATCGTGAAGCCTGGATTACGACCAGATAGCGTTAAGAGACACTGTGGAGCTCAAATTACAACCGAATAACAGTTTACCCAGCCAGTTACTATGAAGCCCAGATTCGATCGGATATTAGTAAAACCAACCGTCAAAGGGAAGACCGGATGCGACCGGATAACCACTTAATTTATTCTAAAGCCTGGATTTCGACCAGATAAGAAATGAGGTATCGTGAAGCTTGGATTCCGACCAAATAGCAGTTTACATGGACAGTTACTAAGAAGCCCGGAGCCGGCCGGATATTAGTGTGCCCTAAATTTAAGTTGAAACCCGGATGTGACCGGATAACCACTTGATTTGTTCTGAAGCCTGGATTTCGACCAGATAAGAAGTGAGAAATTGAAAAGCCTGGATTACGACCGGATAGCAAGTTTAATCTCATCTCCTCAGTAAGTCACTGTAAATCCTGGATTACAACCAGATAGCAGTCGGTCTTATCACTATGAAGCCTGGGTTACGACCAGATAGTAGTTCACTCTCACCTCTTCAACATAGATGATTCCTCAATAGAATAACGGATGATCGAAGCTCCTAAAATTCAACAAAGACGAATCCCCAGTAGAATAACAGATGGCCGAAGCTCCTAAAGTTCTATTTCTCCTAAGATAAAGAACAACATTCCCCAGCGGAATCTCCCCCAACGACAAGTATACAAGCTCTCTCTAAGGAATCTCTTACGCGATCGACACTCCTTCGGATGGCATCTTTAAGCCCATCTCCCATCATCAATCTCCAAATGGCATCTGTAAGCCCATTCCCGACATCACAAGACAAATACTACTTCATGCGAGTGCAAATTTCTGGGCACTCTAGTGTTCAATCATCTTCCACCTTCGGATCACGAAAGGCCCGAACTCCAATCTATATCCTCAGGTTTAAGAAGATTGATCAGGGGCAACTTTTGTACCCCAAAATTTTCCCTCCCATATTTCTCAAGATAGGTCAAGAATCATCTCCAAATTGTTCAAGATGGCTCAAGAGTTGGACAGTCAAATCACCTCATAAGGCAGTCAATCCAAAATTAGGGTTTTGTGTTGCATCAAGGTCCTTACATCCAAATGGCCTCAAGTTCTCCCCAATGTCCTAATATGTTCTCAAGTTCATCCATGTCAAATTTCAAGCCTTGCAGAGGAAGTTTGGTCAATCAATTGCTCAAGAGGTCCAAAAATCGACTGTGTTAGGGCAAAAGTCAACTGTGACCCAAATACAGTCAAACCTCAATATTTTTTGTCAACATTATCATTTTAAAGGATAATTCATCATTTGATCAAGGGTTGATCATGATTCATCAAGGATTGCTCAAGATTCATCAAGATTCAAAAGTTGCTAAATTAGGGTTTTGTAGGAAAAGTCAACTCAACTTTGACCAAGCATAACTTTCTCATACTTTATGAGAAATGACCCATCCAAAGCTAATTTTAAATAGGATTCAATTTCCTACAATCCATCTTCACACCCCAAGATCAAGAAATGCACTCACAAGAAGTTACAAATTTGGACATTATAGGTCATTTTTGAAAGTCAATAAAAACACCTTTTTTTTCCAAAGCTTATAACTTGAGAATAGAATATCAAAATGATATTAGACCAAATAGGTTGGTTAGAGGACATCTCAAGGTTTCTAAAAAGTTCAAGAACACTTCCAAAAGTTTAAAATGGAAGAAGTTATGCATTGTTGAAGTTGGGCATTTTTCCAAAATTGCTAAAAGCCAACTATCCTCAAAACTCCAATTTTTGACAAAAGGGCCCACTTTTTCCCACTTGATTTGGCCTTGTCACACCGCACACGTGTCCCATCTTCAATTTCACGGCCATTCATTTATTTTTCTATTTTATTTAATTTTTATTGATTTAATTCATTTTAAATCAATATTAATTCAAATAAAATCCAAAAATTGATGGAATGAGATCTTTGTGATCATTATAGATTTCAAATATCATGATTCACATAATAAAATTTGTATCAAGCATTTTTGTGCAAAAAAAATCAGATTTGGTACAATTTTGGAAAGTTTATCAATGGTGATCATATCAAATCCTAAACCTTGAATGCACATGGATTAAAAGCCCAACTCTTGACCTAATTCATTCCCATACACACACACAAGTTGTACACATCAAGAAAATGACCTGAAACTGCAAGAAATGGCCAAACAAAGTTTGAAAAAAAGCTTGGAAAAGTGGAAACTGAAATCACACTTAGGGCTCGTTTTAATCCAAGATCTCAATGCTACTCCCTTGCCTGACATCCAGTGGAGCTAAAGCAATCGAAACCAAGTCCTGAAACCATCAGAATCGCGCTGTAAGTATCCACGAATATGGCCGTGTGCACGAAAACATAACTCATCATTCTTGCATCTTTTTGACAAAACCTTAGCATATTCTTGTTCCTTGTACGATTTCTAAGCTTTTTGCAATATTCAATTTCATTTTCATGGCCTGTATTGTAATTCCCGAACCTAGGGTTTTCTTGTTTTGTTTTTAGGCGTTTGCGTTGCAGGTAAAATTAAGATTAATAATGGGTATAGAGATGATTAGGAGAACAAGACGAATAGGATGATGGGTTTGGTTTGCATTTTCGTGACCTAGAATGCATTATAGCATGAGGCCACGGATTTTGATGCGGAATAAAATCTGCAGGAAAAAATACAGTCTTCGTTGAAGAAGACGAAGACGTGTCCCTGCTTCATTGGCCGGTTCAAACAGCGCGCCACTTCTTTTTTATTTTCCAGCATAATGATTGAGTTGTCCATATAATATTTGTTTTGTATTCTAATAACAATTAAACAAGCCAGTTGGGTTGGTAAGCGCGTTATGTCAAAGTCTCTTGGGACCTGGGTTCGAATCCCAGGTCCCCCAAAACATTTGTATATTTTTTCTCCAGGCAATTACATGTGGCTCAACAAGCGTGAACTATCATGCTCCTCCTAGATCTAGGCGCCAGATGGCCTCCTGCCCAAATCTGAAGGCCAAGATTGAAGGTTCACCATGAACTCAAGTCAACAAGCATGCATTGGATGAGAAAAGTCAAACAGGCTTGGAAGTTAATAGGCCTGGAGATTTTCCAGATTCACCACCAATTTGGGCCCATCATCCCTCTATTGGTTATTTGTTTCCTTTTAATATTTTGTTTATTTTACTTGTTCTATTTTATTATTCCTAATTAATTACTAACCAAAATAATTAATAATTTTCCTCATAAAATAAAAAAAAACATAAAAAAAAAACATTTTTATTAATTTCATTATTTTATTTTTGTAATTAAATAATAATTTAATTGACTTAGTTTTAATTAGGTATAATTTAAACCTTTTTGCAATAAATTAAAATCAATTTAGAATATTAGGTTTTTAATAATTTTAATTATTTTATTTTATTTCTATAAATATAAAACAATCCAAAAAATATTTTCATTAATTAATTAATTTAATTATTAGTCTAGATCTAATTTCCATTTAATTCAAAAATAACAAAAATCTTTTCTTTAAATAAAAAGGGGTCAAAACCCTAAAAATGTGCCGATTTAATTTTCTCGCAAGCGTTTCATTTTTTATCCAATATTGTAATTGCTTCCAGTATGTAATAGCTTTAAATAGGACTTTAATTATTTTATCGCTTTCTTTTACTTTCCGCAATTTAAATTAAAGGGTTTGTCTTTGGCGATGTAAATACCCGACGCCTTGTAATAGTTTAGATTTACTTTCCGCAAATTTAATTTCCGCAACTATTAACTGTTAGAT
This sequence comes from Vicia faba, assembly GCA_948472305.1. Classification (NCBI taxonomy): domain Eukaryota; kingdom Viridiplantae; phylum Streptophyta; class Magnoliopsida; order Fabales; family Fabaceae; genus Vicia; species Vicia faba. Next base: position 648,096,646 of record OX451735.1, on the reverse strand, counting down.
GTTTGATAACTAGGCAATGCATGACAAGATCAATCTTTAACCTAAAATCAACATAGCTCGCCCATAACATGTACAGATAAAATTAATCGAAATAACACACTTGCACATGCCACTCTTAGGGTACACCTCACTTGGTTGCCTCGAACATGGTCATTGAGTATAGGAAGTTTTAGAGGTCGCCCTCTTGTCCAAAGATCATAGTTGCCTTGAAACGGTTGCCTCGGAAAAATGATCTAGGATATTAGGGTTACCGCTAATGCGTTCTAACATTGCTTTGGTGACCACACGTCCCTTAATCGAATTGACCCGAAAACTCCAACGTCGATGCTACCTACTCCTCAATAGTGGGATAGCATTGTCTAAAGGACATTAGCACAGTTTAATTCCTTTTTCGAGTAGGTAGATGGTTCTTAAGTACTTGCTCCCTTTTAAAACAAAACAAAACTTTTCGCACTTACACTCTCTTCAAAACAAAAACTCTTTCAAACCCACAATCACAAAGAAAAGAAAACTTTTGAAAACACAATGAGCAAGTACCTAAGAGCCCGTGGATAACCACGAATAGAAAGGGTGCTAACACCTTCCCTTTCTATAATCTACCTCCCGAACCCGAGAAATATCTCAAAAAGGAATTTTTCTGTGCTTTTGTCCTTTCCTTGTTGGATAAAATAAAAGACAGTGGCGACTCTTGCTTACCGCGACATTTTGCAAACACAAACGCAAAACGCGAACCAGCATTCCAAAACAGTCAGTTCTCATTCCCACCGATCACACTCCCCAAGCAGAGTTAGCCCACCATCAGCCCTAAAAAGGCTTGATATCCCTAGAAGGTCTTAATATTCCCCGACGGAGTATAAGAATATTCTCCAGCAAGTATAAGAGTATCCCCGACAGTCTTAAAATTCCCCAACGGAGTATAAGAATGTTCCCCGACAGAATACAAGATACCTCTAGCAGAGTCAATTTTCCCAGCACAGTCTAAAAAGCTTCCCCAACGGAGTTGAATCATCATCCCCAGTAGACTCTGGAAGCTTATCCCCTGCAGAGCACAAATAAATCTGCCCAGCCAAACTCAGAGGGTTATCCCCACAAGAGTCTAACAGGTTTATCCCCAGCAAGTTGCAGTTGAAAGATCATCCCCCAGTGAAGTTTTGTCCTTTCACAAGCAGGAATTTAATCCTCAACAGATTCAATATCACCAGCAACGGTAATCCATCCCCAGCGGAGCTTATCAGCGGAATCCCCAGCGGAGTTTATCATTAAAATCTTCAGCAGAATATCTCTCTCCATAGAGTAATTCCCCACAGAGTAATCTCTTCATCAGTTTATTCCCCAACGGAGTTCTTTTCTCCTGCAGGCTTATTCTCACAATCACCTTCGTTCACCACCCCCAGCAGAAACGAAGAATTCAACTCTACTCTCCAGCAGTTATCCGAGATATATTTTCCCCAGCTAAAACATCACATTTTCATACATCATGATACATGCATATACGCATCATACGAATACAATCTCACTTATTTTGAGAACATCATTGCCTGATCCATATCATGCATTGCATATGACTGACTGTTACCTTTCAGGAAAGATACAGTTAAAGTTGTCAATTACGTCGAAGACCTGACCGGTTCTTAAATCTCAATTGAATTATCCTCGGTTGAATTTCAGATAAGATTCTCAATCTCGACAGTGTCTCTATGTCAAAGTATGGACGAGTACTATAACCTCAACGGTATACTACGTTGAGCACTAGTCAGTTCCTAGATCTTGATGTTTTCCTCTGTCATAGTGTGGACGAGTTCTCTAATTTCAACGGTATACTACGTTGAAGACCAGACAGTTCCTAGATCATGATGAAGATGTTTCTCTATGTCAAAGTGTGGATGAGTACTATAACCTCAACGGTATACTACATTGAGCACTAGTCAGTTCCTAGATCTTGATGAAGATGTGTCTCTATGTCAAAGTGTGGATGAGTACTATAACCTCAATGGTATACTACGTTGAGCACTAGTCAGTTCCTAGATCTTGATGTTTCCCTCCGTGATAGTGTGGACGAGTTCTCTAATTTCAACGGTATACTACGTTGAAGACCATACAGTTCCTAGATCTTGATGAAGATGTTTCCCTACGTCATAGTGTGGACGAGTGCTATAACCTCAACGGTATACTATGCTGAGCACTAGTCAGTTCCAAGATCTTGATGTTTTCCTCCGTCATAGTGTGGACGAGTTCTCTAATTTCAACGGTATACTACGTTGAAGACCAGACAGTTCCTAGATCTTGATGAAGATGTTTCCCTATGTCATAGTGTGGACGAGTGCTATAACCTCAACGGTATACTATGTTGAGCACTAGTCAGTTCCTAGATCTTGAAGTTTTCCTCCGTCATAGTGTGGACGAGTTCTCTAATTTCAACGGTATACTACGTTGAAGACCAGACAGTTCCTAGATCTTGATGAAGATGTGTCTCTATGTCAAAGTGTGGATGAGTACTATAACCTCAATGGTATACTACGTTGAGCACTATTCAACTCCTAGATCTTGATGTTTACCTCCGTCATAGTGTGGACGAGTTCTCTAATTTCAATGGTATACTACGTTGAAGACCAGACAGTTCCTAGATCTTGATGAAGATGTTTCCCTACGTCATAGTGTGGATGAGTGCTATAACCTCAACGGTATACTACGTTGAGCACTAGTCAGTTCCTATATCTTGATGTTTTCCTCCGTCATAGTGTGGACGAGTTCTCTAATTTCAACGGTATACTACGTTAAAGACCAGACAGTTCCTAGATCTTGATGAAGATGTTTCCCCCCAATTGAATTATGGACAGGTTCTTAAGACTCAGCCGAGGCATTCTCTCAGTTGAAGTACAGGCAAGTTCCTAAATCTCAACAAAAGTTAGACTTCCCCAGCGGAATCTTCTACAAACCACAAGTATGCAAGTTCTCGCTAAGGAATCTCTTATGCGATCGACACTCCTGCAGATGGCATTTGTAAGCCCATCTTCCTACCAACAATATCCAAATGGCATCTTTAATCCCATTCCCGACATCACAATACTGATACTACACCATGCGAGTGCAAATTTCTGGGCACTCTAGTGTTCAATTATCTTCCACCTTCGGATCACGAAAGGCTCGAAAGCTAATCTATATCCTCAGGTTTAAGAAAATTGAACAGGGGAAACTGTTGTACCCCAAAATTTGCCCTCCCATATTTCCCAATACATTTCAAGAATAACTCCCAAGTTGCTCAAGATAGCTCAAGAGTTGGACAGTCAAATCACCTCCTAAGGCAGTCAACCTCAAATTAGGGTTTTGTGTTGCATCAGGGTCCTTACATCCAAATGAACTCAAGTGCTCCCCAATGTACTAATATGTTCTCCAGTTCATCCATGTCAAATTTCAAGCCTTGCAGAGAAAGTTTGGTCAGTCAATTGCTCAAGAAGTCCAAAAATCGACTGTGCTAGGGCAAAAGTCAACTGTGACCTACAAATAGTCATACCTCAATATTTTTTGTCAAAATTATAATTTTGAAGGATAATAAATCATTTGATCAAGGGTTGATCATGATTCATCAAGGATTGCTAAAGATTCATCAAGATTCAAAAGTTGCTAAATTAGGGTTTTGTAGGAAAAGTCAACTCAACTTTGACCAAGCATAACTTTCTCATACTTTATGAGAAATGACCCATCAAAAGCTTATTTTTAAGAGGATGCAATTTCCTACAATCCATCTTCACACCCCAAGATCAAGAAATGCACTCATAAAAAGTTACAAATTTGGACATTATAGGTCATTTTTGGAAGTCAACAAAAACACCTTTTTTCCCAAAGCTTATAACTTAAGAATGGAATATCAAATTGAGATTAGACCAAAAGGGTTTGTTATATCACATCTCAAGGTTTCTAAAAAGTCCAAGAACACTTCCAAAAGTTCAAAATTGAAGAAGTTATGCATTGTTGAAGTTGGGCATTTTTCCAAAATTGCCAAAAGTCAACTATCCCCAAAACTTCAAATTTTGTCAAAAGGGCCCACTTTTTTCCACTTGATTTGATCTTGTAATACCACACACGTGTCCTATCTTCAGTTTCATGTCCATTCATTAATGTTCCTATTTTATTTGATTTTTATTTGATTAATTCATTTTAAATCAATATTAATCCAAATAAAATCCAAAAATTGATGGAATAGGATCTTTTTGATCATTACAGGTCTTAATTATCATGATGTACAAGATCAAATTCGTACCATGCCATATGGTGAACAAAATATTTGATTTGGCACAATTTTGGAAGCTTTGTTAATGGTGATCAAATCAAATCTCAAATCTTCAATGCTCATGGATTCAAGCCCAAATTATTAACCTAATATAACCCTTGTTACATAAACAAGCTAGACATACACCATACACGACCTGAAAGTTTCCCAAATCACAAAAACCATACTTGAAAAAAAGCTTGAAAAGCTTGAATCTGAAATCAATATTGGAGGCCAATTCGATCCAAAAACTCAACACTATCTCCTTGCCTGAGGTCCACTGGAGCGATTGCAATCAAAAGCAAGCCCTGAAACCACCTAAATCGCACTGTAAGTACTCATGAACATGCCTCTGAACACGAAAACATAACCTCTTGTTCTTGCATCCTTTTGCCAAAATCTTTGCACAATCATGCTAATCGATCCATTTAGAACGTTTCTGCATTATTTAATTTTGTTTTCATAGCCTGTAACCCTGTGCCCGAAACTAGGGTTTCTGTTTCTTGTTTTTAGGCATTTTTGATACAGGTAAAATCAAGACAAACCATGGACATGGTTGTGTTCAGGGAAGAGAGACGAGCATGATGATGTTCTCCAAATTCATTTCCATGGCCTACGGATGATTTTAGGACAAACCTAGGAATTTAGTTGCGAATAAAATCCGCAGGTAAAAAGATCAGTGTTTCAACGAAGAAGACGACTACGCGTATTCTTCCCATTGGCCGGTTTCAAATCTCGCGCTATTTTTTTTAATTTCCAGGCATATTAAATGTTTTCAACATAATATTTGTTTTGTATTCCATTAACAAACATGCGCGTTAGTAGAGATGGTAAGCATGTTAGTGGATCGTCCATTGGGACCTGGGTTCGAATCCCAGGTCCCCCAAATTGCTTGTTATATTTTTTCAATAGGTATTCTCATACAGCGTCCAAAGCATGGTCTACCATGTGCCTCAGGTCTCAACATGCCAGATGGCCTCTAGGCCAAATCTCAAGGCCCAGATTGGATGTGTACCGTACACTCAAGTCAACAGACGTGCAGGAGATGGCAAAAGTCAATCAGGCCAACGTGAATGGGCCTCTCAAAATGCTGATCAAACCCTCCATCTGGGCCCAAACCCCCCTTGAGTTTGCTTTTTTTATTTCTTTCATTATTTTCTTATTTTATTTATTGTTATTTGTTTTTGTTATTTTTAATCACTAACCAAATAATTAATTTTCCTCATAAAATCAGAAAACCCAAAAAATATTATTTTTTATTTATTAAAATTAAATACATCACTTTATTTTTGTAAATAAATATTAATCAATTAATTTAGTTTTTAATTAGGAACAATTTTGATATTTTTGCAATAAATTAAAATCAATTTAGAATATTAGGTTTTACTAACTTTTAATCATTTTATTTTATTTCCTTAAATATAAAAAATCCAAAAATATTTTCATTAATTAATTAATTTAATTATTAATTTAGATCTAATTTCCATTTAATTCAAAAAAATAACAAAAAACATGCTTTCTTTCAAAAAGGGTCAAAACCCTAAAAAATGCGCCGTTTTAATTTTCTCGCACGCGATCCATATTTCCAATATTATAATTGCTTCTGGTATGTAATAGCTTTTAATTAGGACTTTAATTATTTATCACTTTATTTTATTTTCCGCAATTTAAATTAAAGGGTTTGTTTTTGGCGATGTAAATATCCGACGCCTTGTAATAGTTTAGATTTAATTTTCGCAATTTAAATTCCGCAAACTATTAACTGTTAGATGTTTGATAATAGGGAATGCATGACAAGATCCAATGTATGAACTTAAAATCAACATAGCTCACCCATAACATGTACAAAGATAATATAACTGAACTAACACACTCGCACATGTGCACTCTTAGGGTACACCTCACTTGGTTTCCTTCGAACGTGGTCATTGAGTATAGGAAGTTTTAGAGGTCGCCCTCTTGTCCAAAGATCATAAGTTTCCTCGAAACGGTTACCTCGGATAAAATGATCTAAGACATTAGGGTTACCACTAATGCGTCCTAACATTGCTTTAGTGACCACACGTCCCTTAAACGAATTGACCCTAAAACTCCAACGACGATGCTACCTACTCATCAATAGTGGGATAGCGTTATCTAAAGGACACTTGTATAGATTAATTCCTTTTTCGAGTAGGTAGATGGTTCTTAAGTACTTGCTCATTCTAAAAATAAAACAAAACTTTTCGCACTTACACTCTCTTCAAAACAAAAACTCTTTCAAACCCACAAACACAAAGAAAAACAAATTTTGAAAACACAATGAGCAAGTACCTAAGAGCCCGTGGATAACCACGAATAGAAAGGGTGCTAACACCTTACCTTTCTATAATCTACCTCCCGAACCCAAGAAACATCTCGAAAAAGGAATTTTTCTGTGCTTTTTTCCTTACCTTGTTGGATAAAATAAAAGACGGTGGCGACTCTTGCTTACCGCGACATTTTGCGAAAACAAACGCAAAACGCGAACCAACATTCCAAAATAGTCAGTTCTCATTCCCACCGATCACAGCCACTCCCGAAACTCCCAAAGCTGCTAAAGATACACTAAGGATGTCCTTTCTCAAATATGCATGTGCTATTATTGAAGAAGGAGGTTGCACCATTTGGGGACTACTCCCTGATTTCCCTTTCAGGTCAGACAAATTTAGACTGGGCTTCACTTCCAGAGCTCAAAAGGAGGTTCGACGTGCTCATACAGGGAAACCACCTCTTTGCATTACTAACCATGAAGTTGATGCTCTTGAAGACTCTGATGCTGATTTTGATTTTGATGAATTGATCTACCCGACTGTTGATGGAGGGCTCAATAACTGGCATGCCAAGGATTTCATTCCCATCTCCTTCAACAAAGAGTAATTATCGTTTACTGTTTTATTTACTTTGAGAGATTTGTCTGTAATTTACATTTAAATAATGACTTTTAAACCATGTGCCTTGCCCGGGGCACAATGGTCCATTTGTTAAGGGTTTTTTATTTTCATATGGCATATGATCATTTTAATGAAACATTGGACTATTTTGCATTCAAATTTTGCACTCTTTGCCTTTATTTTACTTTTATTACATTTTAAAATAGCCATGTGATCTTACACACACACACACGCACACACACACACATATGCAGATCTACATCCACCCCAGATCTCGTTGATAACGACTCTACTATTGTCATCTATGATTTTGAACGTCCAATTTATCAAGCCGAAAACGAAGGCGAGTAAAATTGTGAAATACCTGGGGAACTCGCTAGACTTCTAATGCAAGAGGAAAAATCCATTTAACCAGACGAGGAACCATTTGAAGTGATAAACCTAGGTACCGAGGTGGACAAAACAGAAGTTAAGATCAGCGCTAACCTAGAAGAAAGTGTCAAAGGGAGGTTGGTCTAGATGCTGCAAGATTATGTTGAGGTGTTGGCTTCGTCATATGAAGATATGTCAGGGCTTGATACTGATATTGTAGTTTATCGCCTACCAATGAAGGAAAATTATCCTCCAGTCAAGAAAAAGGTTTGTCGCATGCGACCAGATATGTCTGAGAAGATAAAGGTTGAGGTAATGAAACAGTTTAATGCAGGTTTCCTGGTAGTGACGTCATACCCTCAATGGGTGGCAAATATGGTCCTGGTGCCTAAGAAAGACAGTAAAGTCTGTATGTGCATAGACTATAGAGATCTGAATAGGGCAAGCCCCAAGGATGATTTCCCACTACCACATATCGATGTCTTGGTCAATAACACTGCTCAACAGAAAGTTTTCTCCTTCATGGATGGCTTCTCCAGATATAACAAGATCAAAATGGCGCCCGAAGACATGGAAAAGACCACTTTTGTTACACAATGGGGCACCTTATGTTACAAGGTCATACCTTTCGGTTAGAAGAATGCAGGGGCAACCTACCAACGAGCTATGATAACCCTACTTCATGACATGATTCATCATGAGATAGCAGTATATGTTGATGACATGATTGCAAGATTGCAAACTGAGGAACAACACCTTGATCATATTCATAAGCTGTATGAGAGGTTGAAGAAACACAAGCTGAGGCTGAATCACAACAAGTGAACCTTCGGGGTGAGGTATGGAATGCTCCTAGGGTTTTTCGTCAATGGAAAAGGTATTGAGGTCGACCCTGCAAAAGTTAAAGCCATACAAGAAATGCCAGCACCCTGTACTGAGAAGGAGGTCAGAGGTTTCTTAGGTCGACTCAACTATATTTCCCAATTCATATCTCACTTGACTGCTACTTGTGATCCAATCTTAAAATTATTTAAGAAAGATCAAGTAGTCAGATGGAATGATGATTGCCAAGTAACTTTTGACAAAATCAAGGATTATTTGCAAGAATTTCCAATCCTGATGCCTCCAGTTGAAGAAAGACCTCTGATTATGTACTTGACTGTATTAGAGAATTCAATGGGGTGTGTGTTGGGTGAACATGACGAGTCTGGCCGAAAAGAGCATGCAATATACTACCTTAGCAAAAAGTTTACCGACTGTGAAACCAGATATTCATTGCTCAAGAAAATTTGTTACGCTTTGGCATGGGCTGCTCGCCTGCTAAGACAGTATATGTTGACTCATACTACCTTATTGATTTCTAAGATGGATACCATCAAGTATATCTTCGAGAAGCCAGCTCTCTTCGGACAAATAGCTAGATGGCAGATGATCTTGACTGAATATGACATCCAATACACTATGCAAAAAGCAATCAAAGTAAGTGTGTTGGCGGATCATTTTCCCCACCAAGCTGTTGATGACTATCAATCCATGAACTTTGAATTCCCGGATGATAATATCATGCTAGTGACCAACGTGAAAAGCCTGGACCGTATGAAGGACCTGAACTAGGATCCCGATGGACTATGGTTTTTGGTGGAGCTTCCAACACTTTGGGTAACAAAATTGGTGTTGTGATCATTTCTCCTGAAGGTTGTCATACACCCCTCACTGCCAGACTATGCTTCGATTGTACAAACAACATGGCCGAGTATGAAGCGTGCATATTAGGTCTAAAGGTTTCCATTGATTTAAGAATCAAATTCTTAAGAGTATACGGGGATTCACATTGGTAATTAGTCAAGTCAAAGGAGAGTGGGATACCAAACATCCTAATATGATCCCCTACAAAGAGCTTGTGTTAATCATAGCCCCTTACTTCGAAGAGGTCACCTTTGAGTACTTTCCAAGGGAAGAAAACCATATGGCAGATGCCTTAACAACTATGTCATCTATGTTCAAGGTTAATTGGGACAATGAAGCTCCCCGATTTACTATCAAAAGATTTGACGAACCTGCATACTGTTATGAGATTGACACTGATGAGTAAAAGCCTTAGTATCATGAAGTGAGGAGGTATCTTGAAGCACAAGAATATCCTGAGGGAGCTTCAGTCAACAATAAGAAATTCCTACAAAGATTCTCATCCAAATTCTTCCTAAGCAATGGGATCCTATACAAGCGCAACCATGATTCTACCTTGCTCTGTTTTGTGGACAAGAAAGAAGCAGAAAAGGTCATGGAAGACATGCATGAAGGTATATTTGGAACTCATTCAAGCGGATACACTATGGCCAAGAATATTCTAAGGGATGGTTACTATTGGTCGACTATGGAAACTGATTGTCACCGTCACTCGAGGACTTGCCATAAGTGTCAAATCTATGCTGACAAGGTTCATATGCCTCCAATTCCTTTGAATGTCATAGTTGCTTCATGGACATTTGCAATATGGGGCATTGACATGATTGGAGAAATCAAGTCCACTTCCTCCAATGGGCATTGTATCATCCTCGTTGCCATTGACTACTTCACCAAATGGATTGAAGTTGCTTCATTTGCCTCAGTCACTAAGAATCTTGTAGCCTGGTTTATCAAGCATAACCTCATCTTCCGGTATGGTATCCCCAAAAGGATCATCACTGACAATGGTACCAACCTCAACAATGCCATGATTACTGAACTTTGCACACAATTCAAGATCAAGCATCATAATTCTTCTCCATACATACCAAAGATGAATGGTGCAGTGGAAGCTGCCAACAAAAACATAAAGAAGATTGTACAAAGGATGGTAGTGACCTACAAAGATTGTAAGGAGATGCTACCATTTTCTCTTCATGGCTACCGTACCTCAGCTCGAACATCAACTATGGCAACCCCTTTCTATTTAGTCTATGGCATGGAAGTTGTCTTTCCTGTTGAAGTACATATTCCTTCTCTGAGGATTATGAAAGAAGCGGGTTTAGGCGAAGACGAATGGATTCATACAAGATTGGATCAGTTGAATTTGATTGATGAGAAAAGACTGGCTGTTGTCTGTCATGATCAAATGTATGAAAAGCGTATGATCAAGGCATTCAACAAGAAGATCAAACCTCGAGTATAACAGGTTGGCGACTTGGTAATAAAGCACATCATTTTACCACAAGGAGATCCCAGAGGAAAATGGACTCCCACTTACGAAGGGCCATTTGTTGTCAAGAAAGTTTTCTCTGGCGGTGGTGTAATACCCCAAAATTTTCCTACCCTCTTACTTTTATTGGGTTTATGCATTTTCGCGCTTCTCTCATGTAAATAACTCCATTAGGTCATTTAACATTGCATACATTCGCTAACAAAAAAACTTGGCATGGGATCAAAGATTCCGAAGGATTAGGGTTTCACTCAGGCATCAGTGTTTCATCTCTTTGCAACCTTATCTTAACTAAAGACTCAAGGGCTACAAACAAGAGCGATGAAGGTCATATTCATGTGCTCATCATCTCCATGGGGATTAGAGTTATTTTTCTAATCACGTGGAATCCAGGAGGGATCCATGAAGTTTGTTTATCAGTTTATCTCATTATTTCCATTAGTGCTTAAGGTACGAGATTACGGAATAGATCTTGGTATATTCATGGCATCTTAAAGTTTTTAACTATTGTTTGTTTTTTTTAATAAGCTGAACATTTTATTTTAACTATTGTTTTTTTTCTTTTCCAATAAGCTGAACAAAGACTACTGGACTGGATCCGTTGGGCTTGCTACCTGCACCCTCTCATCAGCCCAAAGATTCGTTTTTGGTAACAGGAAGATGGTTTTACAAAAAAAAAAGGAGAGCTTCATGGATTGGGCCTAGTACCAAAGTCCTGAACTACTGAGCTTACCACCCGAATTCCAGCATACACCCCCATATGTTTAATTTTAATTCTTTTTCTATTTTCCTTTAATTTGTTTTGGCTAATTTTCTCATTATTAATTTTCTCTTTTTACATGATAAAATGATAAATAAAAAATTATTATTAGAATATTTTACGATTTCTCTCATGATTTCAATTAGAGTTTTCTATTATTTTATGTTTAATAATCATTTTCATTGTCATTTTTTAGCTAAAATTCTATGATAGAATATTAATGTAATTTTTGCAATATGGAAGGCCAGGAGGTTAATTCTTTGATCACTCGCGCGGAGAAGTTTCTGTAGAGTTTTCTTATCGCTTGCGTGGCTTTAAAGAGGCAACAGACTTCCTTCGTTCGGTACCATCGGGACTTTATTTTATCCCTCATTTCGCACCTTATTGCATTTGTTTATTGCTTCCTAGAGATCATATGAAGTACAATAACATTAGGTTTAGAAATAGGCTAGTCCCCCTTTGACTTTTCTTTCTCCTTTTGCATATGCGTCTAAAAACAAAAACAAAAACTTCTTTTCAAAATTCAAAACACTTTAAAACTACTGATGAGAATCACGCCTTTGCTTAGTATGAGAAATGATAAGCGGGTCTCTTCTCGATCTTATTGTTCTTCATCTCAAGCCTAGGTGTGGTTCAATTCTCAAAGACTCCTTTCATAGCTAAGTAGAAAAGTGGCTAATATCTCTCTATTGAGGTCGACTAGTCATTATCTGCAACAAAATACAAACCAACTCAAATCATGTGTGTGCTCGAGCACATTTCTTTAAAAAACCCTTTTCAGGTAAGCACATGATTAATTTACTTCTGTGTCAACGCATAAGTCTCCAAAGGTCGAGCTGCGGCAGAAGGCGGAATTAACTTCATCCACAAAAAACACAAACAAACAAAAACATATGAACCAAACTACGATAGCTCTGATTCCTCAAAACAGATACGTAGGCATTGGGGTAGGGCCCAAGCGAGCACAATTTTATTTTCCCTACATTTTTTCCCTTTCTTTTGCATGAATTTTCCCTTTAGTAGTATAGTAAACAGTAAGCATAGATTGAACACACCCACAAGATAGATAACAAGAGTGGATACCGTAGAGTACTACGGGCGTATGGGGTGCTAATACATTCCCCTCGCGTAACAGACTCCCTTACCCGATCTCTCGGTCGTAAGACCGTGACTTCTCCCTCATCAGGTTTTCTCGATGTTTACCTTTCCCTACATATGGGATAAAAGACGTTTGATGGAGACTTCATTGTTTTGAGGATTTTCAGCCGGTTGTTTCAGCTGACGACTTCACTGGGGATAGGTCGACCAAATGCTGGTCCATCTCGGAGTCGTTCCTAGCTCTTGCTTTCTTTTCTTTGGGTGTTTATTTTTATGCTTTCAGTTTATTCACTCATTTTGTATATACTTGAGCATACGTATGCATTGCATTTTACCGTTTTCCATATACCACTGTTGTACAAGATCTGCTTCTTATTGGGTTGGGATGTTACTATTGAGGTAAAAGGCCCAATACACAGGCCAGAGTGCACTAGGACACCTAGGAATAGAGTGGGGGCATGACGGCTATAGGACGTGGTCCAATCAGTGCAGTCATGTCATATACCATGCTCGGATGAGGTTCAATTGAAGGTACTTTCATCATGCACGTCTGAGTTGTGATGGTTTTACTTTCAGACGAACCCGTGATTTTCGAGTTACCATCGTCTTACCCTGACCTAGTATTCACCCGTGAGTGGGGACGGTTTTTTTTATCATGGGTACAGAAGGTGACTATGTTCAGATGGTTACTCATGCTCAGACAGTGACTATTGGTTCTAATGGCCATGTTCTGGATTTCTGTTGGTGACTTTATGCAAAGGCTATACTCTATTGATGACCGTATGGTTCTCAGATTTATTTTGAGTTTCGGACTTGCATACTTGTAGATTTATTCGAGCCTTCGATCTTGGTATTCCCAGCATATTCAGAAAATGCTCAACAATATCCGATGTTCCAGAAGCCTTGATCCATACAATGGGAGATCTACATGGTACTTGGTTCTTATATGTGCGGAAGCTGTGCCGGACCTTTGACTTGATGATACTCACATGATTCAGAACAGTGCAACAATCATATTCAGGAATGATGGAACCTTGATCCCGTTTTGATCCCATGCCTTTGCATACATAACATGACTAACCACATGCTTAACATACATGTTCTGTTATTTCCAAGGAATCATATTTGCAAGTCTTGTTGTAAAAATCTTCCATCCCTTACTTGCGTAAAATAAAAATCAAAGCACGCAAATTCCTTGGAAATGACAGAACATGACATGGCATTCATTCACGCACCCCATGCATATTCATGCATTCATAGAAGGTACTCGAAGATTGGGGATTCTTATTCAGACATGGGGTTCTCTTCAAAGGTTCAACCTGATTTCTCACCGCACATGCTCAGAGATCAATCCAAGCGATATACATGCAAGCTTTGGCTCGTAGTCAGAAATTTCTTCGAACAGGAAGATAACTGATTGAAGACTCAGATAAGCCAGGTCATGGAAAATCTGATAATGATGTCTATTATTTCTTTGAAACACAATATGCTTGGCGACGCAGTTTATACCGATTCGTTGGGTAAGTCATTCATTTGTTCTCCTGAAAGGATCTTCTATGCATATTATACTGGGGCACCTGGCCAATCGATTGAAGATGGTATGTCATCTAGAGATCAAGTCCAAGACTGGATTAATTCAGAGACTGTTGTGTTCACATCAGATCAGAGGGGAATTCTCTCACACACTTGAGCATCAAGACTATAGAAATTCGTCAGAATCAGCAAGTCCATATGGAGTCAAGTCTCCTCAACAGTGGCAATCATTGGTTTCTTTACTGCATTTTCATTTGCATTCTTTCTTGTTTGTTTAAACATTGCTTGTAAATAGAGACTTGTCTATTTTTGAACGAAAATCTTAATGCAATAAGTATGCTTGTCTTGAAGTATTCCTTTCATTTTTACTCATCCATTCGTTATCACTCTTTAAATGTTTTACTCGTATATTGATGCCGATTTTCCAAGTCTTATGCTTGGGTAAAGATTGGAAGGAGGATGACGATAATCTAAAAACACAAAATCTCTGGTTGGTATGATTTTGAGTAAGACTCTACTGACGATGTACAAGACTTATTTCAATCCCTAAACACCGGAGATATAAGGGAGATAGACTCTCGTTAACCCCTTTGAGCCTTCAAAGTAGGAGTTTCTTTTCTGTTTAGAAAAAACCCTCATTTTAACCTTGGGACGGGTAGTGTTCAACTAATCTAATCAAGCATTCAGAACTCATCAAGAGTGTGCATCCAAGGATACAACAATGGTTATCCATCAAAGGGTTGAGAAAAGTCAAAACCATAATGGTTAACCCTCATCTAACAACAACATGCGTTTATTGACGATACCCCAATGGGTATCTCTTGCACATCAGGAGGTCGACAAATGACGATACTATAATGGCTATCCATCATCTACTAAAGACTCAGGCAGTCACGATCTAACAAATCAAAACAGTGCAAAGATCAACGACTTGTTCAAAATGGAAAATATGAATAAGAAAGAAACAAAAATCCCCGCTAAGTCGAAACTTGAAAACAAGTCGCTTAGGCAAAATTGGGGCATCCCGCTGGACTTTCAAATCGAAATTCAAAAGTATTTGTCCAGGAAAAAATTAGGGAAAACAAGAAAGAAATTGAAAAGCCTAAAAGGCGAGAAAAGGATTACCAACGAAAATCCTCATCAAAGAACAAAGTCGTCTGATCAGACACCAAAATCAGAAGTTAGTGACTGTCATGTCTAAGAAACCACTGTGGTTCCTCAATCATCACAAACTCTTCTTGAGAGATGAACACTTGTGTCGGGTCAAATGAACGTAGGAATGGAGAACATCATGGAGAATGAGTGGGCACCAAATAATTTTGAGCCTTAAATCCTTTTTCTAAAACCGTGAACCAGGCCATGTTATAACCCTTTCAAAGCCCTAACTGAAGCATGGGTTGATTCGAAAGCGCACTACAACGAGATAGTGTTTAACTGACTCTAAAGAGGTAAGTTTGAATATCTGTGTTGGCATCATATGCTTGCATTATCTTTAAAAAATAATTTGCAAATGTTTCTCTCTAGCTAGTGACTCGTTCACAACAGAGTTGTGACGTCATTTCATTCAAAGTTTTTTCAAAACTTCAAGACTTACATATGTGTTGCATTAGAATTGTCATTCTCATAATAAACATTCTTCTGCATACAAAACAACTGATTGATATCAAGTAAGTTTACACAATGAACAACCGGTAAAGAGCTCAATCTTGTCAAAGAAGGGAGGCTTGAATACTCTGTTCAAGCAAGAGTCAGCTCTCACAAAAGAAATGACTAATCCAAAGGCATGTTAACCAATGTTTCTGTCCAAAGAAAATATCTTGCTGCTTCACAATCTGAGTATCCTTCAAGGATGAAGTTAGCAGAGTCCGCCAATCTAGGGCAATCAAGTCGAGAATCAATCTCTCCAAGCTCATCCAAATCTGGGGCATTCCCTCAAAGTTACCAATCAGAGGTTATCACGTCGATTAATCTCTTCAAGCTCGACCAATCAGAGGTTATCACGTCGATTAATCTCTTCAAGCTCGATCAATCAGAGGTTATCACGTCGATAAATATCTTCAAGATCGATCAATCAGAGGCTATCACATCGAGAGACCTATTCAGAATGCATTCAACCTGGGGCAGTTACGTCGAGATTCAACAAATCTCTCCAAGAAAGTTGTAATCAAGAGCAATTTATTTTGTGGCTCAAGACATTGGGGCAGGCCACCTCATATCGTATTGTGGCACAAATCTTATGGTCTTCTATTCAACATAGATCTTCTCAGAGACCCTCTGGACAGGGGCATCCCTCATCTGTACTTAGTCACTCAAGTCAATTATGTTGTACAAGACTGCGGTCAAGTTAAAAGCACCATAATGGTAACCCTTCCTCGCCAGCACACAAAGCCGCCTTCATCTGCTACAGACAACTTCAAGTCTGATTCCCCAAGTGAATTCAGGAAGTCCAGAATCACCTTTTGACTCGGCACATGCAAGTACATCCCCAGTGGAGTTAATCAAGAACGCCCCCAGCGAAGCTAAACCGGGGCATTCGCAGAGCTAAGCCGGGGCATTCGCAGAGCTAAACCGGGGAATTCACAAAGCTCAAACGGGGCATTCACAGAGCTAAATCGGGGCATTCGCAGAGCTAAACTAGGGCATTCATAAGTGTCCATGCCCATCTCTTATCCCCAAGTGATTCAAGAGATAATCCCATGTGTGTGTAAACTTGGGGCGTGTATTCAAAGAGATCCACATGGTGTTCAGTATCCATTCTTCGGCATATTCAGTCCTATCAACCTCTCAACGGTTCAGGATGTATGGGAGTTTGGCCAGATTATCTCGTCCCCAAGAATACGATTTAGAATCCAGCATCGTACCTGAATACTCGCTTCGTCAGCAATTCGATCTTCAGAAGAGTCATCAATGATATTTGGTCTTCAAGAACTCCCCAGTGCAAATTTTTATCAGTATCCCCAACAACCTTTGATATTGCAGGCTTCCAAGGTCGATATATATTGGCATCCCTAGTGATGAGCAATGGTTCCCAGCAAGCCTTCTCTTATCCCCATGAAGTTTATTTCTTTGCATTGCATATAGTTATCATTACATAACATTTCATCCTCAAAAGCGCGTAGCTGATCCATCAGAATGGATCTTTGCGGCAAAAGAAATTCAAACATTCATACAAAGTATAAGCCATATCAGGTACCTTACACGAAAGACCTAAATTATTCAAGGACAATAATACATCCCTACAGGAGGGTATCATGCCCAAAATCTCCAGTCGATGACCTTCACCTTTTCGATACCCAACAAAATCAATACACTTTGTCATTCTAAACCCAGTTCTTGTCTGGTAGTCAGTTCCCTAAACACTCGTATGTGTCAAGTTTCCTAAACACCTACCCGGGTCAATTATCCAAACACTCGTCCGTGTTTAACCTTTTGATACTCGTCTGTATCTTCTCTCAATACTCGTCCGTATTGAATCAAACACTCGTCCGTGTTTAAACTTTTGATACTCACCTGTATCTTCTTTCAATACTCGTCCGTATTGATTCAAACACTCGCCCGTGTTTAACCTTTGATACTCACCTGTATCTTCTTTCAATACTCGTCCGTATTGATTCAAACACTCGTTTTTGTTTTACCTTTGATACTCGTCCGTATCTTCTTTCAATACTCGTCCGTATTGATTCAAACACTCGTCTGTGTTTAACCCTTTGATACTCGTCCATATATTCTTTCAATACTCGTCCGGATTGATTCAAACACTCGTTTGTGTTTTACCTTTAATACTCGTCCGTATCTTCTTTCAATACTCGTCCGTATTGATTCAAACACTCGTCCGTGTTTAACCTTTGATACTCGTCCGTATCTTCTTTTAATACTCGTCCGTATTGATTCAAACACTCGTTCGTGTTTAACCTTCCTTGATGCTCGTCTGTGTCACTTATCTAAACAATCGTCATGTCGTAACCCATGTTTCCTTCTTAGAACCTGAGATAGCCTCTTGGCTAGGTTCTTCCCATAAATCACTGTGATACGGTGGGAGAACTGACTTGAGGTTTCGTGTTTGTGTTCGCAAATGTTTCAGTTTAGCAAGAGTCGCCACCGACTTTTTATTTATCCAAAGGAAATGTCAAAAAGCACAGGAAAGACCTTTGAGATGTTTTCTTGGGTTCGGGGGGTATATTATGAAAAGGGAAGGTGCTAGCACCCTTTTCATCCATGGTTTTCCATGGTCTCTTAGTTACTTGTTTTAGATCAATTGCTTTTGCTTTTCAATTGTTTGAAATGGTGCTTTGTGTGTGGTTTTGAAAGTATTTTGAAAAGAGGCCATCGTTGTGGAAACCTTTGTAATGATTCTTGTTTGAATGTATACAAAGGTGTTTGTCTTTTGAAAAATGTTTCAATGTTTGAAAGTTTGTTTTGGGAAATGTTTTCAAATTGTGTTGTGATGTGTTTTTGAAAATAGCAAGGATGTTTGCAAGTTTGATCAAGTAACTAGGAGCATCTACCTACCTACTCAAAAATATTTCCTACACATTTTTAACCCTTTGACATAGTTGTTTTACCATTGCACTTGGTAAACAACTTTGTGTTTGGATGTTAAACGTGACAGGCGTGGGTCATCGTATGACCATGATGGCAATTATGCTAAGTATCTTTTAGCAAATTTTTGAGGAAATAGATCATTTTGTATATAGGCAACCAAGATAGCATCATCGAGGGACTATGATCTTTTGTTTTGATTTTGTTCTGTTTTGCCAAGATACCTAGCATGCATACCATGGCCATTTTAAATGCAACAAGTGGATGAAACCCTAGGGGTGCTTGTGTGCATTATGTTGTCATTTTCATGCATTTTTATCTTGTATTAGGTCTAACTATTTGTTTGATTTTGGTTACCATACAAACCCTAATCTTTCTATCATGCATATTTGAAAGCGATAAAGTGCGTAAAGATAAATCTACGACTATTACAACATTGATATGGGGATGGGGGTACAAATTTTAATAGGGGGATATTTGCAAGAAATTAAAACCCTAAGTCAACTATTACAACCCAATTGAACTCTTTGTACAAATAAATAAATGGACAAATATTTAAATAAGCAATTAAATATAAATATGCAAAAAAAATTGTTTTTGTATTATTTTTATGTATGTAAAAATAAATTATTTAATGCATCAAAAATAAGAAAATAAGAGATTATTTTTATTAAGGGTGGAAACCCTAATTTGTATTAAGAAAATATATATATTATAATTATTTATTTATGTACAAGAAAATAAAATAAAATATATATAAAATGTTTAAAAAAATAAAATATGTATGACAATATTATTTTTAAGTGTATAATATAATAAAAATAAAATATATAAGTATTTAAAAATCATTTGCAATTTATTTAAGAAAAAATAAAGTATATATTATAGTAAATTATTTTTATACCTAAAAAATAATAAAAATAATAAAATAAAAATGTAAAAATTAAGAAAATGTTTTTGATGATTTTTTATATTTAGAAAAAAAATGTAAAAATCAGAAATGAAAATAGAATTGAAAAATATGAAAAAAATAAAACAATGGGCCAAGGGGGTGCAGAAAGCACAAAGGAGGATGTAAATAGCATGGAACAGCCAGGCCCAACCCAGATGGCCTTCATCTTCAACCTCTGATCAAACAAAAACGCGCGCCCTGTTCAAACTTGGAAATCCTGCACATGTGTTCAAAAGCAAAAACTTGCAACATGAAAGTTATAGAGCATAATCACACGATTCTAATCATGTAAACAACTTAATCTAACTCTCAAAGACCCGAGAGAATTTCTCTGGCCCTAATTTCTAACCTAGTTTTTTGAGAAAGTTCATCATTCAAATTCTTCCAGCTCAGTTAACTTAAATGAAATCTATGCATATGTACAGCTCAAGGGCAATGAGGACTACATTTTTTATTCACAAACCTAAGCCTAATGAATCCTAAATAGAGAGATAGAAGTTTGAACTTTACCTGTTTCAGTCAAGCTAGAGTATGGCAATGCAGGGGTTTTCAGTGAGGCCTGAGATGCTTGTGAGCTTGCTTGAAGTTCCTTTGAGCTTTCCCAATGCTTAGCTAGCTTTAAACTTGCTTAAATCTCTCTATAGAACTCAACCTGCAAACTCAAAATTAAGAAATGGTGAAGTGTGTATATGGAGTTACAGTGACTTGGGAATGGTTGGGATAGTTTAGGTAGGTTGTATGGAGTGTGTTGGAACTGGTTGCAAGCAAAACGCACGAGTGTATTGTGATTTGGAAATCAAAATGCAGAACCTGCCCTGTTTTGCAAGAACTTATGATTTTTGTGTACAAGGGTGTTTGAGAGGTTGCTAGCTCGTATTTCAGGCTTAGTGTGAGATGCAAAACTTGTTTGAAATGTTTACAAGCTTTGGTTTTATCAGATTGCCAAGATATGTGCTTTTTGCAAGTTGACTTGGTTTTGAAGAAAAGTGTGAGTTGATAATGCAAAGGGCTGTACTTGCTAGCTCCAAGCCTGCTGATAGTTGGTATAATTTTCCCTAAGTTTATGGAGTTGGTTTTCTGCAAAGGATTGGGTCCTTGGCTCAAGATAAGCAATTTAACATAAAGCATGCTTTATGTAAATGGTATTGCCACCTTTATACCATAAATGGAATAAACCTTTGTGTAATCTTCCATAGATCAGAACAATTCCTCTAACCAATTTGTTTGCATTCAATTTTTGAGTGTGGAAGGTTTTAAGGACCTGTAAACAAGTACAAGTAAGGTTGGGCAGAATTTGCAACTTGTATCATAGTGAAAAATGCCATGGACCAAAGTGATATTTTTCCTAATTCAAACCTTCGATTCTCCCTAACCATAAATGATTTTGGAGAGTTCTTGGACATTTTGGAAAGCTTGTAATATGCTCTACAATCCATATTTGAAATGCATTTTGAAATACCAATTGGAACTATGTGAAAAATTTCCATGAAGAAAGGTTAAAATCCTGCCTAAACTAGGGCAAAATTTCACTAAGTTAGAAAGTTTTTGGACCCTTGTTCATAAAATCATAACTTGAGATCCAAGCTTCTTTTGGGAAAACTTTGTGAATCATAGTTGTAGATTTTATGGAGGAATAAAACTTTCATGTTGGAAGTTTTCTTTTAATCCAATTTCATCATGGTGAAAATGTTAGGAAAAGTTGGAAAAAAATAAGAAATTTTCATAACTTAGAAATTTTCTAAGTTAAGAAAATTTTCCATTTTAAACCCTAATTTTCAAAATTAGGTTTCTTGATGAAAAAGTTTCATGTTTTGACACATCTTGATGAAAAATGACCCTTGGCACTTGATTTTGACCAAAAAGTCAAAGTTTGACTTTTCAGTGTACAATTGATTTTTGATCAGTTGATTGGAAAACTCATCTGTCAATTCAATGCAATTGAGATCTTTTGAACCTTGTGATTAGATCAAGATGATGCCATTGAGTCCTTGAATCCATTCTTGAACCCAATTTTCCATTGGCTAGGTGAAAAATCAGAAATTGCCCTTCTGCAGTCAAAACCCTAAAAATGACCATTTTGCCCTTTTGATGATCTGATCAAATTTCTTGAGGAGTTGTGGTCCAAACTTGATCAAATGGTTCATATGAGTCTATAATGTTGATGTGGATAAAAAATTATTAGGTTTGACTGTAAATTGGCCACAATTGACTTTTTCCCCAATACAACTGATTTCTAGGTCAACTGTCCAATTGACTGGGCAAAAATTTGATTCAAGGCTTAAAACTTGGTATGGGCAAGATTATAAGTACAACATGAAGTATGAAAGTCACTTTAAGCATTGAAAGTCTAAAAATCCTTGTGCAAACTCAAACCCTAATTTCAGGTCATCAGTGCAAGGAGATGTCTTGAGTAGAGCAAACCCTAATCTGGCCTTGAGTCCAAAGAGTCTTGTGAGAGGAAATCTTGATAAACTGAGAGGGAAAATTTTGGGGTACAACAGCTTCCCCTGTTCAATCTTCTTGAACTTGAAGAGTTAGATTGGCGAGTTTGCCTTTCGTGACTCGAAGGTAATAGAGGATTGGACACTAGAGTGCCCGTAAATTTGCACTCGTCAAAATGTAGTTGAGGGAATGGGCTTAAAGATGAACATTTGGAGATGGTAGAATCTTGATGGAGATGGGCTTAAAGATGCCATCCAAGAATGTTTGTTGAAAATCAGGAGAATGAACATCAGAATGGTATCCGTATCTAGAACGTATCTGAGTTGTATCTGGAGATTGGATTTGTATGAGCAAAGGAAATGGCGTCCGTGTCCGGAGCGTATCCGAGCTGTAACTGTATTCGATTCTCGAATGAATAACAGAATGACTTTCGTGTCTGGAGTGTATCTGTATTGTATCTGAATAAGCAACAGAATGACATTTGTGTCTGCAGCATCTCTGAGCTGGGGAATAGGTTTGAATGAGTGATAGAGTGGCTACCGTGTATGGAGCGTATCTGGACTGTATCTGATTGTTAAAGTCTGAATGAGTGACAGAATGGCATCCGTGTCTGGAGCATATCTGGACTGTATCTTGACTTTGAATTCTGAATGAGTAACAGAATGACTTCCGTGTCTGGGGTGTATCCATACTGTATCTGAATAAGAGATCTGAATGAGTAACAGAATGACTTCCGTGTCTGGAGTGTATCTGAACTTGAAGTTGATAATTGAATATGAATGAGAAATAGAATGGCTTCCGCATATGGAGCGTATCTAATTTGTATCTGATTGTTGAAGTATGAATGAGTGACAGAATGGCATCCGTGTCTGGAGCGTATCTGGACTGTATCTTGACTTTGAATTCTGAATGAGTAGTAGAATGACCTCCGTGTCTGGGGTGTATCCATACTGTATCTGAATAAGAGATCTGAATGAGTAACAGAATGACTTCCGTGTCTGGAGTGTATCCGTACTGTATCTGAAATCTTTGAATATTTGTTAAAAGATAACTTTTAATCTTATCCTGAAAAGGGTAAAATGTTAGCTAAAACACAAAGTTATGTTGCATGAAATGTATGGTGCAATATATGCGTTTTATTAATGTTTATGATATATGAATGTTATGTATGCACATGTAAGCTGATTAGCTGTCTTGCCGAGGAAAATAAATCCTTGATAGCTGGAGATAAAGAAATCTTTGACTGCTGTCGGGGAAAATAAATCCATAACCGTTGTTGGAGATTGAAAATCCTTGATGACTGGGGATGACAAATCCTTGGACCACTGTGGGGGATAGAAAATCCTTGACGAATGGGGATGACAAATACTTGGACCACTGTTGGGGATAGAAAATCCTTGGACCACTGTTGGGGATAGAAAATCCTTGGCAACTTGTAGGTATTAACAAGAACTTTGACAACTTCTGTGGGGATGTGAGAATCCTTCATGACTTTCCTGGGGAATCAGGAATGAGAATCTTTAATCTTCTAGGGGAAAATAAATCCCTGGGGACTTCAAATTGGGGAGTTAAGAATGAGAATCTTCATTCTATTTTGGGAGTAAAAACTCGGTGGGGAATAATTGTACTGCTGGAGAGTAGGTTATCCTGCTGGAGGGTAAGCTCAAGACTCTGGGGGGAAAAGGTTTATTCCTGTTTGGAACAAATCTCAGGAGTTTGGGTTGTATGCCAATATATTGGGGAATTATCCTGAGGTTGGAGATAAAAGTTAACTGTTATCTGGTTGTTTCTCAGACTTTAAGACAACTTATTGGGGAATCTGGAGAACACTTAATGGTTTCCACTGTGGATTGGTAGTTGGAAACTTGACTCTGTTGGGGAAGAAGGTTTCATATTTGCTGGGGATTTATGACCCAAAGCTTTGCTCTGCTGAGGATTTTAACTCTGATGAGAATTAAAAGTTTTAAATATGACTCCGCCGGGGATTGGGAGTTTGAAGTTTCGGCTCTGGCGAGGATTTTGAAATTTAATTCCGCCAGAGATATGTTTTTCAAGGTTTTAGTTCCGCGGGGGACCTAGATGATGTACTGAAGGGGATTTCTCTTGGAATAGCCTAAAGACGTTTTCCTATCCTTTCAACCTGTCAGTAATTATTCTTTCACATTTCTTTTATTTGTAAACAGTGATTATATTCAAATGCATATGCTCATTTAATAAACCATTGGACGTTTTCAAATAAAACACAAGTGTAAAGAAAAAGAAAAGGCGAATAGTTTTATGCACTTTGAAGTATCTTTGTATTAACTTTGTGTAAGTATTTTGTACAAAGGAGACAGACATCCTAGAAAGAGAATGTTGTCATAAAAATTGAGAAAAATTTATACAAAGACAGATGGCTATGTGTAAAAGTTACATGGGGTTCCCATTCTGTTATATCCTTCGTAACTCTGGATATCTTGTCCATTCGTTGCTTCGTCCAACGATGATTGGATTGATCAGAAGCCAGGAGCCTGCCTGGTGAAGAGATTGTCCTTAAAGCGATCCAACGAGACATAGTCATACGCTTTAATTCCCTAACTTTTGCATGGACCTCCCTTTCGGGTTTTCAGTCCACCGGGAAACCCTTTTTTACCCAAGTCGCCCTTTCGGGTTTTCAACTTGCCAGGTGTACATTTTTTTTATTTATCCCTAATTTTTGCCTGAACCGTCCTTTCGGGTTTTCGATTCACCGGGATACCCATTTTTTCCCAAGTCTCCCTTTCGGGTTTTCAACTTGCCGGGTCGTTTATGCGTAGTATCTTTTGACTATGTCTACATTCACAGGGTGCGGCGGGTCGTCGCCGTCCATGGTGGTCAAGATCATTGCCCCACCAGAAAAGATGTTTTTGATCACAAATGGTCCTTCGTAAGTTAGAGTCCATTTTCCCCTGGGATCACTTTGCGGAAAGATGATCCGCTTGATTACAAGGTCTCCGACTTGATATACCTGGCGTCTGACTTTCTTGTTGAAAGCCTTAATCATTCATTTCTGATACGCCTGACCATGGAAAACAACAATAAGTCGCTTTTTGTCAATCAAGTTAAGTTGAACAAGCCGGGTCTGAATCCAATCGTCTTCACTTAAACCAGCATCTTTCATGATTCTCAAGGAGGGAATCTGAACATCGATAGGTAAAACAGCTTCCATGCCGTATACCAAAGAATAGGTTGTTTCCCCAGTTGGTGTTCATGCCGTGGTACAGTACCCGTGTAGAGAAAACGGTAACATCTCATGCCAGTCCTTGTAGGTGACTATCATCTTTTGTATGATCTTCTTGATATTTTTGTTCGCAGCTTAGACAATATCGTTCATCTTCGGTCGATAGGTAGATGAATTGTGATGAATCTGGAACTGCTCGCACAGAGCGATGATCATAGTGTTTTTCAGGTTTGTATCGTTGTCAGTGATGATCCTGTCAGGGATACCATACCGGCAAATGAGGTTCTGCTTGATAAAGTGGGCAACAACGTTCTTTGTAACGGATGCGAAGGAAGAAGCTTCGACCCACTTGGTGAAGTAATCAATGGCCACCAGGATGAAGCGATGTCCATTGGATGTTGTAGGCATGATCTCTCCAATCGTGTCGATTCCCCACATAGTGAATGGCCAAGGAGTCGTTAAGATGTTGAGAGGAACTGGAGGTATATGTACCTTGTCCGCATAGATTTGACATTTGTGACAAGTACGGGAATGTTGATGACAGTCAGCTTCCATGGTAGACCAGTAATAGCCTGCCCGTAGAATCTTCTTAGCCATCGTATGTCCACTTGAGTGAGTGCCAAAGGTACCATTGTGCAACTCAGCCATGATCTGCTCAGCTTCAACCTTGTCCACACAGCGGAGTAGAATGCAATCATGATTGTGCTTGTATAGGATACCATTGCTCAAGAAGAACTTAGATGCGAACCTTCTTAAGAACTTTTTGTCGTTGACTGAAGCTCCTTCAGGGTATTCTTGTGCTTCGAGATACCTTTTGACGTCATGAAACCAAGGTCGGTCTACTACTTCATCGATATTAATCTCGTGACAATTTGCAGGTTCGCCCATCCTTTCAATGGTAATTTGAGGAGCCTCACTATCCCAGTTAAGTTTAAACATGGATGACAATGTAGCTAGCGCATCTGCTAGCTGATTCTCTTCTCGCGGGAAGTGCTCGAAGGTAATCTGCTCGAAATGTGGTAACAATGTCAAGACATGTTCTTTGTAAGGGATGAGGTTTGGATATTTAGTATCCCACTCTCCTTTGATTTGACTGATAACCAAAGATGAGTCCCCAAATACAATCAAATATTTGATTCCCAAGTCAATTGCAGCCTTGAGACCAAAGATACAAGCTTCATACTCGGCCATGTTGTTGGTGCAGCTGAAACAGAGTCTATCAGTGAAAGGTGTATGGCAACCTTCTGGAGAAATAAGTACCACGCCGATACCGTTGACAAGTGCATTGGAGGCACCATCAAAGTACAGGGTCTATCGGGATCCTTGTTCAGGTCCGTCATACGGTCTGTTTTCTTCAATGTTGCTCAAAGTCATAATGTCCTCGTCGGGGAAGTCGAACCTCATGGATTGGTAATCTTCGACAGCTTGATAGGCCAGATGATCGGCTAGCACACTCCCCTTTATAGCTTTTTGGGTTGTGTATTGTATATCGTACTCTGTGAGGATCATCTGCCATCTAGCGATTCTTTCGGATAGAGCAGGCTTCTCAAAGATGTACTTGATCGGATCCATCTTAGAGATCAGCAAAGTGGTATGTGTTAACATATACTGCCTTAGCTGGCGAGCAGCCCATACCAAAGCGCAGCAAGTTTTCTTGAGCAGTGATTAGCGAGTCTCACAGTCGCTAAACTTTTTGCTAAGGTAATAAATGGCATGCTCTTTTCGGCCAGACTCGTCATGTTGGCCCAGTACGCACCCCATTGAATTCTCCAAGACAGTCAGATACATGATTAGTGGCCTTCCTTCGACGGGTGGCATCAAGATAGGAGGTTCCAGCAAATACTCCTTGATTTTATCGAAAGCAACTTGACAGTAATCATTCCATTTAACCACCTGATCTTTCTTCAACAGCTTGAAGATTGGCTCACAGGTAGATGTTAGGTGAGAAATGAACCTTACAATGTAGTTTAGGCGTCCCAAGAAACCTCTAACCTCCTTCTCAGTGCGAGGGGCAAGCATTTCTTGTATAGCTTTGACTTTGGCAGGATCAACCTTGATGCCTTTGTTGCTGACTATGAAACCCAAGAGTTTACCGGACCTGACTCCGAAAGTGCACTTGTTAGGGTTTAGTCTGAGTTTGTACTCTTTCAATCTGACAAACAGCTTTTGCAGATGGTCGAGGTGTTCTTCTTCAGTTTGTGAACGGGCTATCATGTCGTCTACATAGACTTCAATCTCATGATGTATCATATCATGAAACAAAGCTACCATGTCGCGTTGATAGGTTTCCCCGACATTCTTCAGTCCGAATGGCATCACTTTATAGCAGAAGGTACCCCATTGTGTAACAAAAGTAGTTTTCTCCATGTCTTCAGGGGCCATTTTGATCTGGTTGTATCCTGAAAATCCATCCATGAAAGAAAATACCTTGTGCTGAGCTGTATTGTCAACCAAGATGTCAATGTGCGGTAGTGGAAAATCATCTTTAGGGCTAGCCCTGTTTAAGTCTCTGTAATCCATGCACATCCTGAATTTTTCGTCCTTCTTAGGCACGGGCACAATGTTAGCAACCCATTATGGATAGGATGTAACTGCAAGAAATCTAGTGTTGAACTGCTTCATCACTTCAGCTTTGATCTTTTCTGACATGTCGGGCCTCATCCGACGGACTTTCTGTTTAATTGGTGGACAATCTTCTCTTGTAGGGAGACAGTGAACCACAATATCTGTATCAAGTCTCGGCATGTCTTCGTAGAACCAAGCGAAGATATCAACATATTCATTCAACAGCTGAACTAAGCGCTCTTTGACACTTGGCTCTAGGTTGGCACCCACTCTAACTTCTTTTCTGTCCTCCTCTGTTCCCAAGTTGATAGTCTCTAACAACTCCTCGTGAGGTAGAATAACCCTTTCTTCCTGTTGGAGCAGTCTAGCAATTTCTCCAGGCACTTCACAATCTTCATCACCTTCGTATTCGGCATGGTAGACCAGATCTTCAGAGTCACTGAAGGCCATAGCAGAATTGTTACCCATGGAATCCGGAATGAATGGGTACTTGCATTGGTGAGTGTGGGTGTGTGTAAGGGATAGCCACCTTTAAACAAATAAAATGTAAAAAGAAAGACAATGAACACAAAAGTTTATATATGAAAACGTCCATGATTCATTAAAATGGCATATGAAGATGAAAAAATCAAACCCTTACAAATGGACCTATGTACCTCGGGTAAGGCACAAGGTTAAAAGTGTACAAATTGTTTAGGAATTATTACAAACCAACAGAAATGTTTGAAAGATAAATTACTGATTGATGAAAGTAATGGGAATAAAGTCCTTTGCATCCCAATTGCACAATCCTCCTTCAATGATAGGGAAAATCCAGTCTTCTAGGTTGCTCTCCTCTTCACCGTCCTCCAAAGCATTGACTCCATGATGGGTGATCTTCACTGGTGGTCCTCCAGTCCGGGAGCGACGCACATCCTTTTGAGCAGAAGCAGTGAAACCCAAGCCAAATTTATCAGACTTGAAAGGAAAATCGGGAAGTTGCCCCCAGATTGTGCTTCCTCCTTCTTCAATCACAGCCTTTACATCTTTGAGAGACGACATCTGAGGTGGAGGTCGAGTAATCATGGGTACATAAGGCATTGCCGCAATCTCCTGAGCTACCTCTTCAAAATGCTGAAAGGGGGTTTTGATGAATTCACCATCCAATTCCACATAGCGGAAAGAATTAAGATGGCTTATCATGTATTCCTCTTCACCGTGAACTGTTACAATTTTCCCCTGGACAGGGTACTTGAGCTTCTGATGCAGAGTAGAAGTAACGGCTCCAGCATGATGAATCCAGGGTCTTCCCAACAAGCAAGAATAGGAGGAATGGATGTCCATGACATAGAATGTGGAGTTGAAAGTTTTAGTTCCCACTTTAATCGGGATGTCCACCTCCCCGTGGACCATCCGTTTAGAACCATCAAAGGCTCTGACAATGATGTTGTTGGGCTTCAAGGTTAAACCTTCACAATCTAGCCTATCCAATGCCTTCTTTGGTAAGACGTTCAGCGATGAACTAGTGTCTACTAGAACATGTACCAGAGTAGTCCCTCTGCATTCTACCGAGACATACAAAGCGTCATTATGCTTTCTCCCTTTGATTGTTAGATCGGCATCGGAGAATCCTAGACCGTTGTCCGCTGTTAGGCTAGCTACACATTCCTGGAATTGATCCGCGGAGGTTTCCTGGGGCACATGGGCCATCTTTAAAAATCTGATCAAAGCTTTGGCATGAGCTTCTAAACAAAGTAGCAAGGCCAGCATAGAGATTTTTGAGGGGGTTTTCCCCAGTTGCTCCACAAAATTATAATCGCTTTTCTTGATTATTTTCAAAATCTCTTCCATTTCTTTTTGAGAGGTTTCAGGGATGATCAACGGCTGAGCCCTCGTCCTGACGGGCTCTTCTTGGATCCCTTTCCCTTTATCATCAGCAGCAGCAGAGGGGACAACTTCGGGAGTCACAACTTCTTCAATAACTGGAGTTCTCGCAGATATGTTAACCGGTACAGGGGTAACCTTAGGAGCGGCTGAGGGTCCAAAGATTTCCTTTGGAGGCGCAATCTTCGGAGAGAAAATTCTTCCACTACGGGTGATTTTACTTGGTCCGGCAATGTTTCAAATGTTGGAAGTCTCTTCATCAGAACTCTCTTCATTTGATTCAATTTGCTTAACACCGTGGTAAAAGATCTCTCCCCCAAAGTTCCACGGTATTGATTTGTTGGACTTGTATGGGATAGGCCCCGGCATAGTGATCTTTAAAGGTACAATCTTCGGATCGGATGTAATCTTAACAAGTCTTTTGGAGACCTTGGAAAGATTGGCGGATATGGTAATTATTGAAACATCATTGACAGTAGTCGGTGTAACAATAGTCTTCTCAAAAAGTATCTCTTGGTTATCCATTAGGCGCTGGATGCCTAACTTCAACAACGGACAGTCGGTTGGTAAGGATGAACAAAGGCAGCAATCTTCTTCACATCCTGGAAAATCCCAGCCTTCAGCAAATTCAACTTGATTATCGGTAGCGGAGTCATCAAATCACCTACAGTAGCAACAAAAAGATCTTTTTCAGCAGCATGGACATTGTGACAATTTTTTGGCATTGGAGCAGAGATCACGTTAGGCTTTTCAGGGGCGTCGAATTCCACTTCTTTGGCATCTATCAAATCCTGAATCTTATTTTTTAGGGCCCAACAATTATTAGTGTCATGCCCCAGGCTGTCTGAATGATAAGCACACTTCGCATTTGCATGGTATTAAGGAGAAGATGTATTCGGATTCTTCGGCGCCTCTTTCAGACTTGCAAGATTTAACTTTAACAGATGAGGGAGAACCTGAGCAGGTGTCATGTTGATCCGGGTGAATTGTCGTGCAGGCCTTTCCACCCTTGCTTGGTTGGTTCCGGGTTGATTGTTTCTAGGCTGATCAACTGCAGACTTCTGAATCATTATAGCCCCCACCGCTGGCAGGCGCTCAACTCTTCCTTGACTTCTTTGAGAGTAGACAGCTGAGACTTCTTTCTTTCCTGGTAAAGTCTTTTTGATGGCAGCGGAAGCAGATGCATCCTTTTGAATTTTTCCGCTCTTTATTCCGGCTTCAACTCTCTCACCGGTTAGAATCAACTCGGTGAACCCCGCAGACAAACTTCCAATCAGGTGATTGAAAAAGGGGCCTGATAGTGTACCCAAGAACATATCTACCAGCTCCCTCTCAGATAGAGGTGGTTGTACTCGCCCTGCCAAGTCTCTCCATTTCTGGGCATACTCTTTGAAACCTTCATTTGATACCATGCCCATACTTTGTAATTGGGTACGGGTTGGTGCTAAATCTGTATTATATTGATACTGTCTTTAAAAGGCGGAAGCCAAATCCTCCCAATTGTGCACATCGGACCTCTCTAGATGGTAAAACCAATCTAACTGCGTCCCCGAAAGATTGTCCTGGAAGAAATGAACCCACACATCCTTATCAGAAGAATGAGGTTAGATCTTTCTGACGTAAGACCGTAGATGTGTCTTTGGACAAGACAAACCATCGTATTTAGCAAAAAGAGGCACCTTAAACTTAGGGGGAATGACAATCCCCACAACCAAACCTAACTCTTCGAAATCCAGCCCAGGCACTCTTTGCACCTCCATAGCTGCCAGATGCTCTTCCAGATTCTTATACTTGTCGTCTACAGGAGGGTACTGCTGCTCAGAATAATCTTCACCCTCTTCATCTTCTTCTTCCTCAGACTCAGATTGCACGGCAGTTCCTTTACACTTTCCTACCCCTTCATCAGATGTTGAGGGGAAATCTAGGACCTTCTAGCTTGACCTTCAAATCTTCTACCCATGGTAGCCACACCAACCCTCTTATTTTTATTTTTCTCCTTTTCCTTTTCCAGTAGACCTTTGAGCTCCTCATGACCCTTTGCCAAGGTCATGAGTAGCTGTTGGAACTATGAATTCTGTTCTTGTAAGTCTTTAACTGTCTGCTCTATATCCATCTTGCTGAAATAAACAGCAGAGAGATAAGGAAACCTAGTGTGAAGACCTACTTATGCATATGATGAATGATGTGTTATTCATGTAATGTATTCAAGGATTCATAAATTCAAATTTGTTGCAGACAAAAAGAACACACGTCATATTAATAAGAAGAATTTGTAGTACATAAATGCCCCATGAGCAAAAATAATACAAAAATCTAATGTAAAAAGACGTTGCACATCCTCTTTGGTGCGATGTAGGTGTTGAGAGTCTTCTCTTCGTGAAGTTGGCGAGTAAGTTCCAAAACCTTCTTCTCACTGGCGTAGAATTGGGCTTCAAAAGTATCGCGTTATCCCTTGAGCTGTATCCAACTCCTTTGTAAATCTTCAAGTGATGTTGGCATTTCAGGATGTAGGAGGGTGTATGGAACCTCTCCTTCCATAACAGGCTCTTTGATCACAGGCAGAATGTGGGGGTAAGGCATCATAAGACTTTGGGCGTGGGTTCGTACCCACTTGAGGTAATGCTCAAGGGGGATGGAATTCTTGTGTCCCAAGGTCTTACTGTCCACCTTGTTGGGCATCCTCCAAGCTCGGATAAACCTTTGTCGAAGTCCTTGATCATCGGTGTCGAAGTCAAAAACCAAGTCTGGAATCAGCATGTCACGTGGGCCATCCCTTTGGGCATACCCAAACTGTCTCAGAGCCAAGCAGGGGTTGTAGGTAATTCCTCCCCTAATGCTAAGTAGAGGGACATTAGGGAATTCCCCATAATGATCAATGATGATAACATTTTCTTTGGATCGAGAACACCAATGAACATCTGAATGTGTAAGAGTCATCAATTGTTGTGACCACCTCAAACCTTGCTCATTCTTCAAAACTGATTGGGGAAGGTGAGAAATAAACCACCTTGCTAGCAGAGGAGTAAAGCACATGAGAACACCTTTTTTCCTCATTGTTCGAGTGTGAAATGAGTGGAGGATATCCCCAAGCAATGTAGGCACCGGGTTGCGAGCCATGAAAATTTTGACAACACTTACATTTATAAGTTGGTCAGGGTTTGGGAACAAGACCACCCCATAGATGAGAAGAGCTACAATCTCCTCAAAATCTTGTAAGTCCAATGAATTCCAGCAGCTTTGGGCCGTCTCAAACAGAAACTTTTCCAAGAAACCCTTGACACCACTTCTGGTTTTCCAATGACCTATGATATCAGATGGTTGCAAGTGTAGGGCTTGAGCAACATCTTCAGGCTTTGGATCTCTTTCCATACCGTTTTAGGGTAGTTGATGGAGAATAGGAATCCTCAGGAGTTGAGAAAATTCCTCCAAAGTAGGCACAAGCTGGTAATCAGGAAATGTGAAGCAGTGGTGTAGGGGGTCAAAGAACTGGAAGAGAACTTTCACCATGTCTTCCTCTATGTTGGAGTTGACCAAGTTGAGAAGTCTACCATGTCTCTCAGTGAATGGAGAATTCTTAGGTATCCTGGAAGCAACTTCCTTGAGTTGAGGAGGGATTCTCACAAGGTTGACTTGGATAGTTTTCCGGCGGAGTGAATCCATTACCTACAAAACAGGAACAAAGATGAAGATCCAAACCCTTGAAATGGTTAGTGGATGCATATGATGCTTTATGATGCTCATGATGTTTATGCATAAGTATATATGTACAAACAAATCACACAAGATCCTAGTTTTAGGCTTGCATGGGGTTTCATAGGTAAGTACCCTCTTGAAGTTTAGTTGGCTCAACCTGTCCTATAAATAGTAACCGGGTTCTAAGGAGCTCAATATCACTGGATTATTTTATGTGTTCATTGTTTCAGTTTAGCAACTTTACTGGAGAATGAAACATTCCAAGAAAACAACCCTCAATGAGTGTAGTATCGAGTATCTACCAACTTCGGACTGCACCAAAGCCGGTCATCTCACAACCCCTAAAAAGGCCAAGATGGTCAAGTAAAGGTTCTAAAAGTCCATTAGTGCTTTATGACATCACTCAGTGGTCCCGTATTCTCTTTGATTAACTCAAAGGCTACCGGTACCCACAAATATGTCGCACTAATATAGCTATTGCTTCAACCATGTCGGTATACCCCGCACAGTTTCCACAACGTATTGCTATTTACCTATGAATGTTTCCCAAATCCGGGTAGAGGATTTCAAACCCAAACAATAGAACCAAATGTAAAGCAAATCAAGTCAATCAATATAAGCATGTAAAGGTGATCTAAAACCCTAAGGTAACCCCACTTTTATACGATTCCCCAACAGAGTCGCCAGTTTTGTGATGCGGTGGGAGAACTGACTTGAGGTTTCGCGTTTGTGTTCATAAATGTTTCGGTTTAGCAAGAGTCGCCACCGACTTTTTATTTATCCAAAGGAAATGTCAAAAAGCACAGGAAAGACCTTTGAGATGTTTTCTTGGGTTCGGGGGGTAGATTATGAAAAGGGAAGGTTTGTTTTGGGAAATGTTTTGGGAAATGTTTTGAAATTGTGTTGTGATGTGTTTTTAAAAATAGCAAGGATGTTTGCAAGTTTGATCAAGTAACTAGGAGCATCTACCTACCTACTCAAAAATCTTTCCTACATATTTTAACCCTTTGACATAGTTGTTTTACCATTGCACTTGGTAAACAACTTTGTGTTTGGATGTTAAACAGGACAGGCACGGGTCATCGTATGACCATGATAGCAATTGTGTTAAGTATCTTTTAGCAAATTTTTTAGGGACTAGACCATTTTGTGTATAGGCAACCAAGATAGCGTCATCGAGGGACTATGATCTTTTGTTTTGATTTCGTTTTGTTTTGCAAAGATACCTAGCATGCATACCATGGCCATTTTAAAGGCAACAAGTGGATGAAACCCTAGGGGTGCTTGTGTTGTCATTTTCATTCATTTTTATCTTGTATTAGGTCTAACTATTTGTTTGATTTTGGTTACCATACAAACCCTAATCTTTCTATCATGCATATTTGAAAGCGATAAAGTGCGTAAAGGTAAATCTACGACTATTACAACATTGATATGGGGATGGGGGTACAAATTTTAATAGGGGGATATTTGCAAGAAATTAAAACCCTAAGTCAACTATTACAACCCAATTGAACTCTTTGTACAAATAAATAAATGGACAAATATTTAAATAAGCAATTAAATATAAATATGCAAAAATGTTTTTTTTGTATTATTTTTATGTATGTAAAAATAAATTATTTAATGCATCAAAAATAAGAAAATAAGAGATTATTTTTATTAAGGGTGGAAACCCTAATTTGTATTAAGAAAATATATATATTATAATTATTTATTTATGTACAAGAAAATAAAATAAAATATATATAAAATGTTTAAAAAAATAAAATATGTATGACAATATTATTTTTAAGTGTATAATATAATAAAAATGAAATATATAAGTATTTTAAAATCATTTGCAATTTATTTAAGATAAAATAAAGTATATATTATTAGTAATCTATTTTTATACCTAAAAAATAATAAAAATAATAAAATAAAAATGTAAAAATTAAGAAAATGTTTTTGATGATTTTTTATATTTAGAAAAAAAAATGTAAAAATCAGAAATGAAAATAGAATCGAAAAATATGAAAAAATAAAACAATGGGCCAAGGGGGTGCAGAAAGCACAAAGGAAGGTGCAAATAACATGGAACAGCCAGGCCCAGCCCAGATGGCCTTCATCTTCAACCTCTGATCAAACAAAAACGCGCGCCCTGTTCAAACCTGGAAATCCTGCATACGTGCTCAAAAGCAAAAACTTTCAACATGAAAGTTATAGAGCATTATCACACGATTCTAATCATGTAAAAAACTTAATCTAACTCTCAAAGAACCGAGAGAATTTCTCTGGCCCTAATTTCTAACCTAGTTTATTCAGAAAGTTCATCATTCAAATTCTCCCAGCTCAGTTAACTTAAATGAAATTTATGCATATGTATAGCTCAAGGGCAATGAGGACTACATTTTTTATTCACAAACCTAAGCCTAATGATTCCTAAATAGAGAGATAGAAGTTTGAACTTTACCTGTTTCAGTCAAGCTCGAGTATGGCAATGCAGGGGTTTTCAGTGAGGCCTGAGATGCTTGTGAGCTTGCTTGAAGTTCCTTTGAGCTTTCGCAATGCTTAGCTAGCTTTGAACTTGCTTGAATCTCTCTATAGAACTCAACCTGCAAACACAAAATTCAGAAATGGTGAAGTGTGTAAATGGAGTTACAGTGGCTTGGGAATGGTTGGGATAGTTTAGGTAGGTTGTATGGAGTGTTTTGGAACTGGTTTCAAGCAAAACGCATGAGTGGATTGTGATTTGGAAATCAAAATGCAGAACCTGCCCTGTTTTGCAAGAACTTATGATTTTTGTGTACAAGGGTGTTTGAGAGGTTGCTAGCTCGTGTTTCTGGCTTAGTGTGAGATGCAAAAGTTGTTTGAAATATTTACAAGCTTTGGTTTTATCAAATTGCCAAGATATGTGCTTTTTGCAAGTTGACTTGGTTTTGAAGAAAAGTGTGAGTTGACAATGCAAAGGGTTGTACTTGCTAGCTCCAAGCTTGCTGATAGTTGGTATACTTTTTCCTAAGTTTATGGAGTTGGTTTGCTGCAAAGGATTGGGTCCTTGGCTCAAGATAAGCAATTTAACATAAAGCATGCTTTATGTAAATGGTATTGCCACCTTTATGCCATAAATGGAATAAACCTTTGTGTAATCTTCCATAGATCAGAACAATGCCTCTAACCAATGTGTTTGCATTCAATTTTTGAGTGTGGGAGGGTTTAAGGACCTGTAAACAAGTACAAGCAAGGTTGGGCAGAATTTGCAACTTGTATCATAGTGAAAAATGCCATGGACCAAAGTGATATTTTGCCTAATTCAAACCTTCGATACTCCCTAACCACAAATGATTTTGGAGATTTCTTGGACATTTTGGAAAGGTTGTAATATGGTCAACAATCCATATTTGAAATGAACTTTGAAATTCCAATTTGAACTATGTGAAAAATTACCATGAAGAAAGGTCAAAATCCTGCCTAAACTAGGGCAAAATTTCACTAAGTTAGAAAGTTTTTGGACCCTTGTTCATAAAATCATAACTTGAGATCCAAGCTTCTTTTGGGAAAACTTTGTGAACCAAAGTTGTAGATTTTGTAGAGGACTACAACTTTCATGTTGGAAGTTTTCTTTGAATCCAATTGCATCATGGTGAAAATGCTGGGAAAAGTTGGAAAAAAAATAAGAAATTTTCATAACTTAGAAATTTTCTAAGTTATGAAAATTTTCCATTTTAAACCCTAATTTTCAAAATAAGGTTTCTTGATGAACAAGTTTCATGTTTTGACACATCTTGATGAAAAATGAACCTTGGCACTTGATTTTGACCAAAAAGTCGAAGTTTGACTTTTTAGTGTACAATTGATTTTTGATCAGTTGACTGGAAAATTCATTTGTCAATTCAATGCAATTGAGATCTTTTGAACCTTGTGATTAGATCAAGATGATGCCATTGAGTCCTTGAATCCATGCTTGAACCCAATTTTCCATTGGCTAGGTGAAAAATCAGAAATTTCCCTTATGCAGTCAAAACCCTAAAAATGACCATTTTGCCCTTTTGATGATCTGATCAAATTTCTTGAGGAGTTATGGTCCAAACTTGATCAA